>FR990048.1:29615410-30281694 GCA_905404095.1 Glaucopsyche alexis
TCTTTCCTTAAATTTTAGGTTTGGTAGATTTTATGTGCGATATAGTGTATAAGAAAGAAATACTAATAAACTCGGTTAAATATTATGTTATTCATAATCTGAGAGAGAAATGTAAAATAAAAATCACTAGTTATTCAGAACCTACCTACTAACCGATAATTAGAAATTTGTTATTTATTTTTTGATTATTTGCATTTTGGTAGAGTAAAATGGAAGAAATGAAAATAGAATAGTTGCAACACAAAACGCCGCGTATTTCCCTTGGAACATTCTAAATGTTCGGGTGACAATATGATTTAATAGGTATGTAATGTAGGACATTTATATTATTTTACCCACCTTCATGATATTGTGAAGATAAAACCATTGTATGTTTGTATGTTATTGATAATTTCTGAAACCTAACAGATTTGAAAAATTCTTTCACTGGTAGAAAAAAATCTTAATCCCTGAGTGCTTATTATGTGCGCATAGTTACGTGAGAACCTCGCGGGCGGGCGGGCGACATCAGACAGACAGAGTTATAATATTGGTAGGTTTATCTGTATAGGATGACTTATAATATAATAATAACATTTATGGACACTTCGCACCACATCAATCTTGTCCCGTGGTAAGTTCTCGAAGAAATTGTGTTTAATTTTATAAGCTTTTATTTAGTTTCACCTGCCCCGTTGTCGGTCTGCAATGGATTCTTGCAAGTTAAATTTGATCCACTTTCCGGTTTCCGATTGATTTGAAATTTTGCACGAATATGTAAACCGCATGGCAATGCAATATTATGATGACGTGGAGCTGATCTGATGATGGAGCTGGAAGGTGGCCACAGGAATTCCAAAATAAAACCACATAGTCCCATCGAATTTGGGCTCGTTTAGTTCGTCTTGACAAGAACTTTGATACCTACTATATGGTAACCAGGATCTGATGATGGAACTGGAAGGTGGCCATAGGAACTCCGTAATTAAACGACGCAACCCCATCAAGTTTTGTCTCGTTTAATTCGTCTTGACGAGTACTTTGATACTATATGGTAACCAGGGAGCTAGAATATGGCCATAGGAACTCTGTAATTAAACGACGATGGGGTTCCATCGAGTTTGGGCTCGTATGATTCGTCTTGACGAGTATCTTGGTTGGCGTGAATATGCAATCAAATGAAAGGGCTTGCTGTGAATAACTCGAAAATCCAACATGGCGGAACATCCAAGATAGCCGCCAAGTCATTTTTAATGCACTCCTACAATATGGGTATCAAATGAAAGGGCTTGCTGAGAATAACATGAAAATCTAACATGATGGAACATCCAAGATGGCCGGCAAGTTATTTTTAATGCACTCCTACAATATGGGTATCAAATGAAAGGGATTGCTGAAAAAAACTCGAAAATCCACATGACGGAACGTCCAAGATGGCCGACAGTCAATTTTAATGTAATCCTACAATATGGGTATCAAATGAACGGGCTTGCTGAGAATAACATGAAAATCCAACATGATGGAACATCCAAGATGGCCGGCAAGTTATTTTAATGCACTCCTACAATATGGGTGTCAAATGAAAGGGATTGCTGAGAAAAACTCGAAAATCCAACATGACGGAACGTCCAAGATGGCCGACAGTCAATTTTAATGTAATCCTACAATATGGGTATCAAATGTAAGGGCTTGCTGAGAATAACTAAAAATCCAACATGATGGAACATCCAAGATGGCCGACAAGTTATTTTTAATGCACTCCTATAATATGGGTATCAAATGAAAGGGATTGCTGAGAAAAACCCAAAAATCCAACATGATGGAACATCCAAGATGGCCGACAGTCAATTTGAATGCAATCCTACAATATGGGTATCAAATGAAAGGGCTTGCTGAGAATAACTCGAAAATCCAACATGGCGGAACACCCAATATGGCCGACACGTTATTTTTAATGCACTCGTACAATATGGGTATCAAATGAAAGTATGATGTGTTGGGGTTTTTTGAGGTCCTTACTGAGTAGAGTAAAATCTCTAGGAGGTCTCCTGAAGAGCTTGACTGTACTAAATTAACCGGCAAACGACCTTGCAATAATGATGCGTTAAATGAGATCAACAGACTGAGAAACCTATCTAGCGATAACTTAAAAGTAAAAAATAAATTAAAAGTAAAAAAAAAAACTTTTTTAAAAAACAATATTTTATTTGAATGCGCTAAAAAGAATAAAATATTTTTTCCTTTAAAACTTTTACTATCAACTTACAACGTAATAACACAATTTATATGATATAAAAGCTTGTCGAGAATCAAACAAATCAAAGAAGTAAATCAAGTAACTTGATCTGATAGATTTATGAGACAATTTATTTGATTCTCGACAAGCTTTTATAACATACAAATTGTGTAATTACGTTATAAGTTGATAGTAAAAGTTTTAAATGAAAAAATGGCGGAATTCAAACCAGCGACTGGCTTGATTACCAACATGCTCAACCACTAAGCCAATGAGGTCGTCAAACTTTTAATTAGTGCAAAATATACTTTACCACGTGGTAGTGCTCATGATTACAAACTTTCCCAAAGGAACTTTTTTATTTAATCCACCTCAACTTAACATTTGGTAGCGAATTAAATAATAATAAAAAACAACGGGTTGCACTTCGGGAGTGCCGGTGGAAGTGAAAAATTTCAAAAGTGGGGCCATTTAACTAGACACTTTTCTCCTTAGTGTTTTCACTATACGTCAAATTTCAAAATGGCCCCAAAATTTTCAAAAGTGGGGCCATTTAACTGGAGACACTTTTTTCTTCATAGTGTTTTCACCATACGTCAAATTTCAAAATGGCCCCAAAAATCTCAAAAGTGGGGCCATTTAACTGGAGATACTTCTGTTCTCCATGGTGTTCACCATACGTAAAAAATTCAAAACGGCCCCAAAAATCTCAAAAGTGGGGCCATTTAACTGGAGACACTTCTGCCCTCCATGGTGTTTTCACCATACGTCAAATTTCAAAATGGCCCCAAAAATTTCAAAAGTGGGGCCATTTAACTGTAGACACTTCTTTTCTCTTATATACTGATTCCACCGTACGTCAACTTTCAAAATGGCCCCAAAAATCTCAAAAGTCGAGCCATTTAACTGGAGACAATTTTCGTGGGGGGACAATTGGAGGTAAAGGCCAATGTAAGGGTAAATGTGATGGGGATGATTGGCGGTCAAGGTCAAGGCCATAGGTCAATAGTTAGGGTCACAAGTAAATACGAACTAAAATAGTTTCATGCTCGCGTAAACCAAGACAGCAAACAATTGCAAGTTGCATTTTATGACTTTTCAATCAGATTCACGTGTCCTGCTCGAGTTTAACAGTTTTTACCCATTCCAAAAAAAATGCACAGTGCCGCTAAAGGAATTTTCACTTATAATAAATGCTCTAAAAAGTTTATTTGGGTAAGATGTTTGTTATCATGAGCATTATCACGTGGTAAAGTGTTTTACACTAGTTAAAAGTCACTCTATAATATACGTTTCAGCAACTTGTATTATCATTTATGACGTATTATTATTTTTAAACAAAAGATTAAACCGACTTCCAAAGTAAAAATACACAAAAAGGTATGAAATATCACCCGTTTTAGTTATATATTTTGTTAAGTTGTTATTAATACGTCTTAAGAACGTCTAAAATAAACGATCGAATGTATAATTGAATACGCGCCAAGCTTCCGTTAGATATTGTTGTTAAGGTGATGATGATGATTACTGTAAGTTACAAAGTGGCATATGCTTGCAGTTCTTTAAACAATGCTGAAATTTCCAAACGCGTATCTTTAAAGACTGAGGAGTTCTGTTCAGTGCTTTTGGATCTAGGGTATACCCTAGATACAAAAATAAGATGTTGAAACCAAGGGATACCTTGGTTTCAACATCTTATTTTTAGGAGCATATGCTCCTAAAAATAAGATGTTGAAACCAACCGAGGCATATGCTTGCAGTTCTTTAAACAATGCCGAAATTTCCAAATGGATATCTTTAAAGACTGAGGAGTTCTGTTCAGTGCTTTTGGATCCAGGGTATACCTTGGTACAATATCTTATTTTTTTGTAGCATATGCTTGTGTTACTTCAGTAAAAGTCAAAATCACTATATGTGACGATATAAATTTCGAGGAGTTCCCTTGATTCCTCATGGATCGCATTATCCGGTTTCCACCTTAGTGACTAAATGACCAATTTCGAATTAAACCCTTTACAACAACAAATGAATTTTTCAAATAGGTCCATAAACAGCAGAGTAATGTTCAAAGATCTCCGTGTTAGTGTAAAATACTATGAGAAGTACCTTTTATATCATCATAATGTGATGATGTATGGTGTGATAGTGGTGGTGATGGTGATGTTTACTCTAATTGACAGGGTGGCATATGCTTGCAGCTTGCAGTTCTTTAAACAACGCCGAAATCCCCAAACATGTATCTATAATGAGTCAGGAGTTCTGTTCTATACTTCTGGATCCAGGGTATACCTTGGAGCAAAATATTACTTTTTGATAGCATGTGCTTGGACTTCTTTATAAAAAGTTGAAATCACCATATGTTTCCAAACTTCAACTAATTTGTCCCCAAATTAAAAATATTGTTGTCACCCTTGTTAAAAAGAGACGGAGCGGTTTGTATTGTATCTCCCTCTCGGCACAGATTTGATGCCGAGAGCTCTTTCCAGTTGTATATAATACTTACAAATTCCTTGGTGACGTCATTCAATTACGCTCCGTTTTGTAATATGATTTTTTGTTGTCAAAATCAATCCATAACTGATGGAAAGCAGAAAAATCGATTAGTTTTATTTTTACTAATTTACAATCTTAACGATAATAAAGAATAAATCAATATTTATGAGTTTCGTACCGTATTAAAACATCGCTTTTAAAAATAATATAGTTGACAGCCGCGCGTGACAATGGACCTAGTATAACAACAGGACAGACTACTGTGAGCAAAAAAACGAGCCGAGCGAGAGGTTGGAAGAGAGGCCGTGTGTCCCTTTCTAGTAGGGTGACAATAATATTTTCTGCTGTGGCAAACTGCAAGGCTTTGTGAGACAAATTGTGAAACACTGAATGACATACAGCTGAGGCAGGCCTGTCTCACTCCCCGTGTAGGTATAGAAAATGCAAGTACGCGCGGCATCCCGCTCTGCGTGGACAATCAGTAGGGACTTACATGTGAGCAGTGAGAGACGTACGCGCGAGATTTGTTCGTAATTATTATAATTTTACGTATTATTTTAAAAGTGGGTATAATGGGTACTATAATATTATAAATATTAAATAACAATATTATTATAAATATAGTTTGAGCTAATGCTATTAGTTGAGATTTTGAGAACCAATATTAAGTTTTTAGGTGTTGGCTCCCGAACTACCTGTTCGCGTCATAAACTGTCATTCCGATGCAATGTGAATTGTGATACGATTTGAAAAGTAATTTGTTGACAAAAGTACCTAGAGTAATAGTAAGGCGGCGTGATTCAACATCTTTGAGTAATATCAGGCCGTAAAGGTATCGAAAACTCTTACGTTTACACTTTACGCATAACTACTTATACGTAGGTATGCGCGAATTTATTAGAGTTAAAGTACCTAACACCTACCTTAGGTTTACTTGGCAAGTAATTCGTTCACTAAAGTACAGTAGGTAGGTACTAGAAAAAAAAGTTGTATTTAAATAAATTATTTTCTAAACGGAGACAACCCCGATTTCGTCACAATTATGCGATATGAATAAGAGTTATGCGATAGAAAGAGACGCAACTTGTAGGTAAATATAATCGTAGGCGATCGCGCGCTGTGCAAGCTGAATTGAACTTAATGGTATCGTAGTAAGAGTCCCTATTTCTTCTAATAAATATTCGAAGTGGTGTTTCTGTTGTAACTAATATCTATTCTGTGGCTGAGGCTTTAAAAGTCGACTAGATTGAATAGTGTAAAATCAAGAAGGTTTGAAGTGACGGCTGCATTAATATGTAACAGATTTTTATGTAATTCTCTGCCTTACTTAAACACGATTGAGCCATTTTTGTCGCATTTCTTCATTGTTGGAAAATCTATAAAAACTGTATTATATTATCATTAAAGGCATTACTCGACTTCACACGTTTTTTCTCAGTAACTAGGTACTTACAGCTTACTACGATTCTAGGCGAGTCGCTATCGCTACTGACTAGTTTTAAATAACAAAACGTAGTACAATTATAACTCTTAATAACGTCAGTTGCTATAATGTTAACACTTTTATACTAGAATAACTAGATTAACATTAACAATTAACTTACTAATGTTACTAATAAACGAAATATTGCAACCAGCAGAACTTTCACTTCGACAAGAATATATACAACATTTTTTTCACCATTTTGACTGTTAAATCATCAAACAAATAATAAAAACATAGTTACGGAGATACATGAAGTAAGAAATAAAAACTATTTTTAAATTTAATATTATCCGGTGTTCAGCATAAAATATGTGTAATGGCGTATCTATTGTCTTGCGAATGATACCATCTAATAAAAAAAGAAGGAAAAGGATTTAATGTAAACTGCATTTTTATTTAGTATTATATGACTATTTCTAACTTTTTTAATTAGAATATGATATAGTTATAAACATTTGTTAAAATAATAATATAGTACACTCGTTTTATCTAAGATTTTTCAAGTTACTTTTTATAAATACCAACATTTTTCTGGTTGGCAACATGCAAGAACGAGACACACAGCCTCTCTCCTGGCTATCTCGCTCGGCTCGGATTTGCCTCTATGATACGTGCATTGTGAAATACACTCTATTACTAAGGTAATACAGTTCTTTTTAGCAATTACAAAATTCGGAGTCTTCTATCCATAGGTACTATATCCATGCGCGTGGCAAGGAACGGCTTAGAAAACTGACAGTTTTCTAATGTCAATGTCAATCTATCGAAAATCGAAATACGAATTTCGACAGCTGATTTTTAAATTATGCACTTTTTTTCTCATGTAGAACATAAATTATTAAATAGAAAATACCTATATAAATTGTGTTAGAAGGCTCAAAATGTTACTATCGAATATAAGAGAAACAGGCAGAAAAATCTTTAGGATATCCCAGAGTTTAAGGTTAGTTGTAATTTGTTTATTTTGAAATTGTTTTAGTATTAAGACTTTAAGGTTCTCTGAAATACTGACAAAATTATAATTTATAGACTAATTCGTCACAAATCATCATATGAGGGGGATGGCAAAACGACTGTAACGATACTGAGTCAAGAACCAGATTTAGGTCTTATCATAGATGGTTACTCTAATGTAAGTTATGTACTTGTACATCAATTATTATAGTTTGTATTCATTTTTTGAATCAAATGTTATAATATATTAAATACTTGCATAATGAATAGTTTAAAAAGTCTATTAATGTATTTTTCTCTTTGTAGTTTGGCTTTCGGTTAAATAATGGAGTGACTGTTTTAGGACCAATGGCTATATTTCCAAGGTATGTATTTTATACTTTAAAGGTTGTGAGCACACTTTATTTTTCACTTTTAAACTGAATTTTAAAAAGTAGGTTTAGTCCTGAAAATTTTTCTTGTATAATAATTGTATAATGTGCTAAAGTAATCTACCACAAATTGTATTCATAATTTCAGAACCATTTTATCATGGCAAGTGCGCAGTGCAGATGAAATAATGGAGCCATCACTTAGACTTTTCAAACTTATTGTTCCGAAGATTGACCTATTGGTAAGTCACCTTCAGAAATACTTGGGTGTAGTCAAATAAGATTTAAGGCATATTAAGTTCTCAAGGTTATGTCAAAAGGACTAAAAATAAATTACTCATACTTTCAGATTATCGGTCTAGAAACAAAGGATCGGAAAGTCGTTGACTCAGTTTTTAAAACATCACGACAGGCACAACTCAACGTGGAGATACTACCGACCGAGCATGCCTGTTCCACTTTTAACTTCCTTAATGCAGAGGGCAGGTGAGTGTCCACATTCTGGAAAATCAGGGAACGTCGAAGCAGTCAGTGAAATAGAGGGGTCATGGAAAAATTTAGATTTTACTGTTGTCTCCAAAAAAATCTCTATGAATGTAAAATGAGGGATATAATTAATTTATGCTCTAGAATGACCCCTAATATTTTATATATCAAAGCATTTTTCCTGACTTGCAGTGATCTAAATTATGACTTGATATTTCATGGAGCAAGTCATAAATCATAATTAAATTAAATGACTTCCTGTTAAGTTTTATTTCTTATGGAGTGGAGTGTTACATTAAAACATAATTTTGTTAATATTAGGTTATTATTACATATGAAATTGGCGTTTTGTAAAGGAAGAACAAAGTCGTTTTTTTTTAACAATATATATTTATTTAATCAAAGTACCATTGCTATCTATGCACTTTTGCCATCTCATAGTAGTTTATTGATTCCTTTACTAAAAAAAACATTCTGACGGGAATCAATAAAATCTTTAAAGGTGCTTTGGACTGCCTTATCAAAGTTGAATTTTTTCCCTTGCAAGAAGTTATCCAAATTTCGAAAAAAAAAAAGTTCAAAGTTTTCAGAACAACGCTAGACCACACACTGCACAACAGACATCTACAAAATTAGAGGAGCTTCAATTGGAATGTCTAGGACATCCACCATACTCCCCCAGACCTTGCTCCAACAGATTACCTTTTTTTTTTCGAAATTTGGATAATTTCTGGCAAGGGAAAAAATTCAACTTCGATGGGGCAGTCCAAAGCGCCTTTAAATATTTTATTGATTCCTGTCCAAATGATTTTTTTTTAAGTAAAGGAATCAATGAACTACCTATGAGATAGAAAAAATGCATAGATAGCAATGGTATATACTTTGATTAAATAAATATATTATATTTAAAAAAAACGACTTTATGTTCCTTCTTTACAAAACGCCATTCTCATATGTAATGACCTAATAGTATGATGATGTTACCTCTACTTCTATTTCCAGGAGCATAGCAGGAGCTATGATACCCCCACTACACATATCGAATATTAACGAAGATGACATGCAGAAATCTGCGCTACAGTATAACGACCCATTCAAAAAGGACCTTGATAAGTAGAGAGTATTGTAAACTGACATTGTTATTACCGACCGTTATGTCTTTTTAGTATCAGTTGTTTGTGTGTTAACATTAACCACGTAAAATGTTAGTTACGTAATAATAAGATTTAGTGTTATTGTTAGAATAAATATTTTGTTAACTTATTTCAGTGTATCATTACATAGTATAAAACAAAGTCAATTATTTTGTCTGTCCCTATGTATGCATCTTTAAAACTACGCAACGGATTTTGATGCGATTTTTTTTATAGATAAAATGATTCAATGGGAAGGTTTTTAAGTAAATAAGGTTTGGTAAAATCAACTACGGATATTTTGGGCATATGATCTACTGTTTATTTATAGACATTTTAGCAGAAAAATAATTGCCATACTTAAATCATTTTTTTTTTCTTTATATTGCGTTTTATTGAGTTTGCGTTTTGCGGAGAGTCACCCATACATGAGATGATTTTTTACTTTGAGTATGACAAACATTTTTTTACCTTAACGTCTTTACACAAGCAGTGAATAACGTGCCCGAAGTACCCGTAATTGATTTTAGAAGACGTTATATTACATGCATAATATAGTAAAGAAACACAGAAAATGTGTTTATTTTATAAATCAGAAAATGTGTTGGTTTCTGATGTCCTAAATAAACACGTTTTTTGCGCTTACACTGCAAACGCTGAACGCTACGAGATAGATCAAGATAATGACTGTATTGTACACCATAAAAGGTCTACAAATAAAAACCTAGCCAAGAGCCACTCAGCACATGTCTAAGGAGGGTTCCGTAACTATAAACGCGTAATAGTTTTTTTTTTTTTTCAAATGTTAGTCCAATTTCGTTCAAAATAATTTTCCTAAAAAGTATTTAGCATCATCTATCAGCATGAAAAATTGCAGTTCTCTAAGTCTCATAGTTTAGAAACGCCAAACCAACTTATAAACCAATTTGGAGGCCGATTACTCGAAAATGGTTTACTTTGTAAAAGAAGTGAAAACCTTGCCTTTATTTTAGAAGGCCTATTCAACGATACCCCCGGCACACGGTGGGGTATAATGAAAAAATATTTTTCAACCCCACTTCACATGTATGGAGAGCCTCCTAAAATGTACAATTATTACATACATTTATAAGATAAAAAATAGAATATTATATCAAGCGGTCGCGTACGTCACGTCGAGGTGATAGGGTCACGTTTTTACCCATTGGGTACGAAACTCTAAAAACGTTTTAAACATTGTATACAGAAGTATATTGCAGTGAGTACTGCGTAGTTATTTGCCATAAAAAAGTTTTTTCTCCAAGAACACAATTCCACGCGGGCGAAGCCGCGGGCAAAAGTTAGTTTATTATATATAAATTAAAAGAAAAAAGTTCTTAACATAAAACAAGTTTTATTTCAACATTTCTATCCTATACTTACAAACACAAATAATTTACATTCATATTAATAACTTTACATTTTTTATTAATAAATGTCACAACGGATTTACAAATTAAAACTAATTATTATTTTTAAACAAAAAATTAAACCGACTTCTAAAGTAAAAATACACAAAAAAGTATGAAATAAAACTTATTTTATCAATAATTCCCCTTTTAAATTTGTCTATTTCTCTACTTAATCTTCTTAATTTTGAAGTCGCTACCAGCCCAAACGATATCCTATAATATTTTATAGAATTACTCACGTTCATATTTGCTGGTACCGACTTCAAAATTAAGAAGATTAAGTAGAGAAATAGACAAATTTAAAAGGGGAATTATTGATAAAATAAGTTTTATTTCATACTTTTTTGTGTATTTTTACTTTAGAAGTCGGTTTAATTTTTTGTTTAAAAATAATAATTTCACCCTTTTTAGTGATATATCTTGTTAAGTTATTATTAATACGTCTTAAAAACGTCTAAAATAAACGAATGTATAACTGAATACGCGCCAAGCTTCCATTAGGTATTGTTATTAAAATGATGATGATGGTTACTGTAAGTTACAAAGTGGCATATGCTTGCAGTTCTTTAAACAATTCCGAAATTTCCTAACGCATATCTTTAAATACTGAGGAGTTCTGTTCAGTGCTTTTGGATTCAGGGTATACCTTGGTACAGCATCTTATTCTTTGGTAGCATATGCTTGTGTTACTTCAGTAAAAGTCAAAATCACTATGTGTCGATATAAATTTCGAGGTGTTCCCTCGATTCCTCATGGATCGCATCATCATGTTTCCACTTTAGTGACTAAGGGACTAATTTCGAATTAAACCCTTTACAACAACAAAAGAATTTTGCAAATAGGTCCATAAACGGCAGAGTAATGTTCAAAGATCTCCGTGTTAGTGTAAAATACTATGAGAAGTACCTTCTTTATCATCATAATGTGATGATGTATGCTGTGATAGTAGTGGTGATGATGATGATTACTCTAATTGACAAAGTAGCATATGCTTGCAGTTCTTTAAACAACGCCAAAATCCCCAAACATGTATCTATAAGGAGTCAGGAGTTCTGTTCTGTACTTTTGGATCCAGGGTATACCTTGGAGCAAAATATAACTTTTTGGTAGCATATGCTTGGACTACTTCAGAAAAAGTCGAAATCACCATATGTGTCCATATAAATTTTGAGGAGTTCCCTCGTTTCCTCATGGATCCCATCATCAGGTCACCAATTTTCTGAAAATGGGACCAACTTCGGATTATACCTTTTACATCAAAAAAAGAATTTTGAAAATCGGCCAACAGACGGCGGAGTTATCCGCGAACATACAAAAAAAAAAAAAAAAAAAAAACAAAATATATACAGCCGAACGTATAACCGCCTCCTTTTTTTGGAAGTCGGTTAAAAATTCGGCCTTTTTCGTACGTTTGATTATTTTTATTACAAACGCGTTACAAGGGATTTATTTTCTTCAATACATTATGTTGTTGAGATATTATTTTTTTATTTACGTATGCGACTGTTCATTGCTACATTTTTGAAATTAATATGTAGCCTAAAATAGCTTCATTTTATAATGCCTAAAGAATTTCAAGAAACTAAGGCTCAGGTTGAAACGAGGCCTCGCCTCCTCGTCGAAATTGTTTTTAATTAACAATTACTACTTATTCGCTCTAGTTATCAATGGTTCTTGGTGTTACCTGAAAGAAGAAATAATTATAATATAATAATCATAATATCCATGGACGCTTCACACCAATCACACCACGACAATCTGGCCCTGTGCTAAGTATCCGAAGAACTTGTGTTACAGGTACCAGAAAACGAAAAGTATATTTAATACTTTTATGCTATACATATATTTAAGATTTTGTTATATACATATTAGGGACCGTCCATTAATCACGTGATGTTTTTTAACAACTTTTTAGACCCCTCCCCCCCTGGTGATGCGTGGTGAGGTTTTATACTACCTCCCCTCCCCCCACCTAAGATCACGTGTATTTTTTTTACATAGTAAGCAGGTCATGTTTGAAGAAAAACTTTAACTTAAAAAACAATTTAATCGAATAATTTAAGCAATTAAAAACTATACGAGTCATTTGTCTTGTAAGTATTTAAACAACACTACGAATCTACAACCGTTAAGAATTTCGGTATGCATAGACTAAATTCGAAAATTAATACACGTGATGTCTCCTTATACCTTATCCTCCCCTTGGTGATACTTGGTGATTTTTTTTCGGACCCCCCCTCCCCCTTTAGGCATCACGTGATTAATGGACGACCCCTTATTTAATACACATCCATGACCCAGGAACACAAAAACTTTTTGTTCCTTCGGCAGGATTCGAATCTGCGACCCCCGGCTTGAGCACCAAAGCGCTGAAGCCAGAGGTCGTCTAATTGTTAGATACATTGAAATTAATAATGTTTTTAATACTTAAAATTATTGTAAGTATGATGGATATTTAAAATAAGTTATTATATCTTAATATACTTTAATAAAACACATTTCACTTCACAAACAATTCTCGTCACAGTAATTTGTAAATTATTCCAGGTCCTTCGGTGAACTCCCAAGGTATTTTTTTAACATAAAAAAGATTATCTACAGTTTATTAAGGCTCCGAAATGTAACTACAACAAACAAGCTTTCCCAGAGGCTTGTGTAGGTAACATTCAGGGTTGGAAGTTTCAATAAAAATATATTCAAAAACAAAACCACCTACAGGAAGTTGGCCGCGACGCCGAACTGCAGGCCGTGCGCGGTGTCGTCCGCGGTGCGCGCGCGCAGCGGCACGCAGTAGTTGAGCTCGAAGCGCGCCACGCCGCCCACGCGCAGCGCCACCCCCAGCCCGCACGACACGCGCGCGTCCTGCAACGCCGCCGCGTGGCTCTCGCCAGACTCTTCTAAATTATTAATAGAAAAAAAAAATCTATCGTAATATATTTATTAGATATCGTAAAGTTCATATTCAAGCGCTAAAAATAGAATATTATATCAAGCGGCCGCGTACGTCACGTCGAGGTGATAGGGTCACGTTTTTACCCATTGGGTACGAAACTCTAAAACGTTTTAAACATTGTATACAGAAGTATATTGCAGTGAGTACCGCGTAGTTATTTGCGTAGAAGTAAAAAAATCTATCAGACGGCTTCAGAACACTGTCATGAACGGCTTAACCACTGACAAAATAATCAAAATAAGCGTACGTTTTGAAATCAGCTGTGTGAAGTCAATGACCTTCTCAGTGTCGTAGAGAGTATGTATTGTTATATATTTTTTATTAACTAAGCAGTCTTTGTCTTGCGAGGGCCATGCAATATATAATCTAGTAAGATTCGTGCAATGTAATTCTATTTTGTATACATTTTTTTTCGATTTTGTTTTTCTGCCTATTAACGTCTTTAAATAAGTAGTAAATCGTGTGGGCTATGTTTCCGTAATTACTTTTTTGAAACGTTATACTAATTGTCATAACTCACATTAGCAGTAATCGACAACTATAATATTTACGCCACTTTCACAATAAAACATACACGACACACATTAACATAATATACTGCTAGGTACTACTACGGTCCCTTAGGTCGGAGTCCCACATACACCCAAACCGGGAAGGGCATAAATCCTTTCCCCTGCGAGATCAAAAAAAAGGTACTTCTGCGGTAGTCATAAATAATCAAAAGTTACAAACTATAATCTGATTATGCAAATTATATAGCCTACGTTACCCGGGATATTATTACGAAACTATGGAAACCACATTCATCAAAATTGGATCAGTAGTTTAAGCGCTACGACGGAACAAACATACATCTATTCATAGACTGCCAAAATCATTACCCTTTTGGCTTCGCCATAGTCGGGTAATTAGGCATAAATTCATTATAAGAGCAAGATTACCTGGATGAGCCAAACAACCGGCATTCACGAAGAAGTGCGATCTGAACAGTTCGCCCAGCCCGCCCTTGCCGGGGCGGAAGGGCAGCGGCGTGTACAGGTGGAGACCGGAGGCCCAGTACACGGAGCCGCCGAGCGCGAGGCCGTCGGCGCGGGGGCCGGCGCCGCGCTGGGCGAAGCCCCGCAGCGACGCCGGCCCGCCCAGGTAGAAGCGGTCCGCCAGTTCCGTGCCGTACACGTCGTGGAGTACGCCGCCCGCCACCGTCCACTGTAGCACCTGCGACGGAGATCATTACATGGGATCACAGGACCGAACCATCATACATTAGCATGATCGCTCTCACAGAAAAATGACGTAAAATAGTCACTCGTATCTGTGTTCGTTGGTACTTAGTAACAGCTTTTAGATTCATTTTGTAGGGTTCTGTAGAACTCCAATGTCTGTCTGTCCGCACTTCTAACTTCAAGTTATGGATATAACCATTTATAGATTTTAGTTTTGGTATCATAATTTTTATTATTATTATTATTATTTAAGGGGCTCTCTATACACTTGAGGTGGGGATGATTGTTTTGTCTATCGTGTGTGGTATCGTTGAATACGTATTTTAAAAAATGCAGAAGCTTCATAAACGACTTTTTGTACAGGCTGTACCTGTTTTCGAATAATTGGCCTCCAACGTGGTTTATAAGGTGATAATAAAAGAACTTTCCATATTATATGTCCTTACAACATGTAAGTTGGTTAGATTTTCTATTGTTTATATTACACACCATGTCCGGCGCGATCTCCTTGTTGGCCTGCGCCTGCAGCTCGGTCTTGACGTGCGCGACGCCGCCGCCCAGGCCGGCCAGCTCGCTGGTGAACTGCACCCACGCGCCGCGCCGCGGGAATATCGCCTCGTCGCGGTGGTCCACCGCCACTATGTGTCGCACCAGGGACTTCATCTGAGGACCTTAAACAGTAAATTAAATACAAATGTAAATAAAGTTTATTTGTGAAAATACACTGCTTACAAAAGTTACAATTTCAAAAAAAAGAAAACACATCAGAAAAGTAAAAAAAAAACAAAGATAAAAACAAAGAGCAGATAGAACTTTGGCGGCGTATTACACAAAAAGGCTAGTCCTCAGCTTTATGCTAGGCCAAAAAGACCTAACGCTGATTTTCAGGACCACCTAATTTTTTTCTATTTTGGCAGCAGACACAGAAAATATACTTTAGTATATGAATACATAAATGAATAAAAAATAAATGTTTGTATATTGATATTTGAGTAAAATAAAATGGTAAATAAACAGTACATAATATTACGGCTGTGACATGGTCCCGACCATTTTAATATGCAGCAAAATAATCTTAAAATTACTACAAGGTCCTCACTTGGCGTAACTTAGCTAACCAGTGGTGTTATAGAATTTGGATGAACCTGCACCAACACGAAACCGTATGCCTCAATTAGCTATAACTTGTTTTTGACCCCCAGTTTATATATTTCAAATATATTAGGCCATATTCTTAGGTCGCCATACCGCTGCTCTCGCGGACCTTGAAGCTGGTGTTCTTGCTGAGAACGGAAGTGTCGCGCACCAGCCCCTCCCACTGGATATTGTGTTTTGTCTGGAAACAATTATGACAGCGATATTCACTCTTTGTAACATGATTGTTATGACTAGTAAAAATTTAAAATTAAAGTCCAGTTGATTCACGTTTGACTAATGATAAATAATTATTTTATTAAAAATGCATTTCCAGGTATGTGCTTACGACTCTTGAACGTGGAGTAGAAAATTTATTACGCCACGTTCATGAGTCACATATGACTCAGAAAAAAAAACACCATTGAACACCAAAATGAGGGTACTTTATAAAATAATAATTACGAAATTATTTTCATATGGAATATAAGTAGTGATGTTATAAATTTTCTTTTTAAAAAAAACAATGGACGTGGAGCTTTTTTAAAATGAGTTGTATGGGGACAGACAGATGATTTAATGCAATGTAACAGTGCTCACTTAGCGCTATGATTTACATAATATTAAAACTTTGCTATGTAATGAGGATCATAATATTACAAAATAAACACCATATTACATAACCTTAGGGATTTAATCTTAATATCTATAGGGATTCAATTTTTAAGTGTCAACTACATCATATTTGTTGAATATGAAGGTGCTTACCGAGGGTGAAGTCCTAAAAGCGACGTCTAGCAACACACCTCTGTCCAGCAACTTGTATCCAGACCATGGGTACTGGTGATTCTGCTGGTATACTGATGCTGACAACCTGGAAACGTATTTTATTTAACAGTTGCGAGTAAACGCGATGCGACGTGACAAGTATAGTGATACTTAGGTATATTATATACAGGAATACTTTTTCATCGGTACAATAAATTTTACCACGTCATTGGTATCGATAATAGAGTACATTTCACAAATAAAATAAAAAGTTTTCATTTCATTTATTTTATCCTATATCCAATCTAATACCGCATGGGCGCACTAACTACAAGGCGTTAACGAGTGCGGTATGAGGTAGGGGGCGGCGGCGCACGAGTTGGCAACAAACTTAACAAAGCATCGATAGATGCGTAATGCATCCACATTTTGTATTAGTTTAGCGGATAAGTTCGGGGATTGATAATTTTGTTTTTTTGTTCCAAAGGGGTAGTAACAAAAATCGCTAGTATTTATTATTTTTGACAACTATTACGTATGTTGATTTATTGTACTGGTGAAAAAATAATCCTGTATAGACAAATCTATTCAAGCGATGGCGATGTCGCGTCGCGGTCATAGCTATCGACCGGTGTCGTATATCGCGCCAGTAATTTGAGGACAAGTCTATAGACGCGAGATAGCTATGTCGCGTCGCGCCGAGTCTAGAGAACTGTTACCACATTAAGCTACGCGCACATTATGCCGGGCCACAGCGTGCCGGGGCGGAGCGCAAAAATCCGCTCAGATCGCTTTCATACAATTTGTGTGAAGTATCGACTATCGCACACTGTGTCGGGCCGCAGCGGCTCGCATTATTGCGGGTCGGATTTCCGTCCGTGCGATGTGGCCTGCCCGCCCCGCTGCGCCCCGTCAACAGTGTGCGATAGCAAGCGGATTTGTTTTATGCAGATCCTTCTTTATTATTTCAAGTAATTGAAAATATCGATCAGGAGTCATCTGAAATTATCCCCAAAACAAAAAGGTATTCGCCGAATACCTTTCCCTTGGAACAAATTCGATGTATATAAGTATTTTACATTTTCTTTTTTTTTGACGAACTTCTTGTCTATGCTGTTCAGTATCTTATTCTTCTAACAGCAGTCAAATAAAAGAAAGTTTTTCGTCAGAGCTATCCATAACGTTAGTTGCACACAAATTCTGGCAGTACACTGTACTCAAAATCTGTCAATGCACTGCGACCCGGCCCGTCACCAGTGTGCTAGGTTAGGATTTTGGGCTGCGTTGCGCTCCGGCCCGGCACGCTGCGGCCCGGCATAATGTGCGCGTACCATTAATGACTTGAAGGACATAGACGTAAGTATATATTACTCGTATAGACGACGCATGTCGAGACAAGTGTCTACACCTAAATGGCTCAACATTTAGGTTTCATACATTCAACATATTTTTGACATTTGCTTTCCGCAGTTTATTCAGTCTTCTGAAATTAATATGGCGTACCTAACTATTTTGTATCAAGATTTTTTCTGACAAATGTACGTCATAGCCCATCCTTAGTTTTGAAATGTTTGTTAAATCACATAAAATATTACTAAGCAGAGTGTTGTAAGTTGTAACTCACACGGGCACGTAGGCCTGGTGCGGGTAGGGCTTGGTGGCGGTGAGGCTGAAGTTGCTGGTGCTGCGGTGGCCCATACTGTACTCCGCTGCCACGCGCTCCCCGCGACCCGCCACGTTCGGGCACTTCACACCTACACGCGAAACGCGAAACAAAACAGATGTAGATTGAGTTAACTTGTCATTGACACGAGTGAACAACTAATCTAGAAAAAATTGAAAATAATGATATGACTTACCAATTACTAGGTTGCCTTCATTCTCACTGACGGTAGTGTTGACGCCGCCGACAACACGGGACAACTCATTCACATGGAATGTAACCTAAAAACATAAAATATTGATTTCTTCATAATTTGGCTTACCTGCAAGTTTCTACAAAACAATAGGGAATATGCATAAAATATAAAAATAGCTTAAAACATAATAATATGATAGTTACTAGACTGAAAAATAAAGGAAATGGCGAAAAAATTTTAATATCTGTTGATAAATGAGCAAGATATGAGCGGTCAAAGTTTGTAATCTATCTCTTTCTAGCAAAACGAAATTTAGTATGAACTTTCTATGAAAGTCGTGTTATGTGACGTCACGATACACGTCCGATCTCTCTGTCTAATAGACTACTTTAAACGTTCATATCATGGGCGTAGCCAGGTTTTAGTTTCGGGGGGGGTTCAAGAAAATAAAACGACTACAAGTACAATAAATAACCAAGGCCGTCTTTAACTTATTAGAGTTTTTACCTGTTTAAGCTTTAAACCCTGAGAAACTGTGTAATTCGAAAAAATAGAAATAGGTATATATAGTCTAAAACTAAACGTCAGTACTAACTTTTATAATACGTTTTTAAGCCAAAAACGTGCGAGCGAAGCGAGCGAGCAAATTTTTTTTTCCTATTTTATAAGTTCAAACGTTCAAATCTGTTCAAATGTTTATCTAAAATATTAACACTGAATAACGGTAAACTTCGGAAAAATATCATAAAATCAACCGGCTAAAACAGAACATCGGTAATAAATAATATAATGTCCTTTATGTTAATAGCGAGCGAGCAAAGCGAGCGAGCAAATTTTTTCCTATTTAATAGGTTAAATCTGTTCAAACTTTAGACCCTACAAGACTGTGGAAATAGTATAATTTTATAATATAATGTATACCTATTGGGCGCGTAGAAAAATGGGCGCCCAGTTTTTTTTTTTTCGTTTTTACCTGTTTCAGGGTTTATTTTGAAAGACTGTGTAATTCGAAAAATACAAATATCAAAAGCCTAAAACTGAACGTCGGTACTAAATTTTATAGTAATCTGTTCTGTATGCTAAACACGAGTGAGCGAAGCGAGCGAGCAAAATTGTTTTCCCATTCTATAGGTTAAAATCTATTCAATCGTTAAACTTAAACACTGAATAATGATGAACTACGAAAAAATATCATAAAATGAACTGGCTAAAACAGATCATCGCTACTAAATAATATAATATGTTCCTCAAGTTAAACGCGAGCGAGCGAAGCGAGCGAGCAAAATTTTTTTCCTATTTAATAGGTTAAATCTGTTTTCACTTCAAATTTTAAACCCTAAATAAATTTTAAACCTCAATTTTCACTTCAAATTTTAAACCCTAAAACCCTCACAAGGTTTTAGGGTTTAAAATTTGAAGTGAAAAAAGGATAAATTTAAAATTTAAATTAAAGTAAAATTAGTGTCATTTCTGATGTTGCAAAATAGATTGACGACCCTGTTTTAGGCTATTGATTTTGTTTTTTTTTAAAGTACAACATTCTTTCAGGGCCTTAAAAGTATTAAAAGTATAAAAGATTTTAACAGGTTAAAGCGTAAAAACATTCGCTCGCTTTCTCAGTTTGAACGCATTTAACATAAACACATACATATAGATATAGTTAGCATTAAAGTTCTGTTTTAGGCTGTTGATTTTTTTGTCTAAAATAACTTTAAAAAATCATAGGGTTATTGGGGCGGCAAAATATTTTAATTGGCTTCGGGCGCAAAATTTCTAAATGCGCCTCTGTATATGGGTTATCCACATGGACCAGCCGGCCCATTTCGGGGGGGGTTTGAACCCCCTAAACCCCCCCCCTGGCTACGCCCATGGTTCATATCTTAGTTATTTATAATGGTATCAAAAAACTGATTTTACCATACGATTTACCAAACAAGATAGATCTATATAAAAAAATAAAAAAATACTTGCATATTCCCTATTGCATAAATTGTTGAATAAAAAAAGTCTTTACTTTTAATACACTACATCCAAATACTTAACACATTCAGTGCCACTAACACGCCTAGCGTGTCTACACTAATCTTTATATCCATGCCGCGAGCACGCCGGGCGTGCTCTCCGTTTTTCATTAATATCTCAAAGATAAGGCAGTGTTTTTCACCGAAACGCTCAGAGCATAAACCTTGTGCCGTAAGCTAATGAATTCTTATGTGGTTCCGTGATCTAATATTTTTTTCATGTTATCGAAAATAATTTATTATGTAATGCCGCGAACATGCCAGGCGTGTTCATCTACACGCGTTCTCAACCTTTTATATTGTTTGGTCAATTTACTAAATTTATAATACGAATAATAAAATATGTTTTTTTTTATAATTTTAACAAAAAAGATAAAATAAATTACATAAAACATTCACCTTTAATTCATCTGTAGAAGACAAAACACTGCCCGGTATCTATACTACATCTATACATATAAAATCCTTTGTCCTGAATGACTGACGGATCAACGCACAGCCTAAACCGCTGATCGTAGAGACCTGAAACTTGCAGGGCCTGCTCTTTGTAATGCGTAGGTATCCGATAAGAAGGGATTTTTCGAAATTCAACTCCTAAAGGGGTGAAAAGGGGGAAAACAGTTTGTATGGGGCAACGTGATTCCTTGGTCCAATCTACTTCATATTTTGCACAAACATTATGTAACAGAATTGATGGAATTCGTGTATCATAGTTTATTGAAATTCGTCCGCTAACGGGAATAAAAAGGGAAAGAAAGTTGCTTGGGAGCGATTTGCTTTTAAGTTGATATAAATACTCCTTAGTGCTTTTGATATAAAGCTCCCCACACACAAGCGATCGATCGATTTAGTCTTTACAATTTAAACATTTACTGGGTTCGTAGTTGCAAGTAAATCGGTTTAGATAAAAATTAAATATAGTCTTCTCAGACTAGGACCACCTTAATATACTTTTTATATGAAACTCGTATATATACGCGGAAATTTTGTTCCACTTGCTGGTAGGTCTTACACTAATCATTTTGTGTAATAGTTTGTCGTTAGCAATTTACTTTCAAATACGAATTATTTTCCAATTTGATCGAAGCAATCGATAGCCCGTGTGTGGAAAGCTTTATTTTTGACATAATATATTGTCATCATATTGAAAAATAAATCTGACAAGAATGACAAAGTTAAATTTGATGAAAATCTCTTTGAAAAACTAGGCACCTAAATATTTGCGATTGCTATATTAATTATATTCATAATACTTATTATATTACATACTATTTCAGTCCTCTTTTTAATATTATATATCTATGATTTCAGTAGAATACTTTGAGTGTAGGTATTATATTTCTTTCTCTTTTGTTGTTATAATATGTAATATTTAATTTATTTGTGCTTGATTTACCAGTGTTTAATCCATGAGTTTTTAGTTTTTAACCCAGATTTTTGATCTGTACATTTGTGCGCGCTAATCTCAGAAACTTTGAAATCGGAACGGATTTTTATAAAATTTGTTACCGTAGTAGTGTAGCCCTTGGATAAATACATAGGACTCGCTTTTTATCGCGGAAAATTTTTGGGTACCTAACTACCTACGGGTTCCACGCGGACAGGAATTAGGATAGCTCTGCTTATAATTTTGTGTAGGTATTTCAATTCAATCGGTTCATACCTACAAAAAGTTTTATCAATCTAAAAAATAACGTTGTATATAATGCTATAAAATAACCAGATATTTGAATTGGTTAAAACTTTACCTAGGTTAATCCTAATCATGATTATTATATGAGGAATAAGTGAGAAGCTAGATGGCATCGTGGTCGTACTGCTAACTCATCTCTCTCTCAAACTTTGTCGTGGTCCCAACTAGGATGGGCGATCACAATCCAAATTATTTTTATTAAGTTCAAAGTCCACAACGTTTTCCCATTGAAAAGATTTTCGAAATCGTTAAAATACTAATTATCGGCTACAAAGAAATCCTTACTTAATATTATACCTAAACGCGAAAGTTTGTATGTACATAATAATATGTTTAGTTTTACATGCAATAAAGTAGAGTTAAGAAAACACGTAAATAATTTTGAAGAAATCAGGTATGGTAGTCCGTAGTAGGTTAAGCAGAATTAACACAGAATACTTTTTGCAGCTTATTAAATTTTATTTATGGCACATTTATGGTACAGTTCTCGGTAGATTTCTTGAGCGTACCTACGAAGTCGCAGGAAACATTCAAATAAAATACAACTGATACGGCTGTGCGCACTACACCATTATGTATTCAATTTTGGTATTGGTATTTTCCCGAACAAGCTTTCCCTCTAACGCGAGCGAAGCTGCGGGCAAAAGCTAGTATATGTATATGTAGTATTATAAAGCTGAAGAGTTTGTTTGGTTGAATGTTTCAGTCGTAACGGTAAGTTTTACGTTAGGGGTCGTCCATTAATCACGTGATGCCTAAAGGGGGAGGGGGGGGGGGGGCCGGAAAAAAATCACCAAGTATCACCAAGGGGGGGAGGGGGTATAAGGAGACATCACGTGTATTAATAATTTTCGAATCTAGTCTATGCATACCGAAATTATTTTTGGTTGTAGATTCGTAGTGTTTTTTAAATACTTACAAAACAAAGGACTCGTATAGTTTTAATTGCTTAAATTATTCGATTAAATTGATTTTTAAGTTAAAGTTTTTCTTCAAACATGACCTGCTTACTATGTAAAAAAAATACACGTGATCTTAGGTGGGGGAGGGGGGGAAGTATAAAACCTCACCACGTATCACCAGGGGGAGGGGAGGGGTCTAAAAAGTTGTTAAAAACATCACGTGATTAATGGACGGTCCCTTAAAAACAGAAGAGATCTATTTTATAGAGGACAAAATTTCCCATCTTTTTTATACCAAACTTTTCCCTCTATTTTTTACATTTTTTTCCGATATATTCAGGTAAAAAACCAAATTTTTTCTTTTTGTAAAGCATCTCAAAATTTTTTGGAGATACGAAAATTTGATTTGATTTGATTTGAACCAACTTTGATTCAAATTTTTTTTTGCGTATCTCCAAAAATTATTGAGATACTTTATAAAAACAAAAACCTTCTACTTTTGGACGTTTATTTGATGGGGGACTATCTGCTTGCGTCGCATCATTATCATATTCTCCTGTTTCCAGCTCATATTTTCTATTCTCTAAAAAAATCATAAATAAGTAACCAAAGGTTGACATTCACTGATCAAATCACGATAAATACTTACCTCGGAATCTATTTACTGCCATAATTAAACCTTCGAAACCACAAACACTGCTAAAAACAAAATATCTCTTCAGTAACTCAAGAAGGACTAATGAATAAGCACGATTGAAGTCGAAATAACGCTTTTTATGATTTTACCTCTTTACAGTGCCAGTGAACACGCCTAGCGTGCTACGTAATTTCATCCGGCAGTGCCGAGAGCACACCTAGCATGTTTGCGTTTTTTATACGGCGGCATCGCTGGGAACTACTAGAAAAATGTGGTGGCATTGAATGTGTTAAACAACTTCTTTTATAGAACTCACTTTCAATTCAAGTTGGCTGATAATTGCTACCAATATCAAAAATAAGAAAATTGAGTAGAGAAATTGTTTTTTTTTTTAATTGAAAAGGGGAACTATTACTTATAAGGTAATCATAATTTTACACTAGTGCATTTTTGGGTTACGTAATACTCAAGGAACACTTATAGTTTCGCTCTGTCTGTTCCGTCTGTCTGTCCGTTCTTCTATCTTCTGTAATTATGAACATAAATGGATGAATTTGGGTATAGTTATATACTGTGTATAGATCTCGGTTTTGGCATCATTAAATAATAATAATTTTACATTTTAGGGTTGGCTCTCCATACATTTTCGAGTAATCGGAACTTGGCCTATGGTATGCTACTACATACTAATGGTAACTATTCTATTTTTAATTTTTTACTTATATTTTAACTGTTGGCAGAAAAATTCAGTAGGCATAAAATATTATATAATGATGATGAACATAGTGATGATGATTACTATTATAAATGACATAGTGGCATATGCTTGCAGTTTTTCAAGACTGAGGTGTTCTGTCAAAAGCACTGCTTTTGGATCCAGGGTATATAACCTTGCTATTAAATGTTATTTAGGTTATGTACTTACAAAATAAACTAGAAACCACTATAGGTGTCCCTATTTTCTAGGAGTACCTTCGATTCCTCATGGAGCCCATCACCAGGTCTTTCATAATATGGTGCATTGACACCATATGACCAACTTATAACAACCATAAGTAAATCATTTACAATATAAAAAGAATTTTAAAAATTGGTTCATAAAAGGTGAAAGAATTGTGTAATACACATAAAAAAAACAGATGAATTGATAACCTTTTCGTTAGTTAAAAAGAAATTAAAAACATTAAATTCTAGTTACAAATGCATACTTCTAATCCTTCAGGAGTTGCCCCTGGGCCACTAGAGACATCAATAAAAACACCAATTTCCTTGAAACATCCCATCGAATCCAAGGCACGACGAACCTAGAAATCAAAATGTTAAAGTTGTTTTAGTTGAGCAGCTCCTATACACAGGACCAATATATTAATATGAAGCTTTTGTAACCATTTACCTTATGTGCCCTCATAATAACATCCTCAAAGTCAGTGGCATGGAAGAGATCATCCACTGTACTTTTTATAATGTCATCCTTGGTACGACCCAGGCCATCCACGTGCACCTTATCCACTCGAGCCTGTAAGTTACGAAGTACTAATATATAAGGTTTGGTAAAATCAATTACGAATACTTCGGGCACATGATCTGCTGCTTATGTAAAGACGTTTGGGCAGAAAAATAATTGTCATACTCAAACTAAAAAATCATCTCATGTATGGGTGACTCGCTGCAAAACGCAAACTAGCCCATATAAAGAAAAAAATTTTTTTTCGAGTATGACAATTATTTTTCTGCTTAAACGTCTTTACATAAGCAGTAGAGCATATGCCCGAAGTATTCGTACTTGATTTTACCAAACCTTATATACTGACTTTCATACTACAAAAACAGTGTTTAAGTCTGAATTGAGAGTCACAGTTGAGTCCAGTTTAAAATATAACAGGAACAAAATAATACTTACTCTTATACCATTGAGTTTTATTGCTGGTTTTTGTATAGGCTCATCAAAATGTATGGTTTCATCCAAATCATACATCCCTGTGTTGTTCTCTGGTGCCTATTAAATATTACAAACAAAACATATAATACCGATTTGTAACCTACTGAGAAATAAGCGGTTTAGCTCTATCTTTCATTTTATTCAATTTCATTATTAGTGAGTAGGTACATAATATATATATTAATATACTTTTAGTTTCTTAACCTTGTCAATATTTATTTCATATTTTTTTCAGATTTTGTCAAATGTCCCTTACCTTAGCATATACGGTGCCCATTGTAGAAAATATTTATGTACCTATTTATTTTATTTTATAAATTTAAAAAATAATGTAAAATATTAGAAAAATAATTATTTCAGGGACTTTTTTGAAATTACATAAATATTTTGACAGTTGACACTGACATATTATTCATTTCTTTTTTTAATATATGGCATCGGCTTATAACCATTTGCCAGTGTCAAGTGTATAAAAGGCGGGAAATAGAATATATTGGTTCAAATTTTCGTCATCGTATTTATAAATAAATTATCAAGTCCAAAGTCTAGTCAAAGTCCAAATAAATAGTCAGAGTAGTCAATCAGTCAAGTCAGTCGATTCAGTAAAGTGGTAGACGCTTTACTGATTCCACCAATATCGCACAACACGAATTTATATAGAAAATTATCACAGAAACACAACATTGCTGATTGACATAACCGGCGAAACTCCAGAGTCCAGATCACGAAGTATAGATACCTAGTCTATTAACGTACATTTAATGATTAAACGAACTTACCTGAAGTGAAGTTCTATCATAATTATACGAGGGCTTTGTCCGAAGAGATTAGCATTAGGTTTACATGTAGTAGACACACGGTGTCGCCATTCTGCACTGTATTTGAGATATTTCTTGGTAGGTAGTTGTTTGCTGTACTCGAACAACCGTCCTGTTCCTCATTTAGTTCAGAGCAATATGTTGATATTTGATTCTCCCTGGGAAAAAGAAAACTTTAGTCGGGATGGGTGGGATGCTAATCTCTTCGGACAAAGCCCTCGTATAATTATGATAGAACTTCACTTCAGGTAAGTTCGTTTAATCATTAATTATACTCATGCTTTGTCCTCGAGATTAGCATTAGGTTTACATGTAGATGTTGAGAGAGAGAAAAATATCAACTACAATCAAAATAACATGTTTTATTTGTATGTAACATAACAAAAGGTATTTATGTACCTTAATCACTAGATACACAGAAATTGAAGGTATCTGTCTAGAATATTATAATCAAGTAGTTAAAAAATCATTCATTATACTCTCCGCAAAGGAAACATTATTATCTACATCCTGAATCACAATTCTGTTATAAAATCTACCAAAGATTTGGGAGTTACCACTCCAACCTGCGGTTTTCCTAATAGTGTTTAAATTAATACCTAGCTGATGTGCCCTAGAAGTTGCAGCGTGTCTAGTGCTGTGGGCAGTGAATACTGACACGTCGATTCCACTACTGGCCAAAGTTAGTTTTATCCATCTGCTTAGCGTTTGTGAAGAGATGGGTTTATGTGGCTTTTTAGTGCTAATAAATAGGTTATCATTGCTGCGTAATGATTGTGTTTTATTAAGGTAACAGCGTAATGTTACTACCGGGTAAATTTCAGGACGTCTAAGGAAGAAGGGAAGAACTAAGATTGGTTGTGGAGCACCAGGACGTGAAGTTTTTAACAAGTCTGGAATTTTAATATGAATTTTATCAGAGAAGAATTCAATATTTTTAACGTTAATTTTAGAAAATGTTTGAACCCTATGTGCCGTAGTTAGAGCAAGTAGGGTTGCCAACTTTTTTGATAATTCTTCCAGATTTAAATTGTCATTTGGATACAAACTCCCTAAGTAATTTAAAACGACCGTCGTATCCCATGTAGTATGGTACTTGGGAAGTGGTGGGCGCAGCCTAAAAACCCCTTTAAAGAAACGCTTAATGCGCTCGTCATTCGTTATCTCGTTACCGAGAATTAGGGATAGGGCTGACCTACAAGAATTTAAAGTTCCAAATTGTGCTCCTGTTTCAAATAATTGTGTAAAAAAGTTTAACAAATCTTCAATGGAAGCATTATATATGTCCAAATGATTGGACTTGCAATAGACGAACCATTTTTTAAGGCAGGTGTCATACTGCTTTAGCGAATTGTTTGAAAGTGAAGCTAACATTATTGGTACCTATAGAGGATACAGGTATGCCTCTTCTTACAAATGACGTCTTGATAACAGCCCGGCAACCAAGGTAACCTTCTGATGAACATCTCGATTGCTGGAATGAGAATTAATCAAAATTTTAGATGGTTGAAAGACCAAGGGCTCCGTTAAGAGTAGGCTCTTAAATAAAGGGTACCACGGTTGCGTGGGCCAAAGTGGTACAACCACTATACCCCGAGCTCCATCGTCAATAATTTTTCTCAGCGTTTTCAAAATTATTGCAAAAGGGGGGAAGCTATAAAAATAAAATTTAGACCATGATAACGTAAATGCATCAATTGCCACGGCATCAGGATCTCTGTGCCATGATACATATTTTTTGCACTTTTTATTTATCCTACTGGCAAATAAGTCAATTTCGGGAATACCAAAATGATTTACAATTTTTTGGAAGGCATAATCGGCTAATTCCCACTCAATGTCGGGGTGAACACGCCGTGATTCTCTGTCTGCAACGAAATTATCAGTTGAGCTGATATATGACGCAAAAACGATTAAATTACGTTCTTCACACCATTGCCACAATTGTCGAGTGATGTTTGTCAGGTGGGGAAACTGTACACCGCCCATTCGGTTTATGTAAGATACTGCTGTGGTGTTATCTATTCGCAAAAGAATGTGGCAGTCTTGATAACTTTTGGCAAAAACCTTTAGACCGAAAAAGGCAGCTAAAATTTCAAGGTAATTTATATGCAGTGAACTTTCATTGTCAGTCCACATACCACTAGCGCGTTCACCACCACAGGCGGCCCCCCATCCCGTTGTTGAGGCATCGCTGTAAATTTCTAAGCAAAAATTATTTTGTTTGATTTCATTGGTGGGGCTATTAATTGCATTAACCCACCACTGAAGGTCTGGTAATAACGATAGTGGTAAGTTCATGCGATTATCGTAGTTATCGTCATTTTTTAAATTTAAATATTTACACCGTTCTAATTCCTTCGTATATAACCAGC
Organism: Glaucopsyche alexis; assembly: GCA_905404095.1. NCBI lineage: Eukaryota > Metazoa > Arthropoda > Insecta > Lepidoptera > Lycaenidae > Glaucopsyche > Glaucopsyche alexis. The sequence continues at coordinate 29,644,301 of FR990048.1, forward strand.
CGTACTTAACGGCGGGACAAGCAGAGGTGAGTAGCCCTACTAGACGTGCAAATTCCCGGACTTTACAATGTTTTATTGTTAAAAATTTTCTAATTTCAGTTTTAATTTTTAAAATCTTTTCTTGAGGTAAAGTAACTTGTAATTTATGAGAATCTATGATAAATCCCAGAAATTTGCATCTAGTAGAAGGTGTAAGGTTACTTTTTTCAGTATTTATAATGAACCCAAGGGCTTCTAATAATCTAGTAGTGTCTGCGATGTTTTCTAGACACGATTTTAAGGTATCCCCGATCAAAAAAGTGTCATCCAAATAAACTGTGGATAAATGTCCACGTGATCGTAGTAGACTAAACACGGGTTTCATTACTTTTGTGAATACGAATGGTGCAGTATTAAGGCCAAATGGCATGACATTAAATTCATAAAGTTTTGAGTTATAACGGAACCGGAGATATTTTTTTAAATCATTGTGTATGCGTATTAAAAAATATGCGTCTTTTAGGTCAATCGTACTCATGTAACAACGTTTTGAAATAAGTTTAAGAGCGGTTCTCTAATCTTCAAGTTTGAAGTGGCTAGTGTCAATAAATTTATTAAGGGCCTTTAGATTTAAAATAAATCTTGATTTTCCGTTAGGTTTAGGCACTAAGAAGGTAGGAGATATGAATTGACCGTGACATGGTTTACATTCCGCAATAGCCCCTATAGTTAATAGCTCATTAATTGACAGTTCATATTGGGTTCTTACAGATACAGAATAATGTTTTTCTGTGGGAATATAAGATTGAATTACTTGGCGGGAGAATGGTATTTGATAACCTTCAATCCATGACAAAATAGTAGTATCATTAGTAATAAGTGACCACTGGTCAATAAAGTTTGACAGCCTACCAGCATATCTTACTTGGTTTAACGGCGATTGCGGCTGTGATTCTGTGCTGGACGCGAAGACTTCTTCGATGAGCTGACTGGGCGATTCTTGGGTGTAAAAGGCTCCTTCCTGTGGGTCCCCTTCGGCCTTTGACTCGGGGGAGGAACACGCCAGTTTAAATTCGTTTGTGGCCTCCTTGTGACTGTTTGCTTAACAGGCGCGGGCTTCATTTCAGCTCCGGACCTTGATAGTGCTTTCGCAGCTTTCAAGGTTTCCGCTAGTTTTTCACCAAATAGGAGCTTGTCAATCTCGGTGGCTTGAAGCTGATCCTTCAGATCTTTTTTGAGGCCATTGAGGACAAAGCTTCTACGCATTATCGAGTCTGTGGCTTGATTATCACATATGAGCTTAGTTGCATCCATTAACAATTTAATAATGGTGGTATTTTTTGGTTCCGATGCCATCAATAGAGTGAGAGCTTCCGCTATGCACGACACCGCAGAGGCCCGTTGTTTTTGTCTAAGCTCAATGCCTTTGTCTCTTTTGAGGACAGCGTCTGTTATCGCATATACTGCTTCCGGATTCAAGGCGGGTGCGTCTATCAAAACACAATTGGCCGGTGGTAAGTATTTATGAAGAAGCTCCTTACGAGCTTCTTTAGTCAATCCAGATGTGGCTATGTGTTGTAACCTGACCGCGAGGTCGTTTTGTATATCTTTACCATAGGTTTTTATCTGTGATGGATCTTCTCCTAATATTTGTAAGATCTCGTCATCGAGTTCTGGAGGTTGTTCTTCAAGACCGTGGGTCTGGTCGAAAGCAGCTGGCAAGGCCGAGTCAGTATCCGTAGTTGGCAATATGGTCATATTGGGTATGTGCTCAACCTGCCTAGCAGTACCACTGATTGAAAATAGAGGTTCGGCGGCTGCTGCGCTAGTCGATGGTATTGGGTCATACGCCGCAGCGCTCGTGGACGGCCGAGGGCTGATTGCTCCGTCAGCAGGACCCGGCAGGGTTGTAGGCACACCTTCGATAAAATAAGCGCCTTGTTAATTTTATTGGTTAAGTGACAGCCCCAGAGGCAGCCCGCATTACCAATTTTATAAGCAAATATTAATAAAGTGACAACCCGAGATGGCTGACCGCATTAGTAATTTATTGCTTTTATCTTTAAACGACAAGGTGACATTCCCAAAGAGTGCCCGCACTGTCGGTAATTGTAAAGTGTTAGCCCCAGAGACTAACCGCATTACATATTAGAGGTAAAATTTACCTAGTAGGTATAACACATAAGTTTAATAAGCAGTGTGACCTCAAGGTCACCTTGGATTAACTATATTTGTGGGTAGCGAACTAATAACAGGTTCGCTAATTGCAAGTAACACATTTGTTACTAACCTCCAATATTTGGCGGCTCGGGCAACGACGGAAACGCGTCGGATGTCCGCGACCGCGACCTTGAACGCGATGAAACCGATGAAGTCTCCGACGAGGACGATGAAGACGAGGATGGATTCCGTTGTCGTCTATCACGATCTCTGCGTCTTGCACGCTTGTATTTTTCTTCTAATTTTTTAATTTTTTGAGCAATAAACTTAAAATCCTCGTAACTATCACGTGTACGTTTGCCCATATTTGATAGAAAAAAAACAATAAGCGCGAGCGCGGAACGTGCAGCCTGGCGAAGCACTGAATGTGTAATGAGGAACAGGACGGTTGTTCGAGTACAGCAAACAACTACCTACCCTCAAATAAAAAAAAAAAAAAAAAAAAAAAGAGAAATATCTCAAATACAGTGCAGAATGGCGACACCGTGTGTCTACTACATGTAAACCTAATGCTAATCTCGAGGACAAAGCATGAGTATAATACAAAATTATAATCAATTTCAAAAGGCGGGTTTTTTCGGTTCTCATTGTGTTAATACACTTTGATAGGTAGAATATTATCCATTAATTATTCGTTGACGTGCACAAATGTGCGCAAGTGATACAACTACAAAATGCGTGCTAAATTGGGGTTCCCCCCAAAACTCCTTAGGAAGTTTCAGCAAAGCGTCTACGACTTTACTGAATCAACTGACTTGATTCATTGACTACCTGGTACCCCGACTATGTATTTGGACTTTGACTAGACTTTGGACTTGATGATTTTAGAAATACAGCACGGTAAAAATTTGAACGAATATTCTATTTCCCGCCTTTTTTACTTGATATAGGCAAATGGTTACAAGCCGACTCCATATATAAATTTAAAAAAAATAGCAACTGTCAATAGAATTTGTAAACTAGGGATGTCATTACATTGTAATTGTACATAAAAAAATAATTTTAATTAATCGATTTATTTTTAGCATGAAAAATCGATTAATAAATAATCGAGATTCAGATTTGAGAGTAATATTGAAAGAAGAGTGAATGCAGGAAACATGGGAATGGCATAAGCGTACCTAGGGGGGGCAAGGGTAGGCGGCGCCCACCCTAGAAAATTCTTTGCCCACCCTAGACCATAGACAGTGTTAATGAATTACTAACTTAAATAAACCCCCCCCCCCCCCCACGCCACGGACGGCTGCCCCCCTAGACTAAATTCCTAGCTACGCCAATGGTGAATGGAGCTTTGCACTCCTTTATGAATAGTCGCAAGGTGTCTAACAAGGCTCGTTTGGCTGTGCATGCGGGGGTGTTGGTTCCGACACTCATGTATGGAAGTGAAAGTTGGGTATGGCAGAAGAAATATGAAAGCAGAATAAATGCAGTTCAGATGAGAGCATTAAGAAGTATGATAGGAGTTAAACTGGGTGACAGGATAAGAAATAGTGAGATAAGGAAACGATGTGGTCTGAAAGAAGATGTAGTGACAATGAAAAGAGAATGAATGAAGAACGATTGACGAAAAAAGTGTATAATGCGACTGTGAATGGAAGTGTTGGAAGGGGTAGACCTAGGCAGACTTTTCAAGACCAAATCGAGGACGTCTTGAAAAAAGGCCAGGTTAAGAGTACCCTAGACCGAAGAGCATGTATGAAGGGAATAATGAAAGTGGATGAAGCAAAACAAGTATGTAAGGATCGTAGCAAGTGGAAAGAAGTGGTCTCTGTCTACCTCTACGGGAAAGAGGCGTGATTAGTATGTATGTATGTATATTTTTTTGTCACCAAAATTAATATTTGTCATATGTTCGTTCTCAGATAAACAAAAATAGTTACCATATATGAATTATCATATTAATGTCAATATATGTGTAAAATAAGAGATGGATTATCAATAAAATTGTAGTGCATTAGATGAATATAAACTTCGTTCTTGTTTTACAGTTTTATTACTTAAATAATAGCTTTGTGCTCAGAATGGTAGATCTGTCACCAAATAAATCAATTATCGATCCCTGACTGCAATTTTTTTTATTTGTCATTTTGTCACCAATACAGTAGTTACATTTTATTTCGTTCAGTTATTAAAATAATAGTATTCGTTACATACCAATTTAATACATCAATTTATAATTTTGATGAAAATATGTTCAAAAGGGCGGAGAAAAATTGACGCGCTATTAAAAATTGACCAATCCAGCCTCAACGATGGGTTTGATTGATTGTATACATGGGAAATACAAAGTTGCCCTGCGTTTTACAAAAATTATACCTACTCATGCTTTGTCCTCGAGATTAGCATTAGGTTTACATGTAGTAAACACACGGTGTCGCCATTCTGCACTGTATTTGAGATATATTTCTCGTTTTTTTTTTGTTTTATTGAGGTTAAGTAGTTGTTTGCTTTAAGGCGTGACTCCTGCTCAAAATATTACACAGAAAACATGAAACAAAAATATTTGATTTCATACACAAGCTGACTCCAGCTACAGAAAACGTTTTGTGCAGACAAGATCTGAGTTCCGATGAGAAAGACGTATTGGCACTAGCAGTTTTAGCGATTGCAGGTGTAGAATCTAGGAGAAAACACAGGGGTTCTGAAAAGGCCACTATATGAGATAGCCATAGTTTCATTATGGAGGTAGGATTATTTGGCATTCCCGACTCCGAGCCAGAAGACCAAACTTAATGTCGGGGGCTTGCAACTTGCAGATGAAAAATCAATAATAATAGGCAAGTGGACTGATTTTGTTTTATTGCATCAATGAATAGTACTCTTAAATATAAGAAACTTCTCAGAAGAAACTAATCAAAAGTCAATATTTTCAAAGGTACAGCGATTTGTATACAAAATTTCGCGAGTCTTTATACCAAAAAAAATTTTTTTTTTGCGAAATTGGTAAACAAAACCTACATCATTAGTTTACTCACATCATATACAAAAACATTCATTATGGTATGTATGAACTTAAACGCACAAATATCGGAGATATTTACAAATATCTCCGATATTTGTGCGCATGAAGTATGCGGCCACAGGAATACCTGCGGCCATATACTTCATATACTATAACCTACAAGTGACGTCATTTGTAGGTCGACTTTGGTATGGAGGGTTTTTAGGAGGCTCGCGAAATTTTTTATACAAATCGCTGTACCTTTGAAAATATTGATTTTTGATATACGGTTTCTTCTGAGAAGTTACTCATATTTAAGAGTACTATTCATTTATGCAATAAAAAAAATTAGTCCGATTGCCTATTGTCGTAAAAACGCTCCATACTAAAGTTGGGTTACAAGTGACGTCACTCTTGGGTTAAAGTGTATGAAGTAGGTATAAAGTATACGGCCGCAGGAACATATTTGTAAACAGTAAATATCTCCGATATTTGTGCGCTTAAGTTCATACATTATGTTAAATAATTAATGTTTTTGTATATGATGTAAATAAATTACTAATGATGTGGGTTTTATTTACCAATTTCGCAAAAAAAATATTTTTGGTACTTTTTAAATGTATTTAGTAATTAGTAAACTACACATAAAATAATATATTTTTTTACATTTACCAAGTAGTAATGCCTCAATATTTCTGAATATAATAATGAAACTAAATATTTCAGATGTAGTCTGATCCCCTATTGATTGAATGATTAAAAAAATCGATTTTTGATCGATTATTTCCATAATCGATTATTTTTTGACATCCCTAATGTAAACACATGATTGTTTGATGTTTGATGTTTCGGTTCAAACCATGTTCAAACTTCAACTTTTCAAGAGCACGTTCAAGAATGCGCCGGTAGTCTGTTATATATTACCATTAATAATTATTTCAAATAAAATGGATCAAAAAGCAATATTTAATTATTGCCAATCTTTAGGATGTTGCAAGTTATGTAGACTGCGATATGCGGGAATAAGGAATCCCAATGCCTATGAAAAACCTCACGAATTTTGTAAAAAGGTAAGAGGTGGTCTTGCCTAAACTTTACCCTTTTTTTCAATAAAATGTTATTGAATGAATTAGAGCACAGCATACCCATAGATCATAAATAGTACTACTGTCTACTGAGCATACCTACCTTAATTATTGAGTAATCCTAAATAACCATATTAAAATTCTATAAAAATGTAATTATGTTTCGTAAACATTCAAACATTGAATAATGTGCTAGAGGCAATGATCAGTAAATAAGTTAAACTTTTTAACTTAAAGTAATTTCAAATAAAAAAAATATACAATACTAATACATAAATTGGAAAAATGTATGTGTTAAAAGTGAAATTTCTTTTTTACTATTTTATATTCAGGGTATCTAATATAGAAGGAAAATGGTATATAATTATGTGAATAGTTTTTACTACCTTATTTTGGAGAAATGATTGAATAATATATTTTTTTTTAGTTTGAGAATACAACAGAACACAATCAAAATATTATGGATAACGAGCCAAAAGAGGATAATAAGGATATAGAAGGTGCTCAGAAAAGCAATATTGATCATGGTGATAAGTCAAATGGAAATGTCAATGAAGTATACAGTGAAAATGGAAGTGGATGTACAGCGCAGAAGCGTCGCAAAATGGACGTGTGTGCCAGCTGTTTAGGTATCTTACAAGAACAAACTTGGCCTGATAGTCTAGAAATGACTAAAGAAGTGCTGGATAAAAAAAGGTTAGATAAATAGTTATTTAAAATTAATTAAGTACTACCTATTTGTTGTTACAAATATTTGCTTTTTTCTGTCAGATTCTAGTGCTATGCTTAGGGGCCATCCACATATAACGTCACACAAAATTTCGACTTTTTGAACCCCCCTTCCCTATGTCACGCTTTTTAGTATCGCTGTATGGCCTGTACCTGTATTTAACCGTGCTGTGACGTAATATGTGGATGGACCCTAATACAATTTAAATTTTACGAGATTCATAACTCTGTTTTAGGTATGAATGCAAAACATTTGCGTGTGCCCTGTCAGCTCCAATCGCCACAATTTTAAGAGAAAAAGCAATCATATTAAGGCTGATAGATAAATATCCTGAATATAATCAGCGTAAGTATAAATTCTATGATATTTTGTAGAAATATATTGTCTTTTTTTAGATTGTATATCAAAAACATACACAATATTTTTTTTTTTGTAATTTCTTGTTTAAAATTTTGTTATTTTAGAAACCCTAACACCATTGAAGGAGGCATGGAAATGGTCATTTGGTGTTTATCTTGAAAGTCATATCAACAAAACTTTGGATTCTGGTGCGGTGTCTCCTCTGCTAATCACAGTTAATATGGACTATATTGATGATTTGCAGGTAATACAATATTAATTGTTAGGGTCTTAAATCAAAGTAATTATTTAAGTACTAGCTGTTGCCCGCGGCTCCGCCCGCGTAAATATAGTTTTTTTGCGGTCGCAGATAAAAAATAGATAAAAACAATCCTTGATGCGGATTATATATCATGCTAAAATTTCAGCTCGATCGGTGCAGAATGTTGATTAATTGTACTGGTGAAAAAATAATCCTGTATATATGTGCGCTCAAAAGATAATACCACGGAAATCATATATTTTGCCTTGATTAACTTTGATTCAAAGCATATTATATCCTTCTGCATTGTCTACTCTATATTTGCACCAAATTTCATCAAAATCAATTTCATAAAAAAATTGAGCCTACTCAATGAAAACAAATAAACAATTGAATATTTCATCTCTATAATATTAGTAAAGATAAAAATCTCAACTCAGTCTCGTGTTACAGACTTGCACTTTATTTTACAGGAGTTAGAAATTCTAAAGATAGTGTCCCCGGAGTTATTTGAAGAAAGGAGTAAACAGAAGAGACGTTTTGTGAATGAGTTTACTCGCCGCTCAGTAGAACAGGTATTGTGCAGCAGTGCAGTGCAAATTATATACATTCGTTAACAATTGTAATTTTCAAAATAATAATTTGAAAATATTTAGAAATAAGTATAGAAAACTAATATATACCATAATACTTCCATCTATGTATGTATATTGTTTTATTATTTGGAATTACTACTAATTATATCTAGACATTGGAGCTAGAGTCTGTCTTTTGTCTGTTACATTAATCATATACAGAATGTTATTTTTATTAATATTCCATAAAAAATAACATTCTGTATAATGTATATTGGGCCAAATTTCTGTGTCATTGCATTGCGTTTCTTTAATGCATAGTGAATATTAAGTTTATTATATTTATTATTATTAAGTGACTCAAGTATTATTACCTGTTGCCTACAGCTCCGCCCGCGTAAATACACTATCCCAAAGGAACACCTGTACTTTTTCGGGATAAATGTAGCCTATGTTTTAATCCAGAGCCTAAACTACTACCATACCAAATTTAATCGAAATCTGTTTAGAGGTTTTTGCGTGAAAAAGTAATAAACATCCATCCATCCATACATGCATCCTCACAAACTTCACATTTATAATATTAGTAGGATACATAACATATTGTTTCTTTGTTTACGTTTACATTAAATTGTATTTGAACAGAGTATAATTAATTCATAAAATATAAGATTTAAAAATAATTAAAAAAAACATCCAATGATTTTTGTATTGTTACAAAAATCATCATCATCAGCAGAACAGTGAACACCTCGTATATGAGTGATGTTTGTAATGTTGCAGGCGCTGGAGAGCGCGACGCTGGCGGCGCTGGAGGCGGCGGGGGGCGCGCTACCCCTCGCCGCGTGCCCCGCGCACACCGCCGCGGTGCACGCTGCGCACGCGCCGGCGTACCTCGCTGCTAGGTGTGTACAAATCTATGTACATTTATATCGTTCAGAACACTAGCTCCCAGTGAACAAAATACTCTCAGCTCATTGGCAAAATCTTCCCTCATCCACATTAAGGGCCTTCGCTGCGTAAAGCGGGTGCACGGCGCAGATGCCCACTCGATGTGCTTGTTTCATGTTATTCATAGAACAGCGCTACGTAAGGCGTGGCACGGGCAGCGGAGCCCTGTTTCTAAAAAAATCAGTGAGCGCCGCTACGTTATATGTTTGTAGGCTTTGCAATAAGTTGATAACTATGAATTTTATCGATACGGAACTTGTCATTTTGGAAGTACAATATCGCCCCGTTTTATGGGATATGTCTAATGACTTATACAAAGACGGGGATGCGCGTCAAGCTGCGGGGCTTGAAATTTGTAAGTTGTAGGTATGTTTTTTTATTAAAAAAAGTTATTTTAAAATAACTACAAAAAAATCTCTCATTTTCTCTTAATAACGAAAACTTGGTTACAAATTCTCCACCTGATGATGAGTTAATCGAAACCGGTCGTGTTTATATTTAATTATTGTAAAAATCTAAATAAAGTGGAAAAGTGTGTATAAAAAGTTGTGTTATATTATTACAAATTCTCCACACAACAATCTAGACGTACACGTCGTCGTCTTTTAGCTAATAAATATATTATCAATAAATAATCCATAGGTATCGACTGTACACCTACGCGATCGAATTTATATTGGCTGCGCTGCGAGAGACGAGAGTCCGTCGTGGACGGCCGCGACGAGGCAGGCGGGCGCACGGCGCGGACACCCGCGTCGGGCTCCCGCCTAACGCAGCGAAGGCCCTAATAATCTACCCGGACGACCTTCAAATACTTATATATTACTACCTATGTAAGCACACTATGTATATGAAATTGGTGGCCTATAGATACGTGAAGCTGAGTCGCAATTTACCGCAGTCGCCGTGGGTGCTGGACGGGCGGCGCGTGCTCCCGTCATCGGTGCAGGAGATTATCTTCGCGCCCATAGCCAAACTGTACAAGTGAGTCGAGCTTAAACTATTACAACTTGTGGTACCTACTCCTACTGTAGATAAAATGTGCCTATGTGACTTTATGATCACTGTAAGGACTATATGACTATATGAAAATTCAGAGCAATGAAAATAGAACTCTGCACTAATATAGTTGAGTCGAAAATGGAAGTGTCGATTGTCGAGCTGTCAAATATGGCATTTGACTCGACATTTATTCAATTTTCAGCTGTTAATTTCAGCTGTACCTAATTAGTACAGAGTTCTGTTTTCAGTGACCTGAATTTTCGCCGACTTCCGGATTTCGGATCATATTCCAGTCGCAGCCTTAATAAATATATTAACAGCCTCCGTGGTCTAGTGGTTAGCCGTTAGAGCATTGGCTTTCGACTCGGAGGTCGTGGGTTCGATTCCCGCATTAGAACAACAAAAAATGTTGTTTCCAAGTTTGGTAAGGACAATGCGGGCTGATCACCTGATTGTCTGACAAGAAAGATGATCCATGCATCGGAAGGGCATGTAAAAAGTCGGACCTGATCTCTCGTCAGTCGTGTCGGTTATCCGTCCCACTGAATTATTAAAGGAAGAGAGTACTGCGCACTCTTGTGTACTGCGCACACACTTGGGCACTATAAAATTACTTCTGCGTAACAGGCCTGGTTGCAATGAAACCGGCCACCGTCACCGAGATCGGTGTGGGGAGTTATAAATATATGTGCGCAGATTCGACAGTGATGCGGCGGAATCGCGGCTGAAGTTTATCGCCGCGGGCCGCGAGGACGTCGACGTGCGCTGTCTGGGCGACGGCCGGCCCTTCGCCGTCGAGGTATATATATATAACACTCACACGCTAACGTACGGACTGTCAGTTCGCACTTTAGCGTAGATCACTTGCGGGGTTGTAATGGATCATTCCGTTTACTATTGGCAAAGTTCCTGCTCGACCAGTTTATGAAAATTTTCCATTGCATGGGCACTTAATTAATAATAGACGTTACCTGGCAAGTTGTAAACAAATTTCTAGTCGGTATGTGCGCGTGATGAGTGCGACTCATCACTTCATGATTTATGGCTGCCAAGCCATTTTAGCGTTATGCCTGGTTGAGCTGAAGCTTTGTCGATAGTAGATATATTGTACAAAATATAGTGGAATGTAATAGAAAAGTTGCATCGGTCCTAAATGCTACAATCGACAAACGAACATTACTGTTTAAATCCTTGCATTATATATGTGTATTTCAAAAACTGTGCAACATGTTTTTCAATTGATATTCTTGTCTTCCTTCTTTATGATTAAGTTGGTTAAAGCTTTGAATGAAACTCGACGGTGAGTATAGGAATAGTGTACGAGCGGAGTCGTACCTACGTGGATAAGTTTCCGATACTGCGCGGCGGGCGCATAACCTTCAAAACCAGTGCGACGTACAGCAGTACGAGGATGTCCACGCGTTGTCAATATATTTTAATCATGTTATTTTTCTGAAAATTACGCAAAATTTTAACTTTGCTGTCATTACTTACATAATATTGTACACAATATTATGTAAGTAATAATTAATAGGTCAAATATTTCATTGCAATAAAAATACACCTTGTATTATATTATAATGATGAATAATCCGACAGGTAACAGACCCGACCCGCGAGCTCACTGCTGCGGAGCTAGCACAAGTATGTGAAGAGATTTCCGAGAGCGGAGAGGTTGTTGTGAAGACATTCCAGCCTATTACTAGGTAAAGTAATAATGCCAAAGCCGAGATCTATATACATTATAATGATTATACAATCTATAACTACGTAATTTTATCCGTTTATATTTGTGGTGGACTAATTAGCGAAACAATCCTGAATCGTGCTATCTAAGTTTTCACAGCTTGGTGCTATATATATATATATGTCACCGTAAAATTCTAAAAACCGTTAGATTGTAATACAACTAGTGAAATTGTAAAATGTTGATAGACTTCCGACGCGAATATGCTGCCTATAATTTCACACATTATTTTTCGTTAGATTATAAATATATAGTAATTAATCTCTCGACATATTTTTACAATCTCGTTAGTTATTTTACAATCTAACGGTTTTTACAATTTTACGGTGACATATACAACATCCGAAATGCATACATGTGGACTTGCCTCGGCCTGACTGAGCGGCGAGCATACCATTTCGCTCGGTCGGAGATCACCCTTTGTGGCTTTCCACTATTCCCACATTGGTGACCCCCGACAGAACATGCCTCCTTCTAGACATCATCATCATCATCACCCCCCTCCACACCACGCCAGCTAGCTTCTGCCTCGTCGGGTACCTCGACCACCAGCCGAGGTAGTATTGTTGCCACTGGATCTTAATTTGCAAAAACAATACCTTTTCAGGGACGACCTAGTGCAGCTAAAGAAGGGGGAAGAAACGAAATGTAAAACATATGAAGCACTATGCATTAAATTGTCGCATCGAGATGATGAGAATGTAAGTAACTTACGAGGTCCCAGTTAGACAAGGCACGCGGTGACTGCACGAAAGCCGAGCACTTGTTTTCATTCATAGCGAATTGAGCTCTATCGACTAGACCACAACGTCAAAACTAATAACAACCGGCAAACGCGCGGTTAGGCTCTTGTCAAGAGTCTGTAAGTTGTGGTCCAGACGATAAAAAGCTCAATTTGCTTCGAATGAAAACAACCGAGGTCTTGTCACTGTTTCGTACGTTCATTGCGCGGCGACCGCGTTATGATTATTGGGCCCTGTGTGTGTGTGTAGACCCATCGGGAACCGCGTGGTCTAGAACCGTGCGTATCAACCGCGCTCACATTTTTACAAAGGCGATGCGACGTACTAGAACAAGGCTGCTCAACCCCAGGCCCCAGGCTCAAAGAATTTTAAGTGACCCGCGCAAGTATGGTTTAAAAATACGCTGGTGGATTTGTCGCCAAACATAAGTAAATTATTAAAAGACAAACAATGGCACAAATCACAATAAATAAATAAATCACATTGATTGTATAAACAAGTTATCCTAGATTTAAGTTCAATTTTGTTTCTTTATTTAGATTTTAGAATAAGATACTCTCGTTTCCTTATAAACAATAATTCAATTTTATTTTCTTAATAATTGAGTTTTTATTGCGCTTGTCCTGAGAGTAACTGTAACAGGAAATATAAGTGGTCCGTCGTTAACGACTGAATCCACCGTTTGGCCCGACTCTTCAAGAGGTTGAGCAACCTTGTTCTAGAACGTTCACACTAAACCGCGTGGATTACGCGTACAAATCGCGCGGTCTTCGCTGTGTCCGAACATAGCCTTCTTTACATGTTAACGTGTGTAAAACAACAGAAAGAGATTCAAGCTAAATATATACCTTTAACTTATACTTTGTGAAACATGTCATGAAAGCAAATAAAAAATGCTATCTAAGATTAATATCAAGTATCCCTCTCATGTCTCAATAGTGTGTAAATAAATGTTAACTGCTATCAAAACTTGTGTGTATTATATTTTAACGAATGTAACATTACTGTGACGTATTACGTTTCCTGGTCCATTTTGTATAAAAAAACACTTGTGCTTACGCGCTATTGAATTGATAAACTACTAACAAATTCACCTCAGAAACCGGGCATAAGTAATCTAAGTAGGTACATGACACAGTGGGCCATAAACATATTGTATGTCACCGTAAAATTGTAAAAACAGATTGTAATAAAACTAGTGAAATTGTTGATAGGTTTCCGACACGAATATGCTGCCTACAATTTTACACATTATTTTTCGTTAGATTATATATATATATATATAGTTTTTAATCTTTTGACATATTTTTACAATCTCGTTTGTTATTTTATAATCTAACGGTTTTAACAATTTTACGGTGACATATAAGTACATTTTTACTAACAAACATTATCCATTTATTTACATCGTTTCCAAATTTGCCACGTTACAATGTGCTCATAACAGTATCTATTCGATTTTTATATTATGAATAAATAATAAAATAATATTAAACATAACCTCAAATTTTTAGCTACCCGAGGACGAACCTATAACGGTGACAGAGACGGACATAGAGCGCATGAACAAATTCCGCAACACGCCGCACGGTGACGTCATCAAGCTCAACATCCAGCAGAAGACGCCCATCAGGGTGCTGCACCGCCGCCCGCTGCTGACGCGCACCAGACAGATATTGGATTTCACGGCGTATCGGGTTCCTGGTAAGTGGCGTTGAATTCTGGGACCTTCTTTATCGAGCATCGCTAACCTCCTAAAGTACTGATCATCGTCGTCACATATGAAAATTTACTTTTTTTTTATATATCTATGGACGCTTCACACCACATCAATCTGATCCCGTGGTAAGTTCTCGAAGAACTTGTGTTACGGGTACCAGACAACGGAAATATATTTACTACTTTTATACTAAACACATATTTAAGATTTTTATTATATTATACACATATTTAATACATATCCATGACCCAGGAACGCAGAAAAACTTTTTGTTCCTTCGGCGGGATTCTAAACCCGCGACCCCCGGCTTGAGCACCAACACGCTCAAGCAACTGAGCCACACATTTAAAGTGGTTGTTTATTTTTCAGGTCAAAGCCAGCTATTCACTATCCGCGTCCGCACGTCGGCGGGCACGTACGTGAAGGAGTGGGTGCACGGCGAGTTCGGTCGCACGCGGCCGTCGCTAGGCGAAGCCCTGTGCGCGCGCGTCGACATGCTAGCCCTGGACGTCACCGCTGTACATCTCGACTGGCCGCCAAATAAATTATAGAGAATAGTCTTTTTTTTATTACCTTGGTTTCATAAAATTTTGAACATATTGAGTTTTTTTTTGTTTTCGTGCATTAACTATATACCTAAAATGTTGTGTTCATATTGTTATTCATGGACAGTTCTAGATAGCGTACAGATTTTACTTAAAAGTAAAATCTGTACGCTATCTAGAACTGTACCCAATACCCATCAATTTATATTTGTCGCAGTCTGATGCTAGCTGATGCTAGTATATATCTGTATTATCTATGGTCTGATGCATAAATCCGCCGTGTTACATTACGGCTAGCAATATTAAAAAACGGGGCCTTTTTAACCGCCGCATTAAATGAAAAACATGTATTCGGAGCGTAGATCATAATTCGGCGTCATACGTCAAATCATACGTATTCGTCAATACAGCTAGCCGCCGCTTTTACAGATGCAGTTTTTAGTTCCAATTTTTAACACTCGTGACGGTACCTGTCATAACAACACTATTTATTTATTCCACAGGAACACTGTACTTTTTCGGGATAAATAATATCCTATGTTTTAATTCAGAGCCTAAACTACTACACCAAATCCGTTCAGTAGTTTTTGCGTGAAAGAGTAACAAACATCCATGTATGGATGGATGTTTGTTACTCTTTCACGCAAAAACACATATTTTATCATGTTATAAGTAGGATAATGGCCCGGATAATATTGACTAGATAATTTGCGTGGTCGGGTTATAGTTTTTAACTTTTTTATTTTATAATTGTTCCCGAGGGATACTATATTTACTCAGGCGGAACCGCGGGCAATAGCTAGTTACAAACAATACCTAAAAACAAAAAAAAATAACACATCATTCATTAAAATTGGATCAGTAGTTAAATAGGCGTTACGATGAAACAAACATACACACATATGTAGCTAGACTGCCAAAATCATTACCCTTACTTTTGGCTTTACTTTAGTCGGGTAAAAAAGCCATGTTCATAAAAACCTTGGATTTGGATAGAACGGAAAAGAAAATCATCGCCACTTCAGTCTTCACATGTGTGGGAAATATTCTATACGAAGACAATATTATACCCAACAAAATAATTACCTTAGGGCCTACCCCTTAGCCCTTGCTTTTGGCTTCGTCGTAGTCAGGTAATAATAATCAGACATCACTTTATCAAAAAGTACCAATTCAAATTCATTATGTAATTTAATTGATTGAATAGATGTAAAAACACCGTGTCCTATTTGAATCACGATTCACGGTTGAGTTTAGGTGAGAGGTCAGCACAAGGGCAAACTATAAACTTTAGAGGCCTTTGCCTAACAAACAACAAAAAGAAATGAAGAAGCAGCTGACAATGACATTAAAAAAAATGAGACGTGTCAAAAGTCAAAACAACGCAAACTATTCAAAAGTAAAATTTTAGGCATTTTTACGATCTTTTTTTTATTAATTAATGGAATAAGTTTATAAAAGTTTTATTTTATATTAGCATTAACATACAGATTAACGTCTGCCATTTTTTTAATTACCTAGTCATCATCGCAGTTCGCCGGAGTTTCGTGTTAGCCATGCACGTAACATAAACAAAGAACAAACTATGCGTGTGGTATTGTACTAAACGTGGATGGGAGGATCGGTAACAGTTTTGAAAAGTTTTATGGGCAGGAAGTTTCTTCAGAGGGTAAAAATGAACGGAGTGAGTCGCGAGGCCCCCGTGGGGATCCAGTGTTTACAGAAGCTGTGCCCGCGGCTACAAATAAACAGATTAAGATGGTACGTTGCTTAAATATTATATTCTTTATTGAATTACCTTTGTTTCACGACTGTATCATATCTTTCATGACCTGTTAAAATCAAATCTAATACCAGTAACCCTGAATTAAAAGGAATTACGAGGTGATCGCCCCTTTTTAATATCGTAGAATTATGCGGGTGTCTGGCTATACCGCTATAGAATACATTAAGTGGTATGTGAACCATACTGCCATCCTCAAACTAAAAGGCGGCTAAATGACAAAAAGAGTTTTTGAGGTAGAGCTAAAAAACATGGGATTATTTTGAAATTGATGCTAGTTATTTTCTATAAACATTTGTTAATATTATCATAAGACATTCACGAAAACATTAACAATTGTTTATACAAAATCACTAGCATCAATTTCAAAATAATGCCACGTTTTTTAGCTCTACCTCAAAAACTCTTTTTGTCATTTAGCCGTCTTTTAGTTTGAGGACGGCAGCATACACTACCTACTATACCTAACTACAAATTACTTTTGTTGAATAGGTACCAAGCAAGCGTCTTAGTGTTGACCTACTTCACATACATGACATACCACCTGACAAGGAAGCCTATATCTGTGGTGAAGAATGTGCTGCACCAGAACTGCAGTGGATTAACTCCGCCTCCAGATGTACCACCGGGAGATGATGAGTGGTGTAATTGGGCACCTTTTAGTGAGTATACAATACTATAATAAGAATTAATAATTTTTTAATAAATAAATACAATTTATTTCGGGGTGCATAGACCCAATTATTATAAATGCCTTAAAGACTAACATGCATATTACTATATATTATACACTAAACACATATTGTCTGCGACGTTTTAGTATCCTTCCTTACGAATAATATTATAAATACAACAGTTTGTAATAATTTATGGATGTGTGGATGATAGAAATGTTACTAATGTAAGATTTCTTACATTCGCCAACATGAATGTAAATATATCAAATATATGCAAATACTAGGAACTAATTTGTGTCACAGGCTCTGTAGAGTGCAGGGAAAAAACACTGCATGCTTTTTTGCAGAAAGAAAAGATTTATTATTATTACTAGTTGTCCCGACCCATCATGTTTTGTCTTATTTTAAGGGTCCATCCACATATTACGTCACACGTAATGGGGGAGGGGGGGGGGGGATCATACAAAGTGTGACAGTACATGTTAAATACAGGTACAGGGATACTAAAAAGCGTGACATGGGGGGGGGGGGGGGGTAGGCGTTCAAAAAGTCGAAATTTTGCGTGACGTAATATGTGGATGGCCCCTTATGGACTGGAATAAATATTTATTTAACTACACCTGCAACCTACATTAACAATTTGAGCATCTATCCATATAAATAAATAAATAAAATAAGCCTTTATTCAGATCCTCTTATTTTTTTTTTGTTCTTCATCTTTTTACCAATTTAACTTATCTCTTTAGCATCTGATTGCCTTTTGGCAAAGGCCTCCCCTAAAGTCTTCCAAAGTTTTTTGTCCATAGCCCTCCTGCTCCATGTTGTTCCTGCCATCGCTTTTATCTCATCCTCCCATCTTTTCCTTTGTCTTCCTCTATCCATATATCCATTTTTAGGGTTCCGTAATACTTAAGGAACCCTTATAGTTTCGCTCTGTCCGTCTGTCTGTCTGCCTGTCCGCGCCTCTAGCTCCTGTAATTATGAATATAAATTGATGAAATTTGGTGCAGTTATAGATTGTGTATAGATCACGGTTTCGGGATCATAAAAAAATTCTAATTTTATATTTTAGGGGTGGCTCTCCATACATAAAGTGGGAATGAAAAATATTTTTTCACTCTACCTCATCGTGTGGGGTATCATGGAATAGGTCTTTTAAAATAAAGGCAAGGTTGCATACGTTACTTTTTTATTAAATTGACCATTTTCGAGTAATCGGCCTCCAAAGTAGTTTGTAAGTTGGTCCCCCCCCTAGCATTTTTAAACTATAGGAGATAGAAACTTGCAAATTTCTATGCTGATAGATCATACTAAAAACTCTTTAGGAAAATTATTGTGAACCAAATCGGACAGTTAATTTTTGGAGTAATTAAAAAAAAAAGCATATTACGCGTTTATAGTTACGGAGCATGTCTAAGGAGGGTTCCTTAGACATGCTCTTGGTTAGGTTATTAAATATAAGAAGATTATTATTAATTACATAATATAGAGAGCAAAAGATTAATTTAAATGTATAAGTTATGTATTGTATGAAAGTGCTGGCGATTTATTATAATATCATATCGTCAGTTAACAAGACACAGGATATTGCTTTTACAACAATATTGCATTACATATTAGGGAACATACCCATACTACATGACCACTTTTTACCCATTTTTACCCCTCCACATTTACCATCTGTAGTATTAGTTGAGACCTCCCCCCCCCCCCCCCCTCTTAAATGTTAAGGCAGCCTTGCGATGCACGCGATGCGCGACCTTAGACCGCGATCCGAAACCGAAATAGAGTTGTGGAACCACAGCTTAGTATTTATATGGAGCACTAAACAATCCTCGCGACCCGCATCGCGGGACCGGTGAGCGTGCCCAGGGAACCTGATTCTTTGGTTTGCTGGTCGCAGATCGCTACCTTTACGTGACAAAACCTAAAATGGTGACTAAAGCATCAAACAGGTCATGTAGTATGAATATGTTCCCTAATGTTAGCTCGGAGTTTTGGTATCATATAATCACAACACGTAAGCCATTTTATTCTAGATTCATGTGTTGAATCATGAATCGTTATTATTATAATGTATCTTGATATGTGAATATTTTGATTAGCAAAGAAATTATTTTACATTAGACTTGTTAAATATAATATATACCTAATATTTTGTTTAGATTCCTAATTGGAATCTAAACAAAACATTATGTTAAAAATATGTCACACTGTTTAAATTACATTAAGATAGTAAAATGTGATAGTAATGACATTGATTGCTATCTGATTCTTATCTTTTACTAATGTGTATTTAAAAACATTATCAATAGCCTAAATTGATGTTATCAATGTAAGTTTTCTATTTCTCTCCTATGCAAAAAATATGGCTACATACAAAATATGATACATGTATATGTAGAATAAGTCCAATATCAATGAATTTTTAAGTAAACAGTCTATTTAAAAATAATTAATTCCTGATGTACATTATATTGTATTATATCGTACTATACTACTACTATAGCAATATTCAATATGAGTAGCAAAATTAAAAATGTAATACAGTATTCCGGCGTGAAAAGGTTGAAATATACTATTAAAATCTAAGCTACACATTTATAAGGCTACAGAGAACCGCAAGGCTACAGAAAGCCGCAAGGCTGAGCCTCCTCTACCTGTCACGGACAAGAGCAGGAGGTGCGATGAGTAGGGCTTCACACTGGTGGAGAGAAAAAGAAGAGGAAGCCCGCCGCCCGAAACGAACCGGCACCGAACTTCGTACCCGAGGTGTGAAGTACCCGCGACGCCGCTGTACGTCTCTCATCATGGAGGTCAAGGACGTCGCGTCGTGGACTACATCCACAAAAATACGTCCCTCGCCTTAAGGGTTGAGTGTCTGGAGTCTCGCCTCAAGGTCAACTTCAGTTCCTTTATGGTGAGATTACCGACGCATCTTTTGTCGATCTTCGAGGTGGAGGATTATTGGCTGAAGGGTGTGGTTTATCGGATGTTCCGGGGGAGACTCCGGAACGTAGCGCGCATCACGTCGCCGGCAACACGTGACAGTATAGTTTTTAGGTATATAATAATTGATATGATGTATGTTAGTCTGTAAGGTATTTATATTATGGGCTTATGCAGCCTAAAATAAAAGTTATTTATATAATATTTCCAAATTTTAACTATTTTGTATCGTAAACAACAGTCCTGTCAGTAAGCAATTTCCGCACCTCGTAATCACCTACAATACAACAAGGTTTTAAAGTGTCAGCCAATATAATGACAAGCTAATAAAGCTCATATTTCATTTTAGACACGCCAGAGGCCAAATCCTTGCTGGGGACGCTGGATTCTGCCTTCCTGTTTTCATACGCGGGCGCTATGTTCTTATCAGGTAAGCAGTGCAATTGTGACACACAGACAAACGGCCGAATACTGGAACGATCGTTAAATTAAGTGACGATCAAGTCACATGCTGTCCTTGTCATTTCGGCTAGCAGAGACAGCGACAACATGTGAATAGGAGGGCTCCTAATTTTGATTAGCTTTCCAGTAACCGATCGTATGTCAAAGGTATTGTCTATGTGCTACTTACATCTGACCACTTCTAGGCATGGTGGCCGAGCGAGTGGACCTGCGATATTTCCTGTCGCTGGGCATGATGGTCTCCGCGATCATGTGCTATCTGTTCGGCCTGGGCAAGACGCTCAACATCCATCACATAGCCTTCTATTTGATCGTACAGGTAGATTGAAACACGAATTCATTTTTATTTAGTTTGAATTTCATTGTAGTTGGACGGTTTAATTTGAAGTGAAGGTTATTTGCTAGTTATTTTATTATCAGTTAATTTTGGTATTTTATGCAACACAAACCAATTCAAACCATCATGGTTCATATACAGAACTGGATAGGTAAATAATTTTGAGGCCATTTTCTTCTTTTAATGTTCCGTACCCAAAGTGAAAACGGGATACTATAAGTGAGACTTCTCTGTCCGTCTGTCTGTTACCAGGCTGTAGTATATCATGAACCGTGATAGCTCGATACCTAATCAGATAATGTATTCCTGTTGTGCCGCTATAACAACAAACATAGGTCTTTACATCCGTTAATGGATGATTTATACAGTATTCTCCGAGCGAAGTAACCACTCTTGAAATACAATAAATATTTAACAATAACATTAGTGTCCCATGCAAAATACCTGATTTTTTGCCGTCTTGTACCTTCCCTAACCCTTCGTCCGACTCGCACATAGCCGGTTTTTAATTTAAGTGCCTCGGTTAATCACACCTCACGAAAGATTTTGTTGACGAGTGGTTGTTTGCAGGCAGGCGCGGGTGTCGCGCAGACCACGGGCTGGCCGGGCACCGTCGCCATCGTGGGCAAGTGGTTCGGCAACACCAAGAAGGGCCTCATCTTCGGCATATGGAACTCGCACACGTCGCTCGGTAACATTCTGGGTAAGTTAGAATACTAGCAGAAGGTGTTTCGTTAATCCCATACATTTATGATTTTCGAACTTCTTGATTGTAACTAAAGAAAATAACTTTGAATTCTATCCAGTGGACTTATCCACTGGATAGAATGTGAAAGAAACGCCTACGGCAAAATCTGACTAGCCCGCTATTAAAACTCACACAAAGCGTGGCGGAAATTCGATACCACGAAAAGTATGAATAAGAATTTTCGATTCTCTTTCTGTCACCAGGCGGTTCGGTATTGGTCGGGTCTGTCATGTTAAAAAGTTGTCAAATGTTACGAATAATTAAAGACCCTCATTGACTGCATATGTTGCAGAACTGAGCCTCTCTGCCGGATTTGCAATATTATAATCTGTCCAGCCCACTAATCGTCTGCCCGGAACTCGGCAGGTACGGTGCTGGCGGCGGAGTACGTGGAGACGGACTGGGCGCTGTCCTTCGTGTACCCCGCGCTGGTGATGGGCGGAGTCTCGCTGCTGGTGTTCCTGTTCCTCGCGCCCGAGCCCCGCCACGTGGGGCTGGCGCTGGACCGCGCCTCTGTGAGTACATACATTATTATATTTTTCTTGCAGCGATTCGCTTCACAATCTTTGATACTGAATATCGAGCGTGTAGCATTTACGTAAGATAATTTTACCAATAAACGTAAAATTAAAAAGTGTACATAACACGACGTACAGTCGTACACGCCATCTGCGTACGCAAATGCGTACCTACCTACATAGGGTGCGGCTTGCACGTGTGCGTGTGGTTTGAGGGACCTACCTGAATATCCCCAAAATAAGTATAGCAAGTTTTAGTAGAAGTCTAAAAAAAATTGTAGAGCAGATCTGGGAATTTGTAAAAAGATAGTTTAAAAGATAGAGCCCTCAGAGTGTGGTCCCTCAGTTCACACACCGCTATTTTCCAGATCTCGAAAAGTATGTGGAAAATTATGGTTTTTTCACTACAGAATTTTAGTAGAACTTTTGTAAAAGTTTTTACAAATTTATCAGATACATAGCATTAGAAATAAAAAAGCTACAACCACCGAAGTGTGGTCCCTCAGTTCACACAAAAATGACATACTCATTTCGCGATATATTACTGACTTTTTTAATTATTTTTCTACGTAGAGTTTTAGTAGAAAATTTGTAGAATTTGTAGACAAAATTTCAGCAAAATCTATCGGCGCATTTGGAAGATATATACCATTATGTTGGGTCCTTCAGTTCACACACTTGTGTATAAGAAAAACTCAAATAACTAATAAACGAGAAAACTAACAGAAAGTCTACTATACTTAAATTATAGTAGAAGTTTTTTTCTCTTGGATTAGCACATAAAATATTTAATTTCTTGCTTCCTAGCTGAGATAATGTTAATTTTTTGATTGTATGAAAATGCAGAGTAGGTTACCACACAAGAGGGAAAATGAGGACAAGTCCTAATATTATTGTGTATGTTATACCTTATTAAATTTACGTTATTGCTCGCGGTTTCGCACCTATTCACTATTTTAGGGGTTCATAGTACTACAAACAACACATATACTTACCAATTATTAACTATGTACCTATTTGTGGTTTCGCTCTGCCCGCCCTTTTCTCTGTCCGTTCTTGCTAACTCCTTATATGTAATTACATATGTATTATATGAATAAAAAACTGGCCAA
Source organism: Glaucopsyche alexis (assembly GCA_905404095.1). Taxonomy (NCBI): domain Eukaryota; kingdom Metazoa; phylum Arthropoda; class Insecta; order Lepidoptera; family Lycaenidae; genus Glaucopsyche; species Glaucopsyche alexis. The sequence continues at coordinate 29,667,726 of FR990048.1, forward strand.
GTGCGAGTCAGGCTCGCGCATAAACGGTTCCGTACATAACGGCAAAAAAATCACGTTTGTTGTATCGGAGCCCTCGTTAAATATTTATTATATTTTGTTTTTAGTATATGTTGTTATAGCGGCAACAGAAATACATAATTTGTGAAAATTTCAATTGTCTAGCTATCGCGGTTCCTGAGATACAGCCTGGTGACAGACAGACGGACGGAAGTCTTAATAATATTTTGGGTCCCTTTGGGTACGGAACCCTCAATGATGAAATTTCAAATTTTTATTATACCTACCTATTTTCTATAAAAAAAAATATAGAAATCTTAGGTCTTCAAATTAATGTCAAGCTTTTATGAAAAGAAAAAAGTTAATTTGTGGGATGTACGGTGTACATAATGTTATTCTTAAGTGTGTGTGCTTTTTTTTGTGTGCATTTTTTTTGTAGGTACACCAACACACGATAGCATTCCACTTTTAAAATACAGTTCACGAGTGGTCTTAGTATTTTTTACCACTTCGTAGATGTCCAACAACGAAAGCATGACGCAACGAATGTATATTCAAGCGCGACAAATATAATACATACATATAATCACGCCTTTTTCCCGTAAGAGTAGGCAGAACCGCCTCTTTCCCGTAGGGGTAGGCAGAGACCACTTCTTTCCACTTGCTACGATCCTTACATACATCTTTCGCTTCGTCCACTTTCATTCTTACCATCCATTCCTCCTCTTACATTCAACGTAGCCAAGCGTCTCTCCATGGTCCGCTTTTCGCCTCCGCGAGATACGAGACGTGATGGGTGGCGAACCACATCGCCGCCATTTTGGATAATGAAATTATTTTTGATTATCCACTGCGTTTCCACGGATTGGTGGAGAGGGTAGGAATAGGGAAAGGGAAGGATAGGTGGTGTGGAAAGGAAGATTGGTAAATTAGAGTGGGAAATAGGGAATGTAGGATATTACCGTCCAGGAGGGCAAGGGATAGGACAGTAATAGCTAGGGAAGCCGGAGTCGTATACCCGTATACTATACCACAACTACCGGACAGGTAAGTTGGGAAGAGTATCCCATGACAAATATAATATTATGTATATATCAAGCGGTCGCTCATATCGTGTCGAGGCGAAACTCGGAAGGGTCCAATTTTTATCCATTTGCATTGGGTAAACCTAAAAACATTTTCAGTATTGTATCAGAAGTATATTGCTGTAAGTAGAGACTTAGAGAGTTTCTCGCCGAAGTAGTTTTTTCTCCAAGAACACTATACCACGCGGGCGAAGCCGCGAGCAAAAGCTAATATAACAAAAAATTAGGTGCAGTCATAATATTACATTGAGTATGTATAATCTTTGGTGCTGGGGGCGAGACGACGATGAGACGAGGACGAGGGCTCCGATACAACAAACGTGATTTTTTTTGCCGTTTTGTACGGAACCGTTTGTGCGCGAGCCTGACTCGCACTTGGCCAGTTTTTTATTCATATAATACAAATGTTATTACATAATATAAGGAGTTAGAAAGAACGGACAGAGAAAAGGGCGGGCAGAGCAAAACCACAAATAGGTACATAGTTAATAATTGGTAAGTATATGGGTTGTTTGTAGTACTATGAACTCCTAAAATAGTGAAAAGGTGCGAAACCGCGAGCAAAACGTAAATTTAATAAGGTATAACATACACAATAATATTAGGACTTGTCCTCATTTTGCCTCTTGTGTGGTAGCCTACTTTGCATTTTCATACAATCAAAAAATTAACATTATCTCAGCTAGGAAGCAAGAAATTAAATATTTTATGTGCTAATCCAAGAGAAAAAAACTTCTACTAAAATTTAAGTATAGTAGACTTTCTGTTAGTTTTCTCGTTTATTAGTTATTTGAGTTTTTCTTATACACAAGTGTGTGAACTGAGGGACCCAACATAATGGTATATATCTTCCAAATGCGCCGATAGATTTTGCTGAAATTATGTCTACAAATTCTACAAATTTTCTACTAAAACTCTACGTAGAAAAATAATTAAAAAAGTCAGTAATATATCGCGAAATGAGTATGTCATTTTTGTGTGAACTGAGGGACCACACTTCGGTGGTTGTAGCTTTTTTATTTCTAATGCTATGTATCTGATAAATTTGTAAAAACTTTTACAAAAGTTCTACTAAAATTCTGTAGTGAAAAAACCATAATTTTCCACATACCTACTTTTCGAGATCTGGAAAATAGCGGTGTGTGAACTGAGGGACCACACTCTGAGGGCTATATCTTTTAAACTATCTTTTTACAAATTCCCAGATTTGTTCTACAATTTTTTTAGACTTCTACTAAAACTTGCTATACTTATTTTGGGGATATTCAGGTAGGTCCCTCAAACCACACGCACACACTTTCACATTCAAGATGTCTGCGTCGCAGTATCTGTTTCGTCTAAATGTTACACACTTTTAATAAAAGATATATAAAATAATATTATGTATCTTTTTGGTTATTTTGAAGAAAGTTTTAAAATTTAAGACAGTAAATGAAAGTTTATTTTATCTTTAGCCGAGCCGACAGTCGAACAGATCGGACGACGAGGAGGAGCCGTCGCAGGTGATCGTTGGCGACCAGGTAGGTGCTGATGATGATGATGCACTCTATACTAACCGGTGATGAGCGTAGCGTGCGGCGGCGTGGAAAGCGATTTTTATTTTTTAATGTCATGAATATATAATGTTTTGCAAATTCATTTTCCTTTTCGCTCCGTTGTGCGCTTTGTGGTGAAACATTAAAAACAAAAAAAAATCATTTGTGATATATTTAAATATATTTTCTTAACTTTTAATTTTTAACTAATTTCCCAGTGTAAATAAGCGCCCTTTGCTAGTTAAAATTAAGATTTTCTACGAGTAATTTTGAACGTTTTATTACCTATCAATACTTAGAGTATATATACGTACGATTTATAGTCTCAGTCAGTTCAATGACATTTTTGTTTGCTTTCCTTCTCTTGCTTTATCATTAAGTAGAGACAGTTATTTTCTGAAGTAATTTCTTACTCTGAACTACTCTGAAGTTATTCTACTGACTTGTATTATAACTCGTAGTATAAAGTTAAGCATTAACCCGGCACGGTTGTGAGTAACAGCATGTTGCAGGCGGCGAGCTTGCGGCCGTCGCGCCACTCCGCTAACACGCAGGTAAGCGCGCACGTCTCTCATACGCACTCTTGCACTCACCATTCTCGTACGTACGAGTCGCACGCAGGCGTAGCGTACGCACGAGTTGCACACAGGCGTAGCGTACGCACGAGTCGCACACAGGCGTAGCGTACGCACGAGTCTCAAACGTACGAGTCGCACACAGGCTTAGCGTAAGCACGAGTCTCATACGTACGAGTCGCACACAGGCGTAGCGTACGCACTAGTCTCGTATGCACGGGACTCGCGAGTCTCCGCCCAAGTCACAACGAAGGGTCGATTACAATTATTTATTTTATTCATATTTAACATAATATTTGTTGCACGATTCATGAAGCATGCCCTAGGTAATATGCATTAGTTTTGTTGTGTGGAAGCTTGCTTTGTGTTGTTATGCATGTACTATTACTAGAATGTTCAATTATTGTCGATTACTCTGCCTGTTTAGTATCATCTTATCGTCTATACTGAATGTGGACAATGGAAGCAACAATATATGTATCGTTGAAACAAAGACATATGTATTTCAAAGCTTTATATGTTTAGGTTAGTGAGAATCAAGGTACAGTCACAAGCAGTGATGTAAATACGCGTGGGATATTTAAGTGTTCATCATTAAGTAAAGAAATGGCGGCAAAAATATGTTAACGTCGCATTATGGCTGATTTACACACGTTAAGTTGATAAGTAGGTAACTAAATTTTAACTTAATTTTAAGTGTATGTCCAAACGTATTTAAGAAATTAAGCTCATTAGTTCGCTCAAGATGAGCGCGCAACAACGTATTGAAGTCGTAAATTCTGTACTTGAATTTGTTATTAGTGAGGTTTTGGACGAAGTCAAAGATGAAATGATTAGGGAAATAACTATAACTATACCCAAAAGACTGTGGGTGAGAAATTGGATAAATAGAAGAGATCAGTATGGCGCAAGTGTCACTTTATTTGATATTATAATATTTTAATGCGCTACGGATGACATAAGACTCCTATAATTACTTGTTTAATCCAAGAGCGCCACTACACTTATGCACTTAACTAATTTTGTGCATGTCCAAACGTGTCAAGTAGCAAGCCCCGCCCACCAACTTAATCGAAAAATAGAAAAAATTCTAATTATTTAGTTAAGTTGTTAACTAAATTTTAACTTGCAACTTACTACTAAATTTTGTGTTTACATGCAATTAATCACTTAAAATTAAGTTAAAATTTAGTTACCTACTTATCAACTTAACGTGTGTAAATCGGCCTTAAAGGCCGAACACGAACGAACACTTGCGCCATACTGATCTCTTCTATTTATCCAATTTCTCACTCACAGTCTTTTGGGTATAGTTATAGTTATTTCCCTAGTAATTTTATCTTTGACTTCGTCCAAAACCTCACTAATAACAAATTCAAGTACAGAATTTACGACTTCAATACGTAGTTGCGCGTTCATCTTGAGTGAACTAATGAGCTTAACTTCTTAAATACGTTTGGACATACACTTAAATATAAGTCACTTAAAATTAAGTTAAAATTTAGTTACCTACTTATCAACTTAACGTGTGTAAATCAGCCATTAGAGTCAGGCGTCAGCCTCAGCTCATACTGAGACGCGACGTGGCGCGCACTTTGCTCGCGTATCTTTTTATGTAGTAATAAAGTTCTTTTTTACCACTATCTTAAAAAAATCGTGCCGTGTTGCGTCTGAACTGATGCTTATATTTCCGTTTACATCTCATTGAATAAGAACGCTCGTGACTGTACCTCTATCTTCACCCTATAAGTTGTCCTGCACCTGTAGCACCAGCAAGACGACGCGACAGAAGAGACGGCGCTGCTGTCGCGCCGGTCGTCTCGCTCGCACACTGGTGCCATCTCGCTCTCGCGTGCGTTCACCATACCCGGCGTGGTGGAGTTCTCGCTGTCTCTGTTCTTCGCGAAGCTGGTCAGCTACACGTTCCTTTACTGGCTGCCGTCTTACATTAATTCGTCGAGTAAGTTGTTGATAATTTGTTTTCTGTAACAAGCATAATTAACATTGCTCGCCGTTTATGTACTTAGGTACGTCTTACACTCACATCATTTCATTTATACAACTGATTTAAATGTAGTTTTGAAAACTAGTAAAACTATTTAAGAGGATGGTTTATGTTTATGATATAAAATAAATACATGCATATTGTAGTAGTCAGTAGAGCAAAATCGAGAATTTCTAAAAAAAAAACAAACTCGCACACTTTCGCACATTGGAAAGGCTTGCAAGTGACTAATTGGCTATTGTTCGGTCAAGAATAAGTAAATCGTATTTTTGTCAGTCGAAGTTTCCGAACGCATAATCTCCCTTCCCAATCCCAATATATTTCCCTTGCGGGTAGAAGAAAGAAAAACGTCAAACCAAAAAACGTCAAGAAGCGTCGGTTGCATCACACTTTCTCTCTTGGCTTCGGCGCGCTTGTGGATACATCAGCGGAGTCCGGACTCCCAAATTCGCGTCGTCAAGTCTCAAGTCAGCCGGTTTACCTTACCCAACCAGCGGTATAGTGTGAACATTCACTTAATTGAAAATCAGACAATCATCAAGGCGTTATGTGCATAAACATAGTGATATAAGTGCAGTGGTATCCAGAAAGGTGGCCACGCGAACCTGTCACCGGATGCGAGCCAATTAGCAGAAGAACCAGCCCAGATATCGAAGGTAGGCCCGCATTTCCCACCTGTTCTTTTCCCTATACTTTTATGCTACATATCCCTTTTTTTGGTCCTTCGAGCCGGATAATAGGTCCTTCTACTCGGACAATTTGTTTGGTCCATCATCTTAATCATCCTATTTCAAGCATTTCTTGGCCTTACGTGCCATATCTAAACGTTATTCACGATTCCCAATTCAATTCTCAGTTGAGACGCCATTATCAAATCAACGTGTCATCAACTTTATTCCCTATTCATCCTAACATATTTTAACCTAAAAGCCTTATTTCCTATCGAAAATCATCTCATTTTAGTGCATCAACTTGTTTTCAATCATATTTTAAAGTTTTATAAAACTTCGTAAAATTTTATTTGCAGCCTAGTTTCAAGGTCATAATTTCATATTTTTTACCGAACATATCGATATAGACTATAGAAGGCGTATAGACTATAGAGGGCGTATAAACCATGGATATAGTACTTATGGATAGAAGACTCCAAATTTTGTAATTGCTAAAAAGAACTGTATTACCTTAGTAATAGAGTGTATTTCACAATGCACGTATCATAGAGGCAAATCCGAGCCGAGCGAGATAGCCAGGAGAGAGGCTGTGTGTCTCGTTCTTGCATGTTGCCAACCAGAAAAATGTTGGTATTTATAAAAAGTAACTTGAAAAATCTTAGATAAAACGAGTGTACTATATTATTATTTTAACAAATTTTTATAACTATATCATATTCTAATTAAAAAAGTTAGAAATAGTCATTTAATACTAAATAAAAATGCAGTTTACATTAAATCCTTTTCCTTCTTTTTTTATTAGATGGTATCATTCGCAAGACAATAGATACGCCATTACACATATTTTATGCTGAACACCGGATAATATTAAATTTGAAAATAGTTTTTATTTCTTACTTCATGCATCTCCGTAACTATGTTTTTATTATTTGTTTGATGATTTAACAGTCAAAATGGTGAAAAAAATGTTGTATATATTCTTGTCGAAGTGAAAGTTCTGCTGGTTGCAATATTTCGTTTATTAGTAACATTAGTAAGTTAATTGTTAATGTTAATCTAGTTATTCTAGTATAAAAGTGTTAACATTATAGCAACTGACGTTATTAAGAGTTATAATTGAACTACGTTTTGTTATAAACTAGTCAGTAGCGATAGCGACTCGCCTAGAATCGTAGTAAGCTGTAAGTACCTAGTTACTGAGAAAAAACGTGTGAAGTCGAGTAATGCCTTTAATGATAATATAATACAGTTTTTATAGATTTTCCAACAATGAAGAAATGCGACAAAAATGGCTCAATCGTGTTTAAGTAAGGCAGAGAAAATCTGTTACATATTAATGCAGCCGTCACTTCAAACCTTCTTGATTTTACACTATTCAATCTAGTCGACTTTTAAAGCCTCAGCTGTATGTCATTCAGTGTTTCACAATTTGTCTCATACAGCTTTGCAGTTTGCCACAGCAGAAAATATTATTGTCACCCTACTAGAAAGGGACACACGGCCTCTCTTCTAACCTCTCGCTCGGCTCGTTTTTTTGCTCACAGTAGTCTGTCCTGTTGTTATACTAGGTCCATTGTATAAACTCGATACATTTTCACTTGTTTGTTCAAACGTCATTTGAGTTTGACATCTGTCAACTTATTTCAAATTTGACATATCAATTTAGCTGTCAAGTGTCAACTTCATAGAAAAAAGTATCAATCAACTTTGTTTACATTTTAATCGCAAATAACTATCTTACATACTTTAATAAGTTAAAGTTTTATAAGTTTCAAGATGGGTAAAGAACAAAAGAGTCGTAAACAAGTTTCCTTTGATGATCCTCAGTATGATATACAGCGAACGAATATGCGCGTTAGTAGTAACCTTTTGGAAACTTTGTACAACTTAGCAACTCAAATTAGTTTGGATTCTCAATCTAATCCTAACACTTTAGCGATGTTTAAAGTGCGTTTTAAAGAAATTAACAATTATAAGAGTGATTTTCAGGGAGCTTATAACTATTTAAGATCAAAATGTTCAGATAGTGATTCACAATCCGAGATTGACACACAACTAGAAGAGTTTTATGACAAGTATTATTCAGTGCAAGTTATTTCAGATAGTTTAGGTTCTGTTTCTGAGTTATATACACAATCAACTAATCAAAACAAACATTTAGTTAAATCTCAACAATTTAGTTTACCTAAAATTTCTTTGCAGCAATTTTCAGGATCTTATACAGATTGGCCTAACTTCATTGCAATGTTTGATAGTCTAATTCATAACAATTGTGAAATCAGTGGCGTGCAAAAAATGCATTACTTGTTATCAGTATTACAAACGGAGCCGCTAAACTTAATTAAACATTTAGAACTTTCTGAAGCTAACTATCAAGTAGCTTACAGCCTCTTAAAGGAGCGTTATGAGAATAAGAGACTCATAGCAGATAGGCATTTGGAGTCAATCCTAGCCGTAGGTTCTCTAAATCCTAATCAAATCAATTCAGGATTGCGAAGGTTAGTTAATTGTTTAAAGGAAAATATACAAGCCTTGTCAGCGTTAGGGTTTCAAACTGACTCTTGGAGTTTCATTTTGTTACACATTATCATACGGAAGTTGCCCATTGACTTGCGAGGCAAGTTTGAGTTGGAATGTTGCAAATCATCATCATCATCATCAGCACTTGCTGATATTCCCACTTTTAACAATTTGCTTAGCTTTTTGGAAACTCAGCTTAGGGTATTAGAAACTGTCTCTGGCACTAAGGGAATAGTGTCTAGTGGTACTAGTGTTTCACATATTCGGCCTAGCAAATCTTTTATTGTTAACACTTCATATTCATGTTCATGTTGTAAGGGGGAACACAACATCTATATATGTGATAAATTTAATTCGATGACACCGGAACAACGTAAGGAATTTGTGATCAAAAACAAACTTTGTTTTAATTGTTTACGCTCTCATTCGGTAAGCAAATGCCAGTCACAGACCGCCTGTCGCATTTGCCACAAGCGCCATCATACCAAATTACATATTAATTTTGTAGAAAACCGTGCTCAGGATTCATCGGCTATCCAGCCTAGCGTGAATGAAGTGGGTCCAGTAACTCATAGTTCTACCATTTCATCACCACTTAGCAATAGTATCCACAAGGGATCTACTATGCTTTTAGGTACGGCTGTAGTTGGTATCCGGGATGTCCATGGTCATATGCATGCGGTGCGAGCTCTATTAGATAGCGGATCTCAGGTTACAATTATAACTGAAAATTTGGCTCAGAGGCTAAACTTGCCCCGACTCAATTCAACTGTTTTGTTTGGTTTAGGAGAATCTAGCGGTCAGCGCACTTATGGTAGCATGGAGTGTTCTGTCCATTCCTTTATCAGCGGGACAACTCCTGCACTGACCACTCAAGCGGTGATACTCAAACGCATCACTGGTACATTACCAAGTGCTCCAATATCATCCGAAGTTATTGACCGGTGCAAGGACTTAGTTTTAGCTGATGCCAAGTTCTCTTTACCTGGTCCCATTGATATGCTCATTGGCATAGATCTTTACAATTTGGTGTTCGATGGTAGGAAAATGCAGTTAGGTGAAAGCATGCCTACTGCATATGCATCTATTTTTGGATGGGTGTTAATGGGTCAAGCTCCCGTTAACTCACTCTCTTGTCAACACATCACAGCTCTGTCTTGTACTGTCGACTTGGACTCCATGCTCTCACGTTTCTGGGAAGTCGAGGAGCCTCCTGCTATGGTCATACAGGATCCAGAGAATATTCAATGCGAGAAACATTTTCTAGAAACTCACACTAGGGATGTAACAGGAAGGTTTATTGTTCGTCTGCCGTTCAAGGTGACACAAAAAGCTTTAGGTTCCACATTTGATACTGCATTAAGGCGTTTTAACATTTTAGAAAAGAAACTTCATCGTGACCCTAGGCTTAGGGAATTATACAATGAATTCATGTCGGATTATTTATCAAGCGGTCATATGCGACCCATATCTGGTGGTATCTTGTCGGAGAGATATTACATACCTCATCATGGTGTTCTTAAGGAGAGTAGCAGTACAACAAAACTTAGAGCTGTATTTGATGCTTCGTCACCCAGTAGTACAGGAGTCTCTCTCAATCAAATTTTAATGTCTGGTCCTAAACTTCAACAGGACATTCAAGATATCATTTTGCGTTTCAGAACTCATCGTGTCGTTTTTATCTGCGACATAAAACAGATGTATAGATGTGTGAAGCTTCACGCTGACGACTGCAGGTTTCAGACTATACTCTGGCGCGAGTCTCCTGATCAACCTATTCAACAATTTGAACTCACTACTGTCACTTACGGAATGTCAAGTTCTGCCTACTTAGCCATTCGTGTCATTCATGAGCTGGCCTCTCTAAACGCAGCTTCATGTCCTGCAGCGGCTCGTGCTCTTAAGGAGGATATATTCGTCGATGACATAATTAGTGGCGGTGATTCCATTTCATCATCACGACTGTTGCAGCAGCAGGTGGTTGACATATTAGCACAGGGTGGTTTTGTAGCTAGAAAGTGGGTCAGTAACTGTGATGAGGCACTCGAGGGATATCCGACAGATCATCTAGAGAAGCCGTTTCGTTTTGAGGAGACTGGTGACAACATTTTTAAAATCTTAGGGGTAGAGTGGAACTCTAGATCCGACTCTTTCGTCTATCGAGTTTCGAATTTGCCTAGCTGCAAAACTAAACGCCAAGTACTTTCAAATATCGCACGGATTTATGATCCTTGTGGATATTTAACGCCTATTACATTTTATTTAAAGGTCTTAATGCAACGTTTGTGGATATTAGAACTTTCTTGGGACGATCCACTTCCGGAAGAGTTCTCCAAACTATGGGATTCTTTCGTCGAAGGGTTCAAGCTTCTACAATTTCCATGTATACCTAGGTTCATTTTAGGTAATTCAATTGTTCATTCACATCTTATGGGGTTTTGTGATGCCTCACAATACGGTTATGCAGCCGTGGCTTATTTGCGCACTACTGACTCTTCTGGCGAAGTAGCTGTGCACCTACTGCTCGCTAAGTCAAGAGTAGCGCCAATCAAACAAAAGCTTACCATTCCGCGTCTTGAGTTGTGCGGAGCTGTTCTTCTTTCTCGCCTCTTGGCACATATTTTGTCCGTACTCTCTACCAGAGTTGATATCAACAGCACAACAGCCTGGTGCGATTCCAAGATCGCGCTTGCGTGGCTTCGAAGTCCTCCACATCTGCTTCAGACCTTCGAGGGTAATCGTGTTTCCCAGGTTCAGGGCCTCGTCCCGTTTGTAAACTGGCGGCACGTACCCTCCGCACTCAATCCCGCGGATTGTGCGAGCAGGGGATTGGTCGCCACAGACTTGGCCAACCATCCACTGTGGTGGTCTCCTTCATGGCTGAAGGATGATCCATCCACCTGGCCGTCTGATTGTAATGAGGTCGCTGAGGACATGCCTGGTCTGAAACCGCCTACGATTTCCTCGTTGACTGTTGCCGGGGTCGAAGGAGGTATTTTATCAGATGTGTGGTTGGAGCGTTTCAGCTCTTGGTCTAGGTTACAGCGGACTACCGCTTGGATAATCCGCTTCGCACACAACTCGCGCTCTAATGATAAGTTCACTGGGACTCTCTCCGCGAGGGAGTTAAACAACGCTTTGAATACAATTGTTAAATTAGTACAGCATGTAGCATTTGAATCAGAACTCAAAGCTCTTCATTGTAAGCGATCATTGAAGGGTCCTTTGACTCGCTTAGATGTATTTATCGATTCTCACGGTCTACTTCGCGTTGGCGGCAGATTGAGGCATTCTGGCCTACCAACCGATGCTAGGCATCCTATCTTATTACCTAAGGCACATCATCTTACCAACCTTATTGTAGATTACCATCATCAGCAGTATCTTCATGCTGGACCTTCTACTTTAATGAATATTGTTCGCCAACGATTTTGGATACCTTCAGCTCGTCGCTTGATACGACATCGCATCTTTAAATGTCTTAAGTGTTATCGTTTAAGAGCGAAAGCCTTAGAGCCCTTTATGGGTGACTTACCTGCTAGTAGAGTGCGTCAAGCGCGTCCCTTTCAGCGGGTTGGCGTGGATTTCGCAGGCCCTTTTTTCATAAGGTCTTCCACAGCGCGCAAAGCGCAGAGGTCCAAAGCCTATCTTTGTGTATTTGTGTGTTTGGTGGTCAAGGCTGTCCATCTCGAGGTCGTGTCGGATCTGACTTCAGACGCCTTCATGGCTTGTCTTCATCGCTTTGTTTCACGCAGAGGCGCGGTTACAGACATTTATAGCGATTGCGGTAAAAACTTTCAAGGAGCCAAACGACATTTAAAAGAAGTAGAGTCTTTTCTCACGGAAAATCAACAGGACTTGAAAGGTAGCGTTTCTAAATTTAGCATTAATTGGCATATGAATCCTCCTTATGCACCTCACATGGGTGGTATTTGGGAGTCGATGGTTAAATCAGCCAAACTTATTCTTTATCGTACTATTGGCGAACAGGTCCTTACATTCGAGGAGCTCACAACTGTTTTTACGCGGGTAGAGGCAGTACTCAACTCTAGGCCACTGTGTCCATTATCCAGTGATGTCGATGGCATTGATGTGCTCACTCCTGGTCATTTTCTCATTGGTCAACCTTTAACCAGCTTACCGGAATATGATTTTGATCATACACCAATCTCGCCTTTGAAGCGCTGGAAACTAGTACAGCAGATATCACAGCATTTTTGGCGAAGATGGCATCGTGAATATCTGCACAATCTTCAACAGCGGTCGAAATGGTGTAAGAATGTTCCAAACATCAAAGTGGGAGATCTTGTACTTATCATGGAAGACAATCTTCCACCACTCCGTTGGAAGCTTGGTAGAGTTTGCGTATTACATCCCGGAGCTGATGGCATAGTGCGTGTTGTAGAGTTAAAAACTAGCGTAGGTTCATGCCTCAGAGCGGCAACTAAACTTTGTCCACTCCCAGAGTGTGACATCTAAAGATTTATATATCTTAGCGGTAGCTAGTTCTATTTTAGAATTAGTACAATAGTTTTAAGTTCTCGGAAACTCATCTTATCTGGAAAATCAACTCTTAATTTAGTTTATCTTTTTGAAAATCATCCAAGGAAACTCATCTAGGAACCTCAACTCAAACAGCATTACTCTTAGCACCAAGTCATTTGGTCACACTTTCTTTTATTCGTATAAAGCTAAAGAGCTTACCAGCTCTTTGGGGGGCGGTATGTTCGGTCAAGAATAAGTAAATCGTATTTTTGTCAGTCGAAGTTTCCGAACGCATAATCTCCCTTCCCAATCCCAATATATTTCCCTTGCGGGTAGAAGAAAGAAAAACGTCAAACCAAAAAACGTCAAGAAGCGTCGGTTGCATCACACTTTCTCTCTTGGCTTCGGCGCGCTTGCGGATACATCAGCGGAGTCCGGACTCCCAAATTCGCGTCGTCAAGTCTCAAGTCAGCCGGTTTACCTTACCCAACCAGCGGTATAGTGTGAACATTCACTTAATTGAAAATCAGACAATCATCAAGGCGTTATGTGCATAAACATAGTGATATAAGTGCAGTGGTATCCAGAAAGGTGGCCACGCGAACCTGTCACCGGATGCGAGCCAATTAGCAGAAGAACCAGCCCAGATATCGAAGGTAGGCCCGCATTTCCCACCTGTTCTTTTCCCTATACTTTTATGCTACAGCTATACATATAAAGGATTCCGTTATACGATATACTAAATAGTATGTTTACGTTTATATAGCGACGCTCACGCCGCGGCAGTCGGGCGAGCTGTCGACGGCGTTCGACGTGGGCGGCGTGGTGGGCGCGGCGCTGGCGGGGCTGCTCGCCGACACCGCCGCCTGCCCCGCGCTCGTCTGCACCGGCTTCTACGCGCTGTGCGCGCCCACCGTGCGTACACTAATACTACATATAGTACATAGTGCTGTTGTTATTATATAAGGTTTCGCAAAATCCATTACTTCTGTAATGGATTTTGCGAAACCTTATATACTTTAGTGACATGATTTACTACATAAGCAAAGAAGCTTAGGCGGAAAAATTTTAAACTTGAAAAAATCGAGTAGAGTGAGACTACGATGCTGAGAAGGTCATTGACCGCACACTGTCACACGGCCGATTTCAAAACTTTTTTTACTAAAAACTTACGTTTCCGTTTAAAAAAAAATCATTGTTTCGAACTTCTTTACATAAGTAGTAAATCACGTGCCCAAAGTTGCTGTAATCGGTTTCCCGTTTCCCCTTATACTCCTCGCCTCGTCCATTAGTGACGTTTATATGTGATCACGTCGACAGCTGCTGGCGTACCTGTGGTGGGGCGCGAGCTCGTACGGCGCGAGCGTGGCGCTGCTGGTGGCGGCCGGCGTGCTCGTCAACGGGCCCTACGCGCTCATCACCACCGCCGTCAGCGCCGACCTCGGTGAGCCACTGTACTCATTTAGCGTAGGGAGTAGGGACTTCCTGAATTTGAGATCATACTTATGTAGCCAAATCCTTTTAAAGATTATTCACTTAAAACCATGCCATTATATTACATTACTGCATGGACGATGGAGTAAAAGGAGTACCATCTCCATACATGAAAGTGTCCGTAAAAAGTGTTAAATAGGGGGCGCTACAGACGCGACGGCGTGTAAAGTGGCGAAATTTATGCGGATAACTAAATCTTAGCATCTTCTTCGCTTATATTTATTAAAAATTATATTCGACTACGCGAGTAAGTAGAATATTCATTATTCATGATTTACTGAATTAACTACGAAATTCGTTAAAATTTAAAAAAACTAAACTCAACTCACTTCACTCCATCTCTTATTCCTAACTTCATATCATACCCTGTTACGACCCTAGCGCCATTATGGCCAGTTTTGGAACTATTATTTAATTACTTTCGTCGGACACTTATTAGCTTTTCTGCCTTAGACTCTGTCCAGAAAGTGCGTAAGCATGCGTAAACCTACGCACGTAGAGATTCTTATCTTATCACAACAAAATTTCTGCCGGTCTATCTGTGATGCCAACTTGGGACTTTTTCCCTAAATTTAGGGAGAAAAGGTGTCTGAAGGGGTTATTAGGGGGGGGTTTTATGCTTGTTTTATTTAAATATGCAATTGATTTGCTTGAGGATAAGTTATATAATATACTATTATTATTTAATTACAGCTGACCTATCACTTATTGGTATAAAAATGTATTGCATAAAGAACCAAAATTCTTATTGCAAGCGTCTACCTGTTGCCAACTTGCCATTAAAGAATCACGTCAATCAAAAACGTCAAAAAATTCACGTTTGTTGTGTCTAAGGAGGGTTCCGTTACTATCAACGCGTAATAGGTTTTTCAAATTACTTCAAAAGTCACAGTCCGGTTTGGTTCAAAATAATTTTCCCTTAGTTTTAAGCATTATATATCAGCATGGAAACTTACAAGTTTAACCTATAATTTAGAAAACTACTCTACAACTACTCGAAAATTTTGAAAAAATGTCATGTATGAAATCTTGACTCTATTTTAAAGCGCTATTCAACGTTATGCAATACAACGGGGTACAATGAAAAAATATTTTTCATCCCCACTTCTCATGTATGGAGAGCCACCCTCAAAATATAAAATTATTATTATTTTACGATGCTAAATCCGAGATAATATAATATACAAAAAACTATACCAAATTTCATCCATTTATATTCATAATTACAGAAGCTAGAGGCGTGAACAGATAGACAGACGGAGGGACAGAGCAAAACTATAAGAGTTCCTTTTTATTACGAAATCGACTATTTTTAGTAAAGGTTATCTAAAAATTTTAACTGTCTAGCTATCAAGGATTATGATCTCATGAGACATAGCCTGGTGACAGACATACAGTTTTTACCCTCTAGATATCTACGAAATAACTTATAGTCTGTAAGTGTTAAAAAAAGCAGTGAATCATGCATACAAATGTCAAAATTGACGCATTAGCTGTGATTACATTAATTTACCTATTAAAGTAAGCCATTTTGACATGTAGTATAATAATTATAATAATATAATATATATGGACGCTTCACACCACGTCAATCTGATCCCGTGGTAAGTTCTCGAAGAACTTGTGTTGCGGGTACCAGACAACGGAAATATATTTAATACTTGTATACTATACACATATTTAAGATTTTTATTATATGATACACATATTTAATACACATCCATGACCCAGGAACACAGAAAAACTTTTTTGTTCCTTCGGCGGGATTTGAACCCGCGACCTCCGGCTTGAGCACCAACATGCTCAACCAACTGAGCCACAGAGGTCGTCAATAGTATGTAGATACGCATGATTCACTTCGCCGACGAACTTACGCCTTCATAACGTGAATAGGCTAAAGTATAGGCTTTATATGACACGGATAGGACGCGACCGCGTCATTCAATGTGCTGCGTACAGTGCAACTAATTTGTTAATGCCTTCGGCAATCATCGTTTTTTTTTCTACGGAAATGACGGATGTTGGAAAGCATGTGTGGGACTTCCGAAAGATATTAGCAAAGTAGTTTTACTGTATAAAGTATCTTTATAGGTATGTTTTTCTAAAAAGGTAATACTTACATATTTGGTATGTAACTTTTTTGATTTTTAACGGTACCTATATATTTTATCGTATTATGTAACTTTATGAAGTTTCGATGAGGCATGAGTACTTTAATAATTATATTTGAGAGTCTTCGCATGCTAGGTAAAATCCACGGGAACCGTACTATTTGTTTTAGGGAGAAATATTTTTTGAAACTTGGCAACTCGATCTTACTACGCTTTCATTGCACTCCAAAATACAGGGGATGACACTTTTGACTATTTCAAATCGATATCAATTGTGTGTTGAAGGTTTTAATATAAAGTGTCTTTAGGCTTGTTTCCACTAAGAATAAATCGGATGGCTTAGAGTTTCTAATGATTAACCATGATAATTAGTAATCAATAAAACAACTTTTTTATTGAAATAATAAAAGATTATTGATATTTTTGGAAAATAAAATCGACATAATGAGGCGTTTTATCACGTGACATTAAACACCAATCAGAGAAGCGTGACGTCACACCTCGCGAAACACTGTGCTTGTAGCTGTGATTTTCGTAAGTGAACAGGATAATTCGAGTAAAACGTAGTGATTATATTCTCTTTGAATTCGAGTTTTCTGCAGTTATGTGGTATATTATGGTAGATTTTGCAAAATTCGATTTTCCTATACATTTCATAAATAGATTACATATACATCAAGTTGTGTTTAATACTTACATCAAAATGATCTTCACAGAAATAAATTGTGGAAGCAGTTGATAAAGTAAGAGCATATTGCCTCCTTGCCATTTCTAACCACTTTCTTCGTATTTGTTTATTGTTAGGTACATATATGAATAATTTGTTTGGCGTTTTTATCGTTGTACTTTTACATTGGGGCACTACACAATATTTATAATACGAGGAATTCATTATTTACTAAAAAACACGATTGACTGTCATAAACAAACACGGCTGTTTCGCGAGGTGTGACGTCATTCAAGACGCCATGACAGTCTTGGCCTTTTTCGCGGTCGATTTTAAGTTAATTTATAAAAACACCAAAATACTAATGTAAAAGACCTATTTTTCTTAAAATAATATATTTTTGGGGTAAAATAGATGCTAAGCTATAGTTTTAAACAAATTTCCAAATTTTGTCAACTAGCCTATTGCACAAAATTTCGGAACACTCTGTAAAGCAAAATGCCAACAGTGTCAACCGATCTGAATGCTGTGTAACGAATGAACTGAATACTTCTGTCTCACTTTGAATCATACAATCGGAGCGAGAAAAACATTTTTCTTTCACTTTGTGTCTCGCGCGTACTCGAGGTATGCTGCGTATTACTGCGTAATTGCTGCTCCTATTTGAGTCAGGAGCGGAGCACCTATACGTGTAGTATGGGCATACCCACAATCCCAACAGCCTTGTGAGTGCATACTTTCAAGGTCTATTAATTTATAATCAAAATAGGTTCAGTGGGTAGTTGTATTAGTATTGTTAACCTTTTGAGTCTTATCTGGTGCTTTTTACCTGCTGGTCATACATACATTATTGTTAAAATACATATTTATAGTAGTGGATTTAGTGTTAAGCGGACCTTTAGTCAGGTAGATTGGAGAAAGCGCAAAATTTATCACCTCTCCATAAATTTTCAGCCCTTTTTTATTTACTAACCAACAGATTTAAGAAAAAATAATACTTTGATTGAACCGATAGGAATTACTCCTGCCGATGTTATTATATAATCTATAATTTGTGTATGTTTCTATACTATATATGCATATATTTTTTATTTAATTAATTTATAATCTTAGTTGATGTTAATTTGTTTAAGGTAACCAAACATAAAATAATTTTTTTGCTAAATAAGCGAAAAACTTTCTCGCTCACTCCGCGCGTTAGCTTTTAATTAACATAATATTATAAAGAAATTAATACAATTATTTTTTTAAATTCTAATAACCATGTTATGAAGGAAATAAAAAAATCAAAATTTTCGGGCCACATCTTCTTTCGAGAGCTGGATCCGTGCCTGAATCAACCAAAGCGGTTTAATAGGTCAATTTTGTACGATACGCGCATAGCTAAAATAATACGCACGTAGCTCCTGGACGCAATGTATGGGGCCCTAGTACCTCGACTACGTGCGTAGACCTCACGTGCGTAAGAATACGCAGTTTCTGGACATGGTCATAGACAGATGTTGCTCCTTTTACTCTATTCTCCATGCATTACTGTTAAGATACATTTTTTTAAATAAATGAATGTATAGCAGTTTAAATGAACGGCCGTTCGTTTTGCAGGTACTCACAGCAGCCTGGCGGGCGACGCGCAGGCGCTGGCGACCGTCACCGCCATCATCGACGGCACGGGGAGTATCGGTCAGTGCATCACGTTTGCTGGACCCGTACTCTGATGTTTCATCTCAGACAGTCAAATTACAGGCAACACTAATTCTGTCTGAACAAACTGACAAAAGAGATATGAGAAGTGCATAGAAATATCATGTTACTGACTGAGATTATAGATCAGTATCCTACTAATATTATAAATGTGAAAGTTTGTGAGGATGTATGTTTGTTCCTCTTTCACGCAAAAACTGAACGGATTTCGATGAAATCTGCTATGGTAGTAGTTAAGGCCCTGGATTAAAACATAGGCTACTTTTTATCCCGAAAAAGTAGTGTTCCCGAGGGATACTATATTTACGCGGGCGGAGCCGCGGGCAACAGCTAGTACACTATATAAATGGGAAAAGAAATTGGGTGTGGCTGTGTCATGGACACCTTCGTGTCTTTGTGATATGTATGGAATGTGAATTTGTGCACGCAACGTATTATTTAATGTTGACTCATAAAACTTGCAAAATGATGCGACTTCACATGCGCTATACGTCACAGCCTTCACTTAGCGTCACAAATTATTTTGCAATAATTTTTCTCCTTGTCGCAGGCGCGGCGGTGGGCCCGTCGCTGGCGGGCGTGATGGCGGGGCAGAGCTGGAGCGTGGTGTTCTACATGCTCATATTCTGTGACTTCATGGCGCTCGTCCTGCTCCTCAGGTAAATGTTGATTTCTATTTTATTCTATACCCACTAAGGTTTTTAATACCAGGAAGTAAAATGACAGCCGAAAGTGGAAACATACCGTAGTGTTTACTTACTGACAAATAATGTAAATCCCAGTATTGTTCGCGACGTAAAAGCTAACATTTATATCACAGACAGCATTTAACAGGATAAAAAACTACTGCAGTTGCGCGCGCGCATCGATGCACATAGGTCGCTTACGCACGCTAGTTGTTCTTCGATACACATATTTATCTATCGATCGCGAAACCGGTTTGCTATAGTGCCGGCCCGCTCGCGGGTTGGCAGGCCGGTTACTGTATAGATAATGACGGAAGATTCAGCCTGTAATAATATTATGATAGAAGAGGAGAATAATGTTTTTCTTAAGGACAATATTTTGGATATTTCAAGGAGGGAGGAAAGTGATATTTTGATGGAGCCAAGTAGAAGATCCAATAAGCGAGGACGTGAATATAATGATGATGAGGAAGGGGATGATTGGCATTTAGTACAGAAGTCAGGAAAAAAACAGGCTGCGGAAAGAATAGAAATGTATATTACCAGTAAAGAAATGATGCCCAAGCAGTTTGCGTTGGCCAAGATTTTTAAAGAACAGAAAATTATGAATGTTACTAAAGTGAAGTACATTAATCCCTATAAAATTCTAATTAATATGGATAATGAAGACAGTGCAACGAAGTTATCTTCGTCGGAATTTTTCAAGGAGAAAGGATGGCGATTCAATAGGCCATTTGAAGTCTTATTATCTTTCGGGATTATTAAAAACGTGGAACTAAGTATGTCGGAGCAAAATATCTTAGATATAATTTCTAGTTCTATCAAAGTAAAAACTGTTAAACGCTTAAATCGGAGAACGGAGAAGGGGTGGGTTGCAAGTGAAACTATTCGGCTTGGGTTTGAAGGAACGTCACTGCCCGCGTTTATCAGTATTTACGAACTTAAAATTAAGGTGGAACCATATAGATTCCCTGTCACTCAATGTTCCAAGTGTTGGAGATTTGGTCACACCCTCAACAGATGCCCATCAGTCAACTTTTTCTGTCCAAAATGTGGCGATAAACATAAAATTTGTGAGACTAAAAATTTTAAGTGTATTAACTGCTCTGGAGACCATCTAGCCCTTTCGAAGCTGTGTCCATTTTACAAAAAAGAAAGTAAATTAAGGAATCTTATGTCGGAGTTTAACTGTTCCTATAGGAAAGCTCTTAGTATGTATGTACCCCCCGTTACTCCTCCTCCTACTATAAATATTTCATTTTCTGAGCCAAGAGCAAATCAGTCTGAGAGAATTGATAATAATCCTCAAGAAAATCTAATTAATACTCCAGCATATTCGGAAGTACTTAAAAAGAAACCCAGCGCCAAGACAAGATTATCCCAGACAGAAAATGAGCCAGTGTTATCAAAAGAAAGAAGAAGGATAAGGGCAGAAAAGAACAAAGAAGAAAATGGCGTTACTAATTTTTGGTCTGAAACGGAGATGAGCGTGGATTCAGTTTCTAGTGAAATTCCCAATATTTCAGAAAGGGAAGGTAAATCGAAGAATCGACGATTTAAAGGAGTTTCGACGTTTGATAGTTTACTTAAAAAGTTGAAGGAAATCGTATTTTGTAGCAGGTATACTATAAAAGATAAAATTAATAAGTCTATCAAATTTTTTTGTAATTGGGTAATAGCTTATGTAGTACAACATTTTAGTAATTATTTTTAAATATAAGTGGTGATGGATAGACGTAACCGCGCCGTTAATGTTATCCAATGGAATTCACAAAGTATTCAACCTAAGTGCACAAGTTTTGAACATCTTCTTATTCAAGAAAAAGTACATTTCGCTATTTTGAGTGAGACATGGTTGGCTCCTGGGTCAATTTTTCGTATTAAGGGATTTAATATATTTCGATGTGATAGACAAGACTCCTATGGCGGTGTCGCCATTGTGACTCATAATTCTATTCATTGCATGACTTGTCCAGTTCAAAACCTTATAGGTGGTTTAGAAGTTATACATTTAAAAGTATTTAACTGTAGCTATTTAGAGAATATAGTTGGAATATATTGTCCGCCTTCGATTCGTACTTCTCGGGCCGATTGGGATTTATTATTTTCGCAGTTTTCTGCGAATACGTTAATCCTAGGTGATTTTAATGGTCACCATTCGACGTGGTCCAATAGAACAGATTCTAGGGGCACTCAAATTTTTGATTCCATAATTGATAGTAATTTTGTGACTTTGAACAACGGTTCTCCAACTCGAATCAAGCTGGTGAATGGATTGTTACAACAGTCGTCGCCAGATATTTCATTAGTATCTTCTAATATAGCTTGTAGATTTGATTGGTCTGTCACAAGAGAAACATTAGGTAGTGACCACGTTGTTATTAAAATGTCATGTTCCGAAAATAGTCCATCAAGTTTTATAAAGAAAAGGAATTTTAAAGCGGCCAATTGGGATTCTTATAGACAAAACATTGAGACGTTGCTTCCTCAATGTGCTGTATCGGGCGATCTTCAGGAGCGTTATAATTCTTTTGTGGATATTTTAAATCAAGCGGCTGAACATAGTATTCCTTTCTATAAAATTAGTCAAAGCGTATGTAATAAATTTAGCCCTAAATCTTATTGGTCTCCGAGTCTATCTAAAGTAGTAGCTGAACGACGTCTTGCCTTAAAATTATTTAGACAAAATCCCACTCCAAATAATCACCGTTTGCTACAGGAAAAGGTTAGAACGGCTCAGAGATTAATTAGGAAAGCTAAAAGTGAATCTTGGTTTCAATTTTGTTCTTCACTTGACCAATCAGTTTCAGCTCGTGATGTTTGGCATAAAATGAAATGGTTTAAGGGTTTCAGGCAACCAAGAGGCTACGTGGATAAGAACACTGCCAATGACATTCTCACCAATTTAACTCCTGATTTTACTCATCCTCCACAGCCTAGATTTGTTTCGCATAACCACAAGGTAGAAGCAAGTATATCCTTGCAGGAATTAATAAAATGCATTAAGTCAAAGGACTCTGCCCCGGGATCAGACGGAATTTCTTATTCCATGGTTAAAAATCTACCCGACAGTGGAATTAGATTCTTACTTTTTTTATATAATCTCTTTT
Source organism: Glaucopsyche alexis (assembly GCA_905404095.1). NCBI lineage: Eukaryota > Metazoa > Arthropoda > Insecta > Lepidoptera > Lycaenidae > Glaucopsyche > Glaucopsyche alexis. The sequence goes on from FR990048.1 coordinate 29,690,368, forward strand.
TAAATTATAGTTTTGTTCCAACTCAATGGCGAATTATCTCCGTAATTCCAATTCTGAAGCGAGGGTCTAATGTTTTGGATAAATCATACCGACCAATTTCATTAATTTCTTGCTTATGCAAAATATTCCATATGATTTTAAAAAATAGACTAGAGTGGTTTCTCGAAAAAACTAATAGATTTTCTGATAATACAGTTGGATTCAGGAAAGCGTATTCTAGCATGGATAGTTTGACCTCTCTTGTTACTAGAGCGCAAATTGGATTTTCTAAAAATGAATACACAGTGGGTTGTTTCTTGGACATTGAAAACGCATATAACAATGTTGATGTCACCTCATTATTGTTAATTCTGGACAGTTTTGGGGTAGGATCTAAAATTTGTGAATATCTCTGGTATTTTTTAAATGAACGTATGCTGACTATTGAAACATCGGATTATAGGTGTCAGAGAAGTACAGGTCGTGGCTTACCTCAAGGAGACCCTTTGTCTCCTTTTCTATTCAATGTAGTTACAGTTCCTGTTTGTCAATCATTGTCAAATATTTATTTTAATCAGTATGCCGACGACTTTGTCATATATGTAATTACGAAAAATTTAGAGGGAGCCACTTTAGAATTGCAATCGGCATTAGATTTAATATATGAAAAATTTTACGATTTAAATTTAGACATATCTGCTTCAAAAAGTAACGTTTGTATATTTAAAAGAGGCTATCATAGAAATAGTATAGATTTAAAAATTAATGGTAGGTCTTTACAGGTTGTGGATTCTGTTAAGTACTTGGGGATGTGGTTGGATCGTTCTCTTAGATGGGGACTACATATTAAACATTTATCGCAGAAAACTTTAAAATTTATTAACATATTTAAAGTGTTGGCCGGTTCTGGATGGGGCATACATCCGATTCATTTAAGGAGATTATATATCTCTCTTGTTCGTAGTAGACTTGACTACGGAAGTTTTTTATTTGACAATAGCTGTAAATCAAATCTAAATAAGCTAGATGTAATTCAAAATTTGTGTTTAAGAACAATAGGTAGTTTTATTAAAAGCACTCCAAAGTATGTTATGGAGAGTGAACTTTGTATTCATCCGTTGTTTTTGCGCCGTAGATTTTTAGCAGGGAAATTTTGGCTTAAAAGTAAAAGTATGAATAAGATCAGTATTAGGTTAGTAGAACAGCTTTCAAGCTTATGTCATATTCGGTTTTGGAATAATAAGCGTAAACCTATTTTAGTATTGATTCATGAATCATTTAATACTCTCCCTATTTATACAAGTAATAAATTAGAAATGTTTTCTCTAAATACTTGGGTGACGAACATTGATATATGTCACATTATTAAAATTAATATTGGCATGCTAACTATACCGAAACGTCAGTTTAATATTCGGGTTCTGAAAAATGTATGTATGGATTACCTTACTTCCAATTATTCTGATTGTGTTTCTATATATACTGATGGATCTAAAGATATTAACGGAGTTAGTGCTGCTTTTCTAGATACTTATTCAAATATTTCAGTTAAGTTAAAGTTAGATACCAATAGTTCTATAATGTCAGCTGAACTTACAGCAATTAAAGAGGCGCTTTCATATGTAGAATTAACCAATTACAACAAGGTAGTGATTTTGTCGGATTCGAAAAGCTCGCTTCAACACTTGGCTCGGTGCACCTCGACCGTTCGAGGAACACCGACAGCCTATGACATTTTAAAGATTATTTGTAAGCTAACATTTCAAGGTAAATCGATTATCCTTCAATGGATACCGTCACACATAGGTCTAGTCTATAATGAGGTAGTGGACGGTTTAGCAAGGGAAGCAGTCTCCGATGGTATTCCGTGTTTGAGGTATTCGGTATATAGTAACTTTGTTAGTGTCATTAAAAAACAATGTTATGATATGTGGAAGGAGTATTTTGATGAGGTTTCGAAATTGAAGGGAATATGGTACAGAACGATCCAGTCCCATCCACCTAAATCACTCTGGTTTGACAATAAGGATGTAGTGTTAAGTAGGACGGAATTGACCGCAGCATTGAGACTTCGTTCCGGACATATTCCTTCAAATAATTTCGCCTTTTTAATGGGTAAATCTTCTACTCCAAATTGCCCAAGATGCAACGTGATTGATGACGTATATCATGTTTTGATGGAATGTGTCTGTAGCGAGGCCTTAAGATCTCGTAGGGTAATGGATGTGGGAGTCTGTAACAGTGCTCTGACAGATCCTCTGTCTGATTTTGCCAGGGAACTGTACAGACTTTTATTAATCAAGCGTTATTGATTTTGTTATTTTTTTGTTTTAATTTATTTTTTTATTGTATAATGTGTAAATTCTGTATGTTTATGAACTCGGGTGTCATAATCGCTTTGCGATAAAACCCTTAAATAAAGATTAAAAAAAAAAAAAAAAAAAAACTACTGAACCGATTTGAATGAAATTTGGTACACAGATAATCTAGAGCCTGAGAAAGTGTCGCAAGTAAGAAACAATTTCCAGAAAGTAAATATGTGAGAAAAAATTAAGGAAATAGCTTTTTTTAGCATTTTATTATTATTCCATACATTTCTTCAAAATCATATTTTTTGGTGGTATATTTTAATAAAGGCAGTTTATTAAAATATACCACTTTTGTGAAGTTTGCTGTATATCATTACTTCCCAAAAATTGTTCCTTATTAGCAACACTATAAAATGGTTTAATAATATATAAAAATAAAAAACAGCCTATAAAACAGGCTGTTTTTTTTTAGTTTTTTTTAACCTTTAACCCTCATTAACTTTTTTCTTCCATGGCTTAGAGATTTTTCGTCATACAATAAAATGACACACTTTTTAAGCCCTTTTATTCGATGTTTGTCTTGTAGTGCTACAGTAGTGGGGACGGGCTCCATACAAAAATTCCCCTTCTTCTTTAATCATGTTTATTGTTGTAATTGTTGACGACCTCCGTGGCTCAGTGGTGAGCGCAGTGGCGCTTAAGCCGGAGGTCGCGGGTTCGAATCCCGCCAGGGAACAAAAAAGTTTTCTGTGTTCCTGGGTCATGGATGTGTATTAAATATATGTATAATATAATAAAAATCTTAAATATAAGTATAGTATAAAAAAGTATTAAATATGTTTCCGTTGTCTGGTACCCGTAACACAAGTTCTTCGGATACTTACCACGGGGCCAGACTGACGTGGTGTGAAGCGTCCATAGATATTATTATTATTATTATTAATGTATAATGTTTATTGTTTCAGGATAGCAAAGTCTGAAGTAGTCCATTTGCGACGCGAGCGACGGCTAGCGTCGCCGCGCGCCGTGCGCATCGAGTAGACAGTAGACACACTACAGTATTAGCATGCGGACACACCACAGTACAACGGCACTAAAACAGCTAACGTCCGACAGATTCTTACGCCCATCGATAGTACTCGTAACCCGTATTGACATGAAGTAAGTATTGTTTAACATAACATGATGATGTGAAATTGACTGAAGTGACTACCGAAGAATAATTTCTATACAATGACGAGTATTTTGGCTGAAGCATTTCCAGTTGTCAGAAATTGTAAAAAAAATAATTACAAATTCAATATTTTTTGCGGCGTTGAGTGTGAAATTTCAAGGACGCGACACGTCACGTATTACGACACGATTTTAGACCTAACACGATCTGTAGGAAGCTACTCATACTTCTTACATAACAACTTTACTTTTGAATAGACGGTGCTTGGTGTAAAAAAAATATTTTTTATATTATTTCTTGAAGAGATATTTCTCATCGTGATGAGAAATTTTTGGATTTTAAATTATAAAGTTTCACGTCTGTCACGTGTACTCTGTACACGTCATATTTAAAAAAAATGTAATTTATGAAATAGACACGCCATAAAACCTACGAAATTATTCGATATAAATATTAATTAAATATTCATATAACTACGTTTTCTAATGTGGCTGCACATATCTAACTTACCTCAGTGAATACATGCCGTGAATTAACCTGTAATGAAGTGATCCACATTATTGTGAGAAATTTTGCCCCACAATGCTATGGATACGGGTCCAGTGTTATCCAGAAAGTATCGAGAACATTCAGTACCTAATAGGGAATATGCAAGTATTTTTTTTAGTTTTTTATATAGATTTATCTTGTTCGGTAAATCGTATGGTAAAATCAGTTTTTTGATATCATTAAAAATAACTAAGATATGAACGTTTAAAGAAGTCTATTAGACAGAGAGATCGGACGTGTATCGTGACGTCACATAACACGACCTTCATAGAAAGTTCATACTAAATTTCGTTTTGCTAGAAAGAGATAGAGTACAAACTTTGACCGCTCATATCTTGTTCATTTATCATCAGATATTGAAACTTTTTTCGTCATTTCCTTTATTTTTCAGTCTAGTATCATATTATTATGTTTTAAGCTATTTTTATATTTTATACATATTCCCTATTGTAGACTGTTGATGTTATCTTATATGTCGTCGACATTGTTATAGAATCTATTAATAATAATAGTAGAAAAATATTTTGTTTGATACTTTTGACAAGTTCAGAAACATCTTCCGAGTCTAATCAGAGAGTACAGTGCCACCAACTTATCTGTTCAGTAGACAAAATGGGAACTACTGCTGCCATTTTGTGAAATGTCATTCGCTGCCAGTTTTTGAAGTGCGAGTGCTCCGTGTGTTTTAAGTCTTATTTTATTGTCAAAAGTATCATTATCATGCCGAAACCATTTTGGTAAACATTCTTAAATAGCAACACTAAACGCGACACTACTGAACAGATAAGTTGGTGGCACTGTAATTTAATGAATATGTTTTGGTGTGTAATTTTTAAACTACGGGCCTGTTTTACAATTTTCTAAACAGTTTCAGATAGCTCATTCGGCATAGATATATAATATTAAAAAGAGATATGTTATAAACGCGTAAAAATGAAGACTCCAAGACCGAGTCGGACCAATTTTGGTTAGTGTGCTCTGCGAGTAATAGCGTGTTCTGTGTTACTATGCGACGTTGACACATTGACACGCGTCCCATGTCAATGTGTGTCGTGGCGCAGATATATTGTCAGTTTTGTAAGGATATAACGTATCTATGCAATAATTAATCAAAGTCATTCGGTAATTTTGACAAGCGAATGAGACAAAACATGCAAGTAAGCTATCCGACGCACAGTAGATTGTGCAACAGGTCCTTAATAAAACAATGATGATGCATTGTGAATATAAATTCGTTTAGTTAATAACTGCTGTATTGTAGTAACCTGTAACACTTAATTTATATGAAATTAAGAGTATTTATTTTTATAATTATGTATTAGTTGTACCTCGTACCTCGTCAAAACGAATTATTCCGTGTTTGAGTTCCGACCCCTAGATTCTCTGCCCTCGTTTTACGTAACGTCGTAATAGTAATAACATATACGCTTCACACCACGTCAATCTGGCCCCGTGCACCCGCCCGAGCACCCGAAGAACTTGTGTTACGGGGACCAGATAACGGAAGTATATTTAACACTTTTATGCTATACCTACCGACATATATTTAAGATTTTTTTATACACATCCATGACCCACGAGCACAGAAGAACATTTTGTTCCTTCGGCGGGATTCGAACCCGTTGGTACTCTACTAACGCGCACAACCACTGAGCCACAGAGATCGTCGTTATTATAATATCTATCTATATCTATAGACGCTTCACACCACGTCAATCTGATCCCGTGGTAAGTTCTCGAAGAACTTGTGTTACAGATACCAGATAACGGAAATATATATACTTTTTTTATACTATTCACATATTTAAGATTTTTATTATATTATACACATATTTAATACACATCTATGACCCAGGAACACAGAAAAACTTTTTGTTCCTTCGGCGGGATTCGAACCTGCGACCCCCGGCTTGAGCACCAACACGCTCAACCACTGAGCCACAGAGGTCGTCAAAGGTCGTCGTTATAAGAGCGAGGATACAAAATCTAGTAGTTGAACACGGAATAAAGCGTTAAATAAACTAGTTGTGTGTCTATAGATCTCAACCAATCATTCCGCACTCGAAAGCACAAATAAAATATTTACTGATGATAGATTTTCCATATAAAGAGGAACTTACTGTATTATATCTATATATTTAGATGTCATGACATCTGTAAATTCCGAATTAAATTAATGTAACTTGTATCTAATATGAAACTTGTGACAATGTATGTTGGATGTATATATAATGTAATAAAGTATTGTGAATATCATGCACCTTTTTTGTTTTCCTTTTTTGTGTGATAAGCTGATGAGCAGTGTAGGCGTAAGTTTTGGTCAGTCCCATCCATTAAGTTTGTTTTTTCCTATAATTGAAGCAAATTGAGGTTATAATGTGTAAATAGGTGGCTTACTTACTGGCGCAATAAAGTTTATGCTGTATTATACTATTTTTTTATTATTTTACAATTCGGCCCGAGCGCCCGCGCCCTTAGGCATATGCCTAGTTTGCCTTTAAGATATGTCGGTGGTATATGATCTCTGATTAAAGTTTAAAAATATAAGGTTTGGTAAAATCAATTACGAATACTTCGGGCACGTGATCTACTGCTTGTGTAAAGACGTTTAGGCAAAAAAAAACCCATATAAAAAAAAATTCAAACTAAAATTATTAGATTAAAATATTGCAAGAAATTAAATATTTTGCATAAAGCATCCGCGCGCGACAAGGACAGCAGATGTAGCACGACAGAGACAGCGATACATATTGCATACACCAGGAAAGGTCATTCGAGTTCATATCTGAACAGCTGTTCGCGCGTGGTCGATAAAATGCAATAAGATGTAATTTCCTGCAACATAATTTAATTTTGTATAAAAAAAATTCCACGAGTTTCAAATATTTTTTTTGCCTAAACGTATTTACACAAGCAGTATATGACGTACCCAAAGTTTCCGTAATTGATTTTACCAAACCTTATTGCACTGCAATGTTCGTCGCGTTCGACCGCGAGTGAGTATCGGACGCCGACGTCCTTGCTTATGAAACAGGAGGAAAGGGAATTGGGTAGTCCCATTGGGTAGGAACTGTGAATTGTGATGCTGCTGAACGGGCTCCAGAGAGTCGGAGTGGTCGATGTAGTGAAAGAATGCCAGATGAATCCGATAAGGGTTCGACCGCCTGCCTGAAGCTGACTGACGTAGAGCGACCAAAAAAATGTGGAGATAGTGGAAGCGCCAAAGGGAAATCTCCGACCGAGTCCAGGCCCACCGCTAGCTGTTTAGTCGCCCGCGTGCAATACCGATTATACCGCCCTAATACTATGAGTTTTGTCAAAAAAAGGTGATGAGTCGCTCGATTTGCCGCCCCCTGGACGTGCCGCCCTTGTGCGGTGCACGCTTTGCACGCCCGCTTACGGCGGCCCTACGACCGAGCGAGGTGGTAGGCCGAAGCTCTGGGAGATCACCCCCCCTCCCCCCTTACAATGAATTATGATTTCATAATACTGCAAATATTAGACTACGACAACTTCGAACTTTGGTAAATATACTATACTGGGATACTGTATTATTTAAGCGGGTGGAGCCGCTGGCAACAGCTAGTTTTATATAAATTTATATTTGTTGTCTCTGACTTTTGATTCCACGAGTTTGATTCGATAGAAATTAATTGTCACAGACTCCGGTAGGAGTAATCACAGAACACATATACCCTGGAGTAATTATAGTGTTCTGTGGTCACATATTACTACTACGAAGTCTTGCCACTGCCACCTAATTGGTTTAATTTGGGTTCAAGGAATTTAAGTAAATGTTTGACTTACAAATTCCTTGTATAATAGTAACTTTATCGGCACAACGCCATTTACATACGACATCCCGAAACTAAGTCAAGACAAAGAATATATATTATTAACGTAATCAAGACTAGTTCCGATTTGAGTTGCGCATCTATACTAGTTTAATATATCTATATTATAATATTTATAATCTAATAATGTGTATTTAAATCTATGGCTATAAAATGCGAGAGAGTCGAGAATTGGTCGAGAAGGTGGAAAAACTAAAGAGAGTCACATTTGACAAAAATCTAAGGACCGTGTGATGTCACGTTTAGCCTTAGATCATATACTCGTATATGATCTAAGCGTTTAGCAGCGTTTCGCAGAATGCTATTCGCTGAAGGCATAGTATACTCCATCCTCCTTATTAATAAAAATATTTACACCATGGATTAGCAAATCCAAATCGCTCTCTTTGTCTATCAAGTGACTGTTCCAAACTATCTGACAGAGACAGCCATGTTGGATTAGCTAATCCGTGGTGTAAATAATTTTATTAATAAGGCAGTGTAGGTATACTCTATGTGCTATACTGCCATATTAAAAAATCCAACTGTCACTGTCAGTTTATAGCATCATTCCATTGTTGATTGATTTGTATTGCGGTTTTCTATTTTTGTTAAAATCGTGGGTAATAAATAATAAAAAAAGTATTGTACAGTTTATTTCAAGACTGCATCTCGTTTAGCATTCTAACAACAAGGATTCAGTAACGACAATGAAGCAAGAAGCAGGATTCAAGTATATAAGTTCTTGTCGCCTCTGCCTTGCAAATAACAGGCGAACGATTGATATTCTTCACACACCATTGCAACCGCTTTATGAGAAATTAATAAGCAGTAGCGTAAGTAAAGGGCAATTATTCCTTATCCTAGAGTTGATGAAGGCAGGATATATTTTGTCTTTGAAAGTTTGTGTGATAAAAAAGTCACTTTTTTCAGATACATGATGAAACACCAATGTGTTTCCTTTGCCACAAACGCTTGCAACAATGCCACCAGTTTGTCAAACTGATCAAGGATACTCAGAGCCTCCGTGAGAATTACATTAAAAATGGCTATATGGTGTGTAACTTATAAGTTATAACATATTTTAGTAGGTAGTAAGAAATATGACTTAGGTTTTGTTAGGGATAAAATTTACTTTATGGACCGTAGAGTTGCGGGCTGGTGATTTTTAGGTGATAGATATCATTATTAGGAGTAATCCTGCAAAGTTTCTAATTGCGCAAACGCATAGTTTTTTTAGAAAAAAATTAAACAAGTTTCGTTTATTTACATGCAAAAAAAAAACCTGAAATCAGGCTATAGCAGTAGGTCATACAGCCAGGTAGCATGCGGCCGGTCGAATTATGCCAAATTTAATGTAAACTAGAAACGATTTTGGCGTTATTTACTATAAATTTGTAAACTAAAATGGTAAGATTGTTGTTTAATGCTCAATTTATCAATTATAATATCCTTTTAACACTCTTTATAAAAATTAAAAAAGTAACTAGTGCGTCATCACCTGAAGAGTTCAGTGAAGTGAAAGTGATAGACTCTTATGAGCCGCTTGTCTCGGCCTGCTCTTCAAGGCCCCGTAGTGCACAAGTGATAGACTCTAGTGAACCATTTGTGCCTACTGTATCTGTGCAAGTGCAAGTGTTGGACTCTAATGAGCCACTTGTGCTCCCGTCATCGTCTTCGTCAGCTGCTGGAACAGCTGATCCTGGTAATGTAGCTGGTCCAAGTGGGACAGCTGCTGCTGACATTGCAGATCTTCTCATGCCTGCCTCAACATCATCGGACTCATTCTCTGATGCCTACAACGACCCTGTTGTTGTAGGACATCAGGGTCTTCTGGAAGACGAATCAACCCTTATACTGATGAGTTGAGGTGAGTGTTTGAAGTGACATCATGTTATAAACAATTAAAATTAAACAAGTCAATGATTTTAAAGAGAGACTGACTGCCAGTTCATTATGCCCAAAATCCGAATCAAAGCAGCCTGATTCCACGTAGTCTTGTCTGCACTACCCCTAGTGTTTTTATAAAGCCGGAAGCATGGAGGGAAAGCAGCCCCTGCCTGCTGTGACAGGTCTCAGGCACCCGGGCAAGCTGGAGCTGCGGAAGTGAGCTTGGGTGTCTGAGACTTGTCACTGGGGCTGCACTTCCCGCAGCGCTGGAGCCATGGCGTTTCTCTAGAGTTAATATTAAAAAAAAAAAGCTTATAACATGTGCCCCCTTATCCTTCCCTCTGACCAGTTTTTTGTGTTATTTGTCTAAGTGTTTGTATTGTTTAATTTTGTTACAGATCCATGTGGAACTGGCGAAAGGTATTTAGTAGGATAGGCACAGATGCCCAGTGTCTCCAATTTGCTGAAGAGCGGGAACTGCTTCCAATGGAGAAGGAGTGCTCATATCACCACAGACCTATGACAATGACCCGTACTGCTGGACAAGTCGGCAAGTTCAGATGCCGAAAGAGTAACTGCCAATCCAGCTCTATAAGCCGTGCAACTGGAACATGGTTTGAGAATGTGTGGCTGCCCCTTAACACAGTGTTCGGAATTATGTATGGATTCAGCGAGGGATTATCCTACAAGCAAGTCCGAAAACAGGTGGCCAGTGATGAGAACCCGGTCCTTTCCACAAGAATTGTGGCTGATTGGTTCAATTATTGCCGAGAAACGATTGTTGTGTATGAACTAGAGAACCACAGAACACAAATTAAGATTGGAGGACTGGGGAAAATCGTCCAAATCTATGAAAGCAAGTTTGGAAAGAGAAAGTATAATAGACGACGACACATTGAAGGCCACTGGGTCATTATTGGAATGATTCAAGATGGGAGTGATGATTTGCGGCTTGAGGTCAGGGCCGAGCCACCCTATGTGCGATGTGTGTGGCGCACACAGGCGCCAACACGATGAGGGCGCCGCGGGCCGCTAAAACATGAAGATTCGTAAAAATAAGAGGCGCTTCATGGGTTTTGCACACAGGCGGGGGCCGGGGGTCGGCACGTCCCTGCTTGAGGTGTATCCTAAAAATGAGCGGTCTGCTGAAGTGTTGGTGCCTCTCATACAAAAACCTATTCAGGAAGGCTCCACCATTCACACTGATTATTGGAGAGCTTATATGAGCCTTCCTGATCATGGTTACATCCATAAAAGAGTGAATCATGATAGCAATCCTACAAATAGATTTGTGGCACCAGATGGGACACACACAACAATTTAGACACCAGCAACACAAAAGTGATTTCACTGACTGGCTGATTGAATACTCCTGGAGAAGAAAAATAAGAATTCATCACAAAGACCCATTCGAAGAACTGTTAAATGCTATAAAACATGTATATGGGACACAATAATAACTGTCTTAAAATTTTTGATTTTTATTTCATATTCTCTTATCAGACTAATCTAGTCAATAACAACAGGAAATTACTAGCTTTAATTTACAATACACAAGTACAATAAACAAGTTGTTGGTTAGGTTAGAAACAAGATAGGATCCTAACACTAGCCAAATATACTGCATGTTACAAAATAACTCAATAATATTTAAAGAGGTGGCTAAAATTAAAAACAACAACAACCATTCCAAATAAAAAGGAGAACAATCACCAGAAACGGGGGGGGGGGGGGGGGTACAGGCTCCCGCCAGAATAGGTCAGAGCATAAAACCCCCCTCTCCACATATCGAAAACACAGCTTTTGTAACAGTCCTAACCAAACATGACCTCAAAACTTCAACAAACTATGGGTTTGCGCGGGGGTGAGTGGTATGGGGGGGACTTCCCCCACCCACCTCCCTCCCCTCTAAAATCTACGGTCCATAATGTAAATTTTTCCCTTTTATAGTATTAAAAATTGTAGTCTACTTTTTTTTAACAATGGTCGAATCATTTATTGAAAGTTAAACCACAACAGTGTAAAATAATTCAACTTAGAATACTTTATGAAATTAAACTGCAAAGGTATTAATTAATTATAACCAAAATAATGTGTTTTGAAATAAAATATTTTTTTAGATGGACACCAAGCCACCTAAACCAGTAGTACAGTTGGCTTGTCACTCGGTAATGAGTTTTGGGATTCCTTTTGAGCCCTCGGACACTGTTGAAACTATTGTGAAGGTGGAGCCTGAAATCAAGGAGGAGCCACAGTCTGAAGACGGTGTGTTACTTATCCCTTATGACCTGCTTCACAATCTATTGACAAGTGTTGGATAGCTTATTCAGAATTTTCCTCACTACCTACTTTATACTGAGTGCGTTAACTGTGTTAAGTTTAACTGTGGGAGAGCCACGCTTCGGCATGAATGGGCCGGCTCGACCGGGTAAATACCACGACCTCACAGAAAACCGGCGTGAAATAACGCTTGCGTTGTGTTTCGCCGAGTGAGTGAGGTAACCGGAGGCCCATGGGGGGGATTGGCGATTTTAAGGACCAGGAACGCAAGTCGCAACACCAGAGGAGTTACAAGTGTAACTCCTCTGGTGTTGCGGGTGTCCATGGGCGGCGGTAATCGCTTACCATCAGGCGATCCGTCTGCTCGTTTCCTGGTTCATTACATTAAAAAAAAAAGAGTGACAGAGACAAAACATGCCAATAAGCCATCTGACACTTATATCAGTCGATTGTGAAACAGGCCCTTAGAATAGGGTATATTCCTATGATGAAAATATACATCAGATTGTTGATATTTTATCGCTAAACATTAATTTAAACCAATTTATCCAACTTTTTACACAAAAATATGTATGATTTTTATAAAATATCAAAAATAAAATTATGAATTTTTCACGTTTGACCACGTGACTAAAAACGCACGAGATTGGAATGTGACGTCATATTCTTGTACTTCTTCTCTTTTATTAATGGCCTTCCGATTTCCATAGAGAATAGCCAGTATCAGAATTATTAACGTCATGCGTCAGCGAGTAATAGCCATGTAAAGGTATGCCCTATTGAGAGATAAATTAAAAAGTTGTATTTTTGACTTCATATATTATTTAGAGTGCGTTTACATAGGTGCCGGCAGGGCAACATACCCTTACGGATACTAATTACATACTGTCCTTACTGAGCTATAGCTTAAGACTAACGAGACTCAACATACATACATACATGCTACATACATTACACATGTATACGATAGAAATGCATAATTGCTTATGATGCAGTCTGCACATTACAGTACTCCCCCCAAAAATTGAAAATTTTTCACATTACAATATAATATTACAAATGAATAAAACATTACTACAAACTTAAATTTATGTATAAGTGCAGTTTGCAATGCATGAAAGTGACACACGCAGGTGTCGAATATGCCTTACTGCAAAACAAAAGTTCACCAGACATAACAAAAACAATATGTTACCAAGATAGCATTACAATTGTTACGATGCATTAAGAATGCATTACTGAGAATGCATTAACTATAATTTCAAACACAAATGTTTTAACATTATAGAAATGAACAATCACTAAAAATACTTTTCAAGACATAACTATCCTTAAACAAATATTTAAAATATAACTAACTGCACACGCACCAAGCACCGTAAAAAGCGAACAAAAATGTAGCACTTTACACTCTAGCAGACTTCTATATGGGTCTGCGCTGGTTTGACAGTGTCGCGAGTCTTACGGAAACTCGCTGTGGCTCTGGTAAAGTTGGATATGGTAGAGTTCTGCACAGACTCGACCTGCTCCAGCAGCCACTTCTTCGTCTGGTTAATGCCATAACGACAAAGGACATAGGCGGCCAACACGCCTATCAGTAACAACACTACTGCCCAACCGATATACGACGCTACCATCGCGTTGTGAATTTCATTCACTTGAACTTCGGATTGATTAACAATTACTTTGTCTTTAGTCGACTGATTACCCATAATGTAAAAATGTAAAATATATTGTAAATATAACTTGTATATAATTAAAGTTGTAAAAAATATCACTAATGCTCTATAGAAAAGTTATCGACGGAATAAAATAAATGTATTATGCCACTGTATTAAATAATATTTCACCGTGCTACAAATTGAAACGTACGGGCTTTTTAACTAATCGGCCACTACGCGTAGTGTGGCGTAGCGGACTAGCGGCAGGCAGATCGCTATCCGCCGACGCTTGTGGCGATATATCCTGCTTAGTGTGACTGTCAGTATGTCTTTCATCAGTATCTAAATAGTTACTAGTAAATGCAGGTTTTAAGCGATCAATTGAAATATATATATTCCGACCAGACATTTCGATCAAATAAGTTTTATCCTTCCTTTCTAAAATTTTAAAAGGTCCGTCATACGGAGGTTGTAGCGATTTCCGAACTGAGTCATTGCGCACGAAAACATGTGTACAGCGAGTCAGCTCCGGGTGTACGAAAACCGTGGTCGCATCCTTATGTGATATCGGTCTCGGTTTGAGATCGCGTATCACCTTTCGCAACCTTTCTACGTATGCGCTTTCATTTAATATTTTAATACTTTTATGTCCTAAAAATTCTCCAGGTAGCCTTAATGACTGACCGAAGGTAAGCTCGGCTGCGCTGACACCGGTGTCCGATCTAGGCGCAGCGCGAAGTCCTAGCATGACTATAGGTAATTCTTCGACCCAAGTTTTACTATTTAATCTAGCCATAAGCGCGGCTTTGAGAGATCTGTGCCATCTCTCTACCATCCCATTACTCTGGGGGTGATAGGGAGTGGTACGAGTCTTATAAATACCTAAATATTTCATGAGCTGCTGGAAAATATTGCTTTCGAATTGTCTCCCTTGGTCACTCGTAAGTTGATGAGGGATGCCATAGCGAACAATCCAACCTTCAAATATTACTTTTGAAATAGTCTCAGCAGTTATATCTTTAACGGGAAAAGCTTCCGGCCATCCAGTCTCTCTATCTATAATTGTAACGAGATACCTGTAGTCATGCAAGGATATAGGCAAGGGGCCTACAATATCAACGTGAATATGTGTAAAGCGTTCTGCTAAAGGAAAATGACCTAACTCCGTTTTATTATGTCGATGAATTTTAGCTTTTTGACACGAAATACACGACTTTGTCCATTTACCTACGTCACTATTAATGTTTTCCCAGAAAAATCTTTCCTTTAATAGCTTGCGCGAGGTACGAATTCCGGGGTGACTAAGGTTGTGAATATTCTCATAAACGATTTTTCTAAATGACTTAGGTACATAAGGTCTAGCTCGATCGGTGGACATTTCACACCACACGGCTATGTCGCTACCAGGTAAAATTACCTGTTTAAAATTAAATTTATTATTTTGGCGTAACTTATTTAACTCATCATCATCATTCTGCGCGCGGCTAACTGCGGAGTAATCGAAAAGTCCTGAACAGGATATACTCTCTACGCGAGACAACGCATCAGCTACGATATTTTTATCACCATCAATGTGACTAATACTCGTAGTAAATTCACTGATGAAAAGTAACTGTCTAACGCGCCTTGGCAACTCACTGTCGCTGCCGACCTTAGAAAAAGCATAAGTTAAGGGCTTGTGATCTGTATAGATCACCAAATCTTGACCTTCTACCGAATTCCTAAAATACTTAACGGCTAAATATATTGCTAGTAATTCACGGTCAAAAGTGCTATATTTTTGTTGAGTAGGTGACATTTTCTTGGAAAAGTAACCAAGCGGCGTCCACGCGCCGTTTATGCGCTGTTGCAACACCGCTCCCACGCTCGTATTTGATGCGTCGGTCATAAGTGCAAGCGGAGTGTTAGGTTTCGGGTACGATAAGTTCGCAGCTTGTTGCAACTTATTTTTGCATTGTATAAATGCTTCGTTTGACTTTTCAGTCCAAATTATTTTAGTCTTGTCCTTTTTTTTAGAAGATTTTAAATATTGATTAAGCTCATCTTGATATTCTACTGCGTTCGGCAAATGTAATCTATAAAAATTGACCATGCCTAAAAATCTACGCAATTCTTCAACCGTTGTAGGTCTAGGAAAAGCGCAAATAGCAGCAATTTTTTCTTTAAGGGGGCTAATCCCCTTCGCGGACACTTCAAATCCTAAAAATTCTACTTTAGGCTGTCCAAATGAGCATTTGTTTAAGTTAATAGTAAGACCGAATTTATTTAATCGCTCGAAAACTAAATTTAAATGTTTCTTATGTGTAGCTAAATCTTCACTTGCAATTATGACGTCATCAATATACGTAAATAAAAAGTCTAAACCTTCCAAAACAGTATGATTCATAAACCGTTGAAAAGTTTGTGCGGCGTTACGAAGACCAAATGTCATTCGTGGGAATTCAAATAAGCCGAAAGGTGTAATTATAGCGGTCTTTTCAACGTCTTCAGGAGCAACCATAATAAAATGATACGCGCGATTGATGTCGATTCGCGTAAATACATTTTTGCCCTGTAGTATATATGTAAAATCATGTATACGGGGGATAGGATATCTATCGGGCTTAGTAATAGCGTTAAGCGCTCTATAATCTCCACATGGTCGCAACTGACCATCCTTTTTTGGAACAACATGAAGTGGACTGGCCCACGCACTTTTCGACGGTCTACAAATCCCTAGCTCTTGCATGAGTTGAAACTCCTCCTTCACCTTGGTATACCTATGTGGTGGCAACGGCCTCGCTTTAGCATGAACGGGCGGGCCACTGGTCTCAATATAATGGTATACTGAGTGTTTAGCAGGTTCCTTAAACGAAACGGGCTTGGTGATGTCAGGGTACTTAACAAGTATGTCATAATAGGGATGACACTCATCGATAGTTTTAACCGATTGTTCGTTACACTGAACAACTTCGGCTGAAACATTTAAGTGCGTAATTTCATCTATTAATCTACGTGACGCTATATCCACTAACAATCTATACTTAGACAAAAAATCTGCGCCAATAATTGGCTGACATACGTCAGCGACAATAAATGTCCACTTAAAATTTCTGCGCAAACCAAAATTTAAATTTAACGTTTTTAGACCATAAGTCTTAATAAGAGTTCCATTTGCGGCATACAAATTATAGTTATTATTTTTAAAATATTCGCTCAAAATTCGCACTTTATTTCGAGGAATAACTGAGACATTTGCGCCAGTGTCTATTAAAAATCTTACATTACTAAACTTATCTTTAATCAGCAAGCGGTGATTCACTCCTATGCAGCTGGCCACCGCTGCTGGCTGCACGACGGAGAGTTTCCCTGCTCGTCCTTCCAGGCGCAGGGTGGGACGCACCTGTGAGCTTTCTCCTGGAACTTCGCATGGTAGAAGCATAGGTCCTTGCGCGCTGGGGATCTGTGTCTTGAATCTTGACGACGGCGTCCAAAAGAACGGGATCGTGCGTGACTTCTGCCACGGAAAAATCTTCTTCTCGAGCGCGGCAACGTAATCCGGTCGAGACGCTTGTTGAGTTTAGCGATCTCGGCTATGATCGAGTATCCCGATGAAGAGGCGATTTCGTCTACTGCCGTAGGTCTCACAGTCTCCATGACTTTGTCAGCTATTGAAGCTAAGGTGTTCAGCTCCTTCGTGTCTGACACTACCAACACTGCGCGAACTGAAGCGGGCAAATGATTCTGCCATAGGATGCTCAGGGTATGGTTATTGACCTTATCCCTAGCAAGCTCACGCATCCGCCTTAGTAGGTGAGAAGGCTTCTGGTCTCCGAGCTCCATCTCGCCAATGAGTTTCTGTATTTGGCGGGACTCGGACTCCTCGTAGATGCTAAGAAGAGTGGTCTTGAGTAGCTCATATTTACCTTCTTCTGGAGGTCTCACCAAAATATCGGTGATTTGTTGCACGACATTCTTGCCCAATTTGGCTATGACGAGGTGATACTTGGCTTCATCCGTCAACCTCTGCTTGAATAGCACAGACTCCAGCTGAATAAACCAGGTCCGAGGCTGATCTTCCCAGAAATCAGGAACACGTGAAGAAACGGTAATTTGTGATACCTCTGGAGCAGTAACCGCAACACTCTCATTGTCCGTCATTCTCACGATTTAAAATTGTCAAAGTTTTTTATTTAAAATTCACAAATGTCCAAAACTTTTTTGAAAAACGCACGGCACCTATTTTATCACGTCGGGGTCACCAATGTAAAGGTATGCCCTATTGAGAGATAAATTAAAAAGTTGTATTTTTGACTTCATATATTATTTAGAGTGCGTTTACATAGGTGCCGGCAGGGCAACATACCCTTACGGATACTAATTACATACTGTCCTTACTGAGCTATAGCTTAAGACTAACGAGACTCAACATACATACATACATGCTACATACATTACACATGTATACGATAGAAATGCATAATTGCTTATGATGCAGTCTGCACATTACAGCCACTTTTTCCGCATTTCGGTGTTCTTTGGTATGGTCACAAAGGTTTTCCCCGGTGTTTTAATAGACATATTAGTGCATTTTGGCACTACGCACCATTTTATAAGGCATTTTTAATAGGCTTAAAACATTTATTTAAAAACGTAAATAGTAGGTATTCTGGGATTTGGCATTTTCAGTGTAATTTGACACTTGACACTTGACAGTTACAATATTACAAGAATGCGACGTCATGACAACTCATTATAGCGTTTTCGCGCCTATAATATTAATTTAAACTTTAAGGCTAATTTGCAAGGAAAAGAAAGAAATTCACAAAGAATGGTTGAAACTGGTAATGTATTTTGGTATTAGGAACAATTTGACATACTTTTCAAAAACTTGGAAAATACCCTATTATTTGACGACCTCTGTGGCTCAGTGGTTTAACGCGTTGATGCTTAAGCCTAGGCTTTGAATCCCGCCGAAGGAACAAAAAGTTTTTCTGCGTTCCTGAGTCATGGATGTGTATTTAATGTGTATATAACATAGGCGTAGCCAGGGGGGTTTAGGGGTTCAAACCCCCCCCCCCCCCCAAATGGGCCGGCTGGTCCATGTGGATGACCCATATACAGAGGCGTATTTAGAAATTTTGCGCTCCAGGCCAAATAACATACTTTGCTGCCCCATTAACCCTATCTGAAAGATGATTTTTTAAGTTATTTTAGAAAAAAAAAAACAACATCCTAAAACAGAACTTTAATACTAACTTGTTCTATATGACGTATGTGTTTATGTTAAATGCGTTCAAACTGAGAAAGCGAGCGAATGTTTTTTAAGTTTTAACCTGTTTAAATATTTTTATACTTTAAGCCCTGAAAGAATGTTGTACTTTCGAAAAAAAAAACCAATAACCTAAAACAGGGATCGCGAACCTATGGCACGCGTGCCATTGAATCCTCGAACGTATAGATAGCATGCGACACATCACACAATATTTTGGGCACGTACGAAAAAAGTGTGAAATAAGTATTATATGACAAACCTAACATAATAAGTTATTTGTCTATTTTGCAACATCAGAAATTACACTAATTTTACTTTAATTTAAATTACAAAATGATCCTATTTTCACAGTCTTTTAGGGTTTAAAATTTGAACAGATTTAACATATTTGATCGCTCGCTTAGCTCGCTTGTTTTTGGCTTAAAGAACATATTATTATAAAATTTAGTACTGACGTTTAGTTTTAGACTATAGATATTTGTATTTTTCCGAATTACACAGCCATTCAGGGTTTAAAGCTTAAACAGGTAAAAACGAAAAAAAATAAATATTCTAATGTGTCCAGGGCCTCTAATAGGTTAAAGATGGCCCTGGTTATTTAATGTATTTGTAGTCGTTTTATTTTCTTGAACCCCGAAACTAAAACTTGGCTACGCCCATGGTGTATAATGCAATAAAAATCCTCAATATATGTATAGTATAAAAGCATTAAATATACTTCCGTTGTCTCGTACCTGTAACACAAGTTTTTCAGATACTTTACTTAGCACAGGGCCAGATTAACGTGGTGTGAAGCGTCTATATGATATTATTATTATTTATTCTTCCACTCTACTTCATCTCTGTTTATTTGTCAAAAACATGAGACAGAAATCAGAATGGTCACAAATTCATAATATAGATTAATTTAGCAAAAAAGTATTTGAATTAATTTATGTAATAATATTTTCACACAGAATTGGAAGATAATGGTGCAGATGATAGTGAAGAGGAACCAGAAGGGGAGGAGGAGGAGGAGGAGGAAGATGAAGAAGGAGAGGACCCTGAAGATGATGAAGAAGAGGAACCCTCGGAGTCAGACGATGATCTTCCAATAAAGGCAGTCAAACGTAAACAGGCAGCAAAGAATGAGACACCAGCTAAAACTAAGAAAACTAAAAACTAAATATCCATAACTAAGTTCAATTTTTATAAGTTGTTCAATGTTTATTTAATAATAAAGTCAACACACAGTTCACTGAACAAGAAATGTATTACTTAGTTAAAACTTTATAATAGGTTTTACTTCCAATAAAATATTTGTTATGGTGAATATGGTAATGATTGACATCATTGCAATAGGCTAGACGACTGAATTTTTTTTTATTGCATAAATGAAATGAAAATGAATAATACTCTTAAATATGAGCAACTTCTCAGAAGAAACCGTATATCAAAAGTCAATATTTTCAAAGGTACAGCGATTTGTATACAAAATTTCGCGAGTCTCGTGAAAACGTTCCATACTAAAGTCGTACGTAGCTATGACGTCACGTCCAGGTTAAAGTGTATGAAGTATACGGCCGCAGGAACATGTTTGTAAATATCTCCGATATTTGTGCCTTAAAGTTCATACATAGCATAATAAAAGTTTTTGTACATGATGTAAGTAAACTAATAATGTACTTAGGCTTTGTTTACTAGGTAATTTAGCAAAAAAAAAAAAAATTTTTTGTTATTTTTAGATGTACCTATCTAGTTACTAAACTATACATAAAATATTATAATTCTTTACATTTACGAAGTAGTAATGCCTCAAAATTTCTGAATACATTAATGAAACTAAATATTTTAGATGTAGTCGTGTACCCAATTATACAGGTGTCTTCAAAACAAAATTATATTAAAATAGCTTAATCAGTATTCAATCAGCATTCAAACATATATACTATAATATAATATACTGGAGTTAACGGTGTTGGTTACACAATCACATATTTTTTGTCTCCTTGTGTATCTTATTGTAAGCTTTTGTGTTACTGTTGGTTGACTCAAATAAATAAATAAAACATATTATGACCTTAAATTTTGACGATTATCCTATAAAATAGTTAAATTCTATTCATAACCGCGCGGCATGTTAATGTATAGCGCGGTGAGTGCGTGACCTTCAAAGCCGGCGCGTTGTACGGCAGTACAAGGGTAGCCACACGTAGTTAAGTGTCAGAAAATGTTAATCATGGTATTGGTCTGTAAATTACACAAATTTTTAGTTATGCATACTGTCATTAATAATATTGTAGCATAATATTGGGTTAAATATTAATTAAATGAAATAAAAATAAGCTCTTTAGAAGTATGATTGCATTTCCAACTGTTTTCTATAATGTTACTTCTACAATTTTAGTAATAAATATTCAAAAAGTTTTCATCTATTCATTTCTTCTAACGAAGGTTTTTCTGTGCAGTAGAGCAGTGTACCGAGTGACCCAGTTTTGAGGCACATCACATAGCTTTTTGAAGGATTTTGATGAAAAATGTGGCCTATGACTTCATTTCATTGACATGACCTTGGGCCTCCTGTAAACTCACTCAGACTCACTCAGTGATACACATTACAAGTGTTACTTCACCTCCGTTTTATGCGTGACCGTGGTGTTTACTGTTTATCCAGTCGAGCGGGCCCACACGTGCCAAAGCCTGGCTCTCCAACAACTATTGAATTTCAATTGTTGATGTTTCATAGCATTTTTCACTTTCACATTTTAGACCTGCAGAGTGCAGGCAGTCTCATTTTCACTTAGCTGAAAAGAAATACGGCCAAATATTGAAACACTAATGAAAACTAAGGGGTCTCCTATTCAGTGGATGTTGCAGTCTCTCCGAAATGGCAAGAGGATAGCATGTGAATTGAGCGTCGCCTTATTGTAGCTATCTTTCTAGTAGGTATTTGGTTAATAGTGTACCAAACCTCCCAACAACATTTGCAAATAGTAAGAACAGAGAATTGCATCACTGGGTCAATCATGCACAGCCTTGCTAAAAACATTACTTCAGATGAAAATCTACCAAATGTCTATTGTTATTTGTTCAGCAACAGATATCCAACAACTGCACTCAAAGGCATGAAATAATTACTTAGGGAGGTATAGGTCGCGCAACGAATTAAGATCTTTCGACAAAAGTAGAGGGGGTATGCGCAGAAGTCAGTTTTTAGGTGTGTTTGGCGGTAGCGGGCTCGGGCGGGGAGGTGTGGATGCGCCGAACGCATGTCGAACGTGGCTGCCGACACGCTATTGATATGTTAGTAATATATTCTTTGCTATTGTTCACATGCGCGAACGATCCCCTCCACTTCCACTGAGCGATCATAAACCGTTGCGCGACCTGTACTTAGTAGATATTTTGACATAAAGCCTATAAATTTTCTTTCAAAATCTCTACTAAGTAGCTCATAAGGCCATAAGAAGCAGGACGCATAAAGAAGTAAAAAAGTAATTATAGTTTAATTATCATAATATAATTTATTAATCTTAATATAATAATTAAATAAACACTTATCAGCATAAATCACAGTGCACATAAAATAGTATAAGATTCCATCCACATTACATCACACCTGATGGGGGAGGGGGGTCATACTAAATGTGACAATACATGTTAAATACAGGTACAGGGATACTAAAAATTGTGACATGGGGTTCAAAAAGTCGAAATTTTGCGTGACGTAATATGTGGATGGCCCCTAATTTGTTATTGGCAAAACATGGTTTTCACAGAAACTACGCCTGCAGAGAACTATAGAGAGAATATAAGTTATACCCAGCCAATTACTGGGAACTGGTTTTTAAATTTCAGTTCAGATACATCTAAATGTAAACATCAAAAATATACTTAGTCTGTATATTTTTGATTAAGTCAGCAGAAATCCTACAGCAATATAAGAAAGGGCACCGCATACTTTTCCTGTGAACAATTATTATTATTTAACCTCTCGGGCGTCGGACTGTTAAAATTTTAAAAGCGGGTGGTGTCAGCGGGTCCGGCGTCCGGCACTGAAGGCGTTCGCGCGGTTTCTCCGGTTCCGGTTTTTCAAGATTATATTAATCAATTGATTTTAAAACTATTGCATGTTATATATATTTAGAAAATAGAATAAATTCCTTATATGATGATGTAACTGGAATTTAAAAAAAACTTAACGAATAAAAGCAATCATGATGTGAACACAAAAGAATTGTTTTTTTTTTCCCAATTCTTAGTTTTTAAACTCAACAAAAAACATTTTTAATTTGATTTTGCGTTAATTACATTCTGTGGATATATTATTCATATTATTTAATAACAAAACAGGCCAATGTAAAAAAAAAATCCATGACCCCCCTTGAGCGTTACGCGGTATTATACGCCAGAAGGCACCCGCGCTTGTTTTTTCGATTTTTATTATTGAATTGTTAGTAAAACCTTGGCACATTATACATTTTTAGAAATTAGAAGAATCGTTCTACACAATGAAAAAATAAATTAAAAGAAATATAAACTACATAATGCAAAATATCAAACATGATTTCACTGGAAATGAATTTTTTAATGTTGGTTTTTGAAGCTAAATTATGGCGAAAATTTATATCACACGCATACGAAAGTTTTTATTTAATTAAATAAATACGTGTTCAAATAACGATATATATAAAAAAATTCGTGATTTGTGCACAAAATTAACCAAACATCAATGATTAGTGGAGTGGAGTGAAATTGGTGTCAAATTTCTTTACTCTGAGACAAACAATTATTTATTTTATTATTGAGTACAACAGCAAAGACAAAAAACTATAACAGCTTTGTTTTATCCCTGTACTAAGTAAATAAATTTCAATCACAGATAAAAATCCAGATATTTACAAATGAGAATAAACAGAAAATATAGCAATAAAAATGGGCAAATGTGCCGGCCGACGCCCATCCTGGTGGTTTTTATTTGTATTTATGTGCCGCGAGACGCCCGAGCGGTTAACCAAACAGGATTTTAAAATTATAATATCTGCCCAATGACCTATTCTTGCAAAAGTTACCGAGTGTTTCCTAAAGATAAGGCTTTTAGTTTTAAAGCGACTTTGTTATCTCTAATGTTAGTCTAAGCACGTCCCATTGGAACAATGAAGGAGAGAGAATCCCCCGTTTCGCCCCACGAAACGCGATTCAGCTGGTATGTTGTCACCCAGGCTATCAGAACAACGGCCCATAGAGCAGCACCGATGCCACTCATTATAACATCTGAAACAAATACAATATCACTTGCATTTTAATATACAATTAATACAATATATTAAACAATATTTAACAAACATGTTGTCCCTACATTTACGTATAAACTTCTGCTCCTCATATGGAGGCTTGAGGAAAGCTTCTCTGAAGAACCACACTGCATTAACTGCCCACACAAATGGGAGGAGAATACAACCAACTGAAAAATAGAACCATAAAAATGACACACTGGCAGATAACCCAAAGAAATATGTAAATTTAACTACAGTATTAATTGTAAACAGTTTAGAACTAAATATTATTAATTATTAGTTAAAAACTTACCTTTGAAGTACCATCTACACAGGCTCAATTTCTTATCATTAGTGAGTCTGTTGAGATCCATATTGATTGAGATTGTTCTTTTAAACAATAATTATAAATATACGATTCTTTTTTAAGTAATTTAGCCTGAAAATAATAAATAAAATTGATTTAATTTAAAATCAGAGTGGTTTTGTTTTTGTAGCCAACAACTGACAACATTTTTTTTATTATTATTTTAATACATAGAGTATAATATGGCGTCGGCTTTTAACCATTTGCCAGTGTCGAGTAAAAAAGGCGGGAAATAGAATATTCATTCAAATTTTCATCGCTGTATTTCTAAATCGTTGAGTCCAATGTCTCGTCAAAGTCCAAATATATAGTCGAGATTATATAATGTCAAGTCCAAAGAAATAGGAGTTTCATAGAACTAAAACAAAAATCGAAGCCGTAGGCAGCTATTTGTCTCACAAAACATCAAAGGCAAAACCAATAAGAATGAAAGAGAAAGCCATCACTATGTCTATACGTTTTTTCGAAGGTTGCCTTTGGCCCGTTTGGTGGAGGGCTGTAAATCACACTCTGCGAGGAAAGAAAATCGTGAAGAAGTGTTAACTTTTCACCAGTATGTTGAGAATTGTTTCAGGTTATATAAATACAAGCAATTACACTGAAGTTATTATATTCTTGTAGATAAATGTGTTTACTGTCCATTATATGCGGATTTCAACAATATATAATAGAAATTTTGTATAAATTTCAGAGGTTGTGTATTTACATAGTGATGTTTTGGATATCGATAAACCTTCGAAAGAGAAAATATGTTAATCTGAAAGAAAAATGTTTTGCCTACTTTATATTTACCAAACACTATACAATTATACAAATTAGTAAGATCTAAAATATAAACTGTGATAATATATAATATAAAATAGTGTGGTGTATTTTTTATTAATTATAATTATTAATTAATATTTCCTGTATATTATAATGGAGTTACGGTTGTACATCATCACAAAAACATGTCACAAATTTTCAAATTTAACTTTGCTTTTTGGTTTTGCAGGGAATTAGGTGGCCTTTTGCAAGGATACTTCTTTGTACTTTTTTAATTGACCAGAAAACGGGCAGACTGATCGCCAGATGGAGAGCGATTATCGCCACCTATACATACTCGCAATAGGAGGAGTCGCAAGTACGATCCCGGTCTTAAAATCCGCAACTACTCCTTGAGTACCCGGAGGCCGTGGTATTTATCTGGTCCAGTTTGACCGTTCGTGCCAAAGTATGGCTCTCCCACGTAAACGGACTGCTGTGCTCTGTTTTCTTCACATATTTAGCTCCATGCTGACAATCTGAGAGCTTTTTGGTGTTGTCGTAACGTGTAAGCTAATAAATGATGTCCAATTGTTAATAAATAATAAATATATTTATTAAAATTTCCTGTTTTCATTTATCTTTCCGCGTAGGTACCCAGGGCCGAGCCGCCCCTATGTGCGATGTGTGCAGCGCACACAGGCGCCAAGTCGATTGGGGCTAAAACATGAAGATTCGTAAAAATAAGAGGCGCTTCATAGGTTTCGCACACAGGCGCTGCCTGGGGTCGGCACGGCCCTGTAAGGTACCCCAAATAAAGGGAGAAATGCATAAAGACATAAAAAGTCTATACGTCTACTGTTTATATATTTACCAGCTGTATCCAAGGGAAAAGTATCCTATGTTTTAATCCAGAGCTTAAACTACTGCCATACCAAATTTCATTGAAATCTGGTCAATAGTTTTTGCGTGAAAGAGTAACAAACATCCATCCATACATCCAGCCATCGTCACGAACTTTCATGTTTATAATAGTAGTAGGATATAGAACTGACAAGTCGATTGGACGATATAGCCTGCATAGTGTGTGGGTGTATAGTTCAAGAGACTAGCTTCCCCAACATACATCTGTTTGTTATAGACAATACTGCATAAATTCGTTTTTGATTGACTGATAATAATTTATAAATCACAACGGTGCATAGATCATTACGCATAAATCTTTATTACAAAATTCGGAGTTTTCTATCCATAGGTACTAGATCCATTACTGAAACTTCCTAGGGAGTTAGGCGCAATTTAGTACGCATTTTGTAATTGTATCACTTGCCCACACTTATGCACGTCAACAAATAACTAATAATATGATAATAATAACAATATGATAAAGAAATTGACTCCAGAGATATTATTAACACCTTCAAATTACTCAATATTAAAAATACTACCGATCTCTGGGGTATGTCTATAAAAGTTATAAAATCAATAATTATTGACATCATTGCCACCTATCTAGCCTTAGTTTTCAATAATTGTTAAGGCGTGACTCCTGTTCGAAACATTACACAGAAAACATGAAACAAAAACATTTGTTTTCATACACAAGCTGTCTCCAGCTACAGAAAATGTTTTTGGTCGAAACAAAACATTTTGTCCAGACACGATCTAAGTTCCGACGAGGAAGACGTATTAGCGCTCACAGTTTTAGTGAAAGTAGGTGTAGAATCTAGGAGAAAAGAGGGGTTCTCAAAAGGCCACTTTAGGTGTTTCATAAAAGTATTTTTTTCAACTCATAAATATGTGCGCCATTTTAGGCATTTCTATTGAAAACTGACAAAATTTGTTTTTTAATTAAGTCAGGCCGTATATTATGAGCGATCACAAAAACAAACACAAAAACACAACAAGCAAAACTATAACCCTAAAAAACCTGTACCTAGGTGTCATGTGAACGATGTGAACACTAGATAAAGGCGTGACTCCTGTTCGAAACATTACACAGAAAACATGAAACAAAAACATTTGTTTCCATACACAAGCTGTCTCCAGCTACAGAAAATGTTTTTGGTCGAAACAAAACATTTTGTCCAGACACGATCTAAGTTCCGACGAGGAAGACGTATTAGCGCTCACAGTTTTAGTGATTGTAGGTGTAGAATCTAGGAGAAAAGAGGGGTTCTGAAAAGGCCACTTTAAATGTTTCATAAAAGTATTTTTTTCAACTCATAAATATGTGCGCCATTTTACGAATTTCTATTGAAAACTGACAAAATTTGTGTTTTTTAATTGAGTCAGGCCGTATATTATGAGCGATCACAAAAACAAACACAAAAAACACAACAAGCAAAACTATAACTCTAAAAAACCTGTACCTAGGTGTCATGTGAACGATATGAACACTAGTTAGGAAATGAAACATTTCTTCCCCTCTCTACCCGCGCGGGAATGTTTTTCGTCCGTCTCCGAAAACAAAAACATTGTCTATTTGTCACGGGGTGTTTGGAAGAGAAACACAAGACTGTAACAAATTAATTATATTTAAAATTTAAGATGTCTAGATAAGGGGCGTGGGTCGGTTAGCCGGCAAAGTCTGGTTCAGCCCTGGGCGGTGGAGGTGTAGTATTGGGATAATTGGCACACGGCACTTAGCTGATCGAAGGCAGTCAGGAGTATCCCACGGTCTGCGAGGTCCGGTGACGAGGGTCCGACAACTCTAACGGCCAAGCTCAGACCGACCGTCCTTGGTATGCTGTGTGGCTTGGGATTGTCCAGACCGGAACAATGGTATCTGGTCGGATCAGGTGTAGTCCGTACAGGAACTGTTCCAGCCGGAACTCAGAACCCTGGAACGGTAAGTCCATATATGCAGAGCTTGCTTCAGGCACCGTGGCCTTGATCCCGAATCCTCGAAATCAGGGCCATGGGTCCCTTACAGTTTTATAAAAATAGGTATTACAATTTTAAAATAGGTACTAAGCATATGTTTAAAAGTAATTAAGGTTTATAGTGCAAAATTACATGATGTACAATTTGGAACTAGTGAAAGGTTATCTATAAAACACGTGGAAATCTAAAGTAACTAGATGAGAGTTTAAGAATGCGGGTTGACAAAACAGGCCCACCATGACATTATCATCCAATAAGACAAACGGGGAACCACCACGTGTTCCACAAAAAAAAACAATTTTGACATTTACCTACAATTTGATATAAAATTAATTTGGAAAAGAACAATATAACAAACTACACAATTATAAGAGTTACACGACACAGATACACAGACTCACCGTGAAGACGGGT
Source organism: Glaucopsyche alexis (assembly GCA_905404095.1). Classification (NCBI taxonomy): domain Eukaryota; kingdom Metazoa; phylum Arthropoda; class Insecta; order Lepidoptera; family Lycaenidae; genus Glaucopsyche; species Glaucopsyche alexis. The sequence goes on from FR990048.1 coordinate 29,718,963, forward strand.
TTAAAATATATAAAATAACTACTTGAACTTAGAAACGTGGAACTTTAAAGCAACCACACTCAATTTTAGATGTCCAAAAAAAGAGTTATGAAAAAGGCTATGACAATCGCGCGTCAGGCTTATATACCCGACCAAAAAAAAACTTTTTTTTAAATTACATTGACTACACAGCTAAGACTTTTTGCCACAGTAGAAATATATTGAGTTATTTAGAATGATAACCTAATAACGCAAAACTGGTGTATTTAAGTTGTTTAAAAAAAGATTATGATGTTTAGATTTAAAAAGAATTAGATTCAAATCGATAACTATTGAACCCATAACCGTAGTTACCACCATATACCATAGATGGCGTTGAGAATGTCGACTTGAACCCATAGCCGTAGTTACCACCATGTACCATAGATGGCGTTGGGTGTATCGTTTTTACGAAATTTAATTAAATAAAATGTAACTACGTTACATATTCCTAGACAAATGTGTATAGCCACGCCCCAATGTTTCATGTTTTCTGTGTAATGTTTCGAACAGGAGTCACGCCTTAAGAAATGAAACATTTCTTCCCCTCTCTACCCGCGCGGGAATGTTTTTCGTCCGTCTCCGAAAACAAAAACATTGTCTATTCCTAGACAAATGTGTATAGCCACGCCCCAATGTTTCATGTTTTCTGTGTAATGTTTCGAACAGGAGTCACGCCTTTACATAATGAATGGTGTGTTCCCTGACGTAATGAAACATAGCAGGGTGATGCCTCTTTTTAAGGCTGGGAATAAGTCTGACCCAGCAAATAGGGTATTATCCTATGATGAAAATATACATCAGATTGTTGATATTTTATCGCTAAACATTAATTTAAACCAATTTAACCAACTTTTTACACAAAAATATGTATGATTTTTATAAAATATCAAAAATAAAATTATGAATTTTTCACGTTTGACCACGTGACTAAAAACGCACGAGATTGGAATGTGACGTCATATTCTTGTACTTCTTCTTATTTTATTAATGTCCTCCCGATTTCCATAAAGAATAGCCAGCATCGAACCATTAACGTCATGCGTCGGCGAGTAATAGCCACTTTTTCCGCATTTCAGTGTTCTTTGGTATGGTCAAAAAGATTTACCCCGGTGTTTTAATAGACGTATTAGTGCATTTTGGCACTACGCACCATTTATAAGGCATTTTAATAGGCTTAAAACATTTATTTAAAAACGTAAATAGTAGGTATTCTGGGATTTGGCATTTTCAGTGTAATTTGACACTTGACACTTGACAGTTACAATGTTACAAGAATGTGACGTCATGATAACTCATTATAGCGTTTTCGCGCCTATAATATTAATTTAAACTTTTAGGCTAATTTGCAAGGAAAAGAAAGAAATTCACAAAGAATGGTTCAAACTGCTAATGTATTTTGGTATTAGGAACAATTTGACATACTTTTCAAAAACTTGGAAAATACCCTATTATAGACCAATATCTATACTACCGACTTTCAGTAAAATTTTCGAGAAAATAATCTTAAATCAATTACTGGTTCACTTTAACTTAAATAATCTATTACATAGTAATCAAAAAGGTCGGTCCTCAGCAGATGCAGGTATGTCTTCTATGCAGCATATTTGGGGCCTGGGAGGGATCGCATGATGCACTCGGTGTCTTTTGTGATCTATCCAAGGCTTTCGACTGTGTCGAGCATGCTACGTTGGTCAGAAAATTATACCATTATGGTATAACACGGCACGGACACGGCACTTAAACTTTTAGGTTCTTATCTTGAAAATAGAACGCAGAGAGGAGAAGTTAATTCTACAAGGTCTACTGGGACCAAAATAGAACTAGGTGTGCCACAAGGGTCAATTTTAGGCCCGTTTCTTTTTCTCATCTATTAGGTTGGGGAAAAAGTTTCTTCGCATTTTATATAAAAATTCTAAAGGTTTTTTTATAAAGTTTATTTACAAGTGACTAAAGTATATAGGTGCCATTTTGTTCGATAACTTTTTGCCATCTTGTTGGTAGGTACATGATCCCATTGCTATAAAATTTTTGGGGCTTCTGATGAAAAAACTGCGACAAGTGGTTTTGGCAGTCCTCTTGTGATGTCAACCTGACACTGCCTAAGGAATTCTGCAGCGACCGAAACAGGTGGAAATCTGAAGGTGCAAGGTCAGGACTATACGGCGGATGCATTAACACCTCCCAGCCAAACTCCCGTAATTTTTTCTGAGTGGCTAAAGATGTGTGAGGTCTAGCGTTATCATGGTGAAAAACCACACCCCTTCTGTTGATTAATTCCGGCCGCTTTCTCTCAACTTCTTGCTTTAATCTCATCAGTTGTTCGCAGTACAGTTCAGAATTGATGGTCCTGCCTGGCGGTAACAGCTCATAATGAATAATGCCCTTCCAATCCCACCACACACACAGCATCACCTTTTTGCGAGTTAACCCGGGTTTCGCCACAGTCTGTGAAGCCTGACCGGCCTTTGAACACGATCTTTTTCGCACGTTCTTGTCGTACGTGATCCACTTTTCATCACCAGTCATCTTCAAAAATGGTTCGGTTTCATTACGTCGTAATAAAGAATCACAAATGAGTACACGGTTCATTAGGTTTCTTTCAGTGAGCTCATGAGGCACCCGAATATCGAGCTTTTTTGTGTACCCAGCTTTTTTCAAATGCGCCAAAACCGTTTTGTGGTCAATTCCCAGTTCTTCAGCTACATCGTAACTACTAATATGCCGATCTTGCTCCACTTTTTCAAAAATGGCAACAGTTTTGTCCGTAACAGGACGACCAGAGCGACGTGCATCTTTGATATCAAAATTTCCGGATTGAAAAAGCTTAAACCAAATTTGCGCTACTCTCACAGATACTGCATTAGGTCCATAAACATCACAAATTTTTTTCGCGGCTTGTGTTGCATTTTTACCTTTTTTGTAATAAAATTTTAAAATGTATCGAAATTCTTCATAAGAATCACTCATTTTAACAATAAGAAAAACAAATGAAAATCTCAAATTTACCTAATATGAATTTGGAATTGTCTTCTGTAAAATTAAAACTTTTTAATGATACCAAAATCAGCCAGATACAATTGGTATAGCCCAAGATATTTTATGACAAGTTCATACATACTATAATGCGAAAAGACTTTTTCCCCAACCTATTATATAAATGTCCTTCCTTATATAGGTAGTAGATAAGCATGAGATAGTACTCTTTGCCGATGACACTTCACTAATTTTTAATGTGAAGCGACGACAGTCAAATTATGACGAGGTAAATAGTGCTCTCTCAAAAATGGTACATTGGTTTAATGTTAATAATTTACTTTTAAATTCAAATAAAACAAAATGTTTAAAGTTTAGCCTCCCAAATGATAGACAGGCACAAACCAATATTCTATTAAATGATGAGAAAATGAAATTAGTGGACACCACTGTATTTCTAGGAATAACACTAGATTGTAAATTACAGTGGGGTCCTCATAATGCAAAGCTGGCAGATACTTAGGCTCAGTTCTGCAGCATATGCAGTCAAAAAAATTAGAGAAATTACCGATGAGGACACAACGCGGCTAGTTTATTTTAGTTATTTTTATAGTATAATCATTCTATGGGGAAACGCTGCGGACATTAACACAATATTTGTGCTACAGAAGCAAGCTATACGTTCTATTTATAAGATGTCATAGATATATAATATTAATAATATTAGTTATCACTGTAAGATGTCATGTTTTGAATCTCTGTGAGAAAAATTGAAAAAAAAAAGGTATTCTGACCGTTGCTTCTCAATACATTTTGGACAATGTGTTGTAATATGTCAGAAACATAGATATATAATATTAAAAAGAGGTAGGTATGTTATAAACGCGTAAAAATGAAGACTCGAATTGGCCCGAATCGGACCAATTTTGGTTAGTGTGCTTCGCGAGTAATAGCGTGTTTTGTGTTACTATGCGACGTTGACACATTGACACGCGTCCCATGTCAATGTGTGTCGTGGCACAGAAATATTGTCAGTTTTGTAAGGATATAACTTGGATATAACGTATCTATGTAATAAATAAGGTCAGAAAGAATTTAACGAATTTTAAAAAGAAAAGTGACACACATTGTAGGAATCTTTGATTAATTCCTCTTTTTAATATTTTAACAAATTACTCCTTCATTCATTCCAACTTAAGAGCTTCGCTCTTGTCGATGGAGCTTTCTCCATTCCTCTCTGCACTCCGCCCTTCTCTTGACCTCCTGATACGACACGACCATCACTTTCTCCTTCACCTGGTCCATAAAATTACTCCTTACCTTAGAAATTTTATAAATTCCCTCTCAGCGATCCGCGAGCGTGTCGAATCACAGCAAGACAAGACCAAGGATTACGCTGATCAATTCCGCCGACCTGCAGATACCTTTCAGGTAGGTGATTTGGTACTCCTTAAGTCTCACGTACTCAGCAGCGCCTCAAAGAATGTGACTGCAAAGTTTGCCCCGAAACGTGATGGACCGTACCAAATTGTGAAAAAGGTAAGCCCAACAACCTACATATTGTCTCACTTAAATCAACCCGATGAAATCATTGGCAAATACCACAACCAAGACCTCTCTATTTATAAGAGCCAGGACGGTCGCTCGCCTCCTAGCCCCGTCATTCCCAAAAGAAAGCGAGGACGCCCTGCGACCAGAGCTAGAGTCCTAGTCCAGGAGCGAGGACGTTCCCCTGGACTAGAGGGGGAGCATATGGTAACCCGACCGTCAGTCTTGCAACACCGTGCGACCCGCGGTCTCGCTCCCGCTCGTTACCGCGAGTAGTCGTGTCTCACTCACACACACGCGCCAGAGGCTTCCCGCGCGATGTTCGTGTCTCGAGAGTTCTACGCCGCCGCAACCCGAAAGGCATGTTTTGTTTTCGCGCGCTCGTGTGTTATACCAATACTAAACCCACAGTAAATCTTTTAAAGGTCAATGTATACGCCTTTACAATAGAATCCCAGAAAACGTTCAAAATCTTTCCATTAATAAATTTAAAAAAGCTGTTAAAGAACGTTTGTGTGCTAAAGCTTATTATAAAGTCAGTGATTTCATTAACGATTGCACACCTTGGGTATAAGATGGCCCCATGCGAGGCTGCTTTTATGTACTTAAGTATGTTCTTTGTCCTTATGACTAATGTTATATAGATTAAGTTACAACATTGTAAAAATATTTTTTGAAAATAACAATTTTCCCATCTTTTTACTAAAAGGTGGCCCCGTGCGAGTTTCTTACGCCGGTTCTTCTCGCCGGGCTAGTTTCCGAACCGGTGGTAGGCATCATGTAGGACAATTCTATAAGCGTTTAAATATTATAACCTACATGGAAATAAAAAATTTGAGTTTGAGTTTGAATAATGTGGCGGACCAATCAGCGCACATTCCTGAATCGCGCTTGACACTTCTTGAACATTGGCGCGCTCTTATGATCTAAGGCTCTACCGGCAAAAAGTCTGTCCCCAGGGCCGAGCCGCCCAAAGACTGGGGGCGCCGCGGGCGGCTCAAACATGAAGATTCGTAAAAAATAAGAGATGCTTCATAGGTTTCGCACACAGGCGCTGCCGGGGGTCGACACGGCCCTGTCTGTCCCCTAAATTGAGACCAATATTTTACCATAACGTTTGGACTCCTGGTATCTATACTTCGTGGGAATAAGCATGTAGTCAGTGCCATTAACAATAATAAAAAAATTGTTTTCCAAACAAAAATGGCGAAGTTTTGTTCAATGTCAGTTTTGTGAAAATGAAAAATAAATAAAAATGTTTGGAAATGTAAAATTCTATTATGTTTTAATAACTGTTCTATACATTAAAATACAAATATGTAAGTATAATTAATGTATAATAATTAACAAGAGTATTTGATAAAATTAAAGTTAGATCGTACATAATAACGTAAAAATTAAATTCGTTTAAAATCCTTGATATTTAATTACATCATTTGTGTTTACAACGCAGACGCGTTAAATGAAGGTTATCAATTTGCACAATTACATAGTTGACGGCTTCTTACGATATGTAATAACTATTGAATAATTATTTATTGTATCATGTATGAGTGCCTAACTACCGTTAGGTATAATATGTACCAACTTTCGGTCTCGTGGCTTTGCGCTTGACACTGATATTTACAATATTACACAATTTCCACTAAATTATCTAATAGTGTATTATATTATAGCATCGGCTTATACGAATGCCATACCCAAAGACCATATTTTGATGATGTTACAAATAAAGAGCATATCTAGGGTGTTTGAAAATTAAAACCTGAAATAATCACCAATTCTGTGAAACACGTGAAATAGGCTTCTTACTACTAGTGGGGCTTAAAACTATAAATTCATTTTGTTTATTTTATTTTGGTTACTTGTCCATATACCATAATATTTTTCTATATTTTTTTAGGCACGGGAGAAGTAGAGTCCCCATTCCTAGCACTGTATAGTCCCGGAGAGCCGGAGTACACGGAGGTTTTAGTGCATCGGATTGGTGATAATCTAACCCTGGTATGTGAGCTCAAAGGTGATCCATCACCCAGGGTCTTCGTCTGGAACTATGTTAATGACAATGGAACTGATGGGGGGAGGTGAGACTTAATTAGTTTTGTAGTTTTAAGTCATATTTATGGATGTATGTTAAAAAAGATTGACAAGTCTCTGGGACACAAGGTTCAATTCAAAACAGAACTTGTTTTAAGATTTTGGTTTGACCTTCTTCAAGGCAAACTTTTAATTTTTACTTGAACTTTAATGTGCTATGTGACTCCAAAAATAAAGTAACTTGAACTTGAAATAAAATTGTGAGTTTGCAATAAATATAATAACTAGCTTTTGCCTTTGGCTCTGCCTGCTTAAGTACAGTACCCACAGGAGCACTGTAATTTTTCGGGATAATAATATGTAGCCTGTTTTAATCCAGAGCCTAATACACTACCATACCAAATTTCATCAAAATCTTTTCAGTAGATTTTGTGTGAAAGAGTACCAAACATCTCTATCTATCCATCCATCCATTCTCACAAACTTTCACGTTTATAATATTAGTAGGATTAGTAAAACTAAAAGAAAATCTTGCAAACAAAACTAATATTCAATATTATGGACTCTGTTGTTGTTTATCTGGGGGCACGGCAGTGCCCCCGCCAAGTCGAGCGCGAAGCAAACACTGCCGTACCATCCTTTACTGGAACCATTTCGCCGCATTTTCAGGCCCCTATTTGAGAACCTCTGGATAAGACCAGAACCCAGAAATTTTCGTCATCCAGTAAGCTATAATCACATACTTAAAATCCAAAATTTCAAGTCTGTAGGTCATTTAGTTCCGAAGTTAAGCGAAAGCAAAGTTTCGCATTTATGACACTCACTCACTCACTTATACACTCACTCATGATCATCAAAATAGAACTAGTACTTCCCATAAACTCAGAGAGCTGAAATTTGGTACAGAGTTAGGGTTTAATGGCCACATAAAGGGAAAACTATAAAAACTAGGATAATCGATCTGGGGGCACGGCAGTGCCCCCGCCAAGTCGAGCGCGAAGCAAACACTCCCGAACCATTCTTTACTGGAACCATTTCGCCGCATTTTCAGGCCCCTATTTGAGAACCTCTGGATAAGACCAGAACGTCGATCTGGGGGCACTGCAGTGCCCCCGCCAAGTCAAGCGTGAAGCAAACACTGCCGTACCATTATTTACTGGAACCATTTCGCCGCATTTTCAGGCCCCTATTTGAGAACCTCTGGATAAGACCAGAACGTCGATCTGGGGGCACGGCAGTGCCCCCGCCAAGTCAAGCGCGAAGCAAACACTGTCGTACCATTCTTTACTGGAACCATTTGGCCGCATTTTCAGGCCCCTATTTGAGAACCTCTGGATAAGACCAGAACGTTGATCTGGGGGCACAGCAGTGCCCCCACCAAGTCGAGCGCGAAGCAAACACTGCCGTACCATTATTTACCGGAACCATTTCGCCGCATTTCAGGCCCCTATTTGAGAACCTCTGGATAAGACCAGAACGTCGATCTGGGGACACGGCAGTGCCCCCGTCAAGTCGAGCGCGAAGCAAACACTGTCGTACCATTCTTTACTGGAACCATTTCGCCGCATTTTCAGGCCCCTATTTGAGGAGCTCTGGATAAGACCAGAACGCAGAAATTTTCGTCATCTAGTAAGCTATAATCACATACTTAAAATCCAAAATTTTAAGTCTGTAGGTCATTTAGTTCCGAAGTTAAGCGAAAGCAAAGTTTTGAATTTATGACACTCACTCACTCAGTCACCTACTCATGATCATCAGAATAGAACTAGTACTTCTCATGAACTCAGAGAGCTGAAATTTGGTACAGAATTAGGGTTTAATGGCCACATAAAAGGAAAACTATAAAAACTAGGATAATCGAACATCTGGAGTACCTGGTGACCCTGATTAGAAAACACAAGAGCCCAACCAAACTATTAGAGATCGACATACCGCCTTTACAAAAAATATTCAACTTGGTGGGCCGCTTCATTTGATGTCAAAAATCGAAGGTCTGAAGTATCTGATGAAGAATCCTCAGCTGGTTTCAGCTGATTAGAGATATGGTAAAATCGACTGTCATTGCAAAAACCTAGCGAAGTGGGACACATCTTCTAATTTAATCTAGTCCGTAGCATTCCACTGCTGGGCGAATGCCTCCCTTTCTGCTTTTGATACGCATATAAATAAAATTAAAGGAAAACTCTGGATAAGACTAGACTGGCTTTTATACTTATATTTACAAGTTTACAAGAAGAAATAGTCGAACGATTAACTTTATTGTACTTGATCAGTACACAAATTAAATAAACAAATTACACTGAAATCTAGTAAAATAAATCAATATGCCCACGTTTCTACAAAAAGAAGTGAAATCCCACCAAAAACATTCTGTAAAAAACTAGCCAAGTCTCGATAGAGCTGCTTGTTTATAATCTCTAAAAAGTAGTGAAATCTAGACAAAGTCGTGCCAAGTCTAAGGTTCCTTACTGCGATTTCTTTATTATTATAGTTAATGTTGTGTGACTTGGCCGTTGAACATTCTTTATACGTTACAAGTGGGTACAAGTAAATTTTGTTTACACGTAATGTATATCTGTTGTAACTACGTATGTTTGTTAAGCGAGATAATAGCCCATACTGGTATTGGTAATTGGACGCTAGTGAGTAGTGTCTCATTTTAGGCTGTTGTTGATTGTAGAACACATGTATTGGAGCAATGGTGTCATGGAGCCCCTTTTGTACCATTGTGTACCCTTCAACGGCCAAGTCACACAACATTAACTATAATAATAAAGAAATCGCAGTAAGGAACCTTAGACTTGGCACGACTTTGTCTAGATTTCACTACTTTTTAGAGATTATAAACAAGCAGCTCTATCGAGACTTGGCTAGTTTTTTACAGAATGTTTTTGGTGGGATTTTAATTTTCCCTTTGTTTACTTTACTGCAACTGTAGTCATGGCACTTACTTGCTTGCTTAAAGTAAAAATTTTCAATTATTGGAAAAAATAACGAAAAAAGAAAAATAAACCATTATTATTATAACATTTGTATAAAGTATAAACATAGAAATTTTGAAATATTATTTTAATGAGGTAAATTATTCCAGAACCTTCACTGTGGAGCCGTCCGGATCAACTCTCAACAGTACGCTGCGGAGGAGTTATCTGCAAGTGTCCGACAGTGGGCAATACATGTGCTCAGCCCCACCTTTTAGTGTGACCAAGTATATCCTGGTCCAGCCAAAAGGTAATTAAATTCTATTGGTATAAAATTATCTAGTAATGTGGCTAGAATGAAACAAACCAGGAAAAATGAACTGCAGTAAAATGCAAGGAAGTAGTTTTTTTCTATAATGAGTGTTAATATAAAGGGTAAACTGTAATCTATTGTGTGTTAACAGAAAACATGCGATGTTGCATAGTTTGTACTTTGTTCAATGAATGAAAGAAAATTTCAGTCAATAAATTGTCATTCTTATTTAATTCATTTCTTTCTTTATCAGTAACCAGAGATGGATAATTTTTAGCTAGTATTTTAAAGTGCATGCACATTTGCGTTTTTTCAGCAAAATGATTATTATTTCAAAATCATTGACCAAATGCATAGTCTAGAAAATTCTACTCACGCTTACTGACTGAAATTAAAAATCTAAGTATGTACAGCTTAGCAAAAAAGAGTATGACACGGTGACAGTGCAAGAACTAAAAACATTTTCGACTGTATCATCTTTTAACCTCAATAGATTGGGATGACATATTTAATTTAAATATATAATTTTATAATAAACTAGCTGTCCCGACAAACGTTGTTCTGCCTTAACTATGAAGTATGAACTGAAATTTCTCACCATTTAAACCTTCCCTGAACTATTACGATTATTTTAAGATCAAAATTAGCCACATAAGTCCAGCCGTTCTCGAGTTTTAGCGAGACTAACGAACAGCAATTCATTTTTATATATAAGAAGATAATAAATTAAAAAAATATATATAAGCTTTTGCCCGTGACTTCGTCCGCGTGAAACAGTTACTTTGGAATATTGCAAAAATTTATTTACCTGCAACTTCATTTACGTAAAACGAGAAGCGCTTCCCCCTCACGACATGCTCACGACTGCCCGCCGTGTGCCGTACATTATTATTGCGCGCTTGGTTATTTTGCTGCAATACTGCGATATCTTCTAAAATACTCATTGAAATCAAATGACGTAAACGACATATTTCTTCTAAATTAAATGCTTGTAATGAATAACATATTCACTTGGATAAGGATTAATATCATCTTTATAAAAACACCTTCAAAAAGAATGCTTAATTTTAGAACAAATTTGGTTAGCATAAAAAGGATAAAGTGAGCCAACCTTAATAGATAGACATATGCAGTCGCAGACTTTTTTTTAGAACTTCTGAAGGGAAACAATTCTGTCATAAGTACATAATTTCAACGAAACTTTAACCGTTTCCGCAGCGTACGCAGAGAAAGCTCTCAAAAGGAAAAAAAACGATTTTGAAACATTCTTGAATGGTGCTCCGCTCATATTGAGCTTAGCATGATGTTATATAGCCTAAAGCCTTCCTCGATAAATGGACTATCCAACACAAAAATAATTTTTCAATTCGAACCAGTACTTCCGGAGATTAGCGCGTTCAAACAAACAAACCAACTTTTCAGCTTTATAATATTAGTATAGATTCCAATTTATCAAAGAAAAAAAGTTGATATAATCGAAAGTATATGTAGATCCTGCTGTCACTGCGTCGTACTCTTTTTGGCCAAGCTCTAACATGATAATTGTTTATAGGGACAAGCAAGTGCGCCCGAGGAGCGCTGTCGTGCGGCAAGCGGTGCGTGCTGGCCACATACGTGTGTGACGGTCGACAGGACTGCCTCAACTCGGAGGACGAGCTGCCGCCGCTGTGTGGACCTCTGCCGTGTGCTCGTGAGTTGCTAGTATTTTTTTTATTATAATAAGATAAGGGTCATTCCATTATCGCGGGTGCAACATTTAGACGCATCTTTTAGTTCCATGCAATTAAATAAAAAACATTTTTAATGAATCTAGTATTTAAGGTGGTTCGTTTCCTATACAAAAAAACAATGGACATTATTTAGGTAATTTCATACTATTACTACATAAATTTATATGCACATCTATTTATTCTGCAATACAATTGTCGCAAAATGTATTTAAAATACTTTATTTCACACAGAAGTCACATTTTTATTGAATTTTCGACAAAAAGTGACATAAGTTACAAATGTCACTTTTTGTCGAAAATTCAATAAAAATGTGACTTCTGTGTGAAATAAAGTATTTTAAATATATTTTGCGACAATTGTATTGCAGAATAAATAGATGTGCATATAAATTTATGTAGTAATAGTATGAAATTACCTAAATAATGTCCATTGTTTTTTTGTATAGGAAACGAACCACCTTAAAAGGCTACATTTTAATATTGTCCCTTTATATTAGTTAACAAGAATTATAAAATGATATTTTAGAAGACAGAAGGAAAGTTCAAATTGCCATCGCGGGTGCAACAAATTTGGCCCCACCTTTCCAGATCATAGGCAAAAAACACAAAAATCTGTTAATTGTGATACATTTATTTTATTATGTCTTAATATTTTGTAAGGTGTTTAAGTAACAAACTACATAAAACAATAACTCTAAACAAAACAAAAATAAACAATGAATTATTAATTTTTAAATTAATCGCGGGTGCAACATCAAATTATCGCGGGTGCAACCAGTCTAGTTTAAGTGAACATAAACATCAATTTAACTTATATAGGAACAGAATAAGAGATCAAACCATATTTATTACTAATAAGTAAACTTTTGTTGTCGCTTATATTAATTATTTCTTTCCAAATATGTCAATAGTCGTCGAAAATCTAAATATATAAAAGGCAAACCTGACTGACTCATCTATCAACGCACAGCCGAAACTACTGAACGGATTTTGGTGAAATTTGGCATACAGATAGTTGTAATGACGTAAGCATCCGCTAAGAAAGGATTTTTGAAAATTCGCCCCCTAAGTGAGTGAAAAAGGGGTTAAAATGATGTATGGAAACCGAACTCCACGCGAACGAAGTCACGGGCAAAAACTAGTTCTATATAAACATTATTTTCATCAGTCTCTATCTCCGACCCTTTCAACTTTGCTTACATCGCTTTCGGGGCTGGCTGGTAAATTATGTTTTACTTTTGCCACAGCCTTCCCAAGTATACGAGGATTGCTGTAAGAAGTATATGCTTGTTTAACTTGTTCTTCTTTACGCCGCTTTTTTGTTGCCTGCATTCTTTCTTTCTTTGGATCTGATTCTAGCCAATATTTTCAAATCTACATGTCTCCATTTTCTTTTTTATTATTTCCCTCCGTTTGGAATCACGAGACCGTTCCCAACGGAGGTGGCCGGCATGAAGCTCAGAACCTTAATTCTCGTATTTAAAGTAGACTTTCATTTTAATTTGATTGGATTGAAACTGAAGTGACATGTTACCATGAACGGAAATCCGTTTAACGTTGATTTAACGTTTATAAAAACACCGTTTGACATTTTTAGCGTATCGGGACGTAATATGACTACAATACATATGACTACAATAAATAAACAAAACCAGCATTAATACAATTGTATTAATGCTGGTTTTGTTTATCAGAATTGCCCCTCAGAATTTCAATTTAGTCAAGGCATATCAAAACAACAAAATATGTAAGTAATCACACAAAAAGATTAAGTAAAAAAAATGTTGCACCCGCGATCTGACATTACGCTCGCGGGTGCAACCAATTCAAGATATCGTTTATTTTAACGTAACAATCATTATACTCTTAAAAACTATTAATTTAAATTTAGCTTTGATTTCTTCTTACTTATGCAAAGTAACAGAATGTAGCTCTTTATTTTTGTGAACAAAAGTAAACTTTTATATCTTTTTGTATCGCGGGTGCAACAAGTTAACAGTGTATTCTAGCAGCCAATAATGCTTATTAAGTTATAACATATACTTAAATTTTTTGGAACACGAGGATAAATGAATATATTTACTTCACGTTTAGCCGGTAAAACATAATTCAAACTGTCAACAACATATATTTCACGCCATTGTTGCCAGGTATGATTTTACAGATTGTACTGCAACTCTACGGATGGTAATATTGTTATACGCGCCAAAAACTCAAATATGAATGAAATACAAAAAAATTAGATTAAATATTAAATTTCGACTTTCTTCTTTGCAATAATAATTTAAAAAAGCAACTAATAGTGTTATTAAAAAAAATATGTCAGAATCGTCTATAGCGGAATCGCCCATAAGTCTTCAGTCATCATACAATCTGCAACAATTCGTGTCAATCCTCTAATTGTTTTCACACCAGTTTGGAAGCTTTACTTCCACTAACCTTGTCTGCAGTCATTGTGCTTACTTCCCTTGTGTATAAATGTCACCGTAAAATTGTAAAAACCGTTAGATTGTAAAATGTTATATCTCGGACGCGAAAATTCTGCCTATAATTCAACATATTATTTTTCGTTAGATTTTATACCTATAAATATATAGTAATGAATCTCGTTAGCTATTATACAACGTTTTTTTAAATTTTACAGTGACAAATATTATGAGGCATCCTCGTGCAAAGGAAAATGTTGGGAAACTGGTTGAGTAGGGATTTTGTCAATATTGTACATTTTTGTATGTTTGAATGTGTGTGTGTGAGCTGCAAATAAGTTATAGTGCGATTCAAATGAGAATAGGATTGAGTCGGAGCCATATTGTTTCGAATTTAGACTGTTATGATAGTTAAATTTATGTTTTGATAATTGATTATTATTTAACGTTTTTAGTTTAATTCGATGCAAGACTATTAATATTTATATCCACATAAGTTTTTCTGAAAATCGCACTTTCAAGTGATATTTAACAGAAAAAGGTCATTGACATTCCTATTCTCATTTGAAATGCGTTATACCAGTTGACAATTGCACACCTTGGGAATAAGATGGCCCCAACCGAATTTGTTTCGTCGGTTCTTCTCGGCGGGTTAGGCACTAGGGTTAAACCGGTCACCGGTGGTAGCTGTTTGTTGATATTCCTAAAAAACTTGTTGAGTTTTATTTGGAAATAAAAATCTTCGTTGTGGAATCGATATTGAATCGAATATTGAACCAATAGCGCTAGTGAATAGATAAACTACCGACAAATTCATCTCAGAAACCGGGCATAAATGTGTTTGACGATTACACGTGTGATAGGTGTGGACCGGCTGAACTGCTCGTCGGGGCGCTGCGTGCCGGAGGCGGCGTGCTGCCGGCGCGGCGACCCGCTGTGCCCGCAGCCCGCCTGCTGCGACGAGCACCCGCGGTACGCGCGCCTGCCCGGTCAGTACCGCGCCTATTGCGTATAGACTGTAGTGTGATAGGTGTGGACCGGCCGAACTGCTCGTCGCACGGTGGGTCGAAAATCGGCTTTCATAGACATAGAAATGAAATCTCGAAAGTGATAAATTTTTTGATGGATATTGCTTCAGTTTAGTATTAATATGTAGAAAATCAAGTTTGAGATAATTTGGCCCAAAAATGAGGGAGTAAGTAATAATTTTTTTACGAAAAACTTGTATGGAGCCAACATGAAAAATTCAATTATTTCAAAAACGGCAAGTTTAACCGTAATATCCTGACAGATGGTTATAGAACCAATTATTCATGATTTTTTGGCATACATCATATAACGGTTTTAGCTGCTCTTTTTTTTTTAAAAATCGTCAAAATTTTTGAAAAAAAGTCACCCTGTATTATTGCACGATTCGATAGTGTTACTATTAAGGAACAATTTCTGGAAAGTAATGGTATACGGCAAACTTGAGGAAAGTGTTGAATTTTAATAAACTCCTCCATATTTTGAACAAATGTATGAACAATTACATAAAATGCTAAAATTAAGCACTTTCCTTAACTTTCTCACATATAGTTACTTCCTAGCAATTGTTATTTACTAGCAAGACTATCGAATGCTGCAATAATACAGGGTGACTTTTTTTTCAAAATTAACGGATTCGAATCCTAACCAAGGATGTTGACTTGGCTATAATCTGATAATGCAGTTATACTCGTCGTACACTGTGAAGTAAAGGAAAATTATGTCAGAGTAATTGCTTCCCAAATATACTGGATTTATAACTTTTTTATAGAAAATTTCTATGAAGCCAATGAGAAAAATCCAATTATCTTCAAAACGGCAAGATAAATCCTTTTATCCTTACATGCTGTTATAGTACTATTAATTCGTGATTTTTTTTACATAGTTCATGAAGCGGTTTGTGCCATTTTTTTTAAATAATCGAAATATTAATTTTGAAAAAAAAAGTCACCCTGTATTATCACACCATTCGATAGTCTTGCTAGTAAAGAACAATTGCTGGGAAGTAATTACATATGAGAAAGTTGAGGAAATAACTAAATTTTAGCATTTTATATAATTGTTCATACATTTGTTCAAAATATGAAGGAGTTTATTAAAATTCAACACTTTCCTCAAGTTTGCCGTATACCATTACTTTCCAGAAATTGTTCCTTAATAGCAACACTATCGAATCGTGCAATAATACAGGGTGACTTTTTTTCAAAAATTTTGACGATTTTTTAAAAAAAAAGAGCAGCTAAAACCGTTATATGATGTATGCCAAAAAATCATAAATAATTGGTACTATAACCATCTGTCAGGATATTACGGTTAAACTTGCCGTTTTTGAAATAATTGAATTTTTCATGTTGGCTCCATACAAGTTTTTCGTAAAAAAATTATTACTCCCTCATTTTTGGGCCAAATTATCTCAAACTTAATTTTCTACATATTAATACTAAACTGAAGCAATATCCATCAAAAAATCTATCACTTTCGAGATTTCATTTCTATGTCTATGAAAGCCGATTTTCGACCCACTGTGCGTCGGGGCGCTGCGTGCCGGAGGCGGCGTGCTGCCGGCGCGGCGACCCGCTGTGCCCGCAGCCCGCCTGCTGCGACGAGCACCCGCGGTACGCGCGCCTGCCCGGTCAGTACCGCGCCTGTTGACACGCCTGTTGTTCCCAAAACATTACCTGCCGATATTAGTTAAAACTTTGTATTAGTACCTACTAGCTAGGAGATACTAATGAATGTACTTAGACGATTTAAATAGTTTCACTTACATAATAGTTGACCTGAATAATAAAATTTAGTCATTTTATATTATAACTAGCGATAACTTCAAAACCAATCGTCCAATTTCAATCATTCAAAGACCAAATATTATCTACATAAACTGTACTTAGTGATGAAATAATTTATTTTGATAAGGATTAATAGCATGAGTAAAATAAACGCGTTTAAATGTAGTCCAAAAAAAATCAAGATTTCTAAATAAAAAAATGGTTGTTGTGCCTCACTCGACATAGATAGGTATAGTGTGTCGCGGCTTTTTTTGTAGATATTATAAGATCTACAATTAATTAGAATATTATATGGTTCTATCTTTTATAGTTTAGGCAGCGTACGCAAAATAAGTAACTTTTCTGGTTGATTTTTTACACCGTGTGTCCGAAAAACCCAAATATCTTACGGAACCCTATTTTTTTCCAAAATAAAATTTAGCCTATGTTACTCGTGGATAATGAAGCTTTCGAATGGTGAAAGAATTTTTGAAATCGGTCCAGTACTTTTTGAGCCTATTCATTACAAACAAACAAACAAACAAACATACAAACAAAGTTTTCCTCTTTATAATATTAGTGTAGATGTAGTTTTACAAAATTCTGTAGCAACATAATAATTTCAGAAAGAAAAGTATTCTTAAAAGTAAGACAAAAGAACTGAATAATAATCTCGTATATTTCAGGGTATGTGGAGGTGGAGTACCCGCCACTGTTCGAGGACCGACACGCGCCCGATGATTATGGATTTATACAGTCTACTATATATACAGTCACAGGTAAGTTCATATATTTCCGCCTTAAAGGTTTCAAAGGCGTTCGAGATACAGTAGGCTCCAGTGGCGAGGGCCGGTTCTCCTTCGTAGGGAAGCCCTAGCCTGTGTAATAGGTAGGGATTTGGTCTTTAAACGGTAAGTGGTAAGTGTGTCCGTAGTTATAGGAACCCCACGCTACTGGTAGGCTCATTTCTAGAAGGTTGCTTTGTCATTTGTAAATCTGTTTTGACGGTAGTTATGGTGGTTTTCATTATTAACATATTATTTTTATGGCGTAAGACCCGCAAACGAACAGAGGGATCGCCCGATGGTAAGCGATTATACCCGTCCATAGGCACTATCTACAGAGGAGTTGCAGTCTGGTCGGGTCGAGGAAGCGGGGCTCTGCCGCGGTTAAATTATATGTTAGGCCCGTGTACTGAGGGGCAATTCTGCTAAATAAAACCTGCATTAATACAATTACAATCAAGTCCCGATACTACACTCCCAAACGGTGTTTTTATGAACGTTAAACCAACGTGAAACGCGCTCTGATTGGTCGAAACGTCATAAAATCCGTTCATCGTAACATGTCGCTACACTTTCAATCCAAACAAAGTCAAATTGAGTCTACTTTAAATGCGGTAATTGGGGTTCTGGTGTATGTTACCTGTAATAGCCGGTTAACAGATCGCTTCCGTGTTCCCAGCGTGCGCCCTCATCTTCATGGTGGCGGTGGTGCTGCTGGTGTCGGCGCTGTGCAAGATGCACATGAAGCGGGCGGCGCTGCGCGGGTACGCGCTCGCGCACCGCCGGGCGAGGGACCACTACGCCGTATGTATTCTATGGAATACCAGCTGTTGCCTGCGGCTCGTGAATATATAATCCCACGGGAATACTTTACTTTTTCGGGATAAAATGTAGCCTATATTTAATCCCGGAGTCTTAACTACTACAGTACCGAATTGCATCGAAATCTATTTAGTAGTTTATGCGTGAAAGAGTAACAAACATCCATCCATCCTTACAAACTTTCACATCCTACTAATACTAGTAGGACTAGATGTTGCCCGCATGCTTGTACGCTCATAAGAAATCCCGGAGGGAAACCTAAATTTTTTTGGGATAAAAGTGGCCCATGTATCAATTTATCCCAGAAAATCTGTGAACCTAATTTTATCAAAATCTGTACAGTAACTGAGGTGTGATGACGTACCAGAGAGACAGAGTTACTTTCGCATTTAAAAATATTAAATTAGGTAAATTTTGCAAGGGCAAGCTATTGTCCGCAACAAATAACTAATTGTGTTCATAATCCTGTTTCGGTCCGCGCGGTGTCGCATTCACACCGCGCGGGTGTAGCGCGCGTGAGCGAGTGATAAACAATGCAAGATTTTACTTGCATTGTTTATTATTATAATATTTATTCACTAGAATTGGCTTCAGACATTCCTGAAATTAGTGTGTGCAATCAAACTATTGCGCTTCGTAATATAATTCTTTGTTAATTAAGCTATATTACGCCGCTGTTACGCCTTTTTGCTGCGGCTATTGCCTAAGGCGATTTGTATATGAAATAGTTATATTGTTAATATTTGTTTTGCTTATTTGTTCGCTCATTTGAATACGGAAACATCAATGTTGTGCTAAATAATATGTAAATTTATAATGTAAATATATTTGTAATAGAATACGGTCTTCACGTTCAGCTTCCTGTTTTTTGATAAAGTAGTCACAAAAAAATTAAATGAAACAGTGCCACTAAAATAAATAGAAATTAAATAAATACGTTAAACAATGTGTTTAGTACACATAATATTGTTACTAGCTACATCTCTATCTTGTCATATCGAATCAATTACCAGCTGCTAGGTAATTTAGTAAAGGACTTATTCAAATTTCACTGGCTGCTACCGGCGCACAGTGTTCTATTTGACTCAAAAAATTTCCCTATGCTGTTTATTGCATAAATCGATGAAGAAATGCATTTTAAATGCAAGAGTAAAACACCCACGTGTCTATTTCAAATGCTTTTTTTTATAAAAAATAATTTATGTTTCGTGACCTCGACGTAAAAAAAAGACTTAATAAATTCTGTAAGCGTGTCTGATCAATATATATTTTTTTGATTAATATGGTTTGATGAAGGACCTTTAGGTGCATATTTTCCATGTTTTATTTTTTGAAGATCACTTCTAGTTACCGAGTTATTAATTTTTATTCAGTTTTTTGTTTTTATTTTTTTTCTCCCAAAAAACTCAAAAGTACGACTTGTGACTGACACTGAAAGAATGACCTTTAATGCGTCTATCATTGATAAAAAAATCAAATTGCACTATGGAAGCGTTTACGAGTAATCGAATTTCAAAATATTGTGTTAGGGGTGTCATTCAACTTGACCTTTAATTTTTGCTGAAATTAATGAAATTTTTTCTTTAACTACAAAATTGTATATGATTTACAATTATGACTATAGTAATAAATCTTTCGACATATTTTTTACAACCTCTTGAGTTATTTTACAATTTTACGGTGACATAATATACAAACCTTTGAAAATATTGACTTTTGATATACTATTTCTTCTGAGAAATTACTCATATTTAAGAGTACTATACGTTTATACAATTAAAAAAAAGTCCGATCGCCTACTTTTTGACCTTAGTGATAACCCTAAAATGTACCATTTGACCTTTATTCTAACTCCCAAACGCATCCATAGTGCAACTTGATTTTTTTATCAGTGATAGACACATTTAAGATGAATCTTTCAGTGTCAGTCACAAGTCGCACTTTTGAGTTTTTTGGGAGAAAAAAAATAAAAACAAAAATCTGAATAAAAAGGGGGTAGCGGGTTAAGGGGGTCTGGCGGCCCCCGCCGAATCTGGTAAAATCATTCCAAAAATCTTGAAGAGGGTCGAAAAACATGCAGTATAAGCTTTTTACCGATATTACAACCCCAAACGAAATAACAGTAATAGCGAAAAATATGATTTTTTGTGATTTTTATTTTTTTCAACCAGTTTAATTTATTTTTAAATGGTTTAAACGCAATTAAAAATTTGTTTTGTATGTGTGGAAGTCCCCTGAATTTTTTCAGATTTTTTGGTCAAGGAAAAACATGTGAATTTTAGGTTTAAATGCGATAAAATCGTGAAAAACGCGTCATTTTCAAGATTCAACCCTCTAATTTTTAGGGTTGTTTTCATTTTCCCGAGGGGTGCTGTATAGTATAGATAGCGGCAATCGTCCTCTTTTGAATGCAGGCAAGTGGACTCAATTCGGTCAATTCTGGTGAGCGGGGCGATTTTTTGAAAAAAACTCGAATTTTCAACTTTCGGTAAATTACGGCGCGTACTTGGTATAATACGCCTTTGCTATGAAAAATACATCTCTATAAGGGTTTTTGAGATCGCTGATCACGAATTTGATGTCAAAAAAATTTTTTTACAACAAATTCACCCATAAATATTTATTAACACAGGTTTGATAATGTAAAAATATTAATGAAAGATTTTTTATCTCTCAATTAACTATTCTTTAGTTTTTATTCCAGAAAAAGTTAATTAATAATATTAATAGTAATATTAATAGTATTAATAATATTAACATTAATTTAAAAAAAAATTATAGCAAAGACGCATTATACCAAGTACGCGCCGTAATTTACCGAAAGTTGAAAATTCGAGTTTTTTTCAAACATCGCCCCGCTCATCAGAATTGACCGAATTGAGTCCACTTGCCTGCATTCAAAAGAGGATGATTGCCGCTATCTATACTATACAGCACCCCTCGGGAAAATGAAAACAACCCTAAAAATTAGAGGGTTGAATCTTGAAAATGACGCTTTTTTCACGATTTTTTCGCATTTAAACCTAAAATTCACATGTTTTTCTTGACCAAAAAATCTGAAAAAATTCAGGGGACTTCCACACATACAAAACAAATTTTTAATTGCGTTTAAACCATTTAAAAATAAATTAAACTGGTTGAAAAAAATAAAAATCACAAAAAATCATATTTTTCGCTATTACTGTTATTTCGTTTGGGGTTGTAATATCGGTAAAAAGCTTATACTGCATGTTTTTCGACCCTCTTCAAGATTTTTGGAATGATTTTACCAGATTCGGCGGGGGCCGCCAGACCCCCCTTAACCCGCTACCCCCTTTATAACTCGGTAGCCAGAAGTGATCTTCAAGAAATAAAACATGGAAAATATGCGCCTAAAGTTCCTTCATCAAACCATATTCATCAAAAAAATATATATTGATCAGACACGCTTACTGAATTTATTAAGTTTTTTTTTTACGTCGAGGTTGGGTGTTTTACTCTTGCATTTAAAATGCATTTCTTCATCGATTTATGCAATAAACAGCATAGGGAATTTTTTTGAGTGAAATAGAACACTGTGCGGCGTTAAGTATGGTAATGTGTAGGATGTGTTACATTATACAATATGTGCAGGCGCGCTACCCGCCGCGGTACGAGGCCAGCAGCCTGCTGGAGCCGGGCGCGCCGCCAGTCATACACCAGGTACGTTCTTAACTCTCTAGCTTATATTATCATATTAAAAATAACGAATCAAGATGACGGAACCTCTTAAAAATCTCTTAAAAAAACCGCAATGAATTTTCTATTGTAGTTTGTTTACAATTAAGGTTGTTTGGACTTTGGATTATGCAAAATACACAGTAAAAAAATTATTGAATAGTTTCAGGAGGGCAGCGCCGGGGCTAGCCCCGCGCTGAGCCCGGACTCGGAGGGCCCGCACACGCCCGTCTCCAGCTTCGGCCTCGCGCGACTGTCCCACATATTCTCGCGGTACAGGCAGGTCGGTACGAGCGACGAGAACGATGGAATATCGGGACGATCGTGATTTCCAACGATGCATATTCGTTTTTGAAATTGCAGGTGCCGACGACGGTGTGCGACGTGGAGCTGCGCACGGTGCGCGGGCCGGCGCCGGGGTCGGCGGGCGGCTCCCCCGCGCGGGACCCCGACCTGTACCTCGGGCCGCCCGCCGCGCTCGAGCCCGCGCGCCCGCGCCCGCTCACGCTGCAGCTCGGCCGCTTCCAGCTCAGCCTGCCGCGCCTGCGCCCGCGCCCCGACACGCCCGACGTCGACGACCTCGACCTCGTGCGCCTCGCCACCGACACCTACACGCTCAACGGCCGCACCATCCACCTGCTCGGCGCCGACTTCGAGAACTACCCCGCGCTCGACAACCGCCCGCCGCCCTACAACGAGGCGATGCGCTACAAGATGTACGGCCCCCCGCCCGAGTACCTCAGTCGGGAGGGCATCGATCGCAGCGCCAGCTACAGCACGACGGAGAGCGAGGCGCGCACCAACATCGAGATGCCGCCCGGGTACGACGAGCTCGCGGCGCGCGCCGGCGACAGGGACAACAACAACGGTGACGCCGACACGGAGCGGGCCGGCGCGGACAGCTGCAACAACAACGCCGCGGACTCACCCGTGTCGACGGCCGGTGCTAGCTACGTAGTCGACAACAGTGATATAGTTCCAAACGATAACGATAACGCCAGGCCGTCCCCCGCGCACGACGTGCCGGAGAGTATACACTCCGTCCTGGAGAGCCTGCCCGCCATCGACAGTGATATTAACGCCAACGACACGCGCTACGCCGTCAGCGAGTAGCTAACTAGAGTCGTATGAAGATTTATTCGTCTCGTATCTCACCAGTACTTATGAAGGATTAAAATTAATGTAGGATAGTTAGTACTAATATGAAACGTAAGGATAATATCGTAATTAGATTTATTCGTTGGCCCTGCGAGGTTTCTTGCGAATGCTCCGAATTGTCGATATATAGCAAGTGACGGAACACAAACGTATACAAAATAGATTTGCGTTGTTTTCTATCACATAAAAGTTGCTGAAAAGTATTCAATAGCATAATATTGTGTTGTTACCATAAGAATAGCAAGAACAAACTCGCACAAAACGAAATTTAAAAAAATTACAATCTACCTCAAAAACTTTGTACAGAATATAAGGAATAGCAATTTCGTGTTTACCCCAGCCGGAGCATACACAAGCAGAATATTCAAATATCTAAGATGTCACAGACGAGACAAATAAATCCTCCGAATACTCTGTGTGGCGGGGGCTTGACAACAGACAGGTACACATTTGTACAGTATACCTAAATAAAGCTTTATGGTCCGATTATATTAATAAGACGAACCGAAACGAGCGTTATAATCCGAGCATCTTCGGTTGGTTTAGCAGCGGTTTGTTCTCGGAGATATAAGCTGCAAGAACAGTGGAACTATTTTCTGTAGGACAGTCGAGAAGGTATTAGTGATGAAGTCGAATCAAAAAGCGCGTTGTCAGCTCGCCGCGAGAGAATGTCTGTGCGCTTGTTTTGTGCCATCCATCGTAGATTTAAGACTAACACTTTAGTTACTCACTCTACTGTTCATTACTATATTTCATTTGCGCTAAGAAAATAGTATGCTATCGTCTGGCGGCTATTTTACTGATTCAGTGAAATTGGCCAAAGGAGTATGGTAGCATTGATATAGCGCTCTTTTCTTATCGCAAATGAACCGAGGCCAAATGTACAGTAAGAATGGTAGTTTCGTTCTAAATGGCAGCTGATTTTTACTTCAAGATTATCTTATATCTGAGCAGTTTATGATCAAAATATGAGATGGTTAGTAAATTTGTAATCTGTGATAAAACTATCCCGCTTCTTGTGATTATTTATTGTTATGAGTCTACCCTGTTAAGAGTTATTGAATAAATGTACGTTTAGCTGCTACTCATGTTGAACATTTGGCCTCAGCCGCTCGTGTAACTTAGACATCTCACAGAATCTTGCCTGCCACCACTCTAAAGTGCCTTAGTGTAGATAAAATAGCTTCGCTTATTCATATCACTTACTTAACGCTAGTTCTAAATTTTGTAACGTACTACTGGGTCATTGAAACAGTTGCAGTAGAAATAGTGCATAATATAATCATTCGTACCTTGTAGTAGACGCATGTTTTATATCTATGGAGGGTAGGAATCAATTATTATTAAATGTTAAAACTAGTGTATAAATCTAGTTAAAGATTTTTGTATTATCTAGTATACATCTCAAAATGTTGCTAAAACGTTACTCGTTTCGCTATAGACGCTATAGCACCGAAATATGTTGGTGTACAAAAACTGCAACATTGAACATAGTTTGTAAATTGTAGCGTTATCTCGCGCAATTGTACATTTTAATTTAAGATAATGTATATAATACTTAATATGTATAAGTTTAAAGGACAATATTGCTACATATCCCCGTTGTTTTTAGTAAAATATTATGTATATGTTATGACATCTTAAACCTACCATCGTCATATTTGCTAGTAAGGTTTAACTGTTAGCAAATGTAAAAATATGTTTTTGAAAATTAAAATTCCAGTTTCGTAGAATAAGGGCTTCTCTTTGAAACTTACAGAGTAGATACATCAAAAAACTGATTAAGCCATTGGAAAATTTCGTAATTCAAACTAGTCATGAAATCAAAGTCAATTTCATGGTTCTTGTTTGAATTACGAAAGTTTACTCTACCCCTATAATTATGACCAAGTTTGTGAACACAATATTTTTGTAATATCTCCCTCCATCACAATTCGATAACATTTAAGGTAGAATTTAAAACTTGCCCGCCTCTTGGACCACTGTTTTGTACTTAAATATGTCACAATTATACTAAAATTATCGTAACGTTTGTGCTACAGCTTAGTGACAAAGTAGAGAGATTTTGTGGAACAATTTATTAGGCACACTCATTATCACATAGGTGCAGCTTATTTTACATAATGTTAAGTAGATTTACTGCAAATAGACACACGGAGTGCTGCCACTCTCAAAGTTGATTTTGAGATAAGCACGCAATTTTTTCATCCTATACACTATACAGTTTCATAATTACTCTATTTCAATATTTTAGAAGATAAAAGATATGTATGAACTAGGCAACTCGATGCAGACGAGGCCCAGTTTACTAGAATTATTTGTAGCTATTGTATAGCAATGCTTTGTAACTTGTAACTTATTGGGCTTTCTGGGAGGATAGACATTGCACAATATATTGTGAATTTAATAGTTATTGGATTAATTCTAAACTCATGAGAACAAAATATGCTTGAACGAGCTGGTCTCGGCTACTACAGTCGTACGTATTCAACTAAGTTACCTGTATATTGTGCAGTGTAGGTTTGTCTAAAAGTATTTATATATGTGTATTGTATAACGTTGCGTTTTAAAAGGTGCACGTGTAGCTAATTTGTTGAACGTTTCGAGCATCAGATGAAGGTTAAGAAACACAGTGTCTCAAATATGATCATGTTAAGTTTGTATCGGGAAGGACTATACTAAATAAGTATTTGTATTGTGTTGTTATAATGACATATCATTGTAGCGCAGACAGTGAACATGTATTGGCGATAATATTATAATATTGAGTCCATCACGTAATATGAATTGTAAAGTAGCTTTATAATAGTTTCTCTATAGGATCTTCAGCTGCATGCTACATATAACAGTGCCGCCTAGAATTATAGAAAATATTTAAATTACCAAACCGCGCCATACGACTGAGCTTTGATATAAATTAACCTCAACTTTAACCAGTCGATATATTTGTTTTGTTCTAGATCCAAGCTCAGTTGATTTCTAGTTTGAATGTTCATCAGTACAATAATTTGTGTTATAGTACAAAGCGTCCAAGCTTCTCTGATGCCTTATAAATTTAAGCAAATAAAGGTTTATCTTTCATCTTTTTTTTAATTTCGAGGACTAGACTTACCTATCTACTTACCTTATTTCCCTGTTGCTTACAAATTACAACACATTTGAATAAAACAACAGAATAACGTAATGGAATCAGAATTATTTATTATATGGTATTTACATGTACTTTGAAAACGGTATCTAACTACACTTATGGCAACACTATTGACTCTGTGGAACATATGGCACCAAAAAGTTCATCGTCACACAATTTGCAGATACCAAAGTCTCAAAGGTCTAAATTTTGCAGCTTGCCTTTCGGCACAAATTATTTAATACAACTGTCTATATTTTCAGTGTCACACGTTCCACAGCCCACACACGTCCTCAGATTCATAACAAAATGTATAACCTACAGTATGTACATCCTATCTAATGGAAATAGAGCCTAAAAATATTTGCGAATAAATAAAATCATAATATACAAATATATAACACGCTTAGAATCAACTTAATCTCTACACTAAAGATATTTACAGACGCTATGTGAAAAAACAAGTATTTGCCTTGTTTTTACGTGAATTTAAATAATTGTATCTATAGATTTTATCACGTCACGTTTAGCGAACTCACGGTTGGCTTACGTGCAAAAGGTTGAGGTCAGTTCGAACCCAGGATCGTTCGGACTGGGTTCAGTCAAATTATATATAAAAGAATCGCGTTAACCGCAGTAATGTTCCAATTCGTTGTTACAACACGGTAACAACCTACCGGCACGACCATACGAGCAACAATACGCCCGCGCCGGCGAACACGGCCTATACGAGCCGCGTTACGACGACTTGTTTTCGATCAAACCATTAAGGTACAGTTACACATGCTAGTTAGTAGCACGAAAGCATGCTACTTTTGAGCAAATGCTCATTAGTAGCATGTGTATTGAAACATTGCTAATAATGAGCATGCTAGTTTCGAGCATGCTCAAAAATCGACGGTCGTGCGATTATTGAGCATGCTACCTGCAGCGCGGGTGGAAGGGGGCGTGCTTATAGCGTGTGTGAACAGGTTTGCTTATTGAGCATGGTAGCATCGATCAGTCGTTAGCAGCGGAGTGTTTGCTTTAAGCATGCTCACTAGCATGCTTATATCTAGCAAATGTAGACAAGTGCAGAGCATGCTCGAAACAAGCATGCTAATGAGCATACTAAAAAGTATGCTACTAACTAGCATGTGTAACTGTACCTTAAGTTTTTGACGTTAGTTGGCGCACACACTCCTCACATGAGCTACGACGAGGAACATTTTTTTCAAAATAATCCCGCTTCTTTACGCTACCAGTTGTAGCTTTTTTTTAATATGTAATTGGCTTTAATTTGAATATTGATTCTATGTCGTTACGAATATTAGTCTAGGTCAATATCAACGATCACTTCGTTAGGTCGATTTTGTATGTGTTCCTCGTCGACAACGTTAAAAAAATACATAAATCTAGTATTTAGCTATCACAAGTTCGAAGTTATTTCGAGATAAACAAAGGAATGAAATTTAGAACACAAATAAATGCTGTCAAATGGAATAGTGCCGGCGTCGGAGCGGGTTTTGTCGCTAAAGCCGCGAGACGCCGATGTTATCTGCAGGCCGATTCAGAGTTCAGATCCGTAACTTCTTCGTAAGGGTAAAAATTGAACTATGCATTTTGTTTAAGACTGAAATCTATAGCGTAAAAAGGATAATATTCAAAATGTCAAGTTTTAACAGTAATTTATGGATATTTACAGAAAGGAATTGACAACAGTGAGATGTGACGAGATCGATCACAGGGGACGCCGACAATCGACATACTTACATTGTAAATATCAAACAACAAAACATACTCGACACACATAATACACGACGTATACTAAATTCAAAATATTACTTATCTAAATTTTGATTTAAATAATTGCATACCGTGCAGAATATAGATTTCAGCCTTGAAAATATTCGATCCGGAGGATTAGATCTAAGTCGTAAAACGTCCAGTATTTAATTTTGGTCGATAGTCTCCTAAGCGTCGCACTCGAAACGTCTGTTTCAAACTATCCTAATTGCATAAAACCTTAGACGTAAAATGTCTACAGACGAGGTTGCGGCAGCGGGCTAGTGTTGAATAAGTTTTAAGTGATTTTTTAGGCACATTAAACATTTTTGATATGGGAAATCTGGCGATACCGTTACCGTAAACGTTACGTACGTACCTAAACGTAGTCCCTAAATGTGCAGGCTAAACTCAAAGCTCTAGCTTGCACAGCCTGCGTCTAAATCCCCTACTCCATCAAAATACCTACTTATTTTCAGTCTAAAAAGTTGACAAAAAACATATTATGGCCTTCACTCTTAAGACTTTGACATTTCACTATTTTGTCATTCTATGATATTTACATTTTGCTGCCTTGAGTTATTCTGAGACCTGGGCACCTACACATTTTACGACTTTTCCATTAACCCGAATTTCCGGATCGAAAATATTAAATACGAGAGTAACAAATAGATTTGGAGATAGATATTTTATTATCACACGCGGTGACCCGCCGACCTGTCCAGTACGAGTACGAGTCCGCCTACACGGTAAGGCTGGTGATCAGCTGCTGGCACAGCTTGCCGTACTCCTGCTGGTCGCCCGATATCCGCCTCATCTTCAGGCCCTTCTTCTCCTTCAGTCTGTTCTCGCACAGCACTAGCTCGATCTGAATGCCGCCGGAGTACTCAAGGTTGAGGAGGCCGGTTAGCGCCTCCGCGTCCCCCGGCTCGCCCGGCCCGTCCGTGTGCTCGCCGGTCTCCACGAAGATGCTCTGCGGCGGCACCCGCGTGTTGATGGTCTCCTTCAGCAGCTCCACGATCCGCTGCGAGTCCATCTGCGAGCAGCTGGTAGACAGCGCGACCTCGTAGTACTCCTGCACGCACGACACCTTCTGCGGGTTGAGCAGGATAGGCGCGGGCCGCTCCGCGGGCCGGCACACCTCCGTGAGCCGCAGGTCCATCGTGGACCGCTGCAGCTTGTCGATCTCGGCGCTCTCGCCGACATCGTCCCGCGGCATGTCCGTCTCCTCGTAGTACTCCTTCACCTCCTCCAGCACGCCCTGCGCGGAGAAGGAGGAGCGGGGCGTCTCGCCCCGCTCGGAGAAGCTGCCCCTCCCTAGGTCCGAGCGCTCGGAGAAGCTGCCCCGCCCGAGGTCGGAGCGCTCGGAGAAGGAGGAGCGGCCGGGGTCGCCGCGCTCGGAGATGCTGCCGCGGTCCGAGAACGAGAACGACTCGCGGTGCTCGGAGAAGCTGCCGCGGTTCTCGCTGAAGCCGGAGCTGATGGACACGATATTGGAGTATATGGAGTGGACGTTCTGCTCGCAGTTGGGCGATGCGGTGGCGGAGTCGTTGCTCAGCGAGTCGTCGCTGAAGCCGAGCGACTTGTCGCTGCCGCGCCGCGTCCGCAGCTCGTCCGCCAGGAACTTGCCCGAGTCGTCCGCGCCGTCCTTGGGCGACTCCATTTCGGCGTCCCTGCTCGCGTCGCTGGCGGTGCGCGGCTGCGCGGGCTCGACCTCCTGGCTCACCTTGCGGCCTATGCCCCGGGTGATGGACGGCCGGTCGTCGAGTTCCGAGGGCTCCGATATGACGAACTGCGGAAGCGGATACTTCGCGTTCTCGAGACTGTCCACGCTGTCCTCGGAGGAGGAGGCCACGAGCGTGATCTCGGAGCCGAGGCAGTCGGTGATGCTGATCTGCGGGTGCCCGGGCGCATACGGCGGGAAGCTCCGGTCCGCGATCGGGCCGGTGCCGATCTCCTCCTGTATCATGTCGAGCGGCGAGCCGGGGTTGGATATGGGGGAGTTGTTGAGGGAGCGGTGCGCGACGGCGTGGATCTGCGGGTGCACCATGGGGTGCAGCTGCGGGTAGCCGGTGTCCATTTCGACGGTGTTCCGCAGGTCGAGCGGCGTGGCGGTGGCCTGCGGCGTGCCGCGCGTGATGGAGCCGGTGTGCAGGATGCTCAGCCCCTCCGTGATCTGGTGCAGCGGCGAGCCGGGGCTGGCCGGCGACGTGTGCCCGCCCAGCAGACCGAAGCTGCTGTACGAGTGGATCGACTTGAGGACGTCCTGAGGCAGGTGCGGCGAGTACAGGTTGATTCCTATTTTTAGCGAAAGGTCCTGGAAATCAAATACGCGGGATTGAGTGACGATATCGAGTGACATATCTCCGGCTGAGGCTCTAGTAGAACGTCCCGTACCTGAGCGTTTCGGTCGCGCACCGGGTCGAGGCCGAGCGCCCCAAAGTCCAGCGCCGGCGACGACGAGCCGCAGTGGCTGGGGGAGGCTGGAAACATGTACAATATTTAAAGATATTTCACCTCGAGGACTACACCAAAAATTCTGTTTGTACATAAAAAAGCAGGAACAATAACCTCTCATTGAATATATCAAAAAGGTTTCGTAAAAATACATTATACATAATATTATAACAACTAGTATCTGCTCACCGGGTAGGGAGATAGCGGGCGCGTGCACGCGCTCGGCGGGCGGCGACGCGGCGGTCGGCGTGTTGCGCCGCTCCAGCCCGCGCTGTAACGTCAGCATAACATCAGTATAATATCAGCAATGCGATCATATTAATGATGATATTAGGTAATCATTATAGTATTAGAATGTGTTTACATTATGCGATACGATAGACGATATCGGTCCGGTAAACGCTCTTATGTCTTAAGAAGAATACGTGTATTTTGTTTATAGGTTTATGATCAGGTAGTTTCGTCGACACGCGCCCCTATGGTCAAATCCATCGTGTACTCGTACTACTCACCTGCAGCTGCCGGTACTCGTGCCGCGCGGAGGCGAGGTCGTGCGCGGCGCGCGGCGGGCTCAGCTCCGCGCGCCGCACCGGCGAGTACCGCTCCGCGTGCTCGCGCGCTGCAACACGCGAGTTCTCGTTAAACACACACAACGATACTCTGTTCAGATCGAATTTAATCTAAACGCAATCAAAAATATTAAATTCGACCAAATTAATGTCATAATATTTCTTTATTGAAAGGTAAATATTATGTGACGTTTAAATTGGTAGTATTATGTGTTTTTACTTTTGGGTTAAATTGGCGCTAGTTTGAACAGATTCCATTCAAAAGAACGGTACGTGTGTTCGAGCTCGCCACGTCACGTGCACGTACACTCTCGTCACGTGCATGCAACGCTAATACTCTACAAATTACAATAGATCATTTTGCCTAATAAAAATCACATTGCAATTTTTACAAATATAATGTAAGAAAAATTAATTGTTAAGTAATAAATTAAATTACATTTAAGTACTTAACTAACAACTCGATATCACACCAAAAGCACTATATACTGTAAAACACACACAAACGCAAATTAATATAAGTACGAACCTTAAACTAACCTTATCTGTCCGATACCAGCACATTCATAGACCTACAACACCATGCAGTATTGAAATAATTTACTGTCTTCTGTTTACTTACCCGTAACTGGCGCATTTATTCGCGCTACTTATTGACGTCTCTGGGTTTTTAATTAGTCCCAGGAATGGCGATAATGTCGTTGCTAAGAAAATTGTTAACCTATTTACTCTATTTAACACCCACCACCCGAGAAACAAAACAAAAAATTACCCATTTCTTGTACAGTCGCCAGCATTTGTAATTTAACTCGTTGCGGGCCGGAGTACTTGCGTTGCCGGGTGTACTGGGCGCCTTGACTGAACACCGGGTTGGCCATGGGCGTGCCAGCCGTGATAGAACCGCCGGACATACTCATTGGGACATTCTGAACCGGAGACCCGAAGGTGGGGTTGTAGTTGAGATTGAACATCGGGATGTTGCCGAACGCATCCACGCTCATGGGTGTGCCGGCCATAATAGACCCCTGCGGGACCATCGGCGTCCCGGCCATTATGGACCCCTGGTTCGGAGTACCGGACACGATCGAGCCCTGGTTCGGCGTTCCGGACATGATCGATCCCGATGACATTCCAGAAACGATGGGGCCCTGGTTTGGAGTTCCAGAAACGATAGATCCTTTTTTAGGTATTCCAGAAACTATGGAATGGTTTTGACTTTGGATGGGTGTTCCGGAAACTATCGACCCCTGACTCGCCATGGGAATGTTGGAAAACATTTGGTCATTTGAAATGCCCGATACGGTAGAATCTTGAGTGGACAGAGACATCGATGCGAACACCGAGTCCTGTTCCTCCATCGGTAACTCGGAGCCAGTGGGACTCTGAGACGGAATAGAGAACATGCTGTCCTTGTTCGACAGCGGGGTTCCGGAAACTATGGAGCCTTGATTCTGGATTGGCATATTGAATATGGACTGACTTTGATCATGATACATTTGAGAGGTAGATTGCTTTGGCGGTCCCGAAACGCCAAGATTCGGTAAGCTCATCTGGGTGAAAGGGAACATGGACTCCTGGCTCTGTAAAGGTGTTCCCGACACTATAGACCCCTGGGTGGGGACGGGGGTGCCGGAGACTATGGACCCCTGGGCGGGGGTGCCACTGACGATGGAGCCGGTCTGCAGCACCGTGCCGTGGGCGGGCGAGAACTGCGGAAGGGCGGGCGTGAAGGGGGAGGCGGCCTGGGGGAGGGGACTGCCCTGGGGGATGGTCTCGAGGACCGGCTTCATGGAATTCTTGGCGTAGTTGGGGGTGCCGGCGGTGATGGAGCCCGGGCTCTGCGCCTGGCTGGCGGACGGCGGGCTCTGGCTCTGGTATTGGTAGCCACCCTGGATCGACGGCGGGAGGTAGTTCCTATTCATCCGCGCCTCCACTTCCATGATAAGCTCGGGACTAATTACTACAAAACAAATGTGATAACAAAACAAAATTAGCAAACATAAAACATGCAAAAAAGTCAACTAAAATATCTATAAAACGTTTTAAATTAAAAAAAATCAAAACGCATACTGAACACAAACATTTCAAAAAGAAAACTTTGGAAAAAAAATGGAGTGGTCACCGAATATCTTTATAAATTGTATATTTTACAAAAATGATTAATTGTATCGACATTTTAACTTTACATAATATATTTATAAATGATATTACGTATGTGGCAAGACATTCGGCGGACCCCACGGTATCTACAAGCTACAAAACACTCAGCGCAAGCTGCTACTGGCATGCTACATCGAACCATTAAATAACAAAAAAATGTTAATGTTTGTGCTATCAAGTTAAGTACTACGAGTTTTTTTTTTTTTTATATAAGTGTGTTAATTTCCTGCCATATACACTCGGCTTCTTTGGCTAAAAATAATTTTCTATGTTGTGTAACGTAAAAGTGGTCTTTAAAGCCGCCGCCTCGAACACAGCGGTGAGCGGTGTCGCGCGCATGCGGTCGCCGCTCGGCAGGAGTGCAGTGTATCATGTGCTGTGTTCGACACTGCGGCCTAAATGTGTTATAGGAATATGTAATTCTACGCCAAGACTTATCGAACTTACTGGGCGGTCGCTCCGTGACCGTGAGCAGGCCGGTACGCCGCACGCGGATGTTGGCCGTCGACGACGGCGACGTGCTCGGCTGTACAAAAACTCACGTCAATTTCACAATGTAGACATAGAATACGAATTGAGCGTTGTTTGAGCCTGATTTATAATTTTACACAACCAATCTCAAGGATGAAACGAATTGAATGAGCGGCCAGTACACTCTGATTTATAAAATGTCATCACCTCCTCTCAACATCACCTCTCTTTTCTTGTCAGTGAGTAGAGTCAATGACTTTTATTTTCTGTAATTTTACTGACTGACAAAATTATGAAACTGTGGGAAAACGAGACACACGTTCAATTCGTTTCCTTCTAGGTGGTCAATGTTTCATGTCAATGCATTACAATACCATGATTGCTAGACAGGGAGAGAAAGGTCAGACGTGCTCACTCTTTTCTGTTAAACTTACCATGGATGTGGCGCAGACGGAGGAGGCGCTAGCGGCCTCTTCGGGCGTGGCCATTGTGTGTCGTTTACTACTGCCGCGATTTAGCATGTACCTGAAACACACATTCGTCTTGTCAAATGTTAACAGTAGTACGAATTGATTAATATCTAGGTAGGCATAGAAATCGAACCAAAGTATAGTATACATCACCAAAGAAATAAAAACCAACATAGAGGGATCGCTATCTTCGATAACTTGAATAAAAAATTGTGTTTACTTTAAAATTGAGCGAATCCAAATGTTTACCAATTATGTTTGAGACGCTAATCCGATCAATCACAATTGGTTCTATTATGTGTTTAATGACACAATGTGGTACTTTGAGTTGAGTTAATTTAGGACAATTTTTTTGCGACACATTTTGACACAAGTTGTTTCTAAAATTTATATATTTTCGTGAATTCGAGTACATTTTATAAATTTCCGTACCTGCACAAATTGCTGTTATACGCCGAGTCGCCGTACTGTTCCTCTGACTGGTCCGACTCCTCCACCCTGTTCGTACCGCTATCCGACACCTGACGCACGCAAAACGATTCCTTTAGTTTAAAATCTGATGCAATAATTTTAAAGACCATTTAATTAATTAAATAATAAAACTCGACCGCTAATTTTAATACATAACGAATTTAATACACTCACGAATTCCTAATTAAAATTCATACAGCCCTTTATCACAGACATCCTAAGGGGTGTTCAGACAGTCTGACAAACAGAACACTGTCTTTTCATCACTTTAGTAGGTCATCAGCAGGTGTA
Organism: Glaucopsyche alexis; assembly: GCA_905404095.1. Taxonomy (NCBI): domain Eukaryota; kingdom Metazoa; phylum Arthropoda; class Insecta; order Lepidoptera; family Lycaenidae; genus Glaucopsyche; species Glaucopsyche alexis. The sequence goes on from FR990048.1 coordinate 29,753,971, forward strand.
TTTAGTTCCCCGTGCGGTCGCTAGATGTCGGGGTACTCACGTGGTGTGCGGGCGCGGACCGGCAGCTCGCGCGCTCCGAGCCCCGCCCCACGTGCGCGCCGCCGTCCGACGCGCGCCGCCCGAAAGATGACGCTGAAAAACAAATACGATAATTAAATGGTATTTAATTGTACTTCATAAAATACAATTTAAATTAGAAGTAGACAGTAACAATTTAAGTACTAGTTTTAATTCTTTTAGGATTTTTTATTTCGGATTCGTTTTTATTAACGTCTACTTGACGTACTTAGGCCCGTATTAATAAACCGTTCTCAAACTCGTTCTCAAGACCTTTCTCGGCTGAGACGGTCTCAAGTAGCGATTAGCTTCTCAAGAAGGTCTTTAATTCATAGTATGATCTCAAGACGTTCTCAGTTGATAACGTTCTTGAGATCACTTTCTCAACTTTTAGGCGTCATTTACACGACAAAGAACGAATGAAATTACGTTTCGTTTACACTTCTACAAAGATTGGATTTATTGAATAAACATTCCTTCAATATTTATTTTTAAAAATGTAATATCTATTAATATAAATACCGAAAAAAGTTTAATTTGTATTTTTTATATTGAAAAACCTGATATTCATTAATTTTCACGTAGATATTAATGTTTAATAATCGATTACATAATAATATCTATATTTTTAAAACAACTAGGTAAAACGGAATGCGGATCACAAACATTCGAAAAAGTTCTACTTCTTCTTTTTCTTTAAAATGGCTCCTTAGTGATTCGCCAATATCAGAGTGTGTTGATGAAAACTTTGCTGAGTGGGTTGAATGAATAAACAAGGGTATGGTGTACTGAATGAAGTCTGTTGAATTATAATTTAAAACCTAGAACAAACACAAACATTTAGGGTTAGTACTTACCACAGTTTTATTTAATTAGTAACAATATATTATTATGTACATAAAGTTTCAATAAAAGGAGTATTTACAAAACACAGAACAGATTTAAAGGTGATAGGGTGAGGAATTGTAGGAGGGGGAGGGAATTGATTTAATGAGGATTGGTTTTTTGGACACCGAAAAACAAGTTCTGCTGTCAAGTGTCAAATCAAGTCACTTTTGTTTTGATATTTATCTTTGGTATTGAGTGCTATGATTTATAAATCAAATAGGTTTAATGTAAATAAAGAAATAAAATCGAAAATATTTCTATAAATTCTCGACGCTGGCAGAATGGTGCAAAACCTTGGCAACCGCGATTGCCAAAAAAAAGATGAAGAAGTATCAACAAAAGTCTTTTTATTCCTATCTTTGTTTTGTGTTGATTATGTAGCGTAAATTCGAGTTTGACTAATCGTAAGTATTTAGATTATAATTTACATAATTGTAAAACAATAAAAAACACAGCAAATAATTTTCTACTGTATCCCAAGCCGTTCTCAAGTCAGGGTTTGACCATACTTACGAAACCGCGTCTCAAGAAACAGTTTGACAGCTTACTGAGAACACAGTTGAGAACGAGTTTCGTTTATTAATACGTTCTCACTCAGTTGAGACGCCGTCCCTACAGCTGTACTCAAGTACGATCTATTAATTAAAACAAAATCTTGAGAACATTCTTGAGAATCGTCTCAACTATGAGAACGGTTTATTAATACGGGCCTTAAAGTATTATGAAAATGCTATTTTTTCTATGGTTTCCGTTTATTTAATTTAAAGCTCGGGCCAAAAGTGGACATAGCCAAAGGGCATATCGATGCCCATATCCCTCTCGAACACGACTGCCACAAATTCATATTTGCGGTATACACTCTGTTCAAATCCTATAAATTCTCAACATAATTAATAAAAAAGACAATGGTAGCGTTATATGTATACTATACAATAATGCTTTATGCTACGAAGGCAAATACCGTGCAAAGAAGAAAATATACGTCATATTAATTTGGTAAAATTTTATCTTTTTGATCGAATTTCATCTGACCAGAGTGGACAGCCAAGTGGCAACCCACGCGGTAGCCGGTAGGTAATTACCGTGCGTCTGCATGGCGATGGGCGGCTTGAGCAGGTGCTGGTCCTTGACGCTGAAGTAGCGCGGCGGCTGGTGCTGCACGGCCGGCAGCTTGGCGGCCAGGTTCGTGTTGGGCAGCAGCGCCACGTGCGCCGGCGACTCCGACTGCGCACAAACGTTATGCACAATACCAACTAATTGCTAACATTTGGGAAACATACTTGCGGCATACATGAGTATGTATGCCGCAAGTATGTTTCCCAATGTATGTGTATTATGTGTAGTATGTGTATTATAGACGGGTCGCGCTAGGCGTATTCGAGGTGGTAAGTGGAAAAAATTCTAAAGTCGCTGAATTTTTGTGTGTTGATAAAATAGTCCTGGGGAGCTTATCATTAAGTTTTGTGCCATTTCTGCCCACTGCGTTTTCAGCAATTCCATTATTTGTGGTTGATTTTTTTATATGGCTATAAAAGTGGCAATATTGATTTAAAGTTTAAAAAATTAATGGTATCTTAACTGGTACAGCTTCCAGAGTATGGAGACTTAATTTGCGTCGTTTTCGTCCAGTAAAAAATGACAGGGTCATTTTATGAAAACAGTACCGGCAAAAATTCTAAATGCGATAAACGACTATTTTCTGTCTAAGACCACTAAAATAGGCCTAATTCCAAATTTTGTGCCAAATTAAGCGACTGCGATTCGAGAAATTAAGCTTTTTAGTTTCCCCAAGCTAAAGGCGCTCCAAAAACACATAATCGTTAAATAAAGTTCACGTATTCAATATTATTAAGTCATAAAGAATCTATATTCCAAGTTTTTGCCTTTTTCATAGAGGGTTTAAATAATAAAATGCAAAAATAATAATATTATAACATGCGGTCGACGTATTGTGGAATATTCGCAATACAACATACACATTACCTACACATGTACGTAATGTGTGTGATAAAATGTCATTCATTCAAAGTACATATAATTTCAAAATTTTTATGATTTCGCATAATTTTACAGCGATTACAAAATTTAAACTTGCTTTTGCCCGCAACTTTGTTTGCGTAGCACGAATAATGAAGCTGAATGTAATTGTCGCCTGATTTTATACAATACATAAATGCACAATAAAATTTTATATGTAATAGGCTTCCACATGAAACTTCGGTTATCTAACACCAAAAAATTACAATTTCAAATACCTAATTTTAGTTTCTGAAATTAGTGGTTTAACCGAATAGTCTCTTCAGCGACATCATATTTATTGTAAATATAGCATTATTTAATAAGAAAATAAATAAATAATTTCAACGCTTGAATTTTTACGTAGGTTGCTGAATACATATTTCTAATACTCGTGGTTAGGAACTTATTTACTAGGTTATTAATTGATTGTTATAATTTATATAATAATAGCTAGAAGCACGGCAGGCCGCCGCCAAGTCGAGCCTAGTGAAGCATCAGAGCACTACGTACGAATGCGGACCGATCCAAAGTACCGCTTTTCGATATCTGGGGGCACGGCAGTGCCCCCGCCAAGTCGAGCGCGAATTATGTTTACTATGTTTAGCATTAATTTATAATAATGTTAGTCCTGTAAAATAATTGATTTATAATAGGTACCTAACGTTAGTCTTAATTTAATTTGTAATTTTTTATCAGTATTATAAAAACATTAATTTGTGAAGCTGGAAATAAAAGGTTTTTTATTTTTGAATTTTTATTTATTTATTATTGCTTATTAGTTTTATGTTAAAACTAGCTGATGCCCGCGGCTCCGCCCGCGGTAAGTAGTAACCCACGGGAACTTATATGTCCCGCGATAAAAAGTAGCTTATGTCCTTCCCCATGGTCTACTTTATATCTGTGCAAAATTTCACGATAATCGGCTAAGTAGTTTTTACGTATAGATAGATGTGTTTTGATTTAGATTTAAAAATGTTTTGCTGAAATAATTATACTGAATTAAAATGTTTACCTATAATATTTTAACAATTTGTTCATCATTCCCGTATAATTTTTCATTTCATTGATCCGAAATGTCTTCCGATTGTACAAAATTATGTATCTCCACTTCAAGTCTTTTGTCATATTCAGCCTCTTAGCTGATATTTTTCACCATTACAAACTTTGCACAGGCAGAATATGCATAATTATGAGCATGGTGATCTTAATTTAGCACAAGTACAATTTGACTTGCATATTTTGCAAGATATGAGTTTTAGTATTTCGACTAGAGCTGGTTTTTCACCTGTTTGTATAGGTAAAAAAATGTAACTGTTTCTCTCCCAACCCCACCTAGGTGGGTCTAGATCATTAGACCTCCTTCTGAACTTATTAATAAGCGCATAATGAGTTTATCCTTTTAGCAGGTTAAGAAGGTGGAAGAGAAGCAAGGACCATTTTGTTTTTCGTAACAAACCGAACATGATATTTATCGTATATTTTTAAGTTTCTACTAATGTTTAAAATAATGGCCAATTAATGTTAAAAAAAAACAGTTCCTACATTCGAGGTTATGATTTTTTTATCTTTAAATAATAATATAATAAAAAAAATGTTTTGTCTCGTAATTTGTGTAGTTACTTATATACTCATTTTTTTTAATAGAACAATGTACATTATCAAAATTGTATTTGTTATCTATAAATCTTCTAAAATAAACAATAAAAATTTTGTTTAATATAAGTAATATATACCGAATTAAAATGTGTACTTGTATATTTCAACTAACGTTTTTCAAGTAAACAGTACCCGTATTAGAAGCTATAATTTTTTATCTTTAAGTTATTTTGTTTTTGTATAATGATTTAATAAAAATACTAAAAATGACCTTAAATTACATAAATTTTAAACTTTGCTTGCCTTTTTGGGAACACTCCTTGACTTTTTATTTTTTTTAAGTCTCACGTTACGCAGCCACGGAAAATTAACCACAAATAATCGAATTGCTGAAAAGGCAATAGGCAGACATGGCACAAAACTTAAGTATTAACTCCCTAGGGACTACTCTACCAACTACATATAGGTACAGAAAAAATTCAGAAACATTAGAATTTTTCCATTTCCCACTAAAAAAAGCTAGCGCGATCCGTCTAATGAGTCAAAATGCATAGCTTGGCCGTTTAGCAGTGGCGAAGGGTTCCTATAACTCCATTCCTATCGGCTTCCCTTGTCACTTACCTTTTGCAAACCTTCATAGAAATCCCTACCTATTATACAGGCTCCGGCTTCCCTATGAAGGAGAAGCAGCCTTCGCCACTGCCGTTTAGTTACTTCATAAGCTTTTGTATAAGGCACATCCCACACTAGCGTTTTTCGAGCGTCGTCGTCGTGTCGTGTCTGCACTGCGTCGACGCGGACGCGACGTCGACGCCGTGGTAACGCGACGCCATGGCTAGCCGCCTGCCGAACGCCCCGGGCTTACGCGGCGCGGCACCAGCAATGCGTTCAGTAGTCAGTGCGGACGCTGCGCTGGCACAACGACAACGCTCGAATATTGCTAGTGTGGGGGATCTCTAACAGAAAAGCTATGAACAGTGACTAAAATATTTTTTATCTTAAGCCTACTTTACGAGTTTGTAAATTCAAGCTTTATAGAGTTAGAGAACGTAGAGTGGAGTCAGAAGGTTCTAGACGAGGTCTGAAGACATTTTGTTATTGGCGAGTCATAATATTATGGTCTCGTCTTGGCATCATTAAACATGAAATTATAAATTAAAAATTGAAATTATAAATTTCGTATATTTAGAACATTATTACTTGTCAAGTTGTCACATAAATTGTCATTTCATTGTCGTAATAATTACGAAACTTGGGCCCCTCCCCGCGTGGCCGGAGACCCGCACTTGCCCCGTATTCGCCTTACATGATAAAAGTTGGTTTTTTACATTCTAATAAAAAATCCCGCATATAAACACGGTTAAACTTATGGAAAGTGTTTTGTCACACCATAATCATCATATAGACATGAACTCTACTAACTAAAAGTTTCATTAGTAGTTTTTATAGCGAGTTTGAGGAAAAAAATGGAATATCTTTATACGAAAGTGCCGAATGTGGCACAACTTTCTTAAAGACTCAGATATTAACACTCTGAACAGATTTTTAAGATTTGTCAGACATTAGAATAGTTGTGGACCTGGTGGGACCATGTTTTATATAGTAGCCAAATACCAGGAAACCCCTGGTTGGATACGACTCAAAATGCATATGTGCATCGGTTACTCTTTCCTTGATATCGTGAAAGTAAAATTTTGAGCTATAATTTACTTTTCGGCCAATATCGATGAAAGACACAAATACCTAAATTGCTCGAAACGCAGCCATCCAAAATGGCACAAAATCAAATTTTAGACTTAGAAGAAGGTCCGGAAACTATATGCAAAAAATAAAAGACTTTAGAATTTTTGCACCCTCAAAACTTATCCAGACCCGTCTATTATGGTAAATCGTTATAAAACATTTTTAATGTGTACCATCATTATTCCCACTTTCAGTAATTTGTAGGATTGTGTGGAATATGGGAAGTGTGTAACTATTCCGGTGACACGATACGCCAGTAGGTACGTACGGCTTGCGTTCAAATTCTTTATTAAGCACACATAATAACATACAATAGAATAAACATGTAATATGCATCACATCAACCTAATCTCATGCTAAACCTGTGTTATTACTTATTAGACAACAATAATGTAATAATATGTAAATAACAATATATTATATAATATCTATGGACGCTTCACACCACGCCAATCTGGCCCTGTGCTAAGTATCCGAAGAACTTGTGTTACAGGTACCAGAAAACGGGAAGTATTATTTAATACTTGTATACTATACATATATTTAAGATTTTTATTATATTACGTGTATATTTAATACACAACCATGACCCAGGAACACAGAAGAACTTTTTGTTCCTTCGGCGGGATTCGAACCCACGACCCCCGGCTAGAGCACCAACGTGCTGAACCACTGAGCCACAGAGGTTGTCAATATAATGCATGTACAAGTTCAATATAATGCAACAACAAACTCACACTGAAATGAGCCGAGCCGCACAGCGGCGCCGTCCTGAGCTCCACTGGGGCGCACGTAGAGTGATCTCCTGCCTGTTTAACACAATATTTAATTAATAATACCTATAAATACATAAAACTAAAAAAGTTGTTTCCCGTACCGGGAATCGAACCCGAGCCTCCTGGGTGAAAGCCAGGTATCCTAGCCACTAGATGACTAGACCATACGGGAGTTGTTAAACACCCGGAAAACGATCAAATCATTTGACAAATTTTACGTGTTTGTCAAATATTTTGATAATATGCGGCTTTGTTTAAACCAAAGACTTCTAAAGACGGAGTCATAGTTTTTGAAAGTTGGTACTATTGTTTTCTGTTGCTCTGTCTTACTAACGATGTATCAATACGAGCGAATGAAAGAGCTTATATCGGTGTATAGACACGTGTTTCGTGTCATGTTATGGCCAGCTCAGTAGGCCATTGCAGAGCAGTAGCTCTGTGTATTTTTTGTATTTTATAAATGAAAATAAATGTGTAAAGGAGATATTAATTTTAAAACATCTAATATGTGTTGCGCCGCTGCATATTGTGCCTCAAGAATGACGACAGAAGGTGTCAAATACTTGGAATTATCATTTTACACGTAATGTTTTAACAATGTTTTGTGAATTAAATAATGAGTATTTTTATAATATAAACAGATAATCATTAAATTTAACGAACCCTTTTTCGTACTATATCACGCTTTCGTACTATATCATCGGTGTGTAATGTGTCGAGCTTGCGAACGGACGCGCTCCGCGTTATACACATGCAGCAAATATTAATTATTTAATTAATATTTTTGCGAATCGCGCGGCTGATTGCCGCTGCACGCGATCATGGCGCTCGTGGTCAATGAGTTGCTGGCGTTTATCCAGCACGCCATCGACACCATGGACGAGGTCAGCATAATGCAGATCTGCAAGTCATCGTTCACCAGCGAGGAGATTTGCGAAGGGAAGCATTTGCTGTACGAGACGCTCGGCCAGAGCGCGAACATGCCATCGCGACGGAGAGATGGAACCGAGAGAAGCGTGCAGGACATCATCTCCCTGCTAAAGCAGACGGATCCGGATGAGGTGCCAGCTTTTGTAGCGAAAAATCTGCATAAGCTGCCGCCTGTGACACTGGACCACGTCGACGTCGTCAGCCTACTGAAGGACATCAAGTTCCTGAAGGAAGAACTGGCCGGAGTTCGAGGTAGATTGCAGGCATCAGAGTCTACCATAAGTGATCTACGTAGTGAATTATCACAGCTAAAAAGTGTTAATTCAATATGTAGGTCACCTGATGCAGCAAACGTCACTCGTCGTCGAGGCGCGCAGGCGGTCACGTTTAGCCCGTCAGCATTATCCGACGGGTCAACGAACATCGTTGCTGCCGCCCCCGCTGCCCGCTCCCCGCCCGCTAAGGAGCCGGTGCCGAGTTACGCAAGTGTCGCCGCTAGCGAACCCCCGCCACCTCCCCCGCGTTCGAAAAACAAAGGGAAGAAGGAGGCCCCTGCAAAAGAGCGTCCTCTTTCTAAAAAGGACCGAACGTGCGATGATGACGGGTTCATCAAGGTCGAGAGGAAGAAGAAGAAACCCGTCGTCCGCAACCATCGCGGCACCGCACCCGGAGGACCCGAGCAGCTGTTGCGGTGTGAGACTCCTGCGACACCGCTGTACATGTCCCGGCTGCATTGGTCTACGACGGTCGAGCAGGTCGTGGACTACATCAGGAGCAAAACCAGCTTCGCCTTGAGGGTCGAGCGGTTGGAATCTCATCATAGAGTGAATTTTAGTTCTTTTGTGGTGAGAGTTCCAACCCATCATTTACCGATCTTCGAGAAGGAGGAGTTCTGGCCGATTGGAGTCGCCTTCAGAAGATTCAGAGGACGACTTCCGAACACTTCGCGCCCCACGTCGCAGACAATACGTGTTTAGTGTTAGTGTTAGTTATATAATATAGTAATATGTATGTTAGTCTATAAGGTATTTATAATATGGGCCTATGCAGCCCGAAATAAATGGTATTTAATTTAATTTAATTTAATTTAATGATGAATATCACGTAATGAGTAATAATTTGTGCAAAATAAAAGCTTTGTTTTTCTGCGTATTTTGAGTGATGTACCCTACTGACACAAGAGTTTATCGATAAAGATAATAAACTTTTACTAAACGGTTTTATTAGGTCTCGGAAATGCTCCGGAAGAAGAGGCGAATAGATTGAAGCAGTTAGATGCGAAAATTAGAAGAGTGTGTTCCACCAGTGAGACAGCTTGGTGTGACGGTATTGATACGGGGAAGATATTTCTGTTTTACCGGACAATTAAGAAGACTTACAATAATATAATTATACTTTCTTTAACATATTTTTTTTATTTAGTTTCCAATTAAAATGCACAAAGAGCATTTTTCCATTATCCGATCCAGATCGAATACGATATCGGTATCGAATGCCGATACAGTAATCGATATTCAATAGCCATGCAAGGGCAAGTAAAATTTATGAAACACATAGGTCTTTCACATTATCGGTTTGATATCGGATAGAAAAGCACTTTTATTCCTGTAAATATGGGCCTAGCAGGAACAATTGACAGGTGCGTAAATGCAATGTTATAGAATGTCAATTGTATGAACGCTGTCATAATTTTTATACAAATCGCTTTCGATAACGTAACGCTTACGCAATTGACAATTGTTCCTGCTAGGCCCCTCAAGCAAGTGAGTAATCTGACTGACTCAGCTAATCTCTCAATGTATTTACTATTTAGATGCTAATCAAAAATGCAAATACAATACAAAGAGAGGAAATCGAACGCAAAATTTTTGTGTTGTCAGATTTGACATGAGACTCGTGTGTTCGATTTTCAGTTCTATTGTATCAGTCCAGAGTTATATTTTCAATGCTCTAAATTTTCCCCGGCCTTCCAGATTCCTGATAGTATGTCCGTCGGGATATATTATCGGGTCCGTATTACTAAGGCTTACTTACTAATAAAGAGGAGGTTTTGTGCTCGGCTGTATAATATATGTCACCATAAAATTTTAAAAACCGTTAGATTGTAATATTACTAGAGATATTATAAAATGTCGACAGATTGTCAAATAAAAATTACTTCTTACAATTTTACACGTTATTTTTCGTTACATTGTAATATTTACCGTGCCGATTGGTTAAATGGCAAGTGCCCCGCGCCGCCATATTTGTATTTTTTCATAATAATAATTAAAACTAAAAATAATGCGTAAAATTATTGTAAGGAGAAATTTTTATTTGACAATCTGTCGACATAATATAATATCTCTAGTAATATTACAATCGAACGGTTTTTACAATTTTACGGTGACATAATATTATATACAGCCGAACACAGAACCTCCTTTTTTTTAAAGTCGGCTAAAAATATTTATGAATGGTCTATTTCTATTACAATAGTGCAGAATTGTTAGGAATTGTAAACTTTCAATTGGTAGATATAGGGAGTAATTTTATTTAATGTAAATAGTTATTAATAAAACGTTTTCTCATAATACTTATTTTATAATTAAAATACGCAATTCACTGAATAGTGTGAAAGAATTATGCTACTAATTATTTCATACATTTTACTCACCTTTGGCTATTGTATATCGGCTATCAGCATTCTTTACCGATATCGTGTCGGATAATGGGAAAACGCTTTTATGATAAAAACTAGATGTTGCCCGCGCCTTCGTGCGCGCTAAAAGAAATGCCGTGCCGCAAAAAGTAGCCTATGTGGTCTTTTCTATATATGTGCAAAATTTCATCAAAATCGGTCAAGTACTTTCGGAGCCCATGCAAACAAACAAACCTTATAAGAACACAATATTTTTTAAACATCTAATAAAATCTTGTTAATTTCAAATACCTATATCTTAAATTAAAAAGGTACTTAATGAGTTTTACACATTATAAACTGATGACATAAAACTTAAAATGTGTTTATAAAATAAAAATTCAGAATTATAAAAATATCTACAAACGTCGATAGGTACCACAAAAAAGTCGAGTAGTTTATCGATATTATATCGATATACGTTACATCCCTGCACGTACACTAATACAATGCACACAAGCAGAAAAAGGACACGCGTTTGCTGGCTAAAACTCTCTCTAGTGGTTATATACTCAAAGGTTTAAACTGTTGGTCAAACCAACAACTAAACGTAAAACTTGTCAAATAATTTTATCGTTTTCTGGACGCTTAATTATATAATAAATATAAGTAATTTTATAGATCAAAACTTTTACGAAAGCAGCTAGCAATGTAAAACATCCTGGAACCGAAAATTTTACAAGTTTTGTGAAGGATTTGATAAACATCCTACGTGTTTGACGTTAAGAAGAATATAAATAGTGACAATAATAACCTCGGACAGTAAAATGACATCACTCGATTCAGATTCAGGTTATTCGAAACGTAAAGGTGGGTTTAGACCAAGCGAGCGAATGCTCATTCTACTAAAGCTCTTTTGATGTAAACAAACAACGGGCATTCTTTCGTTGTTCTGGTGTATTCGCCACGTGTTCGCCGGTAATTTGGTAGAATGCTCGCTCGATTGGTATAACCGACGCAAGAGCGCACAAACAGTTGCTTAGAGCGTTCTTTCGTGTTCGGACGTGCTCGCTACTTGAGGCGGTCTCTTCAAAGGGATTCTAGTGTTCTTGAATTCTTGTACGTTTTGGCGGCTAGTTTTAGGTTTATTCGTAAATATGGATTGGAGCAACGAAAAATGTATGATAGAAATGTACCATAATATAAGGTGTTTATGGGATCCAACTTATGTTTTATGAACATTATAAAAATAAACTGTACACGGAAGATGCCTGGAGGCAAATTGCAACAGCAATCGTCACCCACCAACGTCTCTTCCTTCTTTTCTTTTTCATTAATTACGTATTATCAATAAATGAAGCACTTGAAATCACAATATAGTCGCTATCACACTCAGACATAGTGTAGTGTGAACAGTACTACTTATCGTTGGCAAATGAGCAATGAGCTTTCGCTCATTTGGTCTACATGATTCTCATATAAAGAGCAAAAATTCTTGTTCTTATTGTTCTTGTTCGGAATGATTAGTGTAAATGATGTAAACTATGTCTTAACGAATTATCGTTTACATTAAACGAATACAAAAGAACGTTCTTGTGTAGTTCTTGCTCTATGTTCTTTTGGTCTAAACCCACCTTTAAACAAAATGATTACATTCGACCAATTAATGTGTCATCGTGTTTTTATGCGCGGTATATATGTGACATTAAAATTGGTAGCATTGTGTGTTCTATTTTTCTTTTTGTTTACGTTTATATTAATTGGATCTGAACAGATTATATTATGTCACCGTAAAATTGTAAAAACCGTTGGATTGTAATATAACTAGAAATATTATAATATGTCGACAGATTGTCAAATAAAAAATTCTCTTCAGTATATAAGTGCCACGCGCCGCCATATTTGTGTGCTTTTTCATAATAATAATTATAAAGAAAAATAATGCAAATATATTCCCTATTAGGGAATATGCATGTATTTTTTTTATTCTTTTAAACGTTTCTACTGGTTATAACATTTCAAAATATATATATAACAACATCTAAAATATTATTTATTATCCTGGAAAAAATGTTTTAAAATCACAATCATTTTTGGGCGACATAAAAACGCCATTTCAGAGCGCTTGAGTTGTGGACTATGACGTCACAACGTCATCGCACTTGGATAGACAGTTGACAGATAAAATCATTGTTTGACTTTTTTTTTTAAGATATAAGGCGTCGGCTTATCACCATTTGCCAGTGTCAAGTATATTGTCATAAACGTATTTCTAAATCAAGTCCAAAGTCTAGTCAAAGTCCAAATAAATAGTCACGGTAGTCAATCAGTCAAGTCAGTCGATTCAGTAAAGCTATAGACGCTTTACATTACACGCGGATCATATTAAAGTCCCAGCCGTAATGAAATTTCTGTTTCACTTGTCACAATGAATTTTTTTACATTGGTAATGGTTTAATACCTTCCCCCTTAAAAAAAAAAAAGTTTTGAAAGTTGACACACGTCCGTGCGGTCTATGACGTCACGTTTTGTTCAGCCAATAATATATTTTTTTGAAATTTGCGCGGCATTTTCAAAAACAATACTTTTTGATGATTAATTTTCACTATTAATTCAAGATAAATTAAAAAAAAACAATTGTACGGGTATGTTTCTTTAGCGATAAAGATTAGAAATAAAAATATTTAATCCATTTTGGTGTCACATGCATATTCCCTATATACATACATATAATACATATAATCACGCCTTTTTCCCGTAGGGGTAGGCAGAGACCACTTCTTTCCACTTGCTACGATCCTTACATACTTCTTTCGCTTCGTCCACTTTCATTCTTACCATCCATTCCTCCTCTTACATTCAACGGAGCCAAGCGTCTCTCCATGGTCCGCGGACCATTCCCTATATATATATATCTCTAGTAATATTACAATCTAACGGTTTTTACAATTTTACGGTGTGATGTATAATTTTAAAAATGATAGTTTACAAGTGTCGCTATACCTGCACGCGCCGACAGTCGCCGGGCCCGACGGTGTGTCGTCGCGCGGCGGGCGCGTCGTCGGCGGCGGCGGTGCTGCTGCGTTTGGTCGCCACCGCCTCCGCCGCGTCCGCGCTGTCGCCCGTGCAGCCCACGCCGAACTGGAAGTGACGAACATTTTGATTGAAGAGGCTATATAGTTCAGTCGATGTTTATTTTGTTTTTCATTTATATATACCGCTTGCTGATCATAAACGTATTAAAACTAATGGCCAACGTATCAAAAACAATGTCGTAACAGAAATAGTTCATCACGTTCTTATTGGAATAAACGCTATTAAATGTCGAGCCAGTAAAAATTCCGCCACTCTCCCCGGGGTTGACGTTGGTGGGGTAGCCGGGCGCCGGCAGCTCCATCAGCCCCTCCGGCGGGCCGCTGAGCGTCGCCCGCACCTGCAGGTCCTACGTGTCCTACAGTACACTCACCTTCTCGAGGCTTCCCCCAGGGTTGACGGCGGTGAGGTAGCCTGGCGCCGGCCGCTCCATCACTCCCTCCAGCGGCCCGCTGAGCGTCGCCCGCACCTGCAGGTCCTACGTGTCCTACAGTACACTCACCTTCTCGAGGCTTCCCCCAGGGTTGACGGCGGTGAGGTAGCCTGGCGCCGGCCGCTCCATCACTCCCTCCAGCGGCCCGCTGAGCGTCGCCCGCACCTGCAGGTCCTACGTGTCCTACAGTACACTCACCTTCTCGAGGCTTCCCCCGGAGTTGACGGCGGTGAAGTAGCCAGGCGCCGGCAGCTCCATCAGCCCCTCCAGCGGCCCGCTGAGCGTCGCCCCCACCTGCAGGTCCTACGTGTCCTACAGTACACGCACCTTCTCGAGGCTTCCCCCGGAGTTGACGGCGGTGAGGTAGCCTGGCGCCGGCCGCTCCATCAGTCCCTCCAGCGGCCTGCTGAGCGTCGCCCCCACCTGCAGGTCCTCCGCCTCCATCTGCTGGTCCTACGTGTACACCCACCTTCTCGAGGCTTCCCCCGGGGTTGACGGCGGTGAAGTAGCCAGGCGCCGGCAGCTCCATTAGCCCCTCCAGCGGCCCGCTGAGCGTCGCCCCCACCTGCAGGTCCTACGTGTCCTACAGTACACGCACCTTCTCGAGGCTCTCCCCGGGGTTGAGGGCGGTGAGGTAGCCAGGCGCCGGCAACTCCATCAGTCCCTCCAGCGGCCCGCTGAGCGTCGCCCCCACCTGCAGGTCCTACGTGTCCTATAGTACACGCACCTTCTCGAGGCTCTCCCCGGGGTTGACGGCGGTGAGGTAGCTAGGCGCCGGCAGCTCCATCAGCCCTTCCAGCGGCCCGCTGAGCGTCGCCCCCACCTGCAGGTCCTAAGTGTCCTACAGTACACGCACCTTCTCGAGGCTCTCCCCGGGGTTAACGGCGGTGAGGTAGCCGGGCGCCGGCAGCTCCATCAGCCCCTCCAGCGGCCCACTGTCCTCCGCTTCCATCTGCTCGTCCTCCGTGTCCTACAAACATGAACCAGAGTTAGTTTTACTATTTTATTAACAAAACACACGCAACGTAACAAATAGGGCGTAGAACCTAGATAGCGCTATCAGACTTATTTCAGCACGACGCGGTGGAGTGTTAAAAATGGTTTTGGCGTGACCCGAGCGTACCAATGGCTGTCTAAAATATCTCCCTATGGGATACTTCCGACACACTCAAATACTTACCTACATTACAAAAATAGCTTAACTGTGGATTATTATATGAAAGAATAAAATTACATTTTATAAATAAAGAAGTGTGAGTATTGTGGGGGGCCCCAAAGGGAGATCTCCGACCGAGCGAGGTGGTATGCTCGGTCAGGCCGAAGCCCACTTGTAATCATTTCAGCTGTCGTATATATATACTTTCCGAGCTCAGAAACTTCGATAGCGCGATCCAGGACTGTGCGCTGATTGGTCCGCCACATCACTCCCCCCGAAGACCAGAGGTCGAACCATTTTGATGAGTCTTGTGCTTGAGTCGCCAATGCCAGTGGAGAAAGTCCCAGTGAGTCGGAACTGTGATGCTGCTGCACGGGCTCCAGTGAGTCGGAGTGCTGCCGTGCGGGGCCGATGCTACGTGCTAACCAGGAGAGATGTGCTCTGCTTGCTGACCGGTCGTTGTAGTGAGGGTGCCCGTTGAAGCCGATGAGGGTTCGACCAGGCCGCGGTGCGCTGGTGGTCGAGGTACCCGATGAGGCTGAATGCTGGCGGGCGTGGTGCGGAGGGGTGGGGAGTGATGATGATGATGTCCAGAAGGAGGCGTTGTTCTGTCGAGGGTCACCAATGTGGGTACATGTTAGCAAGCCCCAAAGGGAGATCTCCGACCGAGCGAGGTGGTATGCCCGGTCAGGCCGAAGCCCACTTGTTATCATTTCAGCTGTCGTATATATACTTTCCGAGCTCAGAAACTTCGACAGCGCGATTCAGGACTGTGCGCTGATTGGTCCGCCATAGAAGTAATGTTATGTACCAACCTTACAGCTTGTGAGGTCTAGCGGCAGGCCCGTCGACGAATCTAAGGAATCTGCAAATTACACAATAAGCGGATAAATGTTAAGAGCGTAAATAAATAATAATATCACATACAAAATTTTGTAGTAGTCAATACATAGTATAAACATAGTCTATTAGCGTTAAGACAGCAGTGAGTCTTGTGTACATAATGGTTAACTTTCATTGGTTAATGTCAACAGCTTATTGTGCTTATCGCATATTTGTGATTTGTCATACATTTTCTATCATTTCGCATCATATAAATGCGCATCTAAAAGGTGACTAACCTTACTATTTTATATGGGTAATAAAATACTTGACGGTAATTTTGTATGGTAGTATTCATTTTATATTATATAAAAAAAATACTACTAGTGTAAATGCGATAATGTACGCGGCCCACTGCGGGAGGCAGCGTAAATTTTCGCATTTACGTACAGAAGTTATAAAGTGTCCTTTGGTGTAGCGAGTGTCCGTGGCCGGCCGTTGTGAGCTCACCTCTGTCCATCTGCCTGTCCCGCGCCAGAATCTTGTCCATGAGCAGATGATATACGGCGGCTATGTGGTCGAACCTCTCCTCTTCCACCGACTGTAAATACATGTATTTTGATTGTTTTAAGAGAAAGCTAATCTTGTTCTAAACTTTTATAAAGTAAATTTATTATTTTTATCAACTGAGCATCGCACACAGCATTATTCTAGTCTAGGCCTGTGCTGCAGGTCACCAACAAGAGATGAAGTAGGTAAATAAAAATTCCTTTATTGAGATTGTTAATTGTACTATACCTGTTGTATGGCCCGACACGTGGTACCCGCACGCGCCCGCCGCGCAGTCTGCACGACACAACTGTACTATACCTGTTGTATGGCCTGGTGCGTGAGGCCGGGCAGCGTGAGCATCTTGGCGAGTACGGCGTCGTGCGCCGCGCCGCCGCCGCCGTCGCCACCGCCCGACACGTGGTACCCGCACGCGCCCGCCGCACAGTCTGCACGACACAACTGTACTATACCTGTTGTATGGCCTGGTGCGTAAGGCCGGGCAGCGTGAGCATCTTGGCGAGTACGGCGTCGTGCGCCGCGCCGCCGCCGCCGTCGCCACCGCCCGACACGTGGTACCCCGCACGCGCCCGCCGCACAGTCTGCACGACACAACTGTACTATACCTGTTGTATGGCCTGGTGCGTGAGGCCGGGCAGCGTGAGCATCTTGGCGAGCACGGCGTCGTGCGCCGCGCCGCCGCCGCCGTCGCCGCCGCCCGACACGTGGCACCCGCACGCGCCCGCCGCGCAGTCTGCACATTACAATTCTTTTATTTATTTATTATTTCCTGTACGATAGACAATTAAATACTATTTTGTAATATTATATAGTTTTATTTATGTGATCACCATTGTAATGCGTAAATTAAAAGTAAGTTGTACTGGCAAGCATCGGAGAGAAGTTCACACAACATCTGGTGGGAGCGAGTACATCGTCATGTTCGAATACAATTTCTAAACAATTAAGCTTAACAGGTTCGGATACAATATATGATTTATTATGAAGTATAACAATTTTATTACGGCGATGAAGTAATTTTACATACGTCTTGCTCGCCCGTATCCAGTGTTAGCGAGAAAAGTGAGGTCATAACTTTGCCCATCTTTATGCAAGTCCTCGCATACAGGTACGAGGTCTCCTGTGACCCTCCAGCAGCTACGTGCAGTGTGCAGGCTACTGGCATAAGTGAATCGTGCTTTTAGTTATTACCTAGTGATTTGTCACTATTGTATGCAGGAATTGGTGAGTAGTACCCGCAGCTGCGTGTTTCCCGGCGCTGCACATACCTGGCGGCTGCAGGGGGGGCCCGGGGCCGGGCTGGTGCGATTGCAGCCAGCGGTGGCGCGCCACGCCGCGCAGCGACAGCCGCCGCTCCGGCTCCACCACTAGCATGTGCCGGATCAGGTGCTCGCACTCTGGAAATATTATTATTTATTTATTCACAAAACAAGTCAATATTTTCGTATGCGTAAAAACATAAATGTGCAACAGTTTTCTGGCGATAGCACAGACACACGTCACATCCTATAGGAGCTACAAAAAAAGGCATTTGAACAGGGTTCAAATGCTTTATTTTGTGATGGATCAAACAGTCAGAAATGGGATCCTCATACGGACTACCCGAGCCTTTACAGCGTGCATTCTACGAGGCGGTCTTCTTTGAACACGTTATTTTTGATGTAAATCATGGTATTTACCTTGCGACATGAAGTAGGGTATGCGGAACTTGCCGCTGAGCACGACGGCGCGCAGCTCGGACAGCGTGCCGCCGTCGAACGGGAGCGCGCCGCACACCAGCACGTACAGCACCACGCCCAGGGACTGGAACGGTAACCGTGGTCTGTACTTGTAGGTGGCCAATCACGAGATACTGGGGGCTACGATCTGGGGGCTCAGCCAAACTAACAATATGAAAACGATACGTCATAACGAAGTAAGAAATGAAAACATTAAATATTTTGATTTTGATTTGATTTGATAGTTATAGCTAGAGCACATGGGGAGCTGGAGGCTTACACAATGTTTCTAACATTGTGTAAGCCCCCAGATGGATCGTGGTATCTCTCCGGCCAGGCTGGCCATTTTGTTTTCACCTTATTTCGGAAAAGTATTTAAATACATACATACATATAATCACGCCTTTTCCCGTAGGGGTAGGCAGAGACCACTTCTTGCCACTTGCTACGATCCTTACATACTTGTTTCGCTTCGTTCACTTTCATTCTTACCATCTATTCCTCCTCTTACATTCAACGTAGCGAAGCGGCTCTCCATGTCCGCTTTTCGCCTCCGCGAGAAACGAGACGTAATGGGTGGCGAACCACATCGCCGCCATTTTGGATAATTAAATTATTTTTATGATTATCCTTTGCGTTCCCACGGATTGGTGGAGAGGGTAGGAATAGGGAAAGGGAAGGATAGGTGGTGTGGAAAGGAAGATTGGTAAGTTAGAGTGGGAAATAGGAAATGTAGGATATTACCGCCCAGGAGGGCAAGGGATAGGACAGCAATAGCTAGGGAAGCCGGGGTCGCATACCCGTATACTATACCACAACTACCGGACAGGTAAGTTGGGAAGAGTATCCCATGACATACTATACAAAGTATTTACTATATAATATTGATTGATTGATTGATCGATTGAACCAACGTTTGACCTGCTCTTAAAATATTTTACTACTACCCTTCTCTAGCTTATCTCTCACCCATATATCGGCCTTCGGTCCATCGTACTGTCTGCCCTCGAAGAGCTCCGGGGCGGCGTAGGGCGGACTGCCGCACCACGTCGACAGCGGCGACCCCACCGTGTACTCGTTACTGAACCCGAAGTCCGCTAGCTGCAATGACGACATGGAGTTTATGAAATGGTGCGAGATTTTTTTGTCAAGTCTCTATGTACTTCCTTACTCTAAAGTGCTCGTTGAATTATAGCATGGCAACATTGGCTATAATATAAGTATTCAAATGTAAAACTCTTGAGATAAAACTATAGCAATAAGGAAAAAGAACAAGGGCATTTTTGTATGGAGCCTGTCCCCAACTTCCCACCATTACCACACATGTATCAAATTAAAGGAATTAAAAAGTTTTCATTTCATTGTATGACGTAAAATCTCTGAACCATGGGAAAAAAATGATGGGGGTTAAAAATTTAAAAAAGTTGAAAAAAATCATTCATACTTTTCCATACATTTCTTCAAAATATGAGACAGTTTATGAAAATACAATTTTATTATTGTTATTAGCCCTTTCTTCCAATGTTTTTTTATTTTTTATTGATCTGTGTTTTCATTGACTTGCCTTTTGGCATAGGCCTCTCCTAACTCTCTCCATTTTTTCCTTTCTTATGTTTCTCGGGTCCAGGTTGGGCCCGCTACATCTTTTATATCATCACTCCATCTTTTTCTTTGCCTTCCTCTGTTTCTTTTTCCAGTTCTAGGGTACCATACTGTTACTTCTCTTGACCACTTGTTTGTTTTGCTTCGCATGATGTGGCCTATCCATTTCCGTTTCAGCTTCCTGATAGTGTAACTAGCATCAGTTACCTTTGTCTTCTTTCTTATATCTATTAATCTTATCCTGTCAGCGAGTTTCAAGTTAAGCATGCTTCTTTCCATTTTGTTTTGGCATATTTGTATGGCATTTTAGTGTCAAACAGGGTAAGACACTTGTTTTATGGAGTCAAAGGCTTTATTGTAATCAACAAAGGCTAAATAATATTTTAGATTATATTCGTTGCATTTTTCAATGATTTGTTTAATTGTGTGTATGTGATCAATGGTTGAGAAGTCACTTCGGAAACCCGCTTGCTCAACCGGTTGGTTTTCATCTAGTACCTTTGTGATTCTGTGTAGGATAATCTTTGAGAAGATCTTGTATAGATTTGATGTCAGACTGATGGGACAGTAGTTATTTATATCATCCTTATCTCCTTTTTTGTGAATTAATGTTATTATAGATTTCTTCCATTGCAGTGGTATTTCTTCTTTTGAAATGAAAATACAATACTATTGTCAAATTTGTTGTTTTTTAGTTTTAACACTCATTTTCTTTTTACTTCCAAGGTTTAGAGACTTCGTCGTACAATATAATGATAAAATTTTTGAGCTCTTTCATTTGACATAATATGTGCAGTAGTGCTACAATGGTTGGGACGTTTCACTCCCTTCTTTCTACCCTTGTCATAAAGGTCAATTAATCAATAAGTACCATCATCTACTCACCTTAATATTCATATGCTTGTCCAGGAGCAGGTTCTCGGCCTTGAGGTCTCTGTGCACGACGCCGTTGGCGTGGCAGTATCCCACCGCTGCCACCATCTGAGCGAACGCGCGCGCCGCCTCCGACTCCGGCATGCGCCCGCGCGACACCAGGTGATCTGACCACAACGACTAACTTATGATTTTCACCTGCTTTTGTTTAGTAAACTAAGCATAGAACAATATGTAATGCTACAAATTTATACTGTTAAAAAATGCAGTGTAGTTTCAGTCACACGACCGGCGCGTGCGAGCGCCATAGCATGACCTGAGACTGAATAGATTTTAATAGATTTAATTACATAGTATAACGGACCTTCTCGTGTAGTGATATAATATGCATGGTTATCAATTTGTCATCTACAATAATGATAATATTGAACACAGAAGAAGCCATTGTTTCAATGTATGCACTATGCAGGTGGTTAATTTGGAAAATAATGACGTCAAGCATTGCTTACCAAATATTTCACCGTTTGGTGCGTATTCTGTGACTAAATATAACGTGTGACTGCTTTCCATAACCTGAAATAATAAGAAAGGTATTTTAAGCTTACAAATCAAGTATATACCTAGTATGAAATAAGTAGGTAGGACTTATGGAATTTACTCCTTAAGAAACGATTTCATATATAAGCACTTAATATAGTATGAAAATGCTAAATAACATATGAAAATCTATGGGAGTAAAATCGAACTTACAATGTCACACATTATTGTGTCACACGATGTTAGCCGAAGATGCATCGGTCGCTTTGCATTGCACCCCAAGTTTTACTTTTTAGAGCAAACTCCAGTTGTGCGTCGGAGTTGACATACACGCTTTTTATTACTCAACACAATATTATAAACGTTGGATGCTAAATTTTGAATACTCACGGCGACGCAACGTTGAGTTAGTGGAAAAATAAAAAATAACAAGCATATTATGCAATGCACCTACTTTTTGTATATTATTGTTACGGCGCTTCGATGTAGAGAACATTCTAGTATATTGCGGTGTTCACAAATATAATTTGTAATAAACAAAAACAAATAGAATGTTCTAGTACCCGTGTCGTCGGCATAAAAGGGGCCGCGGCCGACCGCCGTCAGTTCAGTTAACTACGAGTGTTCTTCGAGTTAATTTCGAGCGATACCTAATAGAATAGTGCGATTACTCTCTGCGACTCCGGCTACGATTTACGTTTATGACTGTTTGCGATTTGCGACATTTCGGCCTGTCGGAAGACCAGACCTGTGTTAGTGTGGAAATTCGTGGCAAATAAAGGAATCTGAGAGGAAACTAGCGTTTTACTCCGAATATCGGAATATAATCCCGTAACAGTATGTATGGACGCTCACACCGCGTCAATCTGGGGGACCCGTGATAAGTTTATATTACACACATATTTAATACACATCCATGACCCAAGAACATACAAAACTTTTTTGTTCCACTGGCGGTATTCGAACCCGCGTCCTCCGGCTTGGCCACTGAGACACAGAAGTCGTCAGACGTACTAACATTCAGATTGTGCGTAATAGAGCTGACTATATTAGAAAAAGAACAAGGGGTACTAAAAAATAATTACCTGGTACAACCTCACTATGTGCGGGTGCCTCAACCGCTTCATAATGGCTATCTCTCTGAACGTCTTCTTTAAATTGTCTTCATCTAATCGCGACTTATCTATTATTTTTATTGCTACCTGAAAAAAACAAAGAAAATGCTTTATTTAACATAATAATATACCCGAAGGCGTCGCGAGACGTAGTGGACATGAAACTTGGATGATAATTTTTAAAATCATTAACATAATCTGGGGGCACGACCGTGCCCCCATGCCAAGACGTCAAGCGAAGCGCAAGGGCACTACCAAACCACCTTTTCTCGAAGCGTTTCGTCGATTTTTTGAACCCTCATAACTTGAGTTTGGATTGTACCAGATAAGTGAAACTTTCAGGATTTGTTCCCATCAGCGGTCTCATTAAACATGTAAAGTTTCGATTACCTACGTCTTATACTTTAGATTTTATTGATATCTAAAAACCCCTGATTCCGTCGCTGACTCACTGATGATCAACAAAATTATATCGTACTTCCGGATGTTCTCGAAAGCTGATATTTGTTACATAAGATTGTATTAGTACACAACCAACATAAAAGTTAATTATCTGTGAAAGCGCCATCTATCGCGTTATTATGAACTATATACGTTATGTCGTCGTTCATCGCTAGGCTTGTAAACTAATTGACTAATATTGATTGAAATAATTATTTCCCGAATATTCGCTATCGAATTGGATTTTGTCTGTAATGGTAGTTGTATGTGTGTTAAATAAATAAATAAATAAATAAAATAAATAAATTCTAAATTTGAACAGAAAATTTAACATAATATATGCAACATTCATTTAATTATGTTAAGAATTATTAAGGTAAGAAGTCTCATATAAACTTTTATCCTTCAACCCCTTAAACTACAGGATGGAAGTTTCTATAATATTACCACAAATTTAGCTAGAGGCTTGAAAATTGTTGTTGTTTTTAGGGATCCGATAATAACAATAAAATTTAATAAAATAACCATGTATCCCTTTATTAACAACAAAAAACACAATATTTTTTTTAATCTTTATCGACATAAGTACCGTATGTATTTTCCGTTTAAATTACTAAAGAATACTCGGGAAATAATTAGGTATTTAAATATTACGTCAATTAGATTCCAATTCAAGCGACAAACAAACACATAACTAACATAATTCATAATGTACGAGATTATGATTTATCATTAAAACGATTAATAATAATTAACTGAAGGGAATGAAATAAAAAAAAAACTATGTATCAAATTACAGTTACATACTTTTTAGTATCATCAAAATATATTTACAGTATCCGAGTAACTTAGAATATAGATAATAAAATCTAGTAAAAGCGCCACCTAGCATAGCTTATAAACAATAATCAATTATAAATGGGCATTCAAGTAGTACTTACTGCTACCGACAGATGTCAGTGCTTCGACTCCTAACGATGTCCTTTATAAGTCATAAGAAATCATAGAACGTGAGTAAATTTTTTTAAAGATTCGGATAGTTGTTTGTAGTAACTAGTACCTGGGAGACGGGAGTCATGCTCAGGAGTGACCCGGGAGATTGAGCTTTGCTCGGATTTTAAACAATAGTACGGAAGAAGAAAAAATTATAAAAGGAATAACCTAACCAAAAGCATGTCAGGACATGTCTAAGGAGGGTTCCGTAACTATAAACGCGTGATAGCCAATAGGTATTTAATAATAATAATAATATAATAATACATATGGACGATTCACACCACGTCAATCTGATCCAGTGGTAAGTTCTCGAAGAACTTGTGTTACGGGTACCAGACAACGGAAATATATTTAATACTTTTATACTATACATATATTTAAGATTTTTATTATATTATACACATATTTAATACACATCCATGACCCAGGAACACAGAAAAACTTTTTGTTCCTTCGGCGGGATTTGAACCCGCGACCCCCGGCTTGAGCATCAACACGCTCAACCAACTGAGCCACAGAGGTAGTCGATTTACTAAATATTTATTTAAATTACTATAAATATTTATTTAAATTACTTCAAAAGTTATTGTCCGATTAGTTCAAATAATTTTCCGAAAGAATAAGTAACGACCACTGTGGCGCAGTGGTGAGCGCGTTTGCACTCAAGCCGGAGGTCGCGGGTTCGAATCCCGCCAGGGAACAAAAAAGTCTTATTATTTAGTATGATGCAAAGGGAGGGAAGAGGGGGGGTGACTTGTAAACCACTTTGGATGCCAGTTACTCCAAATTGTTGACTTTGTAAAAAAGTTATGTATGAAACCTTGCCTTTATTTTAAAAGACCTATTCAACGATACCCCTCACATTATTTCTTACAGGCGTTATTAATCTAAGGCTTACAATGAAAAAATATTTTTCATCCCCATTTCACATCTATGAAATATAAAATAAGTATTTTATGATGCCAAAAGTGACATTTAAGTTACATATTACATAACTGTTCCAAATTTCATCAATTTATATTCATAACTAGCTGTTGCCCGCGGTTCCGCTCGCGTAAATACCGTATCCCACTTTTTCAGAATAAAAAATTGCCTATGTTCTAATCCAGAGCCTAAACTACTACCGTATAGTGCGATTCAAATGAGAATAGGATCGAGTCGGCGCCATATTGTAACGTCATAGCTGTCAATTTTACCCAATTGGGTACCTAATTAGGTAGGGTGGGCAAAAAAAGTTTTTTTCTTTTAATATAATAATTTATTTACAAAATTGAGTGAAAAAATGTAATCTGAATCTAGCTCTTCAATTTCGCTCATCTCTGTATTACTGTCCGAGTAGTCATCGTCGTCTATGTAACACAGCGCCTCGTTTACTCATTTTCGAGCAAAATGAGTATGACAATAACAAAAACAGTATAATTTTGGCAAGTTGCCTTGCACCAACAATGAAAAACAAAATGTTAATTTATGATTTTAAAAACGAATTATAAATATGTATTATTATAATTAAATGTTTAGATAATTTAACGTTATTATTTAAATTCGATGTAAGACTATTATTCCTCTTCTTTTATTTATGGCAATCGCGGTTGCAAAGGTTTTGCACCATTCTGCTAGTGTCGAGTATTTATAGAATTATTTTGACTATTATTATTGGCAAATAAGTTTTTCTGCTAACCATATTTTTCAAGTGACATTTGACAGATAGAGGTCATTGACGTTCCTATTCTCATTTGAATCGCATTATATCAAATTTCATCGAAATTCGTTCAGTAGTTTTTCCTGAAAGAGTTACAAACATCCATCCATTCTCACAAACATTCACATTTGTAATATTAGTAGGATAACAGAAGCTGAAACAGCGGACAGACAGACAGACGGAGACGGACGGACGGACACAGTAAGTTTATAAGGTTTCCTCGAGTATTACGAAACCCTATTACATAGAATAATAAAAAATATAGAATTAAAAAAAAATCGTCTGACTGGGATTCGAACCCGCGTTCATCAGTTTGCCATTAACGCAAAGTCTGTCGCTTATTAGCTAAAATACTGAAAGCCGTTTCCGAGAATCTCAATTCATATTTACAAGATTTGCTTGTTTGAAGTACTATCAGATAATGAAAATTTGTACTGTAACTTGTATTACGTACGTTGCAATATATTAAAGTTATAACCTAACCGAGAGCATGTCAGGACATGTCTAAGGAGGGTTCCGTAACTATAAACGCGTAATATCCTTCTTTTTTTAATTACTACAAAAGTAACTGTCCGATTTGGTTCACAATAAATTTCCTAAAGAGTTTTTAGCAAGTTTCTATCTCATATAGTTTAAAAATGCTAGGGGGGGACCAACTTACAAACTACTTCGGTGGCCAATTAGTCGAAAATGGTCAACTTTATAAAAAAGTAACGTATGAAACCTTGCCTTTATTTTAAAAGACCTATTTTACGATACCCCACACGATGGGGTAGAGTGAAAAAACTATTTTTCATCCCCACTTCACATGTATGGAGAGCCACCCTTAAAATATAAAATTATTATTTTTTTATAATCCCAAAACCGTGATCTATACACAATCTATAACTGCACCAAATTTCATTAATTTATATTCATAATTACAGGAGCTAGAGGCGCGGACAGACAGACAGACAGACAGAGAGACAGATGGACTGAGCGAAACTTTAAGTACTACGGAACCCTAAAAAAGGCAAAGAGAGAGTGGGCAGAAAAAAAGCGTCTCTGTTGTGAAAGAAATACACCAAAAAAAAAAAGAAAAAGAAAAGAACAATTCTGTTATAACAACTTACAAAAAGAAGTGAAATCCCACCAAAAACATTTTCATGTAAAAAAAAATATGCCAAGACGATACCATATGACTAACACTGTCAAAAAGTTATGAAACCTCATGTAAAACCAAGCTTCTTACCCTACACGCCTTAACTCTGCAAGCGTAACTTCACAAACTCTACACCTTAATCATTTTATGTGGCTTGGCCATTTCGATATTATAAGAGAGTATCATAGAAAAACAGTCGATTATAAATTTTTCTCCTTACGGCCAAGTGAATGTAGCGAAATGGCCAGGCCACATAAAATTACTAAAGTGTAGAGTTTGTGAAGTTACGCTTGCAGAGTTAAGGCGTGTAGGGTAAGAAGCTTGGTTTTACATGAGATTTCATAACTTTTTGACAGTGTTAGTCATATGGTATCGTCTTGGCATATTTTTTTTTACATGAAAATGTTTTTGGTGGGATACTTCATAGTTGACTACTCACAGCGCCTTAAGGTTGTTCCAAAAAGTAAAGCTTCCATCCCACCAAAAACATTTTCATGTAAAAAAATTATGCCAAGACGATACCATATGACTAGCACTGTCAAAAAGTTATGAAATCTCATGTAAAACCAAGCTTCTTACCCTACACGCCTTAACTCTGCAAGCGTAACTTCACAAACTCTACACCTTAGTCATTTTATGTGGCCTGGCCATTTCGCTACATTCACTTGGCCGTAAGGAGAAAAATTTATAATCCGACTGTTTTTCTATTATACTCTCTTATAATAACGAAATGGCCAAGCCACATAAAATGACTAAGGTGTAGAGTTTGTGAAGTTACGCTTGCAGAGTTAAGGCATGTAGGGTAAGAAGCTTGGTTTTACATGAGATTTCATAACTTTCTGACAGTGCTAGTCATATGGTATCGTCTTGGCATAATTTTTTTACATGAAAATGTTTTTGGTGGGATATATTGTACCGCCAACGCGCAATGGCCTAGTCACTAGTGAAACGAGACAACGTCAATCGTCACAAGTCACAACTCACAGCCAGCGACAACAGGCTGTCTCATGTCTAGTGTTTACAATGATTGTTCTTATTACCCTCCGCAACAGATTGTTAACTTTCTGTGATTACTGATTACTGATTAGGTAGGACGAGTAGATAAGATTATCTCGTACTTATTTGGAAGCGAAAGCTAAGTGTTTACTTCGGGAACATACCTGTTCAGGGGGTTACATTTTCTAGAAAAACTCGCGCGACGGCAATTAGTACTACGTGAAAATGTACTAGGAGGGGCGGAGGAGTTTCTCGCCATATACTACGGATGATCACCCTTGAGGGGGGTAAAAATTGGGTAAGTGGTCACGTAATATGGGCATGTTCCCTTAGGTAGGTATCTAAGGGCCCCATACATGATCCGGTCTGCCTTCAGTTCGGCCTGAACGGATGCAAAATCGTATCGTCTGTGTGCAATTTCGAGATCGCGTCAGTCGGCCATACGGACTGAAGCGATTCGTTCCAGTGCTGCTCTGTTTTTGTGAAACTACTAAACTCGTATTGAATTCTACTAAAAAGTACTAAAAACAACTAAAGAAGCTACTTAGGAATTCCTGAAGCCCCCCAAAAACCATTGCATGTTAAGGTTATATGTTATATTAATTTTTTTTCATTCATTGAATTTTACTATAAATTTTACCATTAAATTAAAATATACTAGCAAATATCACGTATATAGTAATTAAACGGGTACCTAGTATTAAGAAAATTACGGACGAATGTATTATTATGATAGGTTTTTTTTTTTGTGTTTAACCTAGGCCATTTTGCATATGATTACTGTCTGGCTCTTTCCTACTAAAACACTACTAATAACTTAATTTCTACTAAGGAGGGAATAAAATACTCAATTTAGTAAAATTTTGTAAAATAACTAAGTTGGCAACATTAATTCTGGCCTGACCGGGCGGCCTGAACGCTCGGCCTGTCCGGACCGTGTGAGTGTGTGGACAAATCGCTTCAGTTCTTGCCCGAGCCGCGGCCATGCGGGCGTGTATCGTGTACAAGCGTTGTATGAGTTTTCGTGGTGTTTAAATACAAAATTGATAAACACGACCGTAGCGCGCGGCAAACCAGAATGGACTGATGCGATTGTTCCGTGTGTGGGCCCGAATCCGATCAGGCCGAACTGATGTAAATTGGGTTGGATGTGATTTTTTTCGTGTGTGTGCTCGAATCCGTTCAGGTCGACTGACGTCAGTTCTAACTGAAACGATCGGCCTCTCGTCTGTGGGGCCCTTAATACTTATATCGCCGAATACTGAAACGACAGATCGACGCCGAACACTAAATTAAATGACGCTCGTGTATACTCGTTCAGAGTCCTTGTCATTTTGGCTAGCAGAGACAGCGACAGCCTGTGAATAGGAGGGCTCTTAATTTTGGTTAGCGTTTCAGTATTCGGCTGATAGTAAGCATTTGTACTTTGGCAGACACAGTGCCCTCCGAGTTTGATTGTTACTGACCTCTAACTCTAAGCATGCGGTCAAAACACTCTGTCGTTGTATTTCCGGCATTAGATAGCTAATCTTTAAACTTATATAATAAAGAGGAAAAGTTTGTTTGCATTGAATAAGCTCCGAAACTATTGGACCGATTTTGATGAAATTTGGCTTAGATTAGAATATACCACGGGGAAGGACATAATATTATGCTACTTTTCATCGCGTAAAAATGTACGGTTTCTGCGAAATTAACTCTTACGCGTACGAGTCGTGAGCAACATCTAGTTAAAAATACAAACATTTCTTCGGATTTTGTATCGATCTTGATTTGCTCGGCTATAGGTGCTATTAAACTTGATACGTGGTCGCCGGCGAAGCATTTGCGATTCTTCTCTTCTCTTAAATTTCTTTTAAACTAATAGATATTATAGTATTCAAAATACCAACCTAGATAGATCCTAGCGCGCAAGGTTACTAGACTTGAGAGCATTCCTTTGTAGGTCACAGCCTTGACATAGTTGCGCTCAGGGGTGACTAGAGGCGGAATACTAAAGTTGTTTCCTAGGATACCTGATTATTTCGATAATCAACGAAAGTGTATTATCTATACTAATATTATAAAGCTGAAGAGTTTGTTTGTTTGAACGCGCTAATCTCAGGAACTACTGGTTCGAATTGAAAAATTCTTTTTGTGTTAGATAGTCCATTTATCGAGGAAGGCTTTAGGCTATATAGCATCATGCTAAGTTCAATACGAGCGGAGCACCAATCAATAATGTTTCAAAATCGGGGTTTTTTCCCCCTTTTGAGAGCTTTCGCTGCGTACGCTGCGGAAACGGTTAAAGTTTCGCTAAAATGATGTATGACAGAATTGTTCCCCTTTAAAAGTTCTAAAAAAAAGTCCGCGACGGTATATTATGTCTATCTTTTAAGGTTGGCTCACAATAACCTTTTTATGCTAACCAAATTTGTTCTAAAATTAAGCATTATTTGTGAGGGTGTTTTCATAAAGATGATATTAATCCTTATCCAAGTAAATACGTTATTCATTACAAGCATTTAATCTAGAAGAAATTTGCAGTTTACATCATTTGATTTCAATTAGAGTCCGACCGAAACTGGTTTTCCGGCCGAAACCGAAACTGAAACCGAATATTCGGCCGTGGCTTCAGTTTCGGCCGAAACCGAAACCGAAACTCACGTAGTCAAGTAGAAAATTCCTTAAAATACTGAAATTTGGTGCATTTTATCCATTATTCTGCATTAATTAGGACATGAAATGGAAACACGGTATATTAATTTTGTTGTGATCATTTATTTAATGTAATATTAAAAATATATTAAGTAATTATATTTTAATTATGTTTTCAAATAATTCAGTTGCGTTGTCAAAAGAAACGAAGTTAGGCGAGCGTGCACGAAAACTTCCGAAATCAGTTTCGGTTTCGGCAAAAGTTTCGGCCAGTTTTGGCCGAAACTCGGCCGAAACCGAAACCGAACTTTCGGTCGGACACTAATTTCAATGAGTATTTTAAAAGATATCGCAGTAATAAAATAGTCCAGCGCGCAATTATGTACGGCGCGCGGCGCGGGCGGGCAGTTTAAACGATGATATTAAGTAATTTTTGTAAATAAAAATTTTAATTCACAATACAGACAGATATCGGTAGTCACGTCACGTAGGTATTGGTGAAATATTATGTTAATCCAATACATTGTTTTTATTATAGAACTTCGTGATTGTAATTAAAAAAGTCATCTCATCTTACCCCCTGCACAGCGTTTCTTTGATTAATCTTCTAGAAAAATTAATATTGTTGCAAAATTACCGCCGCCCATGGACAGTCGCAACACTAGAGGAGTTACACTTGTAACGTCAATTCACAACACCAGAGGAGTTACATTAGTAACGCCAACTCGCAACACCAGAGGAGTTACATTAGTAACGCCAACTCGCAACACCAACGGAGTAACATTAGTAACGCCAACTCGCAACACCAACGGAGTAACATTAGTAACGCCAACTCGCAACACTAGAGGAGTTACATTAGTAACGCCAACTCGCAACACCAGAGGAGTTATACTTGTAACTTTTCTGGTGTTGTTTTCTGCGAGGCCGTGCTATTTATCCGATCGAACCGGCCCATTCGTCCCGAAGCACGACTCTCCGACGCTTTTCTCGCAATTGAAGTTGTTTGTCTCGTTACCTCTATTAGATAGTAAGCGGTTAGCGGTAAGTGTGGTTTCGGAATAATAACAATTTGGTTTGATGTTGAATTTATTTTGTCATTAATACAAGTTGTAAACCGTTAGATTCCAAAAGATTAAGAAGCTTCTAGATTTAGTAGAGAGCAATCGCACTATACGGGGCACGGGCTGATAGTGATGAATGATGATAACAAAAACTAAACAGCACACGAACACAAGGAAATAATGTTAAACATGCCATTCACCGAGTAAACGACCCTCCCTGTGGTGGCCTTGCGACATACGCAAAAAATTGAACTTTTTAGCTAAAATATTCGTTACGTAATTGATTGAGCGTACTTGTTAGAGATTACTTTTTTATATAATTTGGATAGCAGCAAAACCTGTTTTATTAATGTTATGGAGATTAAGTTAACTTTGATTTCAGGTTGTCTTTATTAATTTACCTACTTAAACCGCCAAATTAAACGAAATCTATATTTTGATAATAAATAAACACAATAATATAAAAAAAATCTAAAAACAATTCATTCCTCGCCCCTACAGGCCGGTGTACTCATTTGTGTACAGTGGCGTTTTATGGTTTACTGTTAATTTTGCCAAAAAAATATATTTTACCATTATTTTGCTGCTGATATATCACGTTCTAAATAATTATAATTACACTGTTTAATTGTTTACACAGCTTTAAAAATTAAATGTAGCCTATTTGAGGTAAAATTTGTACAGAAATTAGTCGTCCGCATATTACAATAATTTACTTACACACGAAAAAAAAAAAAAAACGCAACACGTGCTCAATTTCTTACTTTGTCCCTTCACGTAAACATCAACTCATGGCACGTAAGAGTCAGACAGGACAATCTTTCTATTATGTATGTGAGAAAAATCACATCCTTTTCCGAAAACGCATTGAATTGTCTAGGTCTGGACCAAGTTTTAGTAATTTTGTTGCCAATACCTATCTAGTATTATTCTATAATATTTGTTAAAGCTAATTCTTTATTCTAAACATTTGCGAATTATATAGGTATACAATACCATTAAAAAAAAACACTAAAAATTTTGTTAAATATTCGGCCGTTGTACCCATTTGGAACATTACAGAAGGATTTACAGAACAATACGCTTACAGGTGCAAGTCTGAAAGCTAGTACCTTATGTTTGTTTTACAGATTAGAATGTATTTTATAATTTTTAATACTAACATCAATATTCATTGAACATTAGATACTGAAAAAGACTAACAGAGTAACCTTACATATATACAAGCACCAAAATTCCTAACATTGTTTCTTGCTAGAGAAAAAAAATACAAACATGTTAAAGGTATGTACTTAAATTATAACAACAGGAATTGTTTTGTTGTTATAATTTAAGTATAACATTATACTTTTATTGTAAATAATCGCTCTGATTATGTACAATTACCTACCTAGTACCTAAGCTTAAATTTGTAGGTGTACCCAATTGCACACGGCGGCGGTAAATGGGTTAAATACTTATCTACACTGATATTGTATACAGGAAAGATTTGTTTATTTGTTTGAATTAAAAATGTTCCGAAACTACTGGACCGATTTTTATGAATTTTGGCACAGACAGAGTAGACCACGGGGAAGGACATAGGCGTTTTATCGCAGCAACATGTAGAGTTTCTTCGGTATATCCTTTTGCGCGCACGAAGTAGCGACTTGCGGGTAACATCTAGTTTCAATATTTTAATGAGCCTTATCATAACAACAAAATATGTTATATGTATAGTAAGTTTTTACTCAAGTTTTGAAGGTTACTCCGAGCATTGAGGGTCATCTATAAATTCTAATATAGACCAGAGGCTAAGAAGCTTTTTTTGATGTGTCTCGATCTACCGACATCAAATTTTGGAACAGAAAACTCCTGCTTTTCTGCTTGATACGAGTTACAATTTGAAAGAAACTGGTCAATGAAATCTAATTTATCAGTTTCAGCCTGATGACGTCCACTGCAAGACATAGGCCTCCCCATAAATTTTCAGTGCAACCAGTCGCTCGCGGCCTGTATCCACCGCCTCCCTGCGACTTTTGTCAGATCGTCTGTCCACCTGGTGGGAGGCCAACCTACGCTTCGACGTCCGAAATTGAGTAATTTTTACCCGACTGCCGGGAGGGTTATGTGTTTGGCGCGTATCTTGTATGTATGTATGTATGTATGTATGTATGTATGTATGTAATATTCTTTATTACCTTGTATCTTCAGAACCGCTAAACGGATTTTCACATTTGAGGTATCGTTAGATTCGTCTTAATAGCCCAAGTGTTCTTAGATAGGTGACATTAAAAAAAAACAAAATGGCGGATGTTTGACGCCATATTGTGAGGTAAAAAAAAAAATATCTACCAAGTATATCGAGTGGGGTATCAAAATGAAGGATTTTAAACACTGATTCTAAATATGTATATAACTTGCAGTTTTATATTAAATATAACGATAAATAATAATAATAAAAAACAAAAACCCGCCTGCATTATACTACAATAACAATAACTACGATAACTACAAAAGCAACTGAAAAGACTGAAATAAAATAAATAATTAAAAAAATAAAAAAACCCGACTGCAAAAAATACATATTACCTAAGCAACGCACTAAAAAGACCGAAACAAGTTTGAGAAAACTGACTACACTATGAGCTGAAACCCTAAGTGAAATAATTGACGTTATGTTTGTTAGCAGGCGGGGCCCATATATTTTTGTACGATTTATAATTTGCGAATGGGTCCCGCCTGCTACCAAACATAACGTCAATTATTTCACTTAGGGTTTCAGCTCATAGTGTAGTCAGTTTTCTCAAACTTGTTTCGGTCTTTTTAGTGCGTTGCTTAGGTATATGTATTTTTTGCAGTCGGGTTTTTTTATTTTTTTAATTATTTATTTTATAGATATTGGTTGCAACAATATTACGCGTTATCAGAGCTCACTATTCATCATAAAGCAGTTTGCGAACTCGAGACGCCCTTGGCCAACCCTTGTAAATATTTAAAATATTCGATGAAAGAAATCAAAGGGAATTTTCAATTATTGTTGGCAATCGTATGCACATTGCATAGTATCTATAATTATATACTTAATACATAATGCTTATTATAGTCAAAAAATTTTGGTCATTCACTGCTACTGTACCTTACTAGCTTAGCGGGCGAGGCGTGTTGAGTGAGTTCTTGTCACTACTCGTGGAAAAGAAGTTAACTACAATTTGTTTGGCATCGAAACAACGCCCCTAGTGTCAATTAATTCGATGCCATACAAATAGGCAATCGGACAATTTTTTTTTTATTGCATAAATGAATAGTACTTCTTAATATGATTAACTTCTCAGAAGAAACCGTATATCAAAAGTCAATATTTTCAAAGGTACAGCGATTTGTATAAAAAATTTCGCGAGCCTCCTAAAAACGCTCCATACTAAAGTCGACCTAAAAATGACGTCACTTGTATATGAAGTAGTATATGAAGTATATGGCCGCAGGAATATATTTGTAAATATCTCCGATATTTGTGCGTTTAAGTTCATACTTACCATAATGAATGTTTTTGTATATGATGTGAGTAAACTAATGATGTAGGTTTTGTTTACCAATTTCGCAAAAAAAATAAAAATTTTTTTGGTGTAAAGACTCGCGAAATTTTGTATACAAATCGCTGTACCTTTGAAAATATTGACTTTTGATATACGGTTTCTTCTGAGAAGTTACTCATATTTAAGAGTACTATTCATTAATGCAATAAAAAAAAATCAGTCCGCTTGCCTATTGTAGTCCACTTCTTCACGGCGAGTAGTAACAAAAACTAGCACTCCCTCACTCAGCAGTCAACAGTCAACAGTGTCAACACACAGGATTATTGGCCGTCCCAGTTATACAGCAGTTGCTTTTGTCCATTCAATCGCTCAAATCATGAGTTTACTGCTTGGGTATCAGTTTCTGTGCTATTGTTGTCCACCAATGCAATGTAAATAAATACATGCGGCGAATGTAAAATATGCAACGTATCTGATACACAATCTTATCATATAATATAAGCCGTCAGCTGCGATCAGTTTCCCTTATCTTTTTAGGGTTCCGTACCCAAAGGATAAAACTGATTACAGACCCTATTACAGAGACTTCGCTGTATGTCTGTCCGTCCGTCTGTCACCAGGCTGTTTCAACTTAACCGTAACAACTGACCGTTGAAATATTTTACAGACGATGTATTTTTCTTTGCCGCTATAACAACAAATACTAAAACAGAATAGATTAAATATTATATTATTTAAGGGCGGACCCATACAATAAACGTGATTTTTTGCTGTTTTGTACGGAACCCTACGTGCGCGAGTCCGACTCACACTTGGTCAGTTTTTTTAAGTTCAATGTCCTGCAGTGGACTATTCAAATCTTAAAAGGTTTTTGTATATTTACTATTTTGACCAGCCGTCTAGCAAGGTCAACCCCCCCCCACACACACACACACTTTAGTAGATAAGATTCTTTTTCTTTAAATTAATAACCGTTTCTTTTTGTTTTCACTTATAAAATATACTTAACTTGCCGTTAATATTATTGTTACATGTATACTGCAGTAGCGAAGACTGCTTCTCCTTCATAGGGAAGCCGGAGCCTGTTTAATAGGTAGGGATTTCTATGAAGGTTTGCAAGAGGTAAGTGACAAGGGAAGCCGATAGGAATGGAGTTATAGGAACCCTACGCCACTGGTATAATGTTTCGAAGGTGGGCGTTGACACTTGTGCCACAGCCCTCATGGGCTACAATAAGTGTCATCATGTAAAATTGTTTGTTGTAATTTTTTGTCATGTTGTTTGGTAAATAAATAGATTTAAATTTAAATCTAAAAGGACAAGGTGTCAACGCGCGACACTATCCTTGAACTGGTTTCAAGTGTGTCGGCTTTGGACTCCTTCTTTTGCATCTATCGCTACGCTGGAGTCCATGTGTGATGAGTGTAAGTTTTAGTCGCTACTCGCCGTGGAGAATTTAAGTATAATTTTGACTTGATGATGTTGATTCGATGCCATACAAATTGTAGTTGACATCTTCACGGCTGCTCGCCGACAAAAAACTCGCACAGAGCACACAGATGATGTCCGAAACTTCGGCCTTCAGAGGTTTGTATTATCTTCACTGTCTCGCAA
Organism: Glaucopsyche alexis; assembly: GCA_905404095.1. Lineage (NCBI taxonomy): Eukaryota > Metazoa > Arthropoda > Insecta > Lepidoptera > Lycaenidae > Glaucopsyche > Glaucopsyche alexis. The sequence continues at coordinate 29,790,619 of FR990048.1, forward strand.
ACATCAAAGAAACTATTCCCGTCATTGCAACCTGCTCCCTTAAGTTCAGTTGCAGGTAAAGTAAAACCAATATTATGGTATCGCAGGTGTTGAATGCGGGTCAGAATCAATATTTTCTCTATTCGTCAATCGCGGACGTCACGTGTGTGTTATATTGCCAATTTAAATAAGCCCCAGTCTGCGCGATCATATAAATATTAATGTTATTTGTAATCTGCCATTTTAATATTTTCTTGATTTAAAAGGTCAAGACTCAAGGCACAATTTCTATGATAATGTGTGGAAATCGTCGAGTATACTAGAGCACGGCGTGGACCACCGACCCACTCTTGAGATTGTTGGTTGGCCACTTACCAATTTCAGGTAGGTTTACCTGACAAGTGGGTAGTCCAGTTTTTTAGCTATATATTACATTGTACATCCATGGTTTTATTTTCTTTTACCCCTTTTTTCTCAATAATTTAACTGCCGGTCAATACAGCTTTGGATTGTGTTTCAGGCATCCTGAGATCACTTTAAAGTCTGTTGAGCCAGGCTACACGAGAGTTATGACGGTGGGAACATGTAGTGGGAAAGCTCAATAATTATGTAAATGCAATCATAATGCAAATCAAGAATGATCGTTATGAACCACTATTAAACATCATCATCATCATGGTGAACAAATAGAAGCTCAGTCTCTTTTCCGTGTAAAGAAGATAAGATTCCACCAAGCTAGCTTACTTACAACAGGTTAGATGACTCATTAAGAAGGTTGCTGACTAAGATTATATCTTTAATGGGTGAGAAGACTTTCTTACCCATTAAATATTCCTCTTTTTTCTCAGTCACCACTTGAGTTATATTTAAGGACCTGAGAAAAATCTTATTGTTACACTCCATAAGTCACAACTCAAGATTTGAACCTGCCGCATATTTTATATGAAAAGTTTACCACACTGGACTGATGCATAATATATCATGTACTTAATTATATTAGGTATAATGATAAACTATTTTAACAAAAATAATTAAATTATAATAATCTTATTAAATTCTTGACCTAGTGATGAAAATGTTATTTTATTGTTTCAGTGTAGTCATAATTCATAATATGACATTCCAAATGTTGTGTTCCAATTCAAAAACATTGATCTAATAAATAAACAGTTTTAGCAAATGTATGTGTCTCTTGGAATACTTAACACCTCAATCAAAAATTTCATGTTAATTCTAGATATTGTTTTGTTTATTGCAATTTATTTTGATACAGGTAATATACACATTCATTTACAAAATAGCAGTGTTTAATCTTATCACAAGATTGTGATCTCTTTCAAACCACCTTGTATATTTAAGATAACTACAGAAGTATAAATATTGAGAATAAAGAGCTGCAAGCATTGTTTTTAAGTGTTGAATCACTTGTCTTCTTTCCATAGTTAAAATGGTTAAAACCTTTATATATAATACCTACAGGTTTGTACGGAATCCTCAATGTGTGAGTCCGACTCGCACTTGGCCGTTTTTTTTAGCACCCTTCCCCACCTTGGTGTTCATCCGTAGAAAAAACCAAGCCCTCCTCCCTCATTTGCAAACAGAAAGATAAAAAAACTAATGGGTTGCACTCCGGGAGTGCCGGTAGAAATAAAAAATCTCAAAAGTGGGGCCATTTAACTGGAGACTTTTTTTTCTCCATAGTGTTTTCATCATATGTCAAATTTCAAAATGGCCCCAAAAATCTCAAAAGTGGGGCCATTTAACTGGAGACACTTTTTTTCTCCATAGTGTTTTCACCATATGTCAAATTTCAAAATTGCCCCAAAACCCTCAAAAGTCGGGCGATTTAACTGGAGACACTTTTCGTGGGGGGGACAATTGGAGGTAAAGGTCAATGGTAAAATATGTGATGGGAATGTTGGGGGGTCAAAGGGGGGGTCAAAAGGGGTCAAAGGTAAATGTGATGGGAATGGTGGGGGTCATGGGTCAATGTGTCTGGGGAGGTTGGGGTCAAAGTCAATGTGTTGGGAAGGTTGGGGTCAAAAGTCAGTACAAACTAAAATAGTTTCATGCTCACGTAAACCAAGACAGCAAACAATTGCAAGTTGCATCTTACAAATTTTCAATCAGGGTCATGTGTCCTGCTCGAGTTTAACAGTTTGGGATGGGCCCAAGGAAAGTGCACAGGGCCACTAAAGCAGTTTTCACTTTAAAAATATCTCATGGTTAAAGCCTCATGCTCACGATCCAGTCTGCACATTCAACACAGTAATCATGGCCATCGCATGAGATTTTCCTACATGTTGACTACCTACTACTATTTTGCCTCATAGAAAACAAATAAAAATGTGGTAGACAGATACATAAAATTTGGACCGTGGATTCCTTTTGTGATGTTTAGGTCCATTAAGAAGCGATTTTGCGAAATTCAGCCCCTAGTAAAAAGGTGGTATCAACGTTTGTATGAAACTTTTTGTTTGTGGTCAGATCTGTTTGAAATTTCGTAATGGTGCTCTTTGACATATGTAAAGTTAACTAAAACTATAATTCAATATTTTCTAAAATTCAATCTTTTAAGGGGTAAAAAGGGGTACTAAACTTTGTATGGGGAAAAAATATTAAATGAAGATAGAAACTTAATATTTGGACCGTAGCTGCCTTTTATTACACGGTATAGGTACACTAAGAAGGCATTTTGGGAAATTTACCCTCTAAAGGGGTAAATCAACTTTGTATGTAACTTTTTTGTTTGTGGACAGATTTCTTCGAAATTCCGTGAATCATGATGTTTCTCTTTAGCATATGTCCTTCCCTGTCGTCTACACTACATCATGCCAAATTTTATCAAAATCGGTCCAGTAGTTTCAGAACCTATTCAATGCAAACAAACAATCAAACAAACATACAAACAAACAACTTTTCCTCTTTATTATATTAGTATAGACCAGTGTTTTTCAACCTGTGGGTCGCGACCCCCTGGGGGGTCGCGAAGCTTCTGTAGGGGGGTCGCCGGAGATCGAAGGAACTTTAGTAAAAAACAATAAAGATTAAAAATAATGATTTATTAGTAAGAGAATTTTAAGAAAAGGATATACCCATAAATCGATCATCGATGAAATTGCCGTTCTGCAGTAGGTACTGGCCATTTCAATAAAAATATTTTTTGTTTGGCTAAGAATTCTAATTTCAAATTATTTTATTTTAAAAACATGGAATTCTTTTTCCAAAAGTAGTCATTTGTTTATTGATTAGTGTTACATTTTCATCGCATATCAATCTTTTTCGTCATCATGGATACGTTAAAAATTCGAGTAATTATGGAATATGAGTACCGTCGTGGCAGCAACGCGGCACAAGCGGCACGCAACATCAACGACGTTTACGGAGCTAATACTACAAACCAACGCACCACCTGTTATTGGTTTGCTCGCTTCCGTTTTGGAAATTTCGAACTGAAAAATGAACCTCGCGGTCGTCCGAAGACTTTGGTCGGTCGTCCGAAGACTTTGGTCGACAATGACGAATTAAAGGCGATTGTGGATGCTGATGATACACAATCTACAGCTGAATTAGCAGCAGCTTTCGACGTTAGCGTCAAAACAATATTGGTCCATTTTCGTCAAATTGGCAAGGTAAAAAAAGCTTGACAAATGGGTGCCCCACGAACACAATGATCGCCAGCGCGAAGTACGTGTCGAGACGTACCTTGCACTGCTCAACAGACACATAAATGAAGGAATTTTGAACCGCATTGTTACCTGCGATGAAAAATAGATTCTGTTCGATAACCGCAAGCGCTCAGCAAGTTGGTTGGATCCTGCTACAGCACCTAAACAATGCCCTAAACGAAAACTTACTCCTAGAAAAGTGATGGTCACTGTTTGGTGGTCTAGCGCCGGTGTGATTCATCACAGCTTCTTACCAAACATGGTGAGCATTACTGCAGATGTGTACTATGAAGAATTGAACACAATGATGGAGAAGCTGGCACATCTCCAACCAGCATTGGTCAATCGCTCGTCTCCGCTGGGAACTGGGGTTGGAAGCTCTCCGTCATCCGCTCTACTCATCAGACCTTGCGCCTACAGACTACTACTTTTTCCAGAATTTGTATAATTTGTATAAGAAATATAAACTACATAATGCAAAATATCAAACATGATTTCACTGGAAATTAATTTTATAATATTGGTTTTTGAAGCTAAATTATGGCGAAAATTTATATCACACGCATACGAAAGTTTTTATTTAATTTAATAAATACGTGTTCAAATAACGATATATATATAAAAATTCGTGATTTGTGCACAAAATTAACCAAACATCAATGATTAGTGGAGTGGAGTGAAATTGGTGTCAAATTTCTTGGCTAAAATTTACTTTATGGACCGTAGAGTAGGGGGGCTGGTGATTTTTTAGGTGATAGATATCATTATTAGGAGTAATCCTGCAAAGTTTCTAATTGCGCAAACGCGTAGTTTTTTAGGAAAAAATTAAACAAGTTTCGATTATTTATATGCAAAAAAAAAAAACTGAAATCAGGCTATAGCAGTAGGTCATACAGCCAGGTAGCATGCTGCCAGTCAAATTATGCCAAATTTAAAGTAAACTAGAGACGATTTTGGCGTTATTTACTATAAATTTGCAAACTAAAATGGTAGGATCGTCGTTTAATGCTCAATTTATCAATAATAATATCCTTTTAACACTCTTTATAAAAAAAAATTAAAAGGTTTTGAAACTAGTTGAAACGAAACGCAAAGATCTTTATTTAACTAATAGATATATTATGTTTTTAAAATAATGTAAAAATTAGTTTAATAGAAAAATAAATTATGATAAATAATCTTGTTAGCGACGGTGCTGAAAGTAAAAAGTGATTCAAAAATCAATCTATAACTCAGAAATGAATCGATCAACCCCGACTCCACGTAGTACTTGTCTGTCAACCCCTAGAGTGTTATATTTAAGCCCGGAGGCGCGGAGGGAGGGTAGCCCCCGCCCGCCGTAACGAAAGGAGAAACCAGGACTCGCCGTGGCGGCGGAGGCTGGTCGCCGAAGGCGACCAAAAAGCCGGAGCTGCCTAAGGCGAGTGTTGGTTTCTGCGTTTTGTTACGCTAGGGCGAAGGGGCTGCATTTCCCGCAGCGCCGGAGACGTGACAGACTGACATTGACCCAAAAACCGTCCCAAACAGTAAATATCAAGTAGGGACAATTCTTTAAGCATTACTTTGTAACCAAATATGGAAATAAAACTTTTTGATTTTGATTTTTTGATTTTTATTTCATATTCCCCAGACTAATCTAGTCAATAACAACAGGAAATTACTAGCTTTAATTTATTTTTTACAATAAATAAGTTTTTGGTTAGGTTAATTTGGTATTTTTTAAAAAACAAGATGGGATCCTAACATTAACTTAATATACTACATGTTACAAAATAGCTCAATAATATTTAAAAATAAATATAATAAAATTTGAATCATGCCCCACATTTATCCTATTAGTAGGTTTATGGTAATTTTACGGTTGAAAGTATAAGTATAATAATAGTAATAATTTTTTGAATCAGAAATATTTTTATGATACATTTTTGAAAATATTTTAAATTATTAAAATTATAAGTGTTTTATTTTACCTTTATTTAACTAATAGATATATTATGTTTTTAAAATAATGTAAAAATTAGTTTAATAGAAAAATAAATTATGATAAATAATCTTGTTAGCGACGGTGCTGAAAGTAAAAAGTGATTCAAAAATCAATTTATAACTCAGAAATGAATCGATCAACCCCGACTCCACGTAGTACTTGTCTGTCAACCCCTAGAGTGTTATATTTAAGCCCGGAGGCGCGGAGGGAGGGTAGCCCCCACCCGCCGTAACGAAAGGAGAAACCAGGACTCGCCGTGGCGGCAGAGGCTGGTCGCCGAAGGCGACCAAAAAGCCGGAGCTGCCTAAGGCGAGTGTTGGTTTCTGCGTTTTGTTACGCTAGGGCGAAGGGGCTGCATTTCCCGCAGCGCCGGAGACGTGACAGACTGACATTGACCCAAAAACCGTCCCAAACACTAAATATCTAAGAGAGAGTGAGGAGGGGGAGTGGTAAGGAGTCCGAAAAACCCCCACCCTCCTTTCACCACACCTCTGACGTAAGTCTCGTAAACATCCTATAAACACAGTCATAACCTCAAAATTTTAATCATTAACAACTTATAAACCGGTGGTTTCCTAGCCCTCTAGGGAGTGGTACGGGGGGGGGGGGCCAGGCTCCCACCAAAATAGGTCAGAGTATAAACCCCCCCCTCCTCGTATCGAAAACACAGCTTTTGTAACAGTCCTAACCAAACATAAACTCAAAACTTCAACTGTAAATATCTTGGAAACTATGGGTTTGCGCGGGGGGGGAGTGGTATGGGGAGACTTACCCCTCCCCCCTCCTTCCCCCTCCCCCTCCCTCCTTCCTTAAATCGACGGTCCATAATGTAAATTTTTACCAATTTCTTTACTTACTCTGAGACAAACAATTATTTATTTTATTATTGAGTACAACAGCAAATACAAAAAACTATAACAGCTTTGTTTTATCCCTGTACTAAGTAAATAAATTTCAATCACAGATAAAAATCCAGATATTTACAAATGAGAATAAACAGAAAATATAGCAATAAAAATGGGCAAATGTGCCGGCCGACGCAAAACGGGGTGGTTTTTATTTGTATTTATGTGCCGCGCGACGCCCTAGCGGATAATATAGAGTTTACACTGTATAAATAACTTGATATATTACTTAGTAGCCAATGTATAGTTTGATCTATTGACCTGGAATCAAGAGCAAAAGCAAATCTGTTCAATAATGCATATTATTTTAATGGACGCAGAGCCGAGTTAAAAAACTAGTTAAGTGTAAAAGCAGTAGTAAGTTTAGTGATTAAAAATTATGTACTATCAGGGAATCTACATAACCAAAATTCTATTGCACTTGATAACTAATGTATTTTTTAATTTTAGTTGTCATATATTTTCACTAAGCATTTGTTATTATTTGATAAATGGTACTAGGTATAGGTAGGTACTAGTTATTCATGAACTGTTGAATGTTAATATTTTTACCTTTATATAATATCTTAACTAAAGTGTTCCTTAATCCATTAGCTATCACATCATTATCTTTTGTTTTTATTTTGTTAGAATACTCTACAACCTACAAAGTACTTAGGTGTAGTTAATAGCAGAGAGACATGTTCTAATAAGAAACTAATTGTGAGATCTTATCATTATTTGTTAGGTTCATTTCTCTAATAAACGAGACTTGAGGCCATCAAACGAACGTCCAATTGAAAATAATTGTCGCAGAACCATTTTGGAGGTCAACTCCCTATAAAATGCGAATATGTTACGACTAGGTATGCGATTACAAAAAAATGTTTTCATACATATGTATAATATTTGCAAAATTAAATTTGAAGTTTAAATATTACACAACTAATTTATAAAGCAGACAAATGATATCACAAACGTAGATAAACAATGTGCCCTCAAACTGGTCACATTGTAATTTTTTACAAACACGTTCCGTCTTCCTCGCCCCCATCACTCAGCCAGCATCACTCAACATTTCAGGGATCTAGTTCTCATTGCTAAATTGCTAACCTGACCATCTGAACATCCGAGACTTGACAGGAGTGGAAAAAACCGATCACAGCACAAGTAAAACACACAACACATTGCATTGATAATCTAATCCGGTAAGAACTGGATTTTTGGTACATGAATACGTAAAATCACCCATTTTAAAACACAAGATTCACTGAAATACGCGGCGAAACGAGATATGTACCCACCTTACTCTTAGTTATAGCGTGTGTGGCGAGTTTAACAACGGCGAAATTTCCCGTCCCAATCGTTTTTTCGAGCTCATAGTTGCCGACACGTACGAGCTGGTCTATCGGAAAATGTTTGCTTTTGTGCATCGGCTTTATGTTAGCCATTTTTTGCGGACAATCGCGAGATTATTGTCCGCCGCGATTCGCACAGCCCGACAGATTTCTGGTTACTAGTGTTAGTTCGATTTTTTGCCGTCGCAGCGCCACCGGAGCGTACGTCATTCGGAGAGGGCGTACAACTACACCCACATATGTTTCATTAAGAAAACAAAAGGTTGAGCTAATAGCGAAGCTTTTGTGCTAGCTGTAATGAAAACATTTTGAACTATATAAGATACATCACACATATTATGATAATTTAATATTCTAATAAAGCTTTTTATAAGAACAAATGTTATTTCTTTCTTATCAATTTGAATGGTTCAAGGTGCACCTCCCTCGTTAGGAAAAATGAACTCGATTCATATTATCCTTTGCATGACTATCTCTATCTCATTTACTCTCAGCAGAGATCTTTCTGTGCGAGAGGGATTGCGCTATATAGATGTTTGCGTGACATCATAAGGCAGATTTTACGTCATACGCGGCAATTTCAAACGAGTTATTGAAATACACCAGACTAGACTATCGATTTTTCCAACGGAAACAAAAATTTTGAGCAAACCGTGATCATTCAATAGCTATTGATAGTATTTAAACATCCATTACACCTATAACTAATGATGCGTCTCGCATAAGAACAAAGCGTTAGGTAGTATATTGATTTATTTTATCTCGTTCTGTTAAAATGTTACCGTGACCTTATCACTGGGGTCATCACTCATCTCGTGAGTCGCGAGACCTTTACAGGTAGGAGATAATATAATATACGTTCATGCTTTGGAGACTCGCTTTTCTATTGCTCTCTTTAAGGCCACGTGGACCCAATTTTACATGACTTTGAATCGATAATAAACAAACAAATAGTAACTTTAAAAAGCCAAAAAAAAAACACATTGTTGTTTACTTAATGTTCTTTAACAATTTGTGGTTCGAAACATAATATTGAAAACTTCACTCGATCAAAAATAATTCCGAAGAGGAGGCTAAATTTGAATATTTTTCTTTTTGTTCATGAAGTTCATGATAGTTTTACTTTCAAAAATCATATCTACGAAAAGCTAATAACTTAAAAAAGAATAATTTCTGGTTACATTTTGCATGTTGGTTTAATTATTTTAACAATAAATTAATATTGAAATGCAGCGTGCGTAAGCCGCTAGAGTCGCCCCACAGTCGCCCGCTAGGCGTTGACGAGGACAGACCTATGTCAGTTTTGCTAGCGCACGCCTTACCCGCGTATTTATCGAACAATTCTTTCGTTTCTAACGCAGTGTACGAAAGTCAGTTTGTTTTGTTTCTTTTTATTTTTGAACATATCATACACAATAACATGTTATATTTTATCGTCGCCGCGTCATTGCTTTTGCCAGATGAGACGACCTCTGTGGCTCAGTGATTGAGCGTGTTGGTGCTCAAGCCGGGGGTCGCGGGTTTGAATCCCGCCGAAGGAAAAAAAGTTTCCTGTGTTCCCGGGTCATGGATATGTATAATACAATAAAAATCTAAAGGAAAGTCAGTTTCTTTGTATTTTTTTATGTTTCTTTTTATTTTTGAACTAAATCTATACATCTATACATCTATACAGATAAAATATAATTGAAGTGTCTGTTTGTAATGTCAAATTAACAGCTTATCACTTGATGCATATGAAAGTATATTCGATACTAACAATAAAATATCAATTTTTAAAATTTTTGTCTGTCCGTCTGTCTGTCTGTCTGTCTGTTTGTTCCGGCTAATCTCTGAAACGGCTGGACCGATTTTCACGGGACTTTCACTGGCAGATAGCTGATGTTATAAGGTCTAACATAGGCTACTTTTATTTGAGGGTTCCGTATAAAAAATAGGGATCCGTTTTCGTTAGTTGCGGGTAACGAAGTTATGCAAACGAAGTTGCGGGCATCAGCTAGTTATACATATAACCATACACAATAACATGTTACATTTTATTGTCGCCGCGTCGTTGCTTTTGCCAGATGAGACGACCTCTGTGGCTCAGTGATTGAGCATGTTAGTGCTCAAGCCGGGGGTCGCGGGTTTGAATCCCGCCGAAGGAACAAAAAGTTTCCTGTGTTCCCGGGTCTTGGACATATAATACAATAAAAATCTATAGGAAAGTTTGTTTTGTATTTTTTATGCTTCTTTTTATTTTTGAACTAAATTTATACAGATAAATAAAAATGAAGTGTCTGTTTGTAACTTCAAATTAACAGCTTTTCACATAATGCATCTGAAGTATATTCGGTACTTACAATAAAATACCAATTTTTTAAAATGTCTGTCCGTCTGTCTGTCTGTCTGTCGGTCTGTCTGTCTGTTTGTTCCGGCTAATCTCTGAAACGGCTGGACCGATTTTCGCGGGACTTTCACTGGCAGATAGCTGATGTCATAAGGTCTAACATAGGCTACTTTTATTTTAGGGTTTCGTTTAAAAAATAGGGTTCCGCTTCCGTCAGTTAGGCGCAAACGAAGTTGCGGGCATCGGCTAGTTATACATATTATAACCATACACAATAACATTATCGTCGCCACGTCGTTGCTTTTGCCAGATGAGACGACCTCTGTGGCTCAGTGGTTGAGTGTGTTGGTGCTCAAGCCGGGGGTCGCGGGTTTGAATGCTGAAGGAACAAACATTTTTTCTGTGTTCCTGGGTCATGAATGTGTATTAAATATACTAAAAATCTTAAATATGTGTATAATATAAAAATTATTAAATATATTTCTGTTGTCTGGTACCCGTAACACAAGTTCTTCGAGAACTTACCACGGGACCAGATTGACTTGGTGTGAAGCGTCCATACATATATTATTGTGTTGTGTATTATGAGAAAAAAGTAGCTGATGCGTGGAGTAGCCTTAGTACATTATTGAATAAGCCAGTAAACGGTTTTTATGAATTTGTAACATCTACCATCTTCTTTGCCGTACTTTTCGTTTCTTTTTATTTCGATTTCTGTTTTTACAATAATAATAATAAATAACTCCCCACGCGACATCCGAGTCGAGAGCCAAGCTCTAACCACTAGACCACGGAGGCTGTTCTATTTACAATAAAATATAAGGATACGAGCTCAACATCTGTCATGCTTGCCTTTGCAGAACACACCAAGTCACTCGCAAGTAGGGGTTGCAATCCGGATACTTCGAAATTCGAAAAATTCGAAAAATCCGGATTTTTCGATTTTTTCAATCTTGGTTACTACTATGAAAATTACATATTTTAATTGTAATTAGTATGTACTCTAGACGTACAATATTTGAATAAGGGATATAATTAATCGAGTGAACAAAAAATAAGTTGGTGACTGCACGCGAGCATACTGTATTGCTGAATTTGGCAGCGAATTAATATGTTGGCGACTAAATTACCAAACTGGTGAAATCACTCAAGTGACAAAAAATACAAAAATCGGCAGATAAAAAGTAGCGAAATTTAATCCAATTAGCACCGATAAGTTGGTGACCATTATACCATGTAAGTAGCTTATAAAGATTTGATTGATAAATTAATAGCTGCTAAAAATTCAATTTGCAAGCTACGGAAAATCCCAGTTTTGGATACTATTGGAGGTTTTTTTTTCTTTGGTATGGGTATCGTTTTCAAGGTTTTTGGGGGTGCAGAATGATATGAAAATAAAATCCGTTTTAAAATTCCAAAATGGCGTATTTTTTTTTTTTTTATTAAAAATGGATGTCTTTTTCCATGTTTCATATGCTGATTATAAAATTGTCTTCCAATTTCATTTTCCAAAATGGAGACTATCCAATCTTCGTAAAATTAACATGTAGTTTGTAGAGGTACCAGCTATGTAAGGTATAGAAACTTTTCGAAATTCAGGATTTTCAAATTTCTTTTTTTGGCATTCATGAAAAAAATATGCGATTTCCGAGTTAAGGGGGAGGAAATTTTTATTATTTTTCCAGTAATAGTATTATTTTTCCGTTTCTAAAATAGAAGCGATTTTAGAAAAAAAATATGGCAATGTTCTACTTTGACACGAACAGTGTATAAAGCTATAGAAATTTTGGAAAATTCAGGATTTTCAAATTTCTTTTTCTTCCATCGTGAAGAAACTATGGTGTTGCGGGGTTCTTAAGGGGAGGAAATTTTCATTATTTTTTCAATAGGATGCACCGTTTCCGAGATAGAATCAATTTTATAAAAAAAAATTAAATGCTCTACATTGAGATACGAGGGATATATAAAGCTATAGAAATGTTGGAAAATTCAGGATTTTCGAATTTCTTTTTCTCTCATCTTGAAGAAAATATATGGTTACGGAGTTATTAAGGGAGAGGTAATTTTCATTATTTTTCAAGTAGGATGCACCGTTTCTGAGATAGAAGCCATTATAGAAAGAAAAAATACGATAATGCTCTACTTTGAGACACGAACGGTGTAAAACGCTATAGAAAATTTGGAAAATTTAGGATTTTCAGATTTTTTTTCTTCCATCATGAAGAAAATATGATGTTGCGGAGTTTCTAAGGGGGAGGAAATTTTCATTATTTTTCATTAGGATGCACCGTTTCCGAGATAGAATCTATTTTATTAAAAAAATATAAATGCTCTACATTGAAAAACCGGGGCCGGGATGCATAAAGCTATAGAAATGTTGGAATATTCAGGATTTTCGTATTTCTTTTTCTCCCATCATGAAGAAAATTTGAGGTTGCGGGGTTACTAAGGAAATTTAAAATGGATGACTTTTTTGTAATCAGCACCCCCAGAAACCAACAAAGGGACAACCATATTATTTTTATAAAATTAAGTATGTCCGCCATATTGGAATTTCAAAATGAATGTCATTTTCGTATCCAGCACCCCCAAAAACTTGGTAACGACACCTATGTTAATTTTGCGAAAAATGAATAACCGTTATTTTTAAATTTCAAAATGAATCTACCCAATATCTACACCAAGTCGAGGAAAATTAAAAATTGGGAATTTTGTACGCTCCTTTGTTTTTTTTATGTGCGCTGGTTTTGCTGCTTGTATGTTGAGTTACCTACATTACGGAAAATATATGTACCTATTCTTAAATTAAATGTGTACTCACAAATTGTCGCCAAGATGGTTATTTGTTCGCTAATATAATATCAGTCTGCCAGTTTGGAATATTCAGTGGTATTATTTAGTCACCAGATTTGTAATTTTTTATTCCTTACATTCTTTAGCCAACATTTAGTATTCAATATTCGGTATTTTCACATCCAAAATTTAATTGTTTTGTCGTGATTGTTTTAAACACTTACGGATTTTGTCACGGTTTACGTTTTACGGTTACGTTTACGTAACGCGACAAAATCCGTAAGTGTTTAAAACAATGAACAATATTCGCGTAAACATAAGAAATAAATATGTTTTGTCGTGAGTTTAAATACATGCCTTTGGATAATTTGATATTATTTGTTGTCCTGTTGAAATTGTTGACACATTTTTCCATTTATTCAAGTTATTTGGTAGAACATAGTCAATCCATTAAATGGAAATGCGAGGGATGAAGATCTGTTAAAATATTATGGCCGCTATATATGTATACTAGCGACCCGCCCCGGCTTCGCACGGGTACAATACTGATACTAATACTACAGATAACAGAATGTCTTTAAACCTCTAACAAAACGGGTGAAATTTAGTCAAAACAAACAGAAACAAATTAATATAGGTACCTACTATGCTAATACTTAATGAAATAAGTAAGTGGGTATACTTTTATCGTATGAAATACCTACACTTTTCAGAACTAACAATACAACAATCACTAAATAAATAGTTACTCAAGTATCTATCCATCATAGTTACAACGAACACAAAACAAAAAATTTACTCATAGATCTAAACTCGCACGCCTTGGCGACGACGCGACGCCCACTTCGCAACGGGCCGTGCAGCAGAAATCGTAATATTTTAATTTCGCCATAACTTCAAAACCAAACATCCAATTTTAATCATTAAAAGACCAAATATTATCTACATAAACTGTACTTAGTGATGAAATAATTTATTTTGATAAGGATTAATAGCATGAGTAAAATAAACGCGTTTAAATGTAGTCCAAAAAATTCAAGATTTCTAAATAAAAAAATGGTTGTTGTGCCTCACTCGACATAGATAGGTATAGTGTGTCGCGGACTTTTTTGTAGATACTTATAAGATCTACAATTAATTAGAACATTTTATGGTTCTATCTTTTATAGTTTAGGCAGCGTACGCAAAATAAGTAACTTTTCTGGTTGATTTTTTACACCTTGTGTCCGAAAAACCCAAATATCTTACGGAACCCTATTTTTTTCCAAAATAAAATTTAGCCTATGTTACTCGTGGATAATGTAGCTTTCGAATGGTGAAAGAATTTTTGAAATCGGTCCAGTACTTTTTGAGCCTATTCATTACAAACAAACAAACAAACAAACATACAAAGTTTTCCTCTTTATAATATTAGTATAGATGTATGGACTGTTTCTAAGATACTTACAATTTTATATTTTTTCAGTAGTAGTACAGTTCATTAATAGGTGATCCAATTTATAAAAACACTGAATATGGTTTCAGTTTCAATTGCACAAGTAGTAAGAAGTATAATAAGCAAATCCAAACCCAATTAAAGCTTTGTATTTTTATATTTATTGAATTCTTACTAACGAAAGTCGAAACATATTATTGCAATTTTAATTTCTACAATCATAGAATGCCAAATTAATATGACAGCTTAAAAAGAAATGTAGTGGTTTAACTATATTTAATTATCTTCTAAATAATGAATATCTAAGTCCAAATACCTAAATATTATCTCTATGATATCAGGAAGAAGTTTTGGAGTCGATAATACCTGACTGGTTGGTTTAAGATTAGAGAGAGTTTTTCCGAACGAGTCAGTAGCAAAACTAAATGAAAATCAACGCTCCTGTTTTTGCGTAGAAATAATTATTTTTAGATAATATTTTAAAGATAAGATATAGGTGTCAAAAATAGCACCAACGATTTGTGTAAACCACTGTTATTTTTTTAAGTAATGTAGTTTTCATCTTATAGCGGAAACTTCAAAGTGCAATGAAGAGTAAGATGTTACTGTTTATTTGTAAGTAAAATGTTAAAATAAAGATCTTACAACAGTTATAGGTTTTAAATTGTGCTTAGAATTGCTTATTGTACTTCTGTTAGTTACCGAGGGAATTAAAAGCACCATTTACGTGTTTAATTATTACCCAAACAGGTGGGTGATTTTTACTTTCAATAACTCAAAAGTGGTCCAATTTCGTCCATACAAAATTATTTGTTCAGCCCCATGCTTCAAATGATTTGTCTTCATTCCCCGGATCTCGATTTAAAGGATTTTCAGTTTCCTACGTTTTATTAAACTGTATTAATTTTCCTACGTTAGTACTTTCACATAGAAATGGAACTTTACGAAAACGGTAGTGGTGAATATGTAAAAAAAGCGTTAAAAAGATCACAGGCTATTCCAATTTTTTATAATTCTTTCTGCTGGAACATTTAGTATAAAACTGAACATTGTAGGATTTGAAACGTAATCAAAAATATTTCTAAAAATAAAAAAAATTAATATAATTAAGTATATAATTTTGATATAATCTCATTATGTTTTTATTTATTCAGATTGTAATTCTAATACTTACAACTTAAAATCAGAATTTATTTAAATTAAATTATAAAAAAGTAACTCTTTTTTTTACTAATGAGTGTAAGTTTTGTTACAACATAGTAGTAAAATAAACATTAAAGTTTTATAAAATATGCAACAAATTAAAAAAAAATGAAAAAATCTGAATTATCCGGATAATCCGGATTTTTGGGAGAAAAAATTCGGAAATCTGGATTTTCAAAAAGTCAAACGTTTGTGGAGGTTTGGATTTTGCGGCAAGTGGCAAACGTGCGGACTCGGCAGTAGGAATACATTTTTTGCAAGTGCCTGCCTAAGTAGTTACCATCAAATCGTCAGCGCCTACCTGATACAGTATTATTATCTCACGAAACGACACGTACTTTAGTGACCACACGAGCTAACGATAGGTACTCGTCTCCATGCACACATCGAACACAGTGTGTTTTTATACTTGTAACAGAACACACTGCATAGAAACTGTCAAAATAATTGAATATAATTTAATCATTTTTTACTTAGGTAGGTACCTACCTATAATATCTATTCAAATTATGTGTGCTATGTGTTGCATTAAAACAGTTATCTATGGATTTTATTATCTTTTTCAATACAAATAATAAAATAAGATGACCTACTGCCGTGCCGACACGTCTACACTGTAACACTTTGGGTTCATGTAAGTTCACGCCGGCGACGTAGGCGCGCGGCTCGCTTTGCGGCAATAGGGAATATGCATAAAATATAAAAATAGCTTAAAATATAATAATATGATACTAGACAGAAAAATAAAGAAAATGGCGAGAATTTTTTTAATATCTGTTGATAAATGAGCAAGATATAAGCGGTCAAAGTTTGTAATCTATCTCTTTCTAGCAAAACGAAATTTAGTATGAACTTTCTATGAAAGTCGTGTTATGTGACGTCACGATACACGTCGGATCTCTCTGTCTAATAGACCACTTTAAACGTTCATATCTTCGTTATTTTTAATGATATCAAAAAACTGATTTTACCATACGGTTTACCAATCAAGATAGATCTATATAAATAAATAAAAAAAATACGTGCATATTCCCTATTGCGGGCAACTCTTGGAAGCGTTAAATGCCTATTTCGCTTGGTCTTCGTGGCCTTAACTCACAAAAATATTTTATGTTCGGTACACGTTGTTTCATTGTAAGAGTTCAAATCGAGAGCTGCACCTAGGATTGCCAGGCGTCCGGATAAAGCCGGACATAATTAGGCTTTTTATTTGCGTGTCCGGCAAAAATAAACAGTAGGTAATTAAAAAAAATATATATATAACTATATATTTTTTTTAATATCTATGGACGCTTCACACCACGTCAATCTGATCCCGTGGTAAGTTCTCGAAGAACTTGTGTTACGGGTACCAGACAACGGAAATATATTTAATACTTTTATACTATACACATATTTAAGATTTTTATTATATTATACACATATTTAATACACACCCATGACCTAGGAACACAGAAAAACTTTTTTGTTCCTTCGGCGGGATTCGAACCCGCGACCCCCGGCTTGAGCACCAACACGCTCTTCCAACTGAGCCACTGAGGTCGTCAACAGTGTCTGGCTTGTCCGGATTTTATTAGGCTTTTTACATTTCGCAAACGATGCCAATGAACAGGCATTAGATTTATTTACCTATATGTCATTTTTTGGTGAAAATCAAAAAGGCTTGATTTTAAAAACTATTTTAGTGTATTAATTATTAATAATGTAACAAAATACTCAAGAATGTAGGATGTCCGGCCTTTTTACCTAAATGTCCGGCGAAACTGGCCGGTCTGTCCAGCTTTTGGGTTTGGTGACCTGGCAACCCTAGCGGCACCGCACTATGCAGTGCGGTGCCCACAGAACACATATACGGTGCCGCTCTTGCGATAAACGTGTATCATTGTGTTTAGTAAATAAAGTTCAAATTTGCATCGCTATTTTAAAATCTGCGCGTCGCGACTCGCGTCACGTCTCCGGAGTCCGGTCTCGGTGTGAACTGACGCTTAATTTTTCTTTAGCACTTAACTAACTAATGATTACCTAATAACTGCAGCCCGGATCTACGATTTTTTTGAACCGAGGCAAAAAAGTTAATGTGGCGCCCCCTTCCTTTAGTCAAATTCTTGTTTCAAGGATTTGGCGCCCCCATGAAACTGCATGCCGCCCGGGGCAAGTGCCCCGCGTTTGCCCCCCCCCTTAGACCCGGGGCTGAATAACTGTACCGATTGAAGATTATTTTTACATACGCAATTCTCTGTAACGCGGATCCTATTACTAAAAAATTTGAGGTTATTACGTAAGTTAGTAGCTTTTACATTTAATTACATTGCATTTCAATATTTTAGGCGCCGGATTAACACAGAGGCTACTTTATATCCCAAAAAAGTAGGTACAGTGTTTCCGTGGGATCCTGTATTTATATGTGAGTGGATTCGAATGTCTTGCAAAAGGGCTACACATGAATGAAAATTGGTATGGTAGTTGTTTAGGTTTTGAATTTACACATAAGTATTTATACATATTAATAGATTTAAAAAAGTAGTCAAAGAACGTTTGTGTGCTAAAGCTTATTATAAAGTAAATGATTTTTTTAACGATTGCACACCTTGGGAATAAGATGCAACCCTACAAGGCTGTCTCTATGTACTTGTGTACTGACTTTTGTTATATTTAACATAGATTTAAGTTTACAATGTAAACTATATTTTTTTTTAAAAAAGAACAATTTTCTATCTTTTTACTAAAAGATGGGCCCGTGCGAGTTTCTTACGCCGGTTCTTCTCGGCGGGCTAGGGTTGAACCGGTGGTAGCTTTTTTGTTGACTTTCCGAAAATAGCTTTTTAAGTTTTATTTGGAAATAAAAATTTTCATTTTCATTTTCATTCAGTAGGTTAGTTTTGTCGCTGCAAAACAAACGGTTCCGCTGGATTTCTTTTTGCGCGTACGAAGTCTCGGGCAATATATTTTAGTAGGTGGGTAATAATTGATTTCTCTCGCTGGCAACTTGTTACACGCCGATAGCTAAAAACGTAGAAATCGCGTGGGAAACGTTCATTCAATAGGAGACTACTAATTGTTACTTATTGTTACTAAACTTTTCACTCACAGAGAAAGAATATTATTTTACTACTTAATTATGTAGTTTGACGTAGGAAACCTACTTATTGGAAGCGGTGCAAACGAACATCCGTAACTTTAGTTCGTTCGGGGTTATTTTACCTCGCAATTTCTTTGAGAGTGATCTTTATGCCGTCCGCATCTAGGGTTACCAGATGAAAAAATCAAAAGTCCGGAGAAAAGGCCTGATTTCCATGGAAAAGTCCTGAGATTTTCTACAGCTTGAGAATTTTCTCTCAAAACGTATTATTATCTTGCGCACGCGTTTTACGCGACTTTTTTGATTTTAACTGCAATTGTTACCAAAAGAAGATTATTTTTAGTTTGTTTTACTTTGATAAATAAGTATTGATTTTAACTGCAATTGTTACTAAAAGAAAATTATTTTTAGTAGTTTAATAAGAGAGATCTTTAAAATGTAACCTGTGTTTTATTGAAAATCCTGAGCTATCACTAGATTTGCTAAATCCGGCCGGAATCCTGAGAAGAGTCGAAAAATCCTGAAATCGCAGGACAAATCCTGAGATATGGTAACCCTATCCGCATCGGCATAATGGTCCATCTACACTAATATTATAAAGAGGAAAACTTTGTTTGTATGTATGTTTGTTTGTTTGTTTGTTTGTAATGAATAGGCTCAAAAAGTACTGGACCGATTTCAATAATTCTTTCACCATTCGAAAGCTACATTATCCACGAGTAACATAGGCTAAATTTTATTTTGGAAAAAAATAGGGTTCCGTAAAATATTTGGTTTTTCGGACACAAGGTGTAAAAAATCAACCAGATAAGTTACTTATTTTGCGTACGCTGCCTAAACTATATAAGATAGAACCATAAAATGTTCTAATTAATTGTAGATCTTATAAATATCTACAAAAAAGTCCGCGACACACTATACCTATCTATGTCGAGCTTAGATCTAAGATGTCGAGTGAGGCACAACAACCATTTTTTTATTTAGAAATCTTGAATTTTTTTTGGACTACATTTAAACGCGTTTATTTTACTCATGCTATTAATCCTTATCAAAATAAATTATTTCATCACTAAGTACAGTTTATTTAGATAATATTTGGTCTTTGAATGATTGAAATTGGACGTTTGGTTTTGAAGTTATGGCGAAATTAAAATATTACGATTTCTGCTGCACGGCCCGTTGCGAAGTGGGCGTGACCAAGGCGGGGGTACGCGTGCGGGGGGAGTTTAGATCTATGGTATATTATACGATAAAAGTATACCCACCTACTTATTTCATTGAGTTTTAGTAGGTACCTAATTACCTATATTAATTTGTTTCTGTTTGTTTTGACTAGATTTCACCCGTTTTGTTAGAGGTTTAAAGACATTCTGTAGTATTAGTATCAGTATTGTACCCGTGCGAAGCTGGGGCGGGTCGCTAGTATATAATAAAATATATCTGACTGTCAGTGCCGGTTATAGCACTACCAGCGCCCTGGGCAATTTCTCATCCCAGTAGACAATGAGTAGGAACATCTGACATGATCTCTATCCAACGACAGTCAGACAACGCGGTTCGCTCCCATAGTTCCGCTTCGTCGAAAATGACGCCAACTCTTTTTACATAAAAAGTTAAAAAAAAGTCTGCGGCGCCCCGGGCAGTCGCACATCGTCATCCCCCCATCGAGTAATGCCGCTACTGCTAACTGTAGAGGCTACGTACACAATTTTCATATTATGTAAACACGTGACACGCGACCGGCTACACGAGTGATCAGCGGTCGTTGGTCGCCGTTTGCTAATGCCCGTAATCCACGTGTTGTGTGTAGGTACCTACTATATAAGGTCTCCAAAAATCAATTACGGATACTTCAGGCACGTGATCCACTGCTTAAGTAAAGACGTTTGGGCAAAAAAATAATTGTCATAAGTACTCAAACTGAAAAAATCATCTAATGTATGGGCGACTCTCCGCAAAACGCAAACTCGCCAACTCTTTATATAAAGACAATTATTTTCCCTCTTAAATGTCTTTACATGAGCTGCGATCATATGCCTGAAGTGTCCGTAATTTATTTTACCAAACCTTATATACAGATACGGTCCAAATGACCCTTCCTTCCACAGGGTAGGAAGGGTTATTTTGAGGTAAAAAATTAAGGAAAAGGTTTTACAGCATCGTATCCACTTTAAGACCCATGATTTTCATGATTCGTAATTGTAAATAATACTATATCTAGTACTTTGCTCAGATCAAATTTAGACCAAATAAACACAACAAAAGAAACAAAGAAACAACAGCGCACTATAATGCTTCCAATTACAATGTTACTTATTTACCGCGGTAGGGAAATGCAATTAATTATATTAAAAAATCCAGTCGAATTTAATAATTTTCTTTACCTTTATAATAATTTACTTACCTATATTAAATTGGATTTGAATGCAGACTTACTTATATCAAACAATAAATATTGCCCGCGACTTCGTGCGCGCATAAATTAATTTCGCACATTTTTCCGCGATCAAAAGTAGACTATGTCCTTCCCCGTGGTCTACTCTACAAATGTGTCAAAAACGAAAATCGGGCCAGTAGTTTCGGAGCCTATTCAATGCAAACAGATAAACAAACTTTTCCTCTTTATTATATAAGTATAGCTATAAATATTGTATTGCATAATATAGGTAATTTATAAATCATGTAAAGATGTTAAGTACAAACAGCAATATGATAATACTATGATATAAGTAGGTAATTATACACATACACGATTCATGAACACTGTAATAATATTAATGGTGAAATTTATCAGATATTACAATCTTCGTGTCTGTCTACTACTTTTGGTCCTTCGAGCCGGATTTGCAAGCCAGCACTAGCGCGGCAGGTAAAGTGAAGGCGATATGATAAACCAATATAGGCTTATATATCAATATAAGTAGGTACGAAGGTACCAGAAACATTATCGGACCTAGTTGTTTTTCATAGGATATGAATTTGAGAGTTTATTACATTTTTGTGGTTTTAGACCTATTACATAATATTATTCTGGCGTTACCAATCTTGTATAAATGAAATGGCTGGAAAGGTTTAAACACAACTTTAATAAGGAATTTCGTATGTACAGTCGCCGTCAAGCCCCGCGGACCACTTTTGAACTTTATTACCATAGTAATAAGATTGAAATGAAGTAGGTACACCGGGTCTGGAGGCGACTCCATTGTAGTCACAGTTTCATTTAGTACAAAATAAGCCAACAATCAGGAATACTTTATAAAGGGTGCTTTTATGATATCATGCATTAAACATTCAATTAGAACCATCTATAGGCACCTAATTATATCTCGGTATTACCTAATTATACAATGAGCGAATATCAAATACAATGACACGGATGTTCTCGGAAGTACGATGTACAGTCGCCGACAAGCCCGTTGCTCCTCATTTGAACCTTATAACTATGGCGGTAAGGTTCACGGGAGGTTCTGGAAAATACAGGGTTTATCGATTGTCCCGGTGAATGAGCGCGGCGCGGTTCATTCATGTGCGAGTATCGACCCGCGGTCGGCGTCGACGTCGACGTCGCCCGGCGCCCGGGGCGCGGGACGCGGGACGCCCATTCACACTCCCGGTCTCTAGCCCCTGCAATGACGAAATAATTGTGGGTAGCTGAAAAATAAATATTATTAATAAACTCAATGTAATTTACTGCTATAAATAATATGGCCTCAAGGATCTTCGATTGGCACAGTTATTAATCGTTAGTTAGATAATGTTATAGAAATACCAAACGAAGTCGTATTCATGCGTTTGTAATACCTATGGCTCCAAGGATCTGGAGAATGTCACCACTCACCCATATATAAATGAGATCCAAAAACGTAAATATACGTAGCAAAAAATACAGTAAGTAAGTACCTAATTTATGATTTGTGTTGCTCAATGCGTGTGGTACACACTGGGTACATATATAGATCAGATCTATGACCTAGGATCATGGCGTTAGGTCTTAGGATAGTGTTAGGTGTATGCCATGTATCTTCCGTTTCTCTGCGGATTTCGAACTCAGTCGGAACTCTCAGAAGTAGGCTTGCCAGATGTTCTACCGAACCGTTCGGTATTTTAGCACTGTTATTATTGCGCGAGATACGCGAGAAATATCAATCTTTATTTGTTTCACTACGTGCCATGAATGTAAAATTTCAAATGCGTGTAGTCGTGTATGTTTTGTACCTACGCAGCTACGTTTTAGGATTCTGTAATGAACAAGATATAAGGTTTTCAGTCTGTGCTCTTTTCGACCAGCTAGTACCTACAGTATAAGCTAGTAAAACAGTTCTAAATAGTATTTCATTTGCTGATAAAACAGATTCAAGTATTTATTATTTCAACAAAGTACAGTGCGCCATCCACGCAGAGTACCTACAGACACACCTTGCTGTTATTTAATGCGACTAACGGGTGTTGTTTAGACGATCGATATGCACTAACAGCTAATTAAAGTGTATTATCTAAACTACTACAATATTGCATTCTAATACTTTAAAGTATAAAAGACACAGAAGAGTGCACTGTGTAGGGCGTATTTGAGCATTTCTCAAATTTTTTGACCATAGCCGCAACGTCGATGTCCCATGTTTTGGTCTTTGATTATTTTTTTACTACGATAACATAAATAACATACATGAATGTCGTAACTTCGTTGATATTATTTAATTATCAGAGAAAATATCAAAGCTATAAATAAAACACTCTTACTACAATAAATAATTAATAATCTAAAATACCCACCAAAATTTTCGTAGTATGGAAAATAGGTTGTCCCATTGCGACCGCGGTGATTTTGAACTCATTTATTTCATTAAATTCTAAGAAACGGAATATATGTTATAGTCTTAAAACACTACTTAGAGTATTTGAATACATATTTTATGTAGTATAATAGTGAAATACGTCGTAAGTTAATCAGTTTCAGGAAAATAATATTGTCCCATAAAAAAATTCCAAAACGGAATTCAGATTTTGTTACCGATTTTTGTGTCGAAAGATTTTTTAAACTACAAAGTTAATTGTTTTTTTTTCCTTTGGCAACACTATTGACGACATTTCACATTGCTATTTTGTTGTGATGTCATTTCGGTGTCGACAACAGCCGCGGCTTGACGTAGTGCTCTGCACTGCGACTAATTCGATCTGGATTTTGTTATACTGTGTGAAGGTAAGTTCAAGATACTTAATACTCTTGTTGAAATTGATAAATAGTTCTTTTAATGGGCTACAATTTGATGTAAAATACTGTTTTAAGTATTGAGTTTTAAAGAATATGTATTTTATTCAAAATCTGTACCCGTCATTTCGTTACTTCTGTTTTTGTTACTTTCGCGTGGTAACGTATAACCAGAACGAGGGGTAACAAAAAAGGAGTTTTTAAAGCTAAGTACACATTTCGTAAAATTGCCATACTGGTAGGTAGGTATCTATATTCGTTTAATCCCCATAATGTTATATATATATATCTTTTGTTATGTATATATTACTAAATTTGAAGATTATAACACAGGATAAAACTAAATAATTTTCATTTTCACTTATTTTGTTTTCATTTTATAATGGAGTGTCAAGTGTGTGTATGCTTAGCCTTACATTTCCGATTTTGTTACCCAAGTTTCTTGTTTTGATACTGTCCCAAATTTTTTCTGATAATAATGGTAGATATTTCTTTTTCTTTAAATTGAAATGCTATAATCAATAATTTAAAACAATTTTATGATAAATATTATTATAATTATAAATAGTAAATATAACATGCCTTTTTCTATTTTAGAGGAAAACTAAACATTTTGATTAGAAAGTTTAAAAAAGGTAACAAAAAATACTCAGTACTGCTAAAAACAATTTAAATATTTTTTTTCACAATTTTTACTTTTATCAGATGTTGTTTAATTTATGATCTACATAGAAAATCATAAATTTATAATACAGTCTGCATGTTTCTTTATGGTTTTCATTAATTTCCAAGTAACAAAATAAGAACTTTTATTTCGCCCTTAACTAATAATTTACAGGTTTTTTGTATAAAAACTGTATTAAAACAAAAAAACAACCATAAATTCAGAATCTGTCTAGTTTTAGCTAGCTGTATTTAACATAATATGTCCAAAATATACTTATTGTATTTTAAGAAGATTATTAAAATTATGGTCAAAAAATTTGAGAAATGCTCATTTACGAAAGGCGTGCTCAGCAGTACCTACCTACAACGTCAACCTACTTATGGCATCGATTTATACAATAGGACGATTGAATTTTATTCGTTACATAATTTAATCTTAAAATATATAAATAAGTTCTCAGAGGAAACAGTATAGGTACAGCGATTTGTTAACCAAATTTCGCAAGACTCGTGAAAACACTTGACACAAAGGTCGTACAACTATGACGTCACGATTAGGTAAAAGTGTAAGAATTTAAGAAATATAAACAGAGTAAAAATATATGTATACTTACTTACTTACAGAGGAGCACTTTTCATAGAACGATCCGAATGTATTTATCATCCTCATCACCTTGATGAGTGGCAGTCCTCCACCGTGCACTTTACCTGAAGGTTTCTGCCGCGCACTGTAAAACTCTGGAATGAACTGTCGCCAGCAGTATTTCCGGACCATTACGACCTGCAAACCTTCAAGAAGGGAGCGTAATGCGTATTCCGTCCTAAAAGGCAACGCACTTGCAACTCCTCTGTTGTTGCGGGTGTTCATGGGCGACGGTAATCGCTTTCCATCAGGTGATCCGTTTGCTCGTTTGCCCCGTTTATAAAAGTTATAAAAAAAATTGCCAGTGTTGTCACAGATGGAGTAAATTAAAGAGTAGCGTCAGTATACGGTTACTGAGAAAGTCTAAGTAAAGAGTCACGAAAGTGGAGACCTGACGATAGCATCCATGAGGAATCGACCCTCGAAGGAACTCCTCAAAATTTATAGACATCCAGTGGCGTAACTATACCATCTAAGGCCCGTGGCAAATTCTTTGGAGTTTGGATGCTCCCCCCCCCCCCCCCAGTTAAAAATCGTCACGCTATAATTTAATTTTAATAAAATACTACCCGTACCCGAAACTATTAATAATATTGTGCGCATTTTAGTTAAATATCGAATAAGTTTTATTTTCAAGAGCATATGCACGTACGTACGCTTTATTTATACCTCACATTGATTGAAGTACCTAAAAAAATACATAATTTTTATGTTAGGTTAATTTTGAGCTCGCGTCCCCTTGGGCCGAGGCCCTGTCGGGTCGGGGGCCCCGTGGCATTTTGCCAGCCCAGTTAACCTGTAGTTACGCCACTGGAGACATCAATTTGGGGTTTGACTTTTTTTGCAGTAACTCAAGCTATCAAAAAGTAAGATTTTTGTTTGCTGATGCAGTTAATACGTCAAATGCCTTGTCTAGGAACTAATTTTGAAAATCAGTTTAGGTAAATAAAAACACAAATAATAATAATTTATTCTTTTAAATATATATTTCTATTATATAAATCTGTTACGTATATTACATAAATAGTTACGCGAACCACATAATAAAACAATAATTATTATTGTTAAAAAATAATAAATTAATTTTTATATTAATAGTATAATTATTTATCAACAACTCAGCAATATCTTTGGCTAATAGATTCAATTGTGATATAAGAGTTCCGTACAGCCCATAACAATTGCGCACACACGCACGCACGCACGCACGAGGACGTGTACGCACTTACTTAAATTGCTAGATTTAAGCTAATATTCCACAACTGTAATTGCCTGTCCTTTAAAAACAATAATAAATGGCGATAATACTATGAGGACCTCAAAAACAACAGTGGACTCGAGTATGATTTTTATTTATATTTAAGAAGTCTAAGAGGGTGTTGTTGTAAATAACTTATACACTTAACTGTGCTATCAAAAGTATGTCAAAAAGAACTAGAATTCCTGTTCGGTACAGTAGCATTAAACTTTAAATTTCTTAGAGAAGGAAGCCTAATTAATACAATATCCTTTGCAATTTTATACACACGATTACGTAATTTTAATTGTGGTGAAAGTATAATTAACAGTATAACAGTAAATGCTTCTAACGGTAAGTAACAAAAAATATTAAAGCGAGAGTTAGTACACAAACCAGTTAATAGGCATAAAATTTGCTTAGAACTAGATTATTCACCTATCGTACATCCAAACAATCAATTTTATATCATTCAGTTTGATGTAATTAAATATGTTCAACAACAACATAAAACAATCTGACATCACTTGCACGCTGACTAGGATCGCAACACCCCCTCGGACTGCGTCGAGACACCGACGGCTGTACAGAACCCTAGCTACAACGGTCAACAATTCGTAAAATATTAAAAAAAAAAACATGACAAAAACAAAACAATCACGCCACAAAGCTCGACTCACATCAGACGCGGGACTCAGACACTTCGGGTATAGATGTCACCGTAAAATTGTAAAAACCGTTAGATTTTAAAATAACTAACGAGATTGTAAAAATATGTCGAAAGATTAAAAACGATATATTTATAATCTCACGAAAAATAATGTGTGAAATTATAGGCAGCGTATTCGTGTCGGAAGTCTATCAACATTTTACAATTTCACTAGTTTTATTACAATCTAACAGTTTTTACAATTTTACGGTGACATATATATAACCAATATCGGGAGCAAACTTCGGTGAATAGCAACAAAGGATCTTGTCGAGTAACATCTAAAATAATATAACTAATTATATTTATTACCGAATAAATATAACCGTTACTCTCGTCCGTCGCGCGTCGGGCGTCGGGCGCACATAACGAGCTCCACGTTGTGAAGTGATTCTAATGCACCATACTCATCCCATATTTATACATAAATAGCACGACACTAAAATCTCTTAACAAAAATATGTAAATGATAATATTATGATCACTAAACTGTAAATGGCATTCAGATACTTTACAAACGATATTACAATTACCGACATTAAATATATCACTACAACACACCGATATTATCCGCGACCGAGTCCGGCCAACGTCGACTCTACCGCACTCACAATAAAGACTATTTCGCGACTGTAACAAGCTACGGACGTGTTCGGACGCCCTAAGGCATATTATAGCTAGGGTTCACTGCCAATATGGCTCCTCTCGGGTAATTTGGTTTGAACTTGAGTTCGCGACTGTACCGCCGTACCGAGGTACTGGCGCACAGAGACACAACTTGTGATTGTCAGTTGCCCGGTATCTAGAGAGGTATCGGAGTAAGGCGCAGGTTTTTTTTTAAATTAAATTTAGTGAGCTAAAAGCTGCCATTTGCAAAAAATATAATTTTACTTCACATTAGACGAAGATAGAGTTGTAGAGCTCTGAATTATTTGACAAAGTTTGGAGTCAAAGTCATGCGACAGAAACAATATCGGTAGAGAACCACTTCATAATTTGTATTCTTGACATCTAATTTTAGTATAGGATCAAACCCACTATGGCCCTTAGATATATAATAAAATATAGACATTATTATTGTAAATAAATTAACTTCGAGGTTTAAGACTATTAGATTACATTTAAAGAATTCGTTAGATGTAATTGAAGGACTGACGAATAGAATCTGTATATTGCGAGCAACGCGAAATATTTAAACGCTACAAATATAAGTTTTTGTTATAGTTATTTGATTTAAAAAAATATATACTCGTCCGGCATTTTACCACCTCATGCGAGTTACTTCACAACAAGTTGTCATACAGTTAATTAGCACTAGAATTCCAGTACGCGATGGTAAAATTCAGGCACATGTATACTACACTATCTTGCATTATATAATTTAAATATAATTTGTGATATCGTTACACAGCAAACAACGTATTAGAGTGGAAACACAGCTTTGAACTTTCTTTTTCGAAGACAATTTAAATAGACATTTTTCATAGCTTTCGTTCGCTATTTTGTAACGAGCGGTCTTCTATCAGGCTCGGATCAATCTCGTCTATGAACAATAAGTACCTATATTTTACTATACATCATCTGTGAATATATCTGCGGAGCCGCTGGCGGGCGCGCGCCCGCAGGTCAGCGGGTGAACAGGACAACGACGGCGACTTCCTCCGGGGACCGCGTCCCGTCGGCACCTGGAAACATGACGTCACTTTATCAGTAATCTTATCTGTACAATAAATTATAACTAAGAATAATATTTATATATAATAAGAAAAAGTTATAGTACAGTAATTATGTCTATATAATTACTGTACTATAAACAATTGAAATATAGCACATTTGTAGAGCGTTCCACTAGCACGGTCAGAACGAAAATTTCGTTATTATCATTCACATACTGTTTCTTTAGCGCCAAGTTATGATCGTTCGTAACTGTTTTCACCCCTGTTCCACACGCAACTGTCATCTGTCAAAAACTGTTAAAAACGCTAAGAATGATCACAACATTTCGCTATTTTTACCCAGCTCTACTTGGGTTAAAATTAGCACTTTTTGACGTTTTCAACATCAGTTGTGATCAGCTGTCAGTTGTTCCACTAGTCACAAAAATGGCTAAAAACGACATTTTCGAAATTTTCAATAATAACGTTATTTCGCTAAAGAAACCATTTTGTGGTAAAATTATCGTAGCGTTTTGGGCAAAATTAGTGCCGTGTAGAACACGCTATTTGTAACCAATTTTGTTGCTTTTTGATTTATAAATATATGAAATCACATTAACTCCGTCAAATTAGAAACGACTCATCTCGTTGATGTGATTGGCCGAAGTTATAACACAAAACACTACCGGCCGCTTTATCCTCTATAGGCAAACCGTTTAACTCAGTCTTCGCCCGCGCGGTACGAAGACTGAGTTAAACGGTTTGCCTATAAACTCAAAATTTTATTTCCATGTAGGTTATGAAATAACGCTTATAGAATTGTCCCACATGATGCCTACCACTCTGAGTGCCGAGTGCGAGTTTTGGTCACTGTTTGCCGTAAAGAAGTTAACTACATTTGGCATCGCAAAAACGCCATTGTGGCAAACAATACTAACTAATTTTATGCCATACTAAATTGTAGTTAAGAAGTTAACTACACGGCGAGTAGTGACAAAAACTCGCATTCAGCACAAATATATTAATATATAGATGAGACTTATGAGTGACATCAAGTCGTAATTCCCACGTCGCAAAATGGATACCAAAAGATCACTAGTCATGAAAACCTTAGAAAAAAACGAAAAGACATGGATTTGAACTCTTTCACTCTTATAAGTTTCTGCCGTTGATGTTTTGTGAGACATATAGATGCCCCTTCCCTTTTTTACTACCCCTTCCGTGTATTATTCTTCTCCCAAGAGCATTTCAACCGTCAGAGAAGTGTAGGATAGCTGAATATAAAGTTTTGATGTAAAGTAACAAAGTGACAAATCTTCCGAATGTGGCGGACCAACCAGCGCTATAATATAAAGTTATGCGTTATTTATCTGAAGCTCAATTCTCGTAACAATTTGTGATCACAATCCTGTGCCGGTCTGCGCGCTTTCACTCGCTCACACACTATAGACGCGTGTGGCTGCAGATCACAGACGAGGTGGACACTGCTGGTATACAACGCGTTACCTGCGCGCCGGCGCCGCTACGAGCGCTGCAGCTCGTAAAACAGTACGTACGCCTCCGCCGACACCACGTCGCGCGCGTTGATCGGGCTCACACTGAAAATGAGAACATGATATTATTGTAGGTTTCAAATATGTACTTCTCGGGTTATCTGTAGCCTTGTAGAGCCCAAGTGCAGAAATTTGTTAGATAAAGTTCGTAACGGTGGTCAACGCTAGGAGCCTTATGAAGAGCGTTCAAAAGAAATTACGTAAATCTGTTATAGGGCCTTCCCTGGCAGAGGCAATACATATCAGTGGTGAATACTACACGTGATTCAAGATCACAATATTTTTCTCGTGTGTGGTATAGCGTATGACGATCCGAGATACGGATCGCTGGATTTCTAAAAATCTGTAACGAGTATCGTCGAAAAATATCGAGTGCCTATTTGTAATATTCCGCTATTGCACGTTAACACGCATTACTACAGCCTATTGTAATATTCCGCTATTGCACGTTAACACGCATTACTACAGCCTATTGTAATATTCCGCTATTGCACGTTAACACGCATTACTACAGCCTATTGTAATATTCCGCTATTGCACGTTAACACGCATTACTACAGCCTATTGTAATATTCCGCTATTGCACGTTAACACGCATTACTACAGCCTATTGTAATATTCCGCTATTGCACGTTAACACGCATTACTACAGCCTATTGTAATATTCCGCTATTGCACGTTAACACGCATTACTACAGCCTATTGTAATATTCCGCTATTGCACGTTAACACGCATTACTACAGCCTATTGTAATATTCCGCTATTGCACGTTAACACGCATTACTACAGCCTATTGTAATATTCCGCTATTGCACGTTAACACGCATTACTACAGCCTATTGTAATATTCCGCTATTGCACGTTAACACGCATTACTACAGCCTATTGTAATATTCCGCTATTGCACGTTAACACGCATTACTACAGCCTATTGTAATATTCCGCTATTGCACGTTAACACGCATTACTACAGCCTATTGTAATATTCCGCTATTGCACGTTAACACGCATTACTACAGCCTATTGTAATATTCCGCTATTGCACGTTAACACGCATTACTACAGCCTATTGTAATATTCCGCTATTGCACGTTAACACGCATTACTACAGCCTATTGTAATATTCCGCTATTGCACGTTAACACGCATTACTACAGCCTATTGTAATATTCCGCTATTGCACGTTAACACGCATTACTACAGCCTATTGTAATATTCCGCTATTGCACGTTAACACGCATTACTACAGCCTATTGTAATATTCCGCTATTGCACGTTAACACGCATTACTACAGCCTATTGTAATATTCCGCTATTGCACGTTAACACGCATTACTACAGCCTATTGTAATATTCCGCTATTGCACGTTAACACGCATTACTACAGCCTATTGTAATATTCCGCTATTGCACGTTAACACGCATTACTACAGCCTATTGTAATATTCCGCTATTGCACGTTAACACGCATTACTACAGCCTATTGTAATATTCCGCTATTGCACGTTAACACGCATTACTACAGCCTATTGTAATATTCCGCTATTGCACGTTAACACGCATTACTACAGCCTATTGTAATATTCCGCTATTGCACGTTAACACGCATTACTACAGCCTATTGTAATATTCCGCTATTGCACGTTAACACGCATTACTACAGCCTATTGTAATATTCCGCTATTGCACGTTAACACGCATTACTACAGCCTATTGTAATATTCCGCTATTGCACGTTAACACGCATTACTACAGCCTATTGTAATATTCCGCTATTGCACGTTAACACGCATTTCAACACACACGCGTCTCGCCCGCTTGGCAGTTACACGACTGATCTGTAGCTAGAACACTCGAGACATTATGATATCTATGCTTACATATACAGTCATATACTACACAGTACACTATTGTCTATTCGATACTAATTAGTATCTACATCAAATCTACAAACGCATTTCGTATCGAGTGTACTAAGATTTGGTCCACACCATTTACAAGATAAATATATCTCAAAATGACAAATATCGAGCGTGCTGTAACTCGCCAATATTAGAGGTATGCATGGCTGGATGTAAGTGTTCGAGTAGCAAGTAAGCTGTACGAACTCACCGCGAGTCGTTGTACTCGTGCCAGTCGCCGGTGTAGGGGTGCTTGCAGTAGGCCGTGTAGTGGCCCGAATACGTCGTGCCTGCAACATAACATAATGTCTCATACAATGTTACCGTGTAGAGAACAGTCCGTATGTCTGTAGTGTGTCTTAATAAATTTGTTCTTACGACTTACACTTATCTATTAATATCATAGCTTGTAATAGTCATGATATAACCGTTCTATTATCTATGGTATTCATAAGTATGTATTATTTAAAAAAACAGTGTTTCAACAACAAATCAAGGTTTCTTTTCACCAAACAGCTATTTTAAAAACATAGTTTCGAAATTAGCGCACCACTGGTGTCATGGCGCTGCTTGTGACGTCACAACTGTTACAGGGCTCCAGACGGGTGCTAGGAAGGGAATTTTCATTATTTTTGTTCACAATCCTATTTGATTGTCATCCGATTGAAAATGTTAATATTTATACGAACTGGACGATGATGCGAACGCCGTTTTCAGCGTCCACTAACTAGAGGGGTGAGCGCGGGGTGAGGGTACGCACGCGCTTTTCACGCAATCGCGCGTATCCAATAGCGTCTTGTTTGCAAGAAAAGGATAGGGATTTGAAAAAGAACGCGAGAGCGGAGAGTATAACAATAAATCTCAAACCAAACCAGTGTACACCGAATACCGATAGAGGAACAAATGGCCAAACCATTTGTCTTTATTTCGACGTGTCAAACATTACGGTATCACGTCTCACCGGAGTGGTTGCTGACGGCGTACAGGTTGTAGGTGGCGGACGCCGCGGAGCAGTTGTTGGCGGCGTACGGCGACATGTCCAGCCCCGTCAGCGGGAACTCCACCACCACCGACAGCTTGCCGCGGAACCGCTCCGTCGGCGAGAACCTGCGGGAGATGAGGGATACGCTGTGAATGTGTGCGAGGGGGATAAAAACACGCGACTATTAGGGTGCGACCGGGACGATTCATCGACGAGACCACCTCCTACAATATTTTCCTTTTAATTTTTTCTTGTAATTCTTTCCATTCTAAGAAGACTTTGAAATATAACAGAATTAATAGTTTAGTTCAGTCGATAATAATTATTGTCAATTACAATTTAGTTAAATAATAGTGTGTGACTAAGTTTTACGCCATGAAGTATTTTTAAGTTTTTTCTGGTTTGAATATTCGCATCACAAACACATTATAGAGAGTTCTGTGAGGCTAAAATACTTGTTGAATATAGGCCGTACAGAAATGCACGCGAGCCCGCACGTCTACGCACGCGAGCACGCACGTATATGCACGCGCGCACGGGAGTAGTATGTGTGCGTACCTCTTGAGGTGCAGCACGAGCACCTGCGGGAACTTCTGCACGGTGAACCACTTGAGGCACTTGCGCCGCACGCCGCACTTGGAGCACGTCTGAAACACCATGTACGATACATCAGTAATTTTACTGTATAAGAGGAACCAAGTCGCAGACGTTTTAGAATGTACTAGTAGCCTATGTCCTTCCCCGTGGTCTACTCTACATCTGTGCCAAACATCAAAATCGGTCCAGTAGTTTCGGAGCCTATTCAATGCAAACAAACAAACTTTTCCTCTTTATTATATTTGTCTAGACGTATAGATAAGCGACTTGGGCGGAGTAACATTATGTACTAGCTGTTGCCCGCGGCTCCGCCCGCGTAAATATGGTATCCCTCGGGAACACTACTTTTTCGGGATAAAAAGTAGCCTATGTACCATACCAAATTTCATCGAAATCCGTTCAGTAGTTTTTGCGTAAAAGAGTAACAAACATCCATCCATCCTCACAAACTTTCACATTTATAATATTTGTAGGATAATATAGCCGTCTCGCAGTAAAACGACGTAAATAAAGTGTCGAGTCAAATGTCAATGTCATATATGACAGCTCGACACTCGACACTTTGGTTTCACATCTATTGTATTAGCACAGAGTTCTATTTTCAAATGCTCTGATTTTTCCTAGCCTAACGGATTCCGGATTTCGTTTCAAACTGACTTTATGAAAGTAACATCCGCAAAGTTCAAGTATTAATACAACTTTAAAGTTATTTGACTTATATCGTTTTTTACCAAATACTCAATTGAAATAAACAAATGATCATAGTATGTCACATACCGGTTTCTCGTCACCGTCCAGCTCCTCCTCCTTGGTGAAGCTCTGCAGGCACTGCGTGAGGCGCAGCGGGCCGTTGCGCGACGGCACCGGCAGCGACAGGTCCCAGAACGGGTCGAAGGTGACGGAGTCGTGGCGGCAGTGCGTGCAGCGCAGAGTCGACTTGAGCTGGCCCACGAATATGTCGCCCACCACCGAGTCCTCCATGCGCTGGTAGCGCGACCACGCCTCCGCCGCTTTGGCCGCGTCGCTGGAAATGTAAGTTACAATATTATGTTAAACTAATTAATAATAATAATATTAGGATATTCATTCAAAGAAAGATTGCACATAACGACATTACACTAAGATTAGGTATAAATTAATTACAGAGTTGCTCGGTTTGTGGTGTAATGCTCAAACAATGAAAAGACGAGTCCACTCAGGTAAGTGACTGAGGAATACCACAGTCCCTGATATTCTGTGGATCCGTACCTGTTGTCAGGCGTGAGACAGGCCACTTAATTTTAAGTTTTATTTTTTATGAAATAAACTAGGAAACGAGCAGCGGATCGCCTGATAATAAGCGATTACCGCGGCCCAACACTAGAGGAGTTACACTACTCTGGTGTTGCGCCTTGCGTTCCCACTCCTTAAAATCACCAACCTCCCTTGAGGCTCGGCCGCCGTATTACGTAAAAATAGCGATTAGCAATAATCTTGCAGTCACCGCGCGATAGACGCGCAATCGATTGCTGAACGTCAAATAAAGTCGTATTACCTATGCGATCGATTGCTAATCGCTCGCTGTTGTGTTTGAATGCACTTTGCTTCATTTTCGCTTATTATTGCTAACTGACAGTTCAAATCGCTCGTTGATTGCTTTCGCTTTGCTGCAAGTCTTACGTAATACGAAAAATTAGACAGCAGTGAAGAAATCGAACAATTGATTGCAATTTATAGTACCTCGATTGTTCGGTAGAGGCAGTACTGTCGCTAGGTTGCTTTTGCTAGGTTTTTGCAGATACGCGAATTTGCGATTTTTGCGCAAAATTGTGCAATTTTTGCTATTGCTTGGCTTTTACAAGATACGTAATAATCATTAGTATCGTAATTAAGTATTGTACAAGTATTTTTTATAATGAACTACATGTTGCCCGCGACTACGGGCGAACAAAAGAAAATCTCGTTTCATGTGGTCTTCTCTATATCTGCGCCAAATTTTAATTAAAATTGGTTCAGTAGTTTCGGAGCCTACTAAATGCAAATAAAGAAACATACAAACAATCATCTTTCCAATAAAAGCACTTTGTAGTATGACCATTGGTGCTTCAATGTTGCTGTCATTGTCTGTCAAGTGACTAGTCCAACGTATCAGACAGAGATAGAAGTATTGAATAACACAAGAACACAACGGATAACCGTTGTGTTCTTGTGTTAATTACTGTCGGGAATAGCCTGCTTCTACGAGTTAAGTCTTGTGCTCTATAAAACTTCTCCTTTTTAAAAATCGGTTAAAATAGAGTCGCACCTGAGGTTCTCGTCGATCTCGGTGAGTATAGGCTTGGGCTTGACGGTGACGCGGTTGACGTCCTCATGCAGGCCCTCCAGCAGGTAGCGCAGGAACTCCTGCAGAGTTGACACTATTAGTATACAGTACATAAGGGACTGGAGAGTATGTTCTAGGGATATTATACAGGGCGTTTTGTAGCACGTAGTCAATTCGTTAAATGGAGATCCGGGGGTGAAGACCAATCAATTTAACCTCTCATATTATGTATGGTCGGTATTGGAGCGTTTCTGAGATATATTTTTTAA
This sequence comes from Glaucopsyche alexis, assembly GCA_905404095.1. Classification (NCBI taxonomy): domain Eukaryota; kingdom Metazoa; phylum Arthropoda; class Insecta; order Lepidoptera; family Lycaenidae; genus Glaucopsyche; species Glaucopsyche alexis. Next base: position 29,827,055 of record FR990048.1, read on the forward strand.
TTTGTTTTTAATTGGGTGACCTGACCTGTAAGGTACCGGTGACATAAAATATCAGTGGCGTGGGGTTCCTATAATTCCATTCCTATCGGCTTCCCTTGTCGCTTACCTTTTGAAGACCCTCATCCAAATCCCTATCTATTGTACAGGCTACGGCTTCCCTATGAAGGAGAACCACCGCATAGTATAATACCTGCGCGTCCTGCTGGCTGTAGCCCATGAAGCGCGGCGCGAACCGCTGCACCTGCGACTTGAGCGCCGTGGTGTTGTCCACCGTGTCGCGCTCGCCCGCCCGCCACAGCTCCTTGATCACGGTCGCGAACGGTACGGGTGACATAACAGTATACCTGCGCATCCTGCTGGCTGTAGCCCATGAAGCGCGGCGCGAACCGCTGCACCTGCGACTTGAGCGCCGTGGTGTTGACCACCGTATCGCGCTCGCCCGCCCGCCACAGCTCCTTGATCACGGTCGCGAACGCTGCAAACATCGAAGATCCTTTTAGCTACGACAGGAAGGTTAGCGGCGAAATTGTTTAAGCGAGAACGGCTGCTGTAACATGAGGAAGATTCGAGGGTTTAGGCGACATGGATATCTAATCGTCTTTGGACGAGATGCCCCCCTCTCGAAAATTAGAGGACAACGTTTGGGGCAACTCGCCGTAATGTATTTTTATGACTGAGCCAGTAGTACCTACCTCTGGTATGTATTGGATAAATCCGGTTTTAATGTGGGACTTAAATTAGGAGGTTCTCACCCTTGATGAGCGCGCCCTTCATGCAGGAGAGCGTGGTGTTGATGTCGGCGGCGTACGCGTCGTCCGCCACGTACTCCAGCAGCGGCCGCGTGTTGGACATGCACTGCAGCACGCTGTTCATGAAGCACGTGTTGCCGATGTTGCGCAGACCGTTCAGACCTGGGAACACCCGTCACCCCACAACACGTTACTCGTACTGTGGCACGTTTGCAACAAAAGCAAAATAGAAAATATATCACACAAACGCGCTCACGCACACACACCGACGCAATATATGAGCTGTACAGCAACATAAGTACGTCACTTCTTAATGCGATTTCCAATCAATTAATCACGTTTACTGCAATGGCTAGTACCTAGTACTAGCTAGAACAATGACAATAGACGTTATTTGGGTCGCACTAACGTTGGATCCCATGGTCACCTGCGGAATTCCCAAAACATACAATTGTCATACCGCTGGTTTGGCTGGAATGTCGGTCGGCGCGCGGCTCGGGGTCGCGCTCGCTGCTGCGCCGCAGCCCGCTCGGCCCGCTCCTACCGCCGGCCAGCTCCTGCGCACCACACACGTTAACATCCCGCCGCCCGCGTGCCACACGCCACACGTGCGAGCTCTACACCACACGCGCCTCACACGCGCGACACACGCGATAGCGCTACACCTCTACACACCCCAAAGCAAAGCGTAATATGAGAGTTTATGCAGATCCAAACCTAAGCTCCTAAATAGGTGTTTAGGTGAGTATGGTGTGAACTTTTTTACAAGTCAGGAACATGTACTTATATATTACACTAGAACATTTCGATCCGATAAACTATAGTTAGTTAGTTTTCAATTATTCAATTGTTGCTTTTTAATTATATAAAAATTCAATTGTATTTTAGACGTATCCATCATCAGATGTTAGGTTGCTTCGCCCAAGTCCGAATATCGGTCACCGATCTCTTACAGATTACAACATTGAAACCATTAGATTAACTTAAAAAGTTGAGTTAAATATCAAAAAACAAAAATAAGTGTTTTATTATTATTATTTTTAAAATATAATTAATAATAATGACTAGATTACTGGTCGTGAAGAGGTTCACCGTTCCTCGCCACCTTAGGTTGTTAGTAGACAAGAAGTTAGGTTTGGATCTGCCGCTTTACTGCTTAAAATAATATTATAATATGTAACTGTCAGCTAGTAAATTGTAAGCTTTTGTGCATTATTAATAAGTTCAATAGCAATGAACTGTATATAATGTGCTCTATTTTGTCGGTTGGTATTTACAGTAGTCAAGCTGCCGACAATTTTGCGATTTCTTTTATTAAGTTTTTGCAGTGTTTTAATGAAGCTGTCACACCATCATGCCACGAAAGCTATCACAAGCGTTAGTAAAAATTTCATCCATCGTTCATCGACAGACGGACAGTTCAGATTCAAGTTAATCTAATCATAAACAAGGAGAACAACAGCACGCTCTGATGCTACCACTTTAGATGTCACCGCGCAATAGAGAACTACAATGACACATTCATTTGGTGGAATTTCATCTTTTTGTTTATGTTTACATTAAATTGGATCTGAACAGAGTATAACGACAAATATAAGGGGCGCTTAAAAAAGAACGGTTTGGACGGTTTCTTTGGCAGAAAAAGTATTTCAAACTTCGAAAACAGCGTTCTCGTTCATTCAACTCTTATAGGGACTATACATGTTGACCCAGCGTTGCCGAGATGGTCAGCGCCAACGTGTAGACAGCCGATTTATCTCCGCTCGGTGTCGCTTGCCCGCCTAGTTGGCCGAGGGAAGTCCAGTGCCAACATGTGTAGAGCTCATTTGGAGCAACATGTCTTCGCTTGCCTCACGACCGGTGTCGGTTACTGTGCACATAGACGCTCGTCTGCGCTCGGCCAACGTGTGGGCAGCTCGTCAAAATGCTCGTCTACATTGGCCGCCTGCATTGGTATTCGAGGAATTTGTCCAGCGTGTGGACATGAGCACTTGTCTTGTACCATTTTGTTGACGTTCGCATTGGCCTACACTGGGCCAACCTGTATAGCCGACTGTATATTGCATACCGCGCGAGATATGTTACAACTTACAGCTATATGAACTGGCTTTTTTTAGTTTCAATATGTGAGGATGATGATACATATTATTTTTGACGTTTATTTCGGCGATAACTAGTATAGCGTATAGCCAAAAACTAGTAATAATATGCCTAAACTTTAAACTGCATTCAGGAAGCTACTATGTAAACGGTCCCCGTTTACATAATATTAGAATTTGGTTTCAAGCATATAACATTACCTACCTACTTGACCAGACTATGTAGTAATAAAATAATTCACAGTTATTAATATAAATACATTAATTAAAAGCGACATCAACCGGGGGTCAGAGTCCATGTAAGTCTGTATGTGGCATCGTAGCGCCCAAACGGATGGACCGATTTTGATCTAATTATGAATTATTTTATTGCCTACTTTGTAGAAAGTATGAAAGTTTCGTAAAAGTGCCTACTATGAAGAACTTTTGATCAATACCTATCTATGAATATGATAGTTACTAATGAAATAGATATATCTACATAATAATATTATGTAAAACCGGTTCAAATTTTGGCAACAAAGTAAAAGTCGTATTTACTAAAAACATTTCCCTATATAAAAGTAGAGCAACCCTAGCGGAACACTAAAATGTGTCGCGGAACTTAACCACTGTGTTATAATAATATTGTCTCGGAGTTTGAGTTTGTATATTATATAAAGTTTTATTAGTCTACATCGAGCAGGTTGCACGCACTCGCACGCACTCACACGCACGCCACACGCGTTACCATCCGTACGCGCGTCACCGCTGCGTGCGCGACGCGGGCGCGGGGCGGGCGCGCGGCAGCCGCCGTTTCTGCACGAACCGGGAATAACATGACAAATCGCAATAAACTTCAAATTTTAAATTTCGAGTTTGTAAATAAAACCAAAAATAACCTGATATAGTAGTCCATAAGTAGTGTATCTGACGTGGTTGCCGAGGGAGCGGGGCATCGAGTCGAAACATCGCCGGCAGCCGCAGCTCATTGCGGAGCGCCGACAGGAAGCCCGTCGTCACGCATGCGAGGATCACCAGCTCCAGGTACCAGAGCATACGACGGTCCACACGCAGGAGGTCCGACACTTCCCAAAACGTCCCGAAAGTCTAAGTTTCGACGAGAGCACTACCCGTAACGTCCGGCAAATTAAAGTCTATAACTTTGACGAATGCACTGCACGAATCGTCCCGAAACTTAACGTCTATTGCTTCGAAAGAGATCACTTTCCGAAGAGTCCGGTAAACAAGGCAATAGTTTCGACAAAAATTCCGAATGTCCGGAAAACGCTCGTCTATGATGGATTTAATTAAAATCACCGCAGAAAGTCCGGTTGTCTATGTCAGCACAGAGAGTGACGGTTTAGACAGAGATGGATTTGACGAACAATTTGTGATACAGCAGAGGATAAGGATAGCGTTGATACTTAAAAACATAGGAGCAGTACGATGAGTATCTAAAACTAGAGGGGAATGTAAAATTGAGCAACGAGGGGAACGAATGAGAATTAGTTGGAACTTGGAACGCGTTTACAAAAACATTGGCAAGAGAAGATCGTCGATAAAACGATACAAGTCCGCAAAGCGAACGACAATAATTAATCTCAACTCACAGCAACGTATATGGAGATCACAGATTCGAGAACATTCTAGTTTAACGAGAAATTTAAATACTGGTGTATATTTAGACTAACTAAGAATAAAGTTTAAAAAAACTATGATGATATGTTACAGTTAACAAAGTTCTGTAACGCCTGTGCGTTTCGGCTCATACAGTAGGCTCACGAGGTAACAACAACACTAACACTGTCGCTGTTGACAATTTGCACGTGGCTTTCGAATACAGTTCCTATTATTTATTTGATAAGAGTCCACTCTCAATTTTTATTGGCACTGCAAGATTAACTGTCAAGGTCACTTTCGGTAGATTTCGAGTCCACACTATAATTAAATAGCGACGGAAACGCGGGCAACCGAGCGCGGAGTCGGAAAAGAAGCTGATTATGTAATTGTAAAATACATGGTTATGGCGGGAGCTAGGTTATTCCCGTGGCGGGCATCATGTGACGTCACGGCGGCCGCGGCGGAGTCCCGGCCCGCACTGAGCGGCGCCCCTCGACGGTGGAACGCCAAATATTGCTGCCAAATTTCACAATCGCCGCGTAATCTCGGGCCGAGATATCGTCGTTTATCGCACCTAGTTCCCACACACGTGACGCCCATTGAACACAATACACACACTACCCATGCGTGAATAATTCCCCCACAATAACTCATTAATGCTGAGACACGACTCTATTATGGCTGGACGCTCCATCGTAGAGTCACAACTACCTACGTCCTACGCAACGTGTACGAAAATTCTGCAGTTAACTTCAAAATAATGTTGTAAAGAACTTACTACCAAACAAAACAATTTGAACTTTAGATATTGAGTCTGGTAATCTATCTTCTATCTACAATTATATAAAAGGCAAAGATGATTGACTGATATATCAACGCACAGGACAAACCCATGAAGCTAGAAATTTGAAATACTGCACACTTATTCCTAGGACGTAGGCATCCACTAAGGATTTTTCAAAATCCAACGCCCAAGTTAATAAAATTGGCATTGAAAGTTTAAAACCTAATTTTCGCAGGCGAAACCGTGGGCAATTAATGCAAGTCTTACATCATATTTATCACACTACAATCAAATTACGATATTATTTACAAACGAACAGGTAGTAGGTGTGTATATCCAATTGATTGGTCGTCAGTTGCATCCAGAATATGGCCTTAGTAAGTGGGTATTTCAGCTTTATTTAAATCAACGAGTAACTGCAAACAATACAGAAATCAAGCTACAAGGAATAGAAATAACGAAAATCAGCTTCCTTTACCTAACCCATTTAAAATTTCACAAATTGTAAATATTGTCACAACATCGCGTCAAATCTGACAAAATGACATATTAATGTATTAAGTTTTTAAAAATCATAGTCGTCGCAGACCACAGTCTTTACTGGTGATACCTTTCATATATATCTTTTTCTATATCTACATATTTCGTATCTTTATTCAATAGTAAAATGTATCTTAGGATGACTGCTAAGATGTCGGATTCTTATTTCTTCTCATTCAGAATCAAATGTTAGAACTATGATATCTACAACATGTAGATAGGCATTTGTTTTGACGACTTTTTTATCATTATTTTGCTGCCTCTGGTACAGGTTTGGGTATAGGTGTGATCTCAGCAGCAGCAGTTGTCAACTGCACGTGGGAATCGCGGCCGGCCGACATTCGCCATAATATTTCTGTCACAATCGGCGCATGCGCATTGGGATAGAACAAGCGGATTTCGCGGCCCTAAGTTCGGTCAATACTCATTATTACAATAGGCATGCTGCCGAAAAAATTTTTTTTCGTCTATTCGATGTTAGTCAACATGTTAATAAACAATCCAGAACCCATTTTTGTATATCTGAAAAAATAACGTAGATACAAACCATTGGAATTTACAATATGAAAGAGAGCGATATATCGGCCTGTGACGTCACAACCTGCTACCGCCATACATTTGTCATCGCAAAATGTATGGCGGTAGCAGGCTGTGACGTCACGAATCGTTTTGCGAGAAAGGGATGGACAATATTTTTATTTGCTTATATTTTTTAATCGCGTCACTCTAAATACCTATTTCTTTCAGATTTATGTATCTTTAATCAACAATTATAAAATATAATTTGTAAAACTGTGATATTCCACAGAAGGCAACATCCCTATTACTGGCGTGAAACACCGTATGCGCTCGATCAGGAGTTTCGAGTAGCCACGACAATGTGCAACTTGCAAGAGATGATTTGTACAAAATGATTTTCCGTCAGGTGTACACACTGTGTACAGTTACAGCGATGGCTCAGAGTTTTACGTCAGAACTCGAAGGTATTGTAGAGCGGAATTTGGTAGAAGTGCTCATAAACTTGGAATGCATTTTGTCATAAAGACTACGCGTACGAGTCCTTTTAAACTTTAAAGAGTAGCCATACAGTCCTTCTACAATTTATAAGAAAGAAAGAAGAATTTGATGTCAAGCGAAGAGTCGAAATAAATACAGCACCAAGTTTTTGGGATGAATTACGACTCTATTAAATGGGAACACTTAAAAAGTGGCAATTAAATAATACATTTTTACACATAAAAATCTATTATTACATACTCGTAGGCAGAACATCCCAGACATTCTCATACTCACACACGACTCGCACCGTCGACCTCAATTTTAAATGGCAACGACCTTTTCATTATATAATTGTGCTTTTATATTGAAGCTTTCGGTAGTGGCAAACCCCATATCATTGTCTATTAGCAAGGGACCACACAGTAAGTTAGCCCCAAAGAAACTAGACTTTATACTCAGTTCATATTTAAATCAATCTAACCGTAAACACAAAAAGATTTGACCAAATCGATATGTCATGGTATTTCTCTATCGCACGGTAGATAGGCGACAATTACATTGGTAGCATTATGTGTTCTATTTGATTATGTTTAGATTAAGATTTAATGGAGAATACAGAATATTAGGTCCTTACATTTTTTGTCGAATGGCTTTGATCTCAAATATAAATTTTTCTTTGGTTAGGAATTCCAATTTCAAATTTATATTTTATACCGCATTTACTCATGCATTTGTGTTGGAAAACTGCAATTCATTTGTTTTTTCCTCTTTTGGTTTTTTCTTTGCGTCACTCGGTTTACAAAATGGAAAAATTGAAATATCGTATTATTATCGAGTACGAGTTCCACAAACGGCTCGAAGGATTAATGATGTGTATGGCGGCGGTATCGCAAAAGAAAACACAGTGCGTTTTTGGTTCCAACGTTTCGTTCTGGAAATTTCGATCTGCAGAACAAGCTCCGTGGTCGGCCGGAGACTAAAGGTGAAGGCACACTTATCCGAGCCGAAAGAATCGAACGAATCGAATTCCACGAGGTCTCGCATATCTATCCGCGCCGCCCGAAAGAATCGAACGCATCGAAAGAATCGACCGCACCGAAAGAATCGTTTTTATTTTATTAGCCCTTACCACAGAATAAATAATAGTACCTAGAGGTACAGAAGAACCACTCCGACAAATGGTTAGAAGAAATAGGGACTCTTTCTGCGATGCGATAAGGTTCAATTCAGCTAACACAACGCTTGATTACCTACGATTATATTTACCTAGAAGTTGCGTCTCTTTCTATCGCGTAATTCTTATCCTTTCTAATGACATTAGGGTTGTCTCATTTTAGAAAATTATTAACCGACTTCCAAAAAAGGAGGCGGTTATACGTATTATATATATTTTTTCTTAATATTAAATTACAACTTTTTTTACCTACTTTCTAGTACCTACCTACTGTACTTTACTGAACAAATTGCTTTCCAAATAAACCTAAGGTAGGTGTTAATAGTACTGTAATAATTTGACGACCTCTGTGGCTCAGTTGGTTGAGCGTGTTGGTGCTCAAGCCGGGGGTCGCGGGTTCAAATCCCGCCGAAGGAACAAAGAGTTTTTCTGTGTTCCTGGGTCATGGGTGTGTATTAAATATATGTATAATATAATAAAAATCTTAAATAAGTGTTAAATATATTTCCGTTGTCTGGTACCCGTAACACAAGTTCTTCGAGAACTTACCACGGGATCAGATTGACGTGGTGTGAAGCGTCCATAGATATTATTATTATTATAATCAATTTGCGCATACCTATAAGTATATACATACTTATGCGTAAACGTAAGCATTTTTTATACCTTCACGGCCTGATACTACTCGAAGAAGTTGAATCACGCCGCCTTATTTTTATTTATATTTACTACTAGGTACTTTTGTCAATAAATGATTCTTCAAATCGTATCACATCGGAATAACATAAGACGCGAACAGATAGTTCAAGTGGACTGTGGAGCCAACACCTAAACACTAAATATTGGTTATCAAGTAATTGCAGTAGCAGTAGTAGCTCAAACTATATTTTTAAATATTGTTATACATTATGTTATATGGTATTATAGTTATAGCTGGTCGGGTGATTTTTACCTAACTTACACAGTACCTATCGTAATATTATATGCACAGATTGTAAGGTATTAAATCCAATCCATAAAACATTGCGACGAACAAATCTCACGCATACGTCGCTCACTGCTCGCGCGCGAGTCCCTCGTAATTGGCCCGTTTAAGGAGGCCGCCGCACGTACTTACATTTTTAATACCTACACGGGGAGTGGGACAGGCCTGCCCTTACTAGAACATAACACGATGCGCTTACTAGAATGCAAGCGCATCGGCCGATTCGACCGCATCGCTCGCATCGAATCCGGTGACGTCGTCTGAATTCGTCTAGGAGTTCTGGGGTGCTTCCAGATTCGACCGATTCGATGCGGGCAAATGAGCGAGGTTTCATAGGATTTCATATAAAGAGTTCTAAAATTCGTTTCCTTCGGCGCGTTCGATTCTTTCGGCTCGGTATAAGTGTGCTTTCACCTTAAAAGTTGATAATGAAGAATTGAAGGCTACTGTGGAAGCGGATCCATCGCAAACCACGTCCGAGTTAGCCGCAGGTTGCGGTGTTAGTGATAAAACTGTTTTAATCCACTTGAAGCAAATTGGGAAGTTAAAAAGCTCGAAAGGTGGGTACCTCATGAATTGAGTACAGCAAACCGAGAAACGCGCGTCGACTATTTCATATGACCTAATAATATTATTTCGTTGAACCTAAAAAAACTAATCATTACGCTTATTAAGTCAAGATTATGCTATTACTCAGCGTTTAGTTCTTATGATAGTATTAATTTAGTTTCCTTCATTGGTGTAACGAGCCTAATGAAGTCCGTATCAAAAAGTTTTTTTCTGACTCACGTTCGGGGGGCCCTGTAGCCCGGGGTACGCCCCTGGTTCCCTCGCATTAGGGATAATAATAATTTTAAGGAAGTATCAATCCGTAAATGAGTGAGTGGTTTCCAATAATTCTTTACACCTATCTGTTAATGTTAGGTTCATCACAACTTCGACTTTGTCTATACCAGTGGCGTGGGGTTCCTATAACTCAATTGCAAAAGGTAAGAGGTAAGTGATGCGGATCTTCACTAACCATTATATAATAATATATTATACCTTTAAAATACCCTCATCCAAATTACCTATTATACAGGCTTAGGCTTCCCTATGAAGGAGAACCAGCCTTCGCCAAAGGTCTGCAGTCTAGACGTTATAACTTACTCGTACAGTGTTTTAATTCAGTTGGAGCAATTTGTTGCGTAATATTATGGTTTGTAAACCACCATCGACCTGTCAATAGCCATCGTGTTACAATCGTTCATCTGTCTATTCTTGCATCTATAAGATAAAGTATCTTAATTCGATTTTACTTTGTTGCCAAAATGATCTTCATTTCTGTTCATATGTATTGATTGTCAAATAAGCGAATTAATTGTTACTGATTGGAAAGAAGATTGAAATATACAACAGAAGTGACGCGAGAAGTATGAACATAAAATGAGTGAGCACTTACCGTTTTGATATAGTCATAGTCCTTCAGATCTAGTGTTCTTCGCCTAGTGGAGGGAGTTCCGGGGGTGGAGTCCTCAGTGGGCTCACTGATCGTGCTCTCCGTGCTGGTCTCCATAGACTTTACTCCGTCATCCTTCTCCTCTTGGTCGGTCTTTTCTATTCTCTTCTTCAAGAAGTTCTCGTGCTCAAATGTTTTGTTTTCGAAACCTGTCCCGCTCGGAGACTCTATGTCGTTGTCTAGCACGGAACGATCCTCCTCCGAGTCGATGTATTTAATAGATTTTTTGGACTCTCTTTTAGGTTCATCGATGCCATTGGTTTCTGGGGCTTTGGATTTCGGCGTGGCGCCAGACGCCACCGGCTGCGATATTTGTATGTAGGACGCGAAATTGGTGGTGTGTTTGGGTGTTTTTACTTGTTTCTCTATATCACTTTTTATATCTTTAATATCTTTTATTTTGACTTCGGGGCTGTTGCGCAGTTTTCTGCGCTCAGAGTAGTCGACGTCACCGTTCTCAACTTGGATGACAGTGGAGCTTTCCAGGATTTTTCCTATCGGATTGTTTGGGTCCAACTGACTTTTGATACTGGCAAGACGATCAGAGGGGTACTTCGAATTTAGGGACGCGGACATCGAATTAGTTTTATCTACACTCGGCTTAGCTAGGGACAGCGGTTCGGAGATCGTCTTACTTAGAGTGAGGTCAGAGTTTGAGTTAGATCTAGAACTGGAAGACCCGAGGTCCCACTTGCTGTGGACTCCGTTTTTCTCTGTGTACGAGGGCAGGTGGACGGGGACAGGTTGGTCGTCTTTTTGGTGCACTTTAGTGTAGCCGGAGGTTCCGTTTCCGACGTCCTTCAGCTGGCTCAGATACTGCTCGGTACTCTTGGTGCCATACTTCGATTCATTCGCGGGTAGCTTTGTGACCGTCATTTTAGAGTCAAACCTCTTTCGTATCTCGGATACGGATGGGACCTCGTTGCCGTTGGGGTCCTTCGCCCCGTTGGACATGGAGCTTCTCTTGCTGTAGCTGGGCGACGGGGAGCTTTCCTTGTATCTTCTGCTTTCCGGTTTCTGGTCGTGGTGAAAATTAACACTTAGCAAAATGGGATAACAATGGACAGCGCGACGTGAGTGTGTGTTAGTTCTAAACAAACCGCCCATGCTCGTGACGTAGGTCACGTCTATGTTACTACGATGCTGAAGCGCAGCTTGAAAGGCGAAGCGACGGGGTCGGGCGATCGTCGATATCGACGTACGGTGTCAATGGCGAATGCGGGTGATCATGGCCAGTACGTCGGTAAGGACGACGCGTCCGTGACACTCCCCGCGAGGATTGAATAGCTAGCGTCATCGGCCTTTCAGGCGGCGTGGTAGAAGCTACCTGATGGAACTTTAGTGCGCTGGTTAAGAACATAAACACACATCACACGCGGAAAATGTCTGTTTGTCTGTAGGATAGATTATAGCTATTGTGAAGACCAGTAAATTACCATCTAAGAAAGTTATTCTGAAGACCAATAGATTACTTTCAAAGGTCAAAAAGGCAGGTCACATCTATAATATTAATTACAAAAACAGCATTACTTGCCTACGATTTTTACTACATTTTGTGATATTTACTAAGCTAAAGATACAAACTAGAACTGAAAGGTTTGGTTGTAATAACGTTTAACAATTCGACCATGTTTTGTGTGCATCGGCCATAAGTTTTCAAAATAAATGAATCTTCGGCATTTATACAGTAACGACAGATAAGAGAGTAAATATTACGTAACAAGATAACACGTCACATGACACAACGTGTTGAAACCCTATGTTACGTGCCTGATACTCTCAATAAACTCAATTATACTTGATGGTGAATACTTGGACATCTTTGCAAATCTTTGATGTTCTATGTTATGGCTGCTTTGTTAAGATTCACTGACCTCTGACCATTAAAAATAATATGCAATTTATCTATGATCCCACAGACAAACAGCAACACACATTTGACAGGTAAATTATTTGATAATCATATTGAGCACATATTGCTATTTTCTTATTTTATAATTACACAAATAGCACTATGTCTCTCTAGCCATATATAATGTAATGAATTGGTTATATTACCTCTGAGATTGTGGCCGCTGAGTTTCTAGCCTTCCTAGATCTGAGCTCTGGTGCCGGTGGTCTTCCGATATCATTTGAAATTGACTTGGATCTAGAAATTTCTCCATAATTACTTTGCGCCTGTTTTAGCCTTTCGATCGACGGTATATAATCGGCTGCTGAGTATTTTTTGTAGAACTCAGCGGGGGTCATGGCCAGAGTGGACGAACTCAATATATTCCGGGCCTTAGAAGCCCTGTTTAGGTCTGAGGTTCGACTGCTCTCGCTTCGCGTAGTAGACACATCTCTCGACCTCGACTCACTTCTCTCTGATCTGTAGCGGCTAGATATGCCATTGTCGGAGTCCGTTATGCTGGGAGCTCGAGAACTCCTCGTGTACTCCACCATCGATGTCTTCCTCTCTTTTTTGCCATCAATATCACTATATTTTGCTTTGTATTCTGTGGTTTTGTTGCCGTAGATAGTTCTCAGAGTGGAAGTCATGTAGGTTGTGCTGCTGGAGAGGTATGGTTTGTCTATGCTGGAGGAGCCGGTCACCGTCGAGGATGAGGGATATCGTGAGGGCGAGAGGACAGGCATTTTGGTTAGCTCTGTGTGTCGTTTGATCAGTTGTAAGTTTTAATCCTCGATGGGCGTTTCTTAAGCATTTTTAATGTCACCTAAAACAAAAAGCAATCGAAATAAATACAAACAGGTCTAGTTATTTTATATGACACTGTACTAGAATTATGACACACCAAAGAAAAAAAAAATCTCAATAATATTCATTCAATAAAGTCTATAATTCCTAAAGTTTATTGGATAGGCTAGCTATCAAACATCTTCCAAAACATGCAATGTCAATGATAACAGATAAGGTGATATAATAAGCTGTTTGATGTAACAATTGCTGTGAACAACAAATCGGCAATTAAGTATATGGCTATTGAATACTTGAAAAAACAATATTACATTTGATATTTACCCAACTGCCAAGAAGGGTATTGTTATAGTCAGATATTATAATAATAACTCTTTCTTTCTCTCAAGTGTGTGCGCAGTACACAAGAGCACTCTCTCGTCCTTTACTCTCATAATCCAGTGGGAAAGATAACCGACACAACTGATGAGAGATCAGGCTCAGGTCCGATTTTTTTACATGCCTATCTGACGTATGGATCATCTTTCTTGTCAGACAATCAGCTGATAAGCCTGCATTGTCCTAACAAAACCTGGACACATTTTTTGTTGTTCCAATGCGGGAATCGAACCCACAATCTCCTAGTCGAGAGCCAATGCTCTAACCACTAGACCATGGAGGTTGTTAAAATTAAAAAAAATGTTAAATCCGTTCGGTAGTTTTTGCGTGAAAGAGAAACAAACATCCATCCATACATCCTCACAAACTTTGACATAAATTAAACTATAAATAACTTTTTTAGGGTAAGCTAAGTATTTATTAGGCAAAATTGTGAAAAATTATCACAGCATAGATAGAATCTGCATATTGAATGTAAAACAACCTAGAGAAGTATTTATACACAGTAATCTCTGTGCATGCCTAAGGCTTCTATTGTTTACATAAATTTTAATAACACATAATATATTGCATATTATAATATAAATGGCTTGCACGGTGGAGTACAGTTTAACTAACGCTACAAGAGCGGGGGACATTAATTTGATGTGACATACAATTAATGATTTATGTATATTGTTCTAACACTGTGGTATATTAAGTTTTATTCATTACCAAGTAGCAGTAGAAGTAAGCGGACAGTTTCACTGTATGCACACTCTTAAATTTTGTGATAGAAACATTGAAACTTTGTGTGATATTAAAAACAAATAGTTATAAGTAATTTCAAGGGCTTTTGTAAATTATCATAAATAGCTTAAGTAGCTGTTTCTGTGCGGTATTACATTTAGAATACTCAATAATTAAATTTTAATTTTAGGAAATATTTGATTATCTGACGATTGAAAAATCGGCCCTTAATTAAATTTTTGTATAAAACATGTTCCAATAAAATAATTACATATGAAAATATTAGAGAACTACGACTTAGATTGTTGATTTTAATGTTACATATAGTCTATTCCAGACGGCACTTTTGCCCAAAACGCTACGATAATTTTTACCACAAAATGGTGTTTCATTAGCGAAATAACAATAATAATGAAAATTTCAAAAATTTCGTTTTTAGCAATTTTTGTGACTAGTGGAACAACTGACAGCTGATCACAACTGATGTTGAAAACGTCAAAAAGTGCTAATTTAACCCAAGTAGGAAGCTGGGTAAAAATATGCAAAATGGCGTGATCATTCTTAGCGTTTTAAACAGTTTTTGACAGATGACAGTTGCGTGTGGAACAGGGGTGAAAACAGTTACGAACGATCATAGTGGTGCTAAAGAAAAAGAATGTGAATGAAAATAACGTTTTGAACGTGCAAATGGAACGAAGCACAATTCTACAGTCATTATGTCTTTGCCAAAATACCTACCGTCTCTCACATTCCTAAGCATTTGTTAGCTCTTTTTAAACATGCACAATGACTAATCAGATATTACCTTCAACATTGTAAACAAACAGTGTATTACACCAATAATTAGGTTCACTTGATTAATTATAGAATTAATTTGCATAAAAAGTCATAATAATGATATCATTCAATGTTTGCCTAAGTTATTCTTTTCTTGAGGGCTATAATACAATGCCTGCTTTGATGATGACCTTCTGTATTCTGCATTCAGGTAGAAGACTATCATTGAGCAAGTGCGATCATGCGTAGTTTGTGTGAAAAAAGTGTAATACGCAAACGTATATGTAATATGACACCGCCAAAGCAGAAATCCTTCAAGGCCACACGGGCTCTAAGTGCACCATCACGTAGTCGCAGAAACAAATTATCACTTTCACACCACTCACCCGGCCTCCCGCTCGCGAAATCACCAAATACACACCGAAAATACACTCCTTGTTTTATTTTTAGCCTGTCCAAAGACGATTTTGCATGACACACTGCCCGCACAGAATCACCGCGAAAGCTTCACTATCTAATTAAATTTTTCCTATAAACATCACGTGTCGCAGCGCAAATTAAATCGATCGCCAGTAACTGCATTAGCGAAGAAAAATACACAGAATACTCACAATTCTACTATTCTTCGTAACCAAAGCGACTAATTTCAACAATAATAATTGTATTCGAAGAAGTGATATTTGGATTGAGTTAATTTCACACACGGCACTCTTTGTCCCACTTACATTTATTGAATAGTTAGCTGAAAAACGTAGTTAATAAAGGTTGAAAATATTTTTCTTGAGCTCTTATAATTTTAGAAGGCTCAAGGCTCGATTCGTTTTTCGTTTGACGTCACTCTCAAATTGTTGGCAATCCTATTTTTGTTCTACTTCCGTCATAAGATTCCTAAAGGATTTTAATATAGGCCTTCGTGCGTTAGAATAAAGTTTATTGTATTAGCAACAATATCATAGACCCCTGACATTAGAAAATTAGTGTTGCAGTTTGAAAAAAATATAATTTTTTTTTCTCTTTCCAGCACGTCAAGTTATTTCTTTGGTTTTTCAGACCTTATGAGTCATCAATCAGCTGAGTGGAAATCTACTTAGATCTTTTTATAAGAATCTTCGTACATTTATTTTCGTACTAATAATAATAATAATAATTAGCAAAATATTTTTGTGCATAAAAGCTTTGCAAGTTGGTAATGGAATCATTTTTTATTTTTGTTTATTATGGCAACCAACAGATGGCGCCAGTAGTCTAATTATGATAAAATGATTAATAAAATATTTTCGTTGTACATAATATACTTTCTTTAAATTAACTCAAAATATTTTATTTTAATATGCATTCAAGTAAGAGATATTTTTAAAGTAAAATAAAAATATTAAATCATATTTTCTAGTGATAGATAGTTGAGTTTTCATTTTGCTTACTGAGATTTATTTAGTACGTTCTACTGTATAGATGGCGCTGTTCAAGTAAAAACATACTATGCGGTTTAATAATACAGAAAGTAGTATTTTGTTTTTTAGTCCATTTACTATTTAGGTATTGTACAACTGGAGTTTGGAATACGTAGAGGTACTCGTCGGATCTCAGAGTGGGTTGGTTTCATCATTATGATATGGTGCGATTTAAATGAGAATAGGATCGAGTTGGCGCCATATTGTTTCGAATTTAGGCTGTTATGATATTTAAATTTATGTTTTGATAATTGATTACTATTTAAACGTTTTTATTTAAATTCGATGCGACTATTAATATTTATATGCACTTAAGTTTATCTGAAAATCACACTTTTCAAGTGATATTTGACAGAAAAAGGTCATAGACGTTCCTATTCTCATTTGAAACGCGTTATAGTGTTCTGAGAACATTAATTCAATAAAAATTACCTACATTACTAATTATTGTAATTTTAACTTTTAGATGTTCACTGCCGCACCTAAGTAGGTACCTACTTAGGTCGTTAATTATCAGGTAGGCTAAGGACTAAGGTAATTTAGTAATGAAAAACAACTTTTTGAAATGGTTTCATTTATTTACTTAGGTACTTTAAAACATTTGCTCATTAATTACTTTGAAATACAGCACATGTAAAGTTCGGAACGCGCGTCGGACTGCGTTCCTAACCGCGGGTGGATCTGTGCATTTTGGACTGCGGATCGAACTGTCGTGCTAATTACGACTAAAAATGCATCATTTGGGCGAGTGCGGGGATAAAACTGTGGAAAATGTGCTTGCATCGACATGCCAGATCGGACTGTCAGCCCCGCGCGTCTTCATGTTTGTTTCGGAGCGACAGTTGGAGTGGCGCTTGCAGTTTTCCGCGATCCGAACTGAACGTGTGAAGAGCTGTAGTATCTGGAGCTAGTAGGTATTACATTCAAGAGATCTCCTAGGTCTTCGCTTTTCTTCCATCGACCGTAGTTTGCGCCGCCGGCTAGGAAAGTTAGCAGGCTATACAGTCTCTCCTAAATGGTGTAATGCAGTACTATACAACCTACTACCTCACCATGCCGACGGCTTATTTCGCTTCTGCTGAAACCTGATATCTTGAAATCTGACTTCGCTTCGATCTCTATAATTTTCCTATGAGCACCTCAACTTTAGTATTAAATAGTTAAATAATAAAACAAAATTACAAACAACTTTATCATAAAAAACAATAGGTAGGTACACTCAAGTTATGATAGTACTTATAACATAATAGTATTTACTATAAGCTTTAAACCTATCAAAAATATTTTACATAAATTTTATGTTTTTAATAATTAGATAACTATATTAATATTACAATTATTTTACCAATAAGAATATAAGCACAACAATGTTATAAATAAAAAATATACAATATTATATAGTTAGGTATGTCATAATATTATGTAATAACAATAATTTAGTAGATATTTAATTATTTTATACTACAGACATTTTTGTAAATAATAATTACAACTAATTAAACTGTACGTATAACACCGATATAGTAGAAGTTGTAAAACTTATTAAAATCTCGTTACTACATTTTATGAGTAAATATAATAAAAAGAATAAAAAAAATATATAAACAAGTTTTAAAACATAGATATATGTGCAGAAATCTATGTTTTAAAAAATAATAAATTATGTATTTTGTTTTAATTTAAGATTACGTCTTGACTATGCGCTATCTAGTGGCAGATAATAATAGAAACTTATTTATGCAGCAAAATTAGTAGACCTATACTGAGGAAACTAATACAATTACTTAATTTAAAAAAATGCTATTAAAGTATTAAAAATGTTAACAAGCGTATAATTAAAGCAAAATAAATAACAAACGATCGGCGGATGAAACAAAATAATCTTATGTAGAGGCTCTACTATTCTCTTGTGCCTGATATAATATTGGAATATTTTTATGGGCACTTCAATTTTTTGTTTTACGTTATATACCAGTAGGTACGGAATAGTAGAGTCTTTAAATATATTTATTATGCAAGTCATCGTTCGGGTCTATACTTCGTGGTTCGTGTGGAGTGTGAAAATCGAAACGAAGAAAAATAAAAATTAGCAAGCTCCAACCGTCAGCTTCTTATAGGGTATAATTATGTGTTGTAGAGTGGTAGCTATTCGTATACGACTTGCATAATAAATAGGTAAAATAAATTAATTATGGTTATAAAACGATAACACTACAGAAACAATATCAAAACATAAAAATCTTTACAAAAAGTTGGTAGCCAACAAAACATGAAAGAAAAAAAAACGAAGGTGATGTTTTCCCGCCAAAACTGCGCCCGCGTATCACCAAACTTGTCCGGGGTAGGCGCGAGGGTGGGGGGCCGGGGAGCGGGAGTGACCCCCCGCCCGCGTGCCGCGCCCCGCACACGCACAAGTTCGGATCTACGGGTTCCAGTTGAGGGGGGCGTGCTAGATGTACCAGGTTCAAAAACTCGATACGTCTTTGAATCTGCTATTGTAGAGAATGAACAAAGGGTAAATAAAGAAAAGAAATTAGCGCAGGGTGCTACGGACCTTACCTTCGGAAGAATAAATTCTACCGTGACTTGGAGCGTTTTTACATTGCGCGGTGCGATATCGCATATAGCACCGATAAATTACTTAAGTACTAAAGTATGAGACAGCGATCTATGTTTTGATATGAAACCAGAAGCGTAGCGTGCCGTGGCGGGGCCCCGTATATAAATTTGTTTGGGGGCCCTTAGGAAGGTTAAAGACCCTTAAATATTGCCCACAAAAAATGGAAAAAAATTAAAAGAAATATTTATTCATCATAATTATCTATCTGTCTCTTTTTCCAAAATTTTCACAAACAATTCAAATTAAATATACACTCTCCTTGCCTTTTTCGGCAAACTGATTTATTAAATCATTTAAAGCTGATGATGAAATGAAGATGAAAATGAAATTCGGGAAGTTTTTATTAATTTTTGCTTACGCACGTTGGGGGCCCCCGTAGCCCGGGGGCCCCGTATAATTGATACGGCAGATACGGCGGTAGCTACGCCCCTGTATGAAACCTTTGTATGAAACATTATACCTGTCTTTGTCATTATCGGTGCGACATGCGATAGCGGCCTGGATATTGGAAGACCAAAGACAGTAGAGCGTACCAGTGGCGAAGGCTGCTTCTCCTTCATAGGGAAGCCGGAGCCTGTATAATAGGTAGGGAGTTCTATGAAGATATGCAAAAGGTAAGTGACAAGGGAAGCCGATAGGAATGGAGTTATAGGAACCCTTCGCCACTGGAGCGTACCTTAGTAATTTATCACATATCACGTTTGCGATATCGCAAACGCTCTTTCATTCAAGCAAGGCTTAAATGTTGTATAGTGCTTAATGCATTTATTCAAAGAGGCGTCTTCCTTGACACGGGAAAGGATTACCCTTGTAACTTATGTCCCATCGGCTCAGCGATGACTTCTGTCAGGAACTTTCTTCATCTTCTGAAGCATAAGATTGAATGAATAGTGAATCCCCTAACCAGGAGATTGTAATGTTCAGATCAATACACCAGGATAAGGCAAACTTTAAGGTGACTTCAGAGAAGTTACGTTAAGAATTGATTATTTGTAGATACCACTAGATGTCGTACTACACGCGACTTCGCGCACGCAAAAGGAAATCATCACCGTGATAAAAAGTACCCTATGTAGTATGCACTTCCACGTGGTCTACCTACTCTACATCTGTATCAGATTTCACCGAAATCGGTTTTGTTATTTCATAGCCTATTTAATGTTATCAAACAAACAAATCTTTAATCTTTAAATGATATGTACATACAGCCTGAGTAACACACACACACACACACACACACACACTCTATTCTGCCGTGGTGTACCGTGTACAGGTAGGTAGAGACCACAGTCTGTAATCTCTGCCCCGTGCCCACCACATCTGTAGGTCGATTCTGCTAGTGAAATAATACAATTTTATTACAGCTTCGATATTTTGAAACAACAAAACGGTAATTTCTCATAAATGTCAAACCAAAGTCAAACGCGTTTTGAGTGGTCCAAACTCCGAAATTAGTTCATGATATCAAGACGATTCGCTAATTTATTGAAATTCTACGAATTTATTTCTGGCGTTTGGTCTAAAACCAACTAAAACTGACTTAATGTGACCTTGACAGACTTCTTTCGCCTCATGAACATTTATGCCTTTATTCTGCATACACGCTGGCCGGGTCCGGGTGTTTCTAACGTGACGTTTATGCCAATAATGAATGAATACGAATGCCAATAAACTGCTGTTTTAAAATTGACCTATTACGGCCCTATTATCTATTATTATTTAATTAGCGCTTCACCTTTAGTTAGCGATATCCACACTACTCAGGGAATGTCCACGTGTCCATTTTACGACTTCGTCAACGTGAAACGGCGCGGTGCGTTGCCGCGTCGTGACTTTTCACGGCACGGCAAGGTTGCCGCAGAACGACGCAAAATGTACCGGAAATTTACATGGCACGGCTGTCCGGCGTTGCGACGTGCATTTTTACGGCGGCGTGAATTTACTCGTTACGTCAACGCAGCGTGCCGTGACTGCCGTCTCACGTTGACGACGTCGCGCCATGGATATGTGACGGGCGGTAACGCGATGTACCGTGTAGACTGTAGGCGAACCGCACGCGTAAGGCAATAAATGTGTCTGTAATCGACTGAACATCTGTACGAATGGCGAATAGTTAATAGCCTCGTAATATTCCATATTGATTTCCGACCTATAGCTACGTGAATAACTTAGTCATGAATAAGTTTTACGAATCGCGGTGTCTTTGAAGTTGTAGCGAATTTTCACTTCAAACACACTTCCCTAAACCAGGAATGCTAGCATAATTTATGGGCATTCACACTTCGGCGAAGCCAAACGGAAGGAATGATTTTGGCAATGTATGTATGTATGTATGTTTGTTTCACCGTAGCGTCTAAACTACTGATCCGATAATAATGATTAAGGTGTCAGGTGTTAATAGGTTCGTAGTAATAGCCCGAGTGACATAGGCTTGTATATGATTTATTATCGCCTGAAAGCCCATCAGGCGATCCATCTGCGAGTGATGAGGCAACATATGGCCCAGATTTTTCTAGGCCTCATAGCTCTTTTCCTCTCGCATTTTCGTTTTTGTCTAGACTGCTTTTTTGCCAATGATCTATTGATTCGCTAATCAAAGATTTCCTTGTTATATACAAGTATAGTTTTAAGTTATGTCCGCCGCTCTATTGACTAAGTCAAGTCTGCAAGTTTCAATCGATCATCGTAGCATCATTATCCGCGGTCATTCATTTCGTGTTTATATGTATGTATGTATTAAGTTTCTGTACCCAAAGGGTCTGCTATTGGCAAATTGTATTTACTAATAGAAGACCCCTTGCCAATAATTATTGCCATTGGTCATGTCAGTTTTCTGAACGTATGCCTGTGTGTGTGTATGCCTGCTACCACGCGCTCGCCGTGACTTTTCTTCAAAGTTCTCGTCTCTTTGCAGCTTCATCTGCGTCCCTGAAATTGAGAAGAGTTCATGTTAGAATTATTTTTATTATGATTTTATGCCGCTACCTGTATTATAACAACTTTTACGTTGGGTTTGTTGAGAAGTAAGATAACTTATTTTAGACCTCCCGTTAGGAAATCTTATATATCACTTAACATAGACGTGATGTACATTACGTCTGTATCCTATTGTATATTATTATCTGTGTGTTTAAAAAGAAACAAGGAAGAAATCAATATCAAAAACTATTTTCGTTTGGTTAAGCAAAACGTAGGCGTACATTTCCACTTTAAAGGCCACTAAAGGCTAGTGTTAACTGCTAAAAAAATTAGTCCACTTTCGCTTATTAATAGCAATTAGCATATCTGGAACGAGCAAATTTGTTAAAAACAGCAACAGGTGTGCTCATGCGCAGAAAACTGCAGATCGTGGGAACCCGCGCACCTGGCGTGCCGCGTGAGGCGTCCGCGAAACACCAAAAACACTAAAAAACGGCATAACAGTAATGTGCTGTTATGATTTACTTTTGGGGTGTTTTTTGCGCTTGCATTTGGCTTCCTTAAGTTTTAAGAAAAAAATATCTCCTTTGTTGTAAAATTTTTCAATTGAGCGTTTAAGTAAAAGCTATCCTCGATCTCCGAGTTCCGACAGTTTAAACTTTAAAGCGAGACTGCTAATAAGGCTTAACTAAAACATGACAGTAATAAATCTACGATATTTTTAAACCCCACACAAAAATATCTGTTTCTTAATCCGTCAAAGGTATCGTTAAGGTATTTAATGTTTATTAGACACCTAATTGCATTTTAATTGCTATACAGCTACTAGGTTGGGGCAAATTTAGCCTGTGAAGCTTTCAAAAAACAATCGCAGACAACAATGAAACATAAACGTATGTTTCGGCAACAGCAGTAAACACGGGCTTATCTCAACTATCGACTAGGTCCCACTACCGCAGGTGGGGGTGTCTAGCGCGAGTCTAGACGGGTGGGCGACGCGGGGGGCGGGCGGCCGGCGCGGGGGGTGCGGGTGGGCGACGCGGGGGGCTCGTCTAGACGGTGATGGAATGGTTGCCGGGTCTAGCTATGTGGCTGTTGAGAGTGTTGAGACCGCTCAGCAGATAGTTGAAGTTTCATTTGATAATAAATATATACACCATAGGAACTTCTTTGGAAAGTAGCTAATAAATATGGTTAAAATATGTTTACAGTTGCTGGGTAGGTAGGGGGTAGTTACAAGGTTTTAAAAAGTGTATTGTTTACTGATGGTGAGGGAAAAATGAGTTCTCATAAAACTTTGCATACCTGTAAAAAACTTTTTCGTTATTCCTTTTTGCTATTCGGTTTGTTGTTATCCCGGTGAAGACACACGAAGGTAACACTTCTAAGTCGCTGACTCGTGGCTTGCATCTCGCTGGACCTGAAATAATCATAATTAACTTATTTAATATTAATAATTATCATGTTGAATTAAATATGAATATGGTTTTGATATTTCTTATTCTTGCAATAGAATTGAGGAAGCTAAGTTTCTTACGCTGTTTCTTAATGTCTTATCAGTGGCCTCGAACTGGTAGTAAGTACTTAGTTTATATAAAATAACAAATTCAACATGTCTAAAAAGGTCGGTTCGAGTGTTCCGTTCATAATTTATTTAATTTCAGGGCAGGGTCAAGATGCATTCGATAAATTCGACGGCGAACTTCATAATCAAAAATGTATGGGATTTGACGTAAGTCATTCTTGCGAAGCAATATACCAAACATTTTTGATTTCGAAGTTCGTCGTCGAATTTATCGAATGCATCTTGATCTTGACTAGATAAAGGCCCAGATATGTTAAAATGTCTACATGTCAGATAAATCACTATAAATCGATTCATAATAGAAATTCATCAATTTTGCTGCTTCAATAGAAATGCGTAAAATGGCACGCATAATAAGAGTTGCTTAGTTCTGAATTAAGAGATATACTTATTAGAAGTTACTGTAAGAACATCTTGACCCTTGTTAATCGATTAAATCAACATGGTCATTTTAGACCTACTTGTCTTACTTTGAAGAGGCCTACTGTACGGAGAATGGAAATATTGTGAGCCACCTGTTGCTACTCGCTACTCGCTACTCGTTACTCGCTACTCGCTACTCGCTACTCGCTACTCGCTACTCGCTACACGTGACGCTACATGGCGCTACCGCGACCGTAGCCTCGGGAGTCGGGACAGCTGTTGCTAGGGCACAATATATTAAATTCAGTTCACCGACGCCTGTTAGTTGTTAATCGTTTGTCTAAATATCATTCCTTCTCTTTCATTAATACGAAGAATAAGAGAGAGTAACATGACATTTAATCGCCGATCAATTTTAACAGCTGGTGAAAGTTTTTCAGTTTGTGATTTAATTAGTCCTTAGAAACTCCTAAGGACTAAGGATTAAATCACAAACCGATTTTTTTTAAAGGCTAAGTTGGAAACTTGGAATATATTGTTTTTCAATTAGTTTTGGAGCTGCAACCGAGGTTTTACCGACGACATATCGGTGTTATAATCGGTTCCTTTTAGTACTGGGTCATGGTTGTAGGTTCATATTTGTTAGTTTTTTTTCTCGTATTAGTTTATTTTTAAACCCTGACGAAAAAAAGGGTGTTATAAGTTTGACGTGTCTGTCTGTGTGTCTGTCCGTGGCATTGTAGCTCCCAAACGGACGGACAATCCTATTTTAATCCAGTTTTTTCGTTTGAAAGCTGACATGATTGAGAATGTTCTTAGCTATAATGCGTCGTCATCAGCTCGTTCACTGCTTGACGATTCGACAATTACTTTAAAATTTAATTTTGTTTATTTTAAAAGGTTTTAAATCTTTATATTCGTCTATTCGTCCAGCCAATTCCTAGAAATAAACTCATTACGTTGACCATAATGAAAGATTAGTGCGTCCTTGCGCGTGCGACGTAAAGGTGCGCGTACGCAGCGGGGCGGGGCGGGGCGACGCGGGCGCGTAGTGACGCGCGCGGCGGATGCGCGGCAGACGCGGTACCGGGGCCACGTGACGGCACATTGTCAGACGATATATAGCAGGTTCGCTTGCATGGCTGGGACTATATTGTCCGGAGTCCGTAAGGCCGGGGAAAATTCAGAGCACTGAAAATAGAACTCTGCGCTAATACAATAGAGCTCAAAATCGAACACATACGTGTCGAGTCATATGTTTTTCTTTTCTTTTTATTATTATTATTATTATTATTATACATCTGTTGCTATTAAAGATTGCAACAACTTTGAAACTGTACATAATTAAATATTTTACACATTACTTATTTATGAATTTTATAAATCTATCATGTAATAGTAATTAGTCGAGTCATATGTTAATATCATAATATATAATATAACAGCAATTTACTAATTAATTTCTACTCTATTGTATTAGCGCAGATTTCATTTTCAATGCTTTGAATTTTTCCCGGCCTATCGGATTCCTGTTATATTCCTATATTATAGTCTGGCAGTTGGGACCTATGTTACGGAAGTGTTACCTGTTCAAATTATGATAACTTCTTTCTTATGGCATTTATGCCTTGACTCTTGGTACATTTAGGCCCACTTGCGCCAATCCAGGTTAAAGTTAACCCATCATGTTATCTCTCTCGTTCTTCGTATTTGTGAAAGAGAAAGCATGATATTTTAACCCAAGGTTAACTTTAACCCGGATAGGCGCAAGTGGGCCTTATAGATTTAGATTTAACACCATAAAATAATAATAATTTTATATTTTAGGAGTGGCTCTCCAATCTCCAATTAAATCTCCATACATGTGAATTGTGAAGTGGGGATGAAAAATATTTTTTCACTCTACCCCATCGTGTGGGGTATCGTTGAATAGGTCTTTTAAAAATAAGGCAAAGTTTCATACATGACTTTTTTTACAAAATGAATCATTTTCGAGTAAACGGCCGCCAAAGTGATTCATAAGTTGGTTCCCCCCATGGCATTTCTAAAGTACGAGACTTAAAAACTTGCAATTTTCTTTTTCCAAATACTCTTAAGAAAAATTATTTTGAACGAAATCGGACAGCAACTTTTAAAGTAAAAACATATTACACGTTTATAGTTACGGAACCCTCCTGAGACATGTCCTGACTTGCTCTTGGTTAGGTTATTTATTAAGTAACTAGCTTTTTCCCGCGACTTCGTCCGCGTGGAGTTCGGTTTCCATACAAAATTTTAACCCCTTTTTCACCCCCTGCGGAGGGAGCGGATTTTCAAAAATCCTTTCTTAGCGGATGCCTACGTCGCACACAGGGCCTTTTACCGTATTTAGCTGGACAAAAATAATTTTAGGTACATCTAAATTTAGCTGATTTTTCTTTAGCAAAGGCTTCGTTCAACTTTTGACTATACAAAAAACAAAAAAAATAGTCACCATACGCACGGCAAAGAATACAGTAGCAGATAGAAAATTGTTTGAGTTAGTTATTTCTTACGACTATTCTGAGCGGTTTTGTTTTCTCTGCTTTTTAAAGTAAAATATTTTGTGGTTGGAACCGAATTATTAAACAATATCTATATGGATAATCAAGCTTGTGGTAAGTACTTTTAATTTATGTTGTAAGCAACACAACATAATAATTTAATAAACCATAATCCGTAGTTACAATTGATCGCTATAAAAATGATTACTTTTTGAAACACAATCCTACCTATAGTTTTTGGTAAAGACCGCTTTAGAATAATTTAACTTTCCATATTCGACGAAACATGTGGGCTATCGATTACAAAATTATTTAGCTGCAGGTACTTGCAGGTTTTTTTTATTTAACAGGAACTTCGAGGGAAGGGCAGTTTAATGAAACGTTAATCACGCGAAAAGAGTTATTTTTACACCTTCAAACTAATTGATATCTAGTATAAACACAATCACAATGCGTATCATGTCTGATTGACTATGTCATGAACAAGGTACCTGAAAATTTTCAGCAAAAATTCAAAAATCAGGTAAGCATTTTTATATAAGTATACCCACTTATAATATTAAGTTGTAACTGAGAACATGGGCTAGGCATGTAGGCATGAAGTGTACATCAAAGAAAACAAGGAATGAATGCAAGAATCCTAGTTCAAAGGCTTGCATCATGTCTAATTTCACGATTTTCGATAATTTTAAGCACACTGGCTAGTGGGTATGCAATCAAGATCTCACGAATTCAAAACATATTGCTTAGAAACAGCAAATATAAATATATACACATCTTTGTATAATTGATACTTCATGAGCGTCACTGTACACAATACATAGTGCAGATATTAGAAATTCCCAGCCTCTTCCGATAGGAGTACTATCGGAAATAATTTAAAAAACTATAGTCTTTTTCATGCCCAAAAGACCTCAATACAAATACTTTAAATAAATATCTCTAATCATCTCTTAATGACTTCAGATCCTGTCATAAGTCATAACAAGTATCAGAGAGGAACCAAAACATGAGGTAGTTCTATTTGCGAAAGAGGTGACAAACTTATTTCAAAACCCTGCCGTTTCTGGCAATCAACATATCGTGGTCTATCATGTCTACACGATGCTGAGGATGATAATGACGATGAAGATGATTATGACGATAAATAATAATTATAACTCCTCTTCCTCTGAAAGTTTAGCGATTTGTAGCTAAAGCTCATATTTTTATTTATAATATAATATATTATGTACTTACGACCGATACTCTATATTTTGTGTATTATTTAATTAGTAAATAATTTCGTTTGAATGGTTGTTTCTTTTCATACTGACGTTACTTATTTATTTAATTATCAACATCACATATTCAAAAATTATGTAGAACTATCATGGTCATTTTAGCACAGTACTGCACTAAGTTAAGTTGAGCGAAAGTGACAGGAACTTAAGTAGGACAGCTCGCTCATCGTCAAATGTTGTTGTAATATGTAAATAAACATAAGTACATACATTACTGTGTGTTTTAAAGAACTAATTATTTTTGTCCACCTAAATCTTATAAAAGGCCTTGTGTGCGTCGTTACAACTATCTGTATGCCAAATTTCAGCAAAATCTGTTCAGTAGTTTCGGCTGTGCGTTGATAGATGAGTCAGTCGGGTTTGCCTTTTATATATTTAAGATGCGTATAAAATAAGGAGAGAGAGAATGGATAAAAAGCGTTTTGGGATTGCTAATAGCGGTTTAGGCCTTCGCCCTTCACTATTAACCAATCCAAGGGCCCATTAGGCGTTTTAGTACGGCGTGTTCATCACTGTTACAAATGCTATATTGACCGTCCAGCTACGGAGTGCCCAATGCCCATGGTCAGTCCCGTATAACGACAGACGAACAATAAACATATTGTGTCTTTGTCGTCACTGTATACAGTTCACTATGGAATAACTTATAACAGTTTTCCTGCCATTTTAACAGTGATTATGGATCTGTTTCCGAATATATCACTAAGGGTCGCTCGATATATTATGTAAGCAGTAACATAACTTCCGAATAAGCTAACCGCCACTAGAGTAAGTAAGACTAGCTCTGTTCCGCGGGACCGCCCGCGTAAATATAGGCCATCGGATATCCCACGAGAATACTGTACTTATTCGGGATTATATTATGTACTAGCTGTTGCCCGCGACTTCGTCCGCGTCAACTGATGGCGCAATAATGCATTAATTTCGACCAAATTTGATTACCATAAAAAGGTTATAGTGAGTCAATCTTAAAAGATTTTTTTAGATCATTTAAAGAGGAATAATTCTTTCATAGGTACATATTTTTTGAGTAAGTTGAGCCGTTTACGCAGTGCACGCAACGGAAGCCCTCGCAAATAAAGCTCAAATATGAATATTTTTCCCCGTTTTTGCAACATTTTCACTGATGCTTCGCTCCTGTTAGTCGCTGCGTAATGTTATATAGCCTTCCTCGACAAATGGACTATCTAACACAAAAAGAATTTTTCAATTCGATTTAGCAGTTCCTGAGATCAGCGCGATCAAACAAACAACGTAAGCCCTCAAAGATGAATAATTTTCCCCGTTTTTTCCACATTTTCCACTGTTCTTCGCTCCTATTGGTCACAGCGTGATGCTTTATAGCCTAGATCCTTCCTCTTTAAATGGACTATCCAACACAAAAATATTTTTTCAATTCAAACCAGTAGTTCCTGAGATTAGCGCGTTCAAGCAAAAAAACTCTTCAGCTTTATAATAATTATTATAGTATAGATAGCTGATGCCCGTGGCTCCGCCCGCGTAAGTACAGTAACCCACAGGAACCGTATATGTCCCGCGATAAAAAGTAGCTTAAAGTTGTAGAGCACGAGGAAGAACACTTCCTCGTGGTCTACTTTATATCTGTACCAAATTTTATGATGATACGTTTAGTAGTTTTTACGTGAAAGTGTAAAAAAAGTTTTCCACGGGAACCGTATATTTCTCCGCGATAAAAAGTAGCCTATGTCCTTCCTCGTGGTCTACTTTATATCTGTGCCAAATTTCATGATAATCGGTTTAGTAGTTTTTACGTGAAACTGTAAATAAAGTATCCCACAGGAACCGTACATTTCCCTGCGATAAAAAGTAGCCTATATCCTTTCTCAGGCTGCACTCTCTGTATCTGTGTACCAAATTTCGTTACAATCGGTTCAGTAGTTTTGGCGTGGAAGACGGACAAACAGACACACATTTTCCCATTTATAATATTAGTATGGATGTATTATGAAGATAATATGTATTATATACAGCATTCGCAAATATTTAAGTGCCTACTTTTTCAAGAATAGATTTTCATCAAATTTAACTTTTTAATTCTTGTCAGATTTATTTTTCAACATGATGACAATATATTATGTCAAAATAAAAATAAAGCTCTCCACTCACGGGCTATCGATTGCTTCGATCAAATTGGAAATTAATTCGTATTTGAAAGTAAATTGCTAACGACAAACTATTACACAAAATGATTAGTGTAAGACCTACCAGCTAGTTTTTGCTGTGGGCGTCAAAAATCGGAACAAAATTTACTCATATATATACGAGTTTCATATAAAAAGTGTAGTAAGGCGGTCCTAGGATCTTAGGCTATATTCAATTTTTATCTAAACCGATTTCCTTGCAACTACGAATCCAATAAATGTTTAAATTGTAAAAACTAAATCGATCGATCACTTTGAATGGGAGCTTTAAATCAAAAGCACCAAGGAGTATTTATATCAACTTTAAAGCAAATCGCTCCCAAACACCTTTCTTTCCCTTTTTATTCCCGTTAGGGGACGAATTTCAATAAACTATGATACAGGAATTCCATTAATTCTGTAACTTAATGTTTGTGCAAAATATGAAGTAGATTGGACCAAGCAATCACGTTGCCCCATACAAACTGTTTTCCCCCTTTTCACCCCCTTAGGAGTCGAATTTCGAAAAATCCCTTCTTATCGGATGCCTACGCATTACAAAGAGCAAGCCCTGCAAGTTTCAGGTCTCTACGATCAGCGGTTTAGGCTGTGCGTTGATCCGTCAGTCATTCAGGACAAAGGATTTTATATGTATAGATCTATGTTTTAATCCAGAGCCTAAACTACTACTATACCAAGTTTCATCGAAATCCGTTCAGTAGTTTTTGCGTGAAAGAGTAACAAGCATCCATCCATCCATCCATCCTCACAAACTTTCACGTTAATAATAGTAGTAGGATTGGACCAAAAACTCAGATAGCGAGAGAAGAAGATATTTATTTCTGATTGTTCTTAAGGTACATACTAATGGGATATAGGCCGTCATGATCGTTGCCCTTCCTGTTGGATTTGCCATAGTCGAGTTATAAAAATATTGACCATGTCGTATTTAACTATCTGCTAGTCAAACTTTATGTCAAACTGTTCAGTGGTTTGAGCAGTTTGCACGTTGCCTTTTATTAATACTGACATATAGATAATTGTGGTCGTCAATCGTCACCATGCAGGCTCAAGTCACTAGGTGGGGTGGCAGGTGGCAGGGGACAGTATACTGTAATCTGTATAGCAACAGTAAGGGCCTGTGGAAGGCGGAACTCGGCGGGCAAAGGTTCACAGAAACCGCCGGGCCGGTTATCAGTAAGCGCTGGTCACGGTACAAGGCTTGAGCGACGGATATTTAGAACCAAGCTATGGTATAGACCATCACAGGATCGAGTCCGAATAGTGGATGTAGCTGAGAGGACGCGGACGGTGCTTGTGAAAAATTTGTACCGGTAGCTAACGATAATATTATCAATTCTCTATGCTACGAAATCTCGTAGCACTCGTAGCACACAGAAAGACAATATTTTAAGAGAACTGATTTTTTGAAGTGTGCTGATTTTTTCAAAGATTCCTTAAAAAAAAAATAAACTAAGAACATTATTTTGTACATCAGCTGCAAACAGTTGAAAATATTACCGAAATTTATTTGGAATGAAAAATGAACTTCTGATTAGAGCTACTCTAATTAAGTTGTAACTGTATAGTAATTGATAAGGCACGAAACTGTTTATTTTTGGTAACACAGCACGTTATTCTCGCACATAAGTTGTTCGTGTCGCTCACCGCCTGTGACTTGCGGTGGTGTTCGCGAGTGTCCGGTTGGCCGCTGGTGAAAAAATGTCTAGCCGCGGTCTGCGAGCGCCGCGCGCCGTCCGCGTCGGCCGCCACACGCCATCATCATCATTATCGTTATCGAGCATTAACTACTTTATAAACTCAGTTCAAATCCAATTTAATGTAAGCGTAAATAAAAAACAATAGTGCCCTATAATGCGACCAATTTAAAAGTCACTTATTTACATTGCACCAAAGAAGTAATAGCACATTAATTTGTTCGAATTTAATATTTTTGGTTACGTTTATATTAAATTGGATGTGAATAAAGTATAATAGAAATTTTTCGTGAAATTAGACTTGGCTATTGTAGGTTGGTAGATATTTT
The DNA here is from genome assembly GCA_905404095.1 of Glaucopsyche alexis. Classification (NCBI taxonomy): domain Eukaryota; kingdom Metazoa; phylum Arthropoda; class Insecta; order Lepidoptera; family Lycaenidae; genus Glaucopsyche; species Glaucopsyche alexis. The sequence goes on from FR990048.1 coordinate 29,858,998, forward strand.
TATTAAACGGACACTTGGCGCACCACATATACCCACCACTGCAACTCCTGTGTAGCCAGGATCGACAGTGGTAACCAACCACAAAAACCCTTCGGTAATATCTCAGGGGTGCCCGAGAGATATGCCAAATCTGTCTTGGGTCCCGAAATGAAACTAATCAGAAGGTTGGCGACCTCCGAAGATTATTAGCATTCTTCAAAAAACTACTTTTAACGATACATTTATTTTCGCAGCACGGCACGCGGCCCGTCGTACAACAATGACAAATAATATGATCCTTAATTCATGTAACATTTTAACAATAAAGGCATTTAAAAAATCGATGGCAATTTTTTAAGCCGTTCCTTTGTGCGAGCGTTTGTGCGAACATCCCTTTGTGCAGGGGCAGCTGAGATGCCACTGCTTCTCTGTGTTAGGGCTCCACTGTTGTACGTCTGTCTGACTGTCTCCAGTCTGCCTTTAGTCTGCGTCTTTGAAAAAAAAAATTACGTATACTTCAGAAGACTAAATTGACGTAATTTATACATTGTACCTACATACCCTTATAAAAACCCAGATTAAATTTTGCGAAAAAAGAAGCCTTAGCCTAGCCTAGCTTTATAGCGTAAAGTTTGATTATTATTATCGATTAGTGCCGATTGAAGGATAATGTTCTTTATTTGAACCTTTTTATTTGACCTTAACGGTCTTTTATTCATTAGCAGCAGTCGGCTGAGCGGTTGTACTGGCAATGGAGCGCGAAAGTAACTTTGATCGCAGCGGGTGTTAAATTAAAAAAAAAGTATAAAAAAGAGCAAAAAAAAAAAAAATCGCTCGCTCACGATGATTTTTTTAGAGTTAAAAATAGGGTTGTTACAGGGGTAGTTTTTTTGCACACCGTATCGATGCTATTGATTGATTTTTTAGCGCATTGTGCCGGGGATTAGGGTTACACCGGAAGGGGTGGTATGAAAGAGGACTAATTTTAAAAAACACCGTTTTTATGTCAGAAGTACATCTGTCGCTTTCGAGTGCATTTTGTGCGTTTTACGTAAAATTATCAACGGCAGCGCTAGGGTTCACACTTCACTGTGTAACCGTGCAGTGAAATTGCTCGAATTGTCATGGCAAGAAGTAAAACCAATAGTAATAAGTAGTAACTAGTAATTTATAAAACTTACTCTATTTTCTAATAATTATTATTTTAGTTAGAAATATAGGAATAAATAACAATTTATGAAGGACTAAGTCTAGTAGGCTGATGTACCCACATCTGTGACGTACGCCTGGTGCACCGTACGCGTCCCACGAGCCTAGCGTCCAAGTGCTATTTCGAGAATCTTTGGCATTAAGACTAACGTAAGACTAAACAATATAATTAGCTAAAAATAAACATAAATTCATCAGAAATCATCAGAATTGTTCTTTAAATGCCTAAACTACGAGTACTACCATACCAAACTTAATTAAAATCCGTTTAGTAGTAACAAACATCCATCTGTCCATCCTCACAAACTTTCACATATAGTGTCGGACACAATATCATACAGCATGTCACAGCTATAGTAGGACACCGGCAGCAACAAGTGTCACCCCCCCCCCCCCCCCCCTCCGCTCTACCGCACCCCTCTCTCGCCACGCGCGTTTTGCATATTTTACTATTGACTAGCACAACGGAGGGGTTCTAATTTGACCTATTTACGGTTAACATATTTTTTCCTGGTCAACTTGTTGCGGCAACTTCATAGTGATAGCGGATGGCGACACTCCCACCACAATAGCACGTGGTGATGACAACTAGTACTGATGTGAATCTATCCTAGTACTAATATAACACCAAAGTTTGTATGTATGGGTGTTTGTTACTTATTTTTTCTTTATATTCAATAACTACTAAACGAACTTCGATAAAATTTGGTATGCTAGTAGTTTAGACTCCAGATTTACATCAAATAAAATTTTGAAAATCGGTCCACAGAATTATCGTTGAACATACAATAAAAATATACAGCCGAACGTATAACCGCCTCCTTTTTTTGGAAGTCGATAAAAAATGCACAGCTTTCATAAAGAGTAATTCTAACAAATAAGGTATCATGACGCCATGATTAACGGCTTCATTTTATTAATTTAGCGGGCGATTGACTAGCAATTGTTGCCCGCGAGACCGCGACTTCGTACGCGATTTTACACATACTTAAAATTTTTATTATACATATATTTAATATACCTACATAAAATATATTAGGAACACAGAAAAATATTTTTCATCGGGATTCGAACCCGCGACCTACTCACCTATTCTCAGATTCTGCATTCACCATGATGACGATGAATATAGATGTGATTATATAGAAAACGGCGATATCGTGGGAACATATCGTGGCCTCGTGGGAGGGAACCGCGACGGTCAATTCAATGGACACACTGCTGGCTGCTGCTGTTAGTTGTTACGCGCAGGGTTCATTCATTCGCGTGCTACACATATCTAGTCATATACATACAGCTATAATGCGTTTCAAACGAGAATAGGAACGTCAATAACCTTTTTTAGGGTTCCGTAATACTTAAGGAACCCTTATAGTTTCGCTCTGTCCGTCTGTCTGTCTGTCTGTCCGCGCCTCTAGCTCCTGTAATTATGAATATAAATTGATGACGTTTGGTGTAGTTATAGATTGTGTATAGATCACGGTTTTGGGATCATAAAAAAATAATAATTTAATATTTTAGGGGTGGCTCTCCATACATGTGAAGTGGGGGTGAAAAATATTTTTGCACTCTACCCCATCGTGTGGGGTATCTTAGAATAGGTCTTTTAAAATAAAGGCAAGGTTTCATACGTTAATTTTTTATAAAGTTGACCATTTTCGAGTAATCGGCCTCCAAAGTAGTTTGTAAGTTGGTCCCCCTAGCATTTTTAAACTATAGGAGAATAAGGAGATAGAAACTTGCAAATTTCCATGCTGATAGATCATGCTAAAAACTCTTTAGGAAAATTATTGTGAACCCAATCGGACAGTAACTTTTGGAGTAATTAAAAAAAAAAAGCATATTATGCGTTTATAGTTACGGAACCCTTCTTAGACATGTCCTGACATGCTCTTGGTTAGGTTATTTGTCAAATATCACTTGAAAATGACTATTTTCAGAAAAAACTTATGTGCATATAAATATTATTAGTTTTGCATCGAATTTAAATAAAAACGTTAAATAGTAATCAATTTATCTAAACATAAATTTAATTATCATAATAGTCTAAATTCGAAACAATATGGCGCCGACTCGATCCTATTCTCATTTGCATCGCACTATTTAGTACTACTGTAGTCTACAGCCGTGAGACGTGACCTCTGTGTGAGTACACAATACACATTAGTCTACGTGAGGACGTGACACACTCTATAGTGTACTGTGTAGACAGATAATAATGTACGCTAATCAACATTACACAGATAAATTATTCGTTTGTGTTCTGTGTGTTAGTGAAAAAATTATCCTCTGTTTCATACGTGATCCTTCGATTCATACGTGACTATTCTGACAATTTTACGTTGCCCTCAGTTTTATCTATGTAGTCTGTAGTTGGTAGAGTCACTCTAAAGCCGCGTTTATGTTTGTTTACTTATTATTTCAGTTGGTATATTTGTTCGAAGTTTACCAAGTGAACCTATTTTACAAGTTTGATTGAATTAACAAAGTTGTTTAAGCCGCTACAGTTATCCTTCCGACTTCATCACAACACATGAACTGACTACCATGAACCATCATGATTTTTTCTATTTTCCGACTTCACCGTTTAGCGTTTAAAGGAACTCTATTTTAACAAAATATACGCTTTAAAGTTCACCTAAAGTGGCTTTTTTAGACCCCCTGATCGCAGTAAGTCGAGAGTACCTAACTGATAATAGTAGATTATGTACCAAGGGCATAAAGCAGTGTCTTACGTCACGGGCAGCATATTGGACCCTGAGCGTAACGAGGGACTCTAGAGTTACGTAGAGTCCTGAGTAGGGAATATTATTCGAATATTCGAATATTCGTTTTATTCGAATATTCGACGGTTTTATTATTCGAATATGACTGGGTTCAATATTCGAATATTTCGAATAAAACGAATAATAAAAATAATTTATTTATTTTTCAAAAATATGTTAATAGTTGTAATAAACTTGTACATAAACCGGAAAAGTTTCGTTATTTAATACATTATTTTTATTTTTTATTAATATTTCCTAAAACAGATTTTACTACCTACACTGTTTGTGAAACAATACATAAAACATATACATTTATGACGACCTCTGTGGCTCAGTTGGTTGAGCGTGTTGGTGCTCAAGCCGGGGGTCGCGGGTTCAAATCCCGCCGAAGGAACAAAAAGTTTTTCTGTGTTCCTGGGTCATGGATGTGTATTAAATATGTGTATAATATAATAAAAATCTTAAATATGTGTATAGTATAAAAGTATTAAATATATTTCCGTTGTCTGGTACCCGTAACACAAGTTCTTCGAGAACTTACCACGGGATCAGATTGACGTGGTGTGAAGCGTCCATAGATATTAATATATTATATTATTAAAAGTGAATACTTCCTACAGGCCTCAGCGAAAGAAATCCATACTCACACGCTTGTCAAAATAACCTAACAAAGAGCGTGTTAAGACGTGTCTAAGGAGGATTCTGTTACTACAAAGCGTAATACGATTTTTAGTTCTTACTTTTCGATTTCATTCAAAATAACTTTCCTAAATAGAATTTACCATGATCCGCCAGCATGGAAAATTGTAAGTTCTTAATCTCCATAGTTCAGAAATGACAGAGGTGGGTGAAACCAATTTGGAGGCCGATTACTTGGAAGTGGTTGACATTGTTAAAGTCATGCATAAAACTTTTCCTTTATTTTAAAATACTATATATTGATATATAAAAGATAGCTAGAAGAGCAGATAGAAAGAGAGACAGGCGGACGAACATAGTGAAACGATAAAGGATACCTAGTTAAGTTAATTATTACAGTATTACACTGGCCTGCAAAACTAAGTACAAATCGTTTAAAATTTCATACTTTTCAAAATAGTATAACAAGATTTATCAGTTTTCTTTAAAAGTAATAATCAGTATATTATTTTTATCTTTAAACAAAAATTAACCATTTTAGTCTTAAAGACAACACATATTATATAAAATTGAGGTTTTGAATAACTTCTCGAGGCCTGACAACAGCTTGGAGGGGGTTTGTCATACTGAAAACCAGGTTTTGGAGCCGAATTATGCAATATTCTATCCCATTCTTAAATCAAGGCGTGTTTTAGTGCTGTAAGGGTACTAACTTTAGGTGACAATTTGCGGTTTCTGACTAGCCTTCTAAGCTCTTTTTCGGGTATACTTAATCGGGTTGAGGTGAGGACATTAAAGAGAATCTTTAAGAATCTCTTGACCATATCTTTCTCCAGGTAGAGGTCCAATTGTCATGGCCACATACGCAATTGTCAGTGCAGATTCCTGAAGATATGCCAGCCCATTGTATATGTACTTTGCCTGAGCGTACTGGACTCTATGTGAAAAGTAGGTTTGAAGATATCCCCTACCAGGTCACGTTTACTTAGCTTCCCTTCAGAAATTCACTTTAACTTGTGAAGTTAAAGTGAGTCACTCCACTCTTCTGGGACCAAAATTCCGGACCATTCTCGTTCATCCTTTTGTATGTGTTCACGGACGTATCACAGTGTTTCTACTCGATACTAGGGCTCTCGAGTTTGGTCTTGAGGTGAGACCACATGCCCTTCGCGTCGATCTTTAGGGTTTCTTCATTGTGCTGTCAGTAACATAGTCCCTTCGGGTCTGAAGAAGCTGTTTCTGAACTTAACTGCATCTAAGTGTTGATTTTCAATAAGTGGAAACAATTTAACGGTCTTGCCAAGCGCTTAGTCTGCCATTAAAGTCTTGCATGGCCTTGTCAAATGATTTTCAGTCTCTTTGTACCGTCGCTTCATCTTCTGAATGGTTCGTAACATGACACACTCCGTTCTATCAGTACAACGCCTGATGCCTACTTCTGCACTGATGCTTTCTGCCTAACCTAACTTCCTTTTTGTAATAAGACTCATCGTTCAAGAAAAAAAAAATGAAAACATAAAGAGACCAAAAACATGGTTAACTTGAAAATGGAAAAGGTTATTTTTGTTTTAAAGATTTTCCACCCACTTTTTATCAACTATGAAGTTTTTTGTTATGTTAAGATAACATTAAAATATTTTTTGAGTGCTTTTTATTTTAACGGTTTATCTTGTTTACTTATTCTTACTATGGTTTATATACACATGTACCGATTAGGTCTGGAGCAGACCATTATGACAGCACGATACTCGTGTGTTTAGAGTTTTCAGCTGCATTATATTAAAACAGTACTATTTACAGTGCATTCCAATTTTTGTGCAGTGTTCCAACTCTGCAAATATATTTCTCTCCAATCTTAAACAAACTGATATTATAAATAATAAAAAAAAAATCTGTAATATTAGTGTTCTTTATAGGTACATTAAATTATACTACCAAAAGCTTAATTTAAAAGTCAGACTATAGGTCTGACTTTTTAAATCGATTGTCTATGTTGAATCGGTCAATAGCTTGACTCAATTAAAAACCATAAATAAGAACCTCTAAAACAAACCCCAAAAATTCTCTCCCCTAGAGGATCTTTTCCCTAATTTTTGGCAGAAACCACTTAGTTGGCAACGAAATCCATGGTTTTCTCCAGACCTAAACCGTTCATGTGTTAATAGTTTTAAAAAGTTATTGCAAATTAGTATTTTAAGTTTAAAACTTAAAAAGAAGAATTTTTATTAAGAAAAATGTTGATTTTCTTACAGTAATTTGTGAAACACTTCATATTTTAATATTATTAAATATGAAGGTATATATAAACGCATTATATTACTTGTAATTAAAGTTTATTATCAATATTCGTATTATTCGAAATATTCGAATTTATTCGAATAGTGTTTAGCCATTATTCGAATTATTCGAATAGTAAAATTTGTCGAATAATAACATTCCCTAGTCCTGAGTGAAGCGAGGGGTTCAAGCTGCCCAAGACTAAGACAGGCTTTATCCCAGAAGTGCATAATCTACTTTTCATACCTACTGCGAGGCAATAAAAACCCACGGCTACAAAAATAAAACATTTATTTTGTTAAAAAAATAATATTGATATTGGACATATTTGTCCAGTTATGGAGGAACAGCGTAATATTTTTATAAGGAACATTTATGGAAGTTGTGGTGGAGTTTATTTGAGCAGTACTTAAAGATTCAGGAACTTGTGACTGACGATTTTGACACGTGAGAATGTTAATATTATAGGTGGCGTTCGATTTTCGAATAAACTTTCTTAGCAATACCACAATTGAAAAACTCTATGATAGATACGTATCTATTAGGAGTTTTCATACGAATTTTAACGTTCCAAATTTAAATCACTTTAATCCCTTGGGAGTTTCATACAACATTATCTCTCTTGGGAGTCAATGACTTGCTTTACGTTGAGATTGCGTGATATATAATCGGACATTGTCGAGCAGGTGGTATATAAAAATATAGACATTTTCAAAATTTAAAAAATGAAAAAAAAAAAATGTTAAAATCATTATGGAAGCGGGAACTCTACGGCACTGTTCGTAGCAGCGATCGCAGAGTCTGGTATATTCTGTTCAGAATTCAGAACATCAATTCTCGTATATAAAGTAGCCTTCCATTTTACTAATATCGTATTATAAGTGAAACGACTTGTTATCTCAAACTGATTTTGTGAAGTTTAGACCAATCAGAACGCGTTTGACGCTGGTTAAACTTTTACGAGAATACCGGTTTGGCCATTTGGGCGTATCGGAACTTAATTGTAATTATATTATTGCAGGTTTTGTTTAGCAGAATTAACCCTCAGATCCAACTTAATCTAAATATTAATAACAAAAACAACTGCGAACTTTAAATTGGTAGCATTATTATCTAGTACGCTATTAAGTTTACGTTTCAATCAAATTCGATCTGACCGGCAAATAGCAACGATCGTGGAGGCAGAGGAGATTATAAATAATAAATAAATAAAATGTGTTTATTTCAGGTGTCATAGACCCATAAAATTTGACTTATAATTAAAATACAATATAATATATTTAAACATCACAATAAATATTCAAAGACAATTTAATAATTTCAATCATGCGTAAAAATAAATTATGAATTAAAATAAATAAAAATAATTAAATTTTAGAAAATGTCATGGCGTGAAATTAAAGTAATTAAATTGAATTTATTAAGTTAATACAAATAAATTAAAATTACCATTAAAAAGTTAAAATCATAAAATAGAAAACAAAATAAAATAAAAATAAAAGATTAGCCGGAACAAACGCACACAAAGACAGATGGAAGGAAATACAGGCAAATATTAAAAAATGGTATATTTTGTGGTCTATTTACAGTATAGGTATTGTATACGAGTGCTTTTAATTTGAAAATTACAAACAGACATAAATTTTATTTGTTTGTATGTATGTAATATGTATACTTGTATAGATGACTTTTAATGGTGAAAGTGTAAAGGCAACTTTTATAGTATTTTTATCTCTAATTAGGTAAGTTTATTTAAATAATTAATTAAGCCTCAATTACATAACGCGGACGTACGTAACTCGTATTTCTATATCCGTAGGAGGCTGGCGTGGTGGGTTACAGACTACAAAGTACAACCTGGGCTGGTTATACAAAGATATGTTTAGAAAATACAACTCTGCGCAAGTACAATAGAGTTGAAAATCGAACACACACATGTCGAGTCAAAAATCAATGTCATATATGACAGCTCGACCCTCGACACTTCGATTTTCAACTCTATTGTATTATCGCAGAGTTCTATTTTCAATGCTCTGAATTTTCCCCGACTTTCCTTATTCCGAGTCACATAGTCTCAGCCTAAACTATTTACCTCGAGAAGAGATTCTGTTGTATCAATATGCAATAAAGATCGTACTACCTAGTACTACTATTATAATAAGCATCATCATCAATGGCTAATATCTCCACTACCTCTTGTAGTAATCCAAGAGTCTCTTCTTATAAATGTGAAAGTCTTTGGGGAATAGGGATGGATGTTTGTTCCTCTTTTACGCAGAAACTGCTGAGCGGATTTCGATGAAATTTTGTGAAGCAATAGATAAGGCTCTGGATTAAATCATGGGCTACTTTTTATCCCGAAAAATTACAGTGTACCCGATACTATATTTACGCGGGCGAAGCCGCAGGAAAAAGCTAGTATATTTTCATTATTCTTTGAAAATTATCAACGCACTAACTTTATTTGATTAGGTAGAGAATAGTTAAAATTTGAGCCGAATTTGAAAGGGGAATTATTTAGAAAATAAAAAAACTCCTAAAATAATCTAACCATGAGCATATCAGGACATGTCTAAGGAGGGTTACGTAACTATAAACGCGTATATAAATTAACTATAAACAAATGTATGCAGATAAAACTAAAGTCTAAACCTAACATACTCAAACTAATCCTTAAAATAAAACATAACAACATGAATACAATATAATTTACCTGAACAGTAGAAACACATCACTCACAAAATGAGCACAGAGCACAGAGCACAGACAAACGACAAAAAAGCACATTAGAGCTTCAACACAATTATCTCAAGTTTTGTTTCGAACCGTTAGCGGAACTCTATCTAGACAAGTTACAACACTGTATACTATATAGATGACTATACATTACACTCATTTTCTGTACTCGACTCTACGTTACACTGTATCCGTACACGACTCTACACTATACTCTGTTCAGATCCAACTTAATCTAGACGTAAACAAAAGGATTAAATTCGACCAAATTAATATCTCATTGTAGTTCTTTATAGTGGTTAAGTTCCATTTAAGTTAGCATTATGTCTTATACTGTTATCTATGTTTAGGTTTCGATTAAATCGGATATGAAACACTATTCTTCTGTACTAAACTCTACATTACACAGTTTCTGTACTCAACTCTAGGTTACAAGTTTCCGTACGCGACTCTACATTACACAGCTCTCGTGTCTAGTTGGAGTCGTGAAAGTTGTGGCGGGGCGCGGCGGCGACACGCGCGGTGTCCCCTCGCGCCGGCTATCGACTGAACCGCACTGAACCGTCTACCGACAGTACCGACTACCGACAGCTCAGCGACAGCCTTCCACTTCCGTCGTCTGATCACCCTTGTGCCGGAGATACACCGACGGGCGAAGCCGCAGTCGTTTGCCATTTCAAAGAGTATAGGAACAGTAAATGGTTATTCTCTACATTTTTATAATTTTATAAATAAGTTTGTAACTGAATTTCAAATGTTACAATAATGAATAAATAACAAAATATTCAATGTCAGATATTTTTTAACAAAATATGTTTTGCCAATGTTTATTCAGCATAACATTACGCAATTAAAATTTAAAATAAATTATAAAACAACAGTAATAATAATACATAGACCTTAAGTAATTTAATTTGTGATTTTGATGAAAATTGGTATTTTGGGCTCTGAATTAAAACATAGGCTACTTTTATCCCGAAAATGTACAATGTTCCCGAGGGATACTGTATTTACGCGGGCGAAGCCGCGGGCAACAGCTAGTCATTAAATAAGACAAAAAGTAGAATGCTTATAATATTATATTCTACATTTATAATTCATTAACAAAAAATATACAAAGAAAATGTATTAAAGACTAAAGATCTATGTTCTGTGCGACCTTGGCTTGATAAACCGCGGCTAGTGATGGGCAGCGGATAAATACTCAGTGGATAAATACTCAGGTATTTTTCCGAAATGGAAAAATACTCATATTTTTCCATTTTTACCGGATATTTACTCAAAATGTAGGAAATTTATATTTTTGTGAATCGGATGGTTATTTCTTATAATATAATAGCTTGTACAGATATAATATTATTATTAATATAAATATTAATAAGTATAACTAACTTTAGTCTGGAATTCTGGATTATTTCCGTGACTTTTTTGCCAAAGTTTATACTCTACGACAAAATGCTAATAATATGATTAGATACATTAAGTTCACGGAGTTACTACAGTCAGTGATTTTTTTCTGCACATTACCTACAGACCACTTCATTCTTAATTATTTCTTGACGTAAAAAAATTTCTCAAATATATTATGCTCTTATAAAGTTTTAATGCACGCCACTGTTTTTCCTAGGTTTTATGACTGTTAAAGTATGTAATACCTGCCTTTCAAACCCCGATAACACAGATATCACATTTATTATAATGTAATAATAGAGTAATATGGTAGAAAATACTTTTTGCATTTTCGGCTCTTATTGCATGTTTTGTCCCGTTTTTCCGCTAATATTTCTTCAGCCCACATAACGAAAAGTGTTCTTGAAGTTTAGTGCCCATGTTTGCGGCATAAACCAAATGTTTGAATCAATTTTATCATGAAACAAAGAAAAACTTATAGCTACTGTGCAGTGGCGAAGGCTGGTTCTCCTTCATAGGGAAGCCGGAGCCTGTATAATAGGTAGGGATTTCTATGAAAGTTTGCAAAAGGTAAGTGACAAGGGAAGCCGATAGGAATGGAGTTATAGGAACCCTTCTCCACTGCTACTGTGAACTACTTTGCATCACGGGCATAGCCAGGTTTTAGTTTCGGGGGGGGTTCAAGAAAATAAAAGGACTAAAAAAAGAGGTTTCTTTGGCACTTAGCTTTTTCTCTTGGCAAAAATAAGGAGCTTAATTCGTATAGCAGTAGATTAAAATACTTTTCACAATTTACTCGCTCTGGATTTGATCCGCTAATTCTTCGGGCAAAAATAATAGATGCAACTTTCTTATATAAAATATTAAAACATAAAATATCGTGCTCCGAATTACTGCAACGTATAGTATAGAGTATCGCGTTCCAGTTCGCCTTCCGCGGGCTCCTATAACACCTCTTTACTGCCGGCCGAAGAGAACAAATCTTGGCATGAACTCTCCTCTGACTCGAATGTCAAGATTAATTAACGAATGCTGTAATGTCTTGGACGTACACTTCGACTCTCCGACATCTTTTTTCCACCATTTAAGAGATCATCTCAAGTCATTTAATACTAACATTTGAAATGATAGTTCTCAAAAATATTTTTTTTTCCAGTATTTATTTATTATCTTGTTATTGCAATTGGGTTTCTTTTTTATCACTTTTTACTATATTTTATCAATTATTTTATTTTTTATTTCAATATTTTAATTACTAAATTATATTTTTTAAAGAAATTTTGTATTAATTTTAGTAATATATATTATATATAATTCAATGAACTTTGTAAAATTTACTACTTAATTTTATTAATTTGTTTTTTTTTAGCGAATTGTAACTCATGAATTGTTTATTTTAAGTAATTATATTGTGTTAATTATTTTTAATTATATTGTGTTTTCGTTCATTATGCAGGTTGTGTTTGTCTTTAAGAAATTGATATACGTTTAATTGTGATTTAAATTTTATGTTTTTGTTGTATTACGTGTAATCAATTGTTGACAAATCTAATAAAATAAAATAAAAATAAAAAAAATAATATGTTTTAAGCCGAACACGAGTGAGCGGAGCGAGCAAGCAAGCAAATTTTTTTCCCCACTTTACAGGTCAAAATCTGTTCAAACGTTAAATTAAAACACTGTATAATGGTGAACTTCGGAAAAATACCATAAAATCAACCGGCTAAAACAGAATGTCGGTGCTAAATTATTTATGTTCTTTATGTTAAACGCGAACGAGCGAAGCGAGCGAGCAATTATTTCTTCCTATTTAATAGGTTAAATATGTTCAAACTTATATGTTAAAAAACTTATAGTAAAAACATAATTAATTATATGTTATTATATTAGGTTTTTCATATAACTGAACATTTCGAGGGGAGGTTTGAACCCACCCCCATGCTTTGTATCTTCAGATGGACGAATGGATTTATTATATCAAGACCAGAATCATTCTTTGTCATCAGAGTTTAAGACAGAATGAATACCTCCGGTATGAAATAATAAGAGTTATGAGAGTATACGAGAAAGATAAATTTGTTGTTGTTATTGGTGACAACAGACAACGCTAGAAATATCCTAAATAATATACTTTTCGGTTACTCAAGGAAGTTGTTAAACCACATGTTATTTTTATACCTGTGTATCACACATTTTTAATTTGATGGCTCACGATATACTAAAATGTGAATAATTTAATTAATCTCTGTGTGCACAAGGTGGGACAGTTATCTTACATCACTAAGGAGTTTGAAAAATACAAAAGTCACTCTTAAGCTATAGAAGAAGACACGGTCATGTTTAATGACATAAAAGCAGCTTTGCTTTGCCTAATATTATTTTATGATATTTTTTGGTATCACGCAGACCAATGCATATCTGTACTTGAGCCAATAACAGAACCTATATTTCAACTAGAGTCCAACAAATGCAATGTTCATACAGTATTTATGATCTTAAATGCTATGAAATCCAAAATGAGTTTCAATTTGCCTAGTATTACGATTCTTGGAAATGAAGCCAATAATCAAATTCTCTCAGCGGTAGCGAAAAGGATGAAGGACTGCATAAAGTTCACCGCTAAAATGTTACCGATAATCGTATGTCCTCTTTGTGAAAGCATACCCACAACTGTCTCCTCCAACATTGAAATACTTGGTGTTAACACATCGAGCGAGGTCCAATTCCGATATCATCTGGAGGGTAAAGCCCACGTAGCCTCCAAGGAGCTTGGTTTTCTAAACAGGTCAAAGCAGTATTTCAGGCCAGTCCAACGCCTATAACTCTATAAGGCGCAGGTTCGGCCTCACATGGAATACTGTTCACATCTCTGGGCAGGGGCGCCAAAGTACCAGCTTTGAGCTTCTCCCTCTGGATCGTATCCAACGAAAGGCCGGTCGAATTGTCAACTGCCATAGTATTTCAAACAGACTGTCATCCTTAGAGCTACGAGCTAGAGCATCGCTCTGCATCCTCTATCGGTTTAACGGGAGTGATCCGAGGAATTGTTCGGACTTATACCTGCTGCAACTTTTTTCCACCGTTCCAAGCGACAAAATATTTATCATCCTCATCACCTTGATGAGTGGCAGTCCTCCACCGTGCGCTTTACTCAAAGCTTTCTGCCGCGCACTGTAAAACTCTGGAATGAACTGTCGCTAGCAGTATTTTGCGGACCATTACGACCTGCAAACCTTCAAGAAGGGAGCGTATTCCCTTCTAAAAGGACGGCAACTTGCAAACTCCTCTAATGTTGCGGGTGCATAATTGGTAAAATTCAGGAAAGTGCAGAAAGCGACGAAGATGATAAATACATTTACATTTTATCGCCATCTCTAGTACAGATAGATATACTGATGAATCGAGCAATGATATCACTTTTGTTAATTATTTTTTGTTAGTAAAGATTGATGCATCAGCAATCTTTATTATATAAAAAAAAAACAATAGTGATAGTAGTTATTTTCAGAATTTGACTAAAGCAACGATCGACTTCAATATTAGATATTTAATTATGATGATGATTACAGTTTTTTTTAATTAATTTTATGAAATTAAGTACCACGAATGAGTAGACCGCATACCTGTTGGTAAGCGATTACCACCATCCATGGACACCCACCCACACAGAAGAGTTAGAAGAGTTAGGTTAAGAAATTCTCAACAAGCACAAGCGTATTTAGACTCCGATTTACCGTGCGACTGTGGTACTTTTTGTTTGGTCAAGCTGGCACATTCGTGTTGATGCACGTCTCTTCCACGTGATTTATTTCGTAAATATTGCATATTTGATTGTTTTAAACTTTATAATATTATCATTTTCTGTTCGAAAGATTGATTGTAGATATGTGTGTTTGTTGTAATTTAAATTTTTTTAGTAATAGTGTAATTTTCTTAATGTTACAATCATAATGTAAGTAACAAATTGTGTGTACATAATATGTACACACAATTTTTAATTTATTAATAATAGAATATATTATATTCTATTATTAATAAATGTTGTTTATTACTAGATATTACAGGTTTATTACTAAATATTCATAAATAATGGGATTAACAAAGCATTTTATTAATCAATATTTTAGGATTTTTGTTTATTTCAGTCCCTTTAAACGGAAACTTATGAGTATTTTTCCATATTGAGTATTTATATATCCGGAAAGAATCCCAACACTAACCGCGGCGTTTTCACTCGGTGGTGTATCACGACATTAGCCGGCTAGCCGTCTTATATAATTGTATACATTAAACCCTAAGGTGTAATAACTTTTGGCCATGGCTTCTTACAACTTATTACTCTTATAAACGCTATGATCAATTTCACTAGTTGTGTTACAAGCGTAATAGCAATTTTATGTATTAAACTGTAATATAATTTACTTTATTCTTATCTTGATAAATATTTTGGATTTTGCGTAGTAAATGTCTATATAATAAACTAAAGAAGAAGGGGCAAGGCAAACCATCCCCACCCTTGTAGCACTACAGGACATAATATATCAAAAGAAAGGGCTTAAAAAGTGTGACATTTTATTGTATGACGAAAAATCTCTAAACAATGGGAGAAAAAAGTTAATGAGGGTTAAAGGTTAAAAAAAGTAAACAAAATCATCCAGTATTATTGCACTATCTATTAGTGTTGCTAATAAGGAACAATTTTTGGAAAGTAATGGTATACAGCAAACTTCATAAAAGTGGTATATTTTGATAAACTGCCTCATATTTTGAAGAAATGTATGGAATAATAAATAATAAATAAATAAATAAATAACTTTTATTTCAGGCTGCATAGGCCCATATTATAAATACCTTACAGACTAACATACATATTATAATATACTTAAAAACTACACTTTCACACGTGATGGCGGCGACGTGATGCGCGCTTCGTTCCGGAGTCTCCCCCGGAATCTCCGGTAGACCACACCCGCTGGCCAGAAATCCTCCACCTCGAAGGTCGACAGTAGATGCGTCGGTACTCTCACCACAAAGGAACTGAAGTTGACCTTGTGGCGAGACTCCAGACGCTCGACCCTTAAGGCGAGGGACGTCTTTTTACGGATGTAGTCTACGACATCCTCAACCTCCATGGACCAGTGCAGGCGGGAGACATAGAGCGGCGTCGCGGGTACTTCACACCGCAGTCGCAGCTCGGGCTCGTAGGGTGCGGTGCCGCGGTGGTTGCGGACGGCGGGCTTCTTCTTCTTTTTCCTCTCCACCAGTATGAAGCCCTCCTCATCGCACCCCCTGCTCTGGTCCTTGCCAGGTTGAAGAGGCTTAGCCTTGCGGCTCTCCGTAGCCTTACGGCTTTCTTTCTCCCCCTTTGTCTTCGCCCGCGGGGGAGGTGCGGGGCGAGCGGCAACACTCGCAAAATTTTTCTGCTGAGTCGCTGGTTGACTCGGCGTCGGCGCAACTCGGAGGGGAACGCATGCGGCGGGGGCGGGCGCGGTAGCTGACTCTGCAGATTCCGCTGACACGTAAAACGATGTGTCAGCACGCGCGCCTCCACGACGTGTGTTGACAAAGGTAGTTGAATGATCGGGTGACCTACTTAATGAATTATTAGATTTTAATTCTAATAATTCACTACGCAAGTCACGGATGGTAGATTCCGATGCATCCAATCTACCTCGCATCTCGTCCAGCTCTGCCTTCATACTGTTGAAGTTCTTCAGCAGGCTGGAGACGTCGACGTGGTCCATCGTAACCACCGGCAGCTTGTGGAGATCTTTCGCCACAAAGGCCGGCACGTCGTCTGGATCCGTCTGCTTCAGCAGGGAGATGATGTCCTGCACGCTTCGTTCTCCGCCATCTCTCCTCCGTGATGGCATGTTCGCGCTCTGGCCGAGCGTTTCGTACAGCAGCTGCTTGCCCATACAAATCTCTTCACTGCTGAAGGTTGACTTGCAGATCTGCATGATGCTGACCTCGTCCATGGTGTCGATGGCATGCTGGATGAATGCCAGCAACTCGTTAGCCACCATTGGTGCCATGTTGGACGTGCAGCGACAATCAGCCGCGCAACTCGCAAAAAAATTTTTGCTTCGTGAATGTAATGCGGAACGCGACCGATAATAATGTATAATGTAATGCGGAATAATATTCTAAAAAAAAAAGCTATTTCCTTAATTTATTCGCACATAATTACTTTCTGGAAATTGTTTCTTACTTGCGACGCTATCGAATGGTGCAATAATACAGAATGTATTTTTTTTAAATTTGCGGGTTCGAATCCTGGCCTGGAAAATTGGCTTATGTAAAATCTAATGATGCAGATAAAACAATTACATTAAAATACATATAATTAAAGCAAACGTTATTTTAAAACGATTACTTATGCAATGATAAAAAGTAAAAAAAAAAACATATTACCTACATGGTGAACAGTATTTTTCTGGGCGTTGTAAGAGAAGTCTAAAACAAATTAGGAATAGCAATTTAGCCCTATGGAGTGTCAAGTCCAACTTGATGAAAACTTAAACTGCATCATTAGATTTTTAATAACTCAATTTTCTTAGCCAGGATTGGAACCCATAGATTGAAAAAAAATACAACCTGTATATTACACCATTCGATAGTGTCGCAAATAAGAAACAATTTCCAGAAAGTAATTATGTGCGAAAAAATTGAGGAAATACCTTTTTTTTGCAGTTTATTATTATGTATGGAACATTTCTTCAAAATATGAGGCAGTTTATCAAAATATACCACTTTTATGAAGTTTGCTGTATATCATTACTTTCCAAAAATTGTTCCTTATTAGCAACACTATAAAATGATGCAATAATACAGGCTGATTTTTTAATCTTTTTTTTAATCTTTAACCCTCATTAACTTTTTTCTCCCATGGTTTAGAGATTTTTCGTCATACAATAAAATTACACACTTTTTAAGCCCTTTTATTTGATACATGTCTTGTAAGTTGTAGTGCTACAGTGGTGGGGTCGGGCTCCATACAAAAATGCCCCTTCTTCTTTGTAACTAAGTAATAATGTTGTACATGAAAATTTTTTTTTCGGTAGAAATGAAAACGTTATAAAACTGAAAAATCCTGGTAGCTTATGTCGCAGACTATAATCCACCATGAACCATGAAGGAGGGTAGAAAACAATCCTGAAATATTTTACAAAGTCATTAAAGGGCGGAAGATCTTTGTTAAAAATAAATGGTAGAAGCCAAATATACCAGAACCGTCTCTTGTCTTGTGTCTGGACGTCGAAGTCGCTACCCTCCAGACGCCAGATTTAATAGGACTCCTATTACTTGGCTCGTGCTGAGCCAATCGATTTTCTACAACACCAATGCCCAGAATACAATATCGGACTGAGATCCACTTCCCAGGCCCGCATGCCAACATTGTTACTGATAACATGTATACCAGCTTTTGCCCGCAGCTCTGCCCGCGCAAATTAAGTATCCCACAGGAACACTGTGCTTTTTCGGGATAAAAAGTAGCCAGAACCTAAACTATTACAGTACAAAACTTCATCGAAATCCGTTTATTACTTTTTGCGTGAAAGAGTTACAAATATCCTGGATCTATCCATGCTGACAAACTTTCACATTTATAATATTATTAGCATAGTAGGATTTGTATAGTAACCAGACATAGTAACATAGCTCATAGTGACTTTTTCATTTCTTCAAAATCTGTTACATACCAGCTGCCTGCTACGTAAAAGATTATAAAAATGTTACGAAAACAAAACAATTGATTACACTGTTAAAATTATGTTGTAGACATTATGAGTGCTCGTGAATGTACCCACAATAATTTGACTAAGTTTATTTTGTTATGATTGTTACGTTTAAAATTGCGTTTATTGTGTGGGAATTGGGAGCCCTTAAATATGTACTTAATTTATTATATTTTTACCCGACTGTCAATAAGGGTTATTAGTACCTATTTGTTGTTATAGTGGCAAGGGCAAAAAAGTGCCATCAACTGTGAACATTTCAACTGTCTAACCATCACGACTCATGAGATACAGCCTGGTGACAGACATAGACAAACGGACAGACGGACGGACAGCGGAGTATTAGTAGTAGAGTCCCGTTTTTACCATTTGGGTACGGAACCCTAAAAACAACGATTTCCGAGAGACATTATAAACTTGGTTATGCTGTAATCACAACAAACGGCAATCACAAACTCGAATGTAACATAGAACCATTGCATGTAGAGGCGGGCGCGGCGTAAATGTGTTCTGCGTATAGCGCGCGTTACGTGTAGGTTGTAACTTGTACCGCGTACGGCCGGCAGTGGCATTGTGTTCTGTTGGGGCAGGTCGCGTGCCGACTCTGCATATTGTCGCTACTCTTGGCCTAGGTTATGTAGATATTTCTGTTACACTTACTTATATAATACAGTTTTAACATAAACTAGTTTTTGGCTGCGTCTGACAAAACTTTAAAACGAAACTATGTATCCCCACTAGGTAGCGTTGAGGTATAGACTATAGAGATATATTATAACACTGGTTCCTGTCACCGTACATTAGTGGAAGACAAGATTTACAATTAATTTTACTTGTGAGCTTAGAGTTATCTCATCAGAGCTTAGAGGCAATCTTTACTAAAGATGTGCATATTTATATATAAGGTTCGGTAAAATCAATTACGGATACTTCGGGCATATGATCTACTGCTTATGTAAAGACGTCTAAGCAGAAAAATAATTGTCATAGTAAAAAAAATAAAATTTTCTTTATATGGGCGAGTCTGCGTTTCGCGGAAAGTCACCCATACATGAGACCATTTTTTTACTTTGAGTATGACAATTTTTTTTTTGCCTAAACGTCTACACAAGCAGTGAATCATGTGCCCGAAGTATCCGTAGTTGATTTTCGGAGACGTTATATATTACGTTAGCATCCTTATAATGAAATTGGCATTTTGTAAAGGACGAACATAAAGTCGTTTTTTTTAAAACATAATATATTTATTTAATAACCTATGCACTTTTGCCATCTCATAGGTAGTTCATTGATTCCTTGACTAAAAAACCATTCGGGCAGGAATCAATAACATCTTTAAAGGCACTTTGGACTGCCCCATTGGAGTTGAATTTTTTCCCTTGCAAGAAATTATCCAAATTTCTAAAAAATGGAAATCGGTTGGAGCAAGGTCCCGGGAGTACAGTGGATGTCTTAGACATTCCGATTGAAGCTCCTCTAATTTGATAGCCGTTAGCTTCTTCTCAGTTCGCCGGACAGACGCAGACTGCCTGCGTTGTCCTGAAGCAGTAGTGGCCTAGAGCGAATGACCAACCTCGGTTGTTTAGCAGCTAGCTTTTTCATCATGATTTGCAGTTGCAGGCAAAATACATCTGCCGTAATCGTCTGGCCAGATTTAAGAAAGCTGTAGTGAAAGACACCGGTACTAGTCTACCAAAAGCTCACAAGTAACTTTTTTGAGTAAATTTTCGCTAGGGCCAGGCTTTGGCTGGTTCGCCAGGGTTCAGCCATTGCGATGAGCGTTTCCGATTATCGTACAGGATCCACTTTTCATCACAGGTAATGATTCGATTTAAAATCCCTTCATTAATGTGCCGGTTGAGTAATGTAGATAACGCTACAGTCGACGCGCGTTTGTCGGTTTGCTGCACTCGATTCATGAGACCTTTCAAGCTTTTCACCTTCCCAATTTGCTTCGAGTAGATTAAAACAGTTGTGTCAGTAACACCTCAGCCTACAGCTAACTCGGACGTGGCTTGCGATGGATGCGCTTCCACAGTAGCCTTCAACAGGGCTGTAGCTAGAGTCGAATTTGAGGTAGGGCAACATTGGTTACAGGTAGGGCGGATATATAAATAAATATCATAAATCAGTGGCGTAGATAGCCTTAGCCCCATATCAAATATTTTTTGGGGGCCCCCCAGCCGAAGGGTAAAAATTCACAAAAGGGAGAAAGTAATTGTTCGCAATTTAAAAGCAAGTTTTTCAAGCAAGAAATTTTGCGTATTCTCATATTATGACATAGGCATCAAGAAAGGGTTTTTTAAAATTCAACCCTCAGGAGGGTAAAATAGGGGATGAAAGATTAAAACCTAATTTCAAGCGCTTGATCTCGAGGCCAATAATGCTAGTCTTTGTATTAAAATTATTAGCTGAATGGAGCGGGCCAGATAGTATTAAAATTTTATACCGGTAATAATAAGTTGGTTATTAAATAATCTGCAAAACTTACAGTAAAATATAGGGTACTATATGTAATCAATAGCGAGCAAGCCAATTTTTTTTCGTATTTTTTAGTTCTGGAAACCTTGAAGCTCGGAAAAAAATGACTGGTCATCAAATAAACATCGGAATAATGTGAGAGTAACACGTCCTGTAACCCGGCGCGGTGCCGGGGTGCCATATAATTGATACGGCTGATACAGCGGTAGCTACGCCCCTGCTATATATGGAACTAAATACGTAAATATAGTATAGTATTGTAAATTATATATCTTCTATTATATTTTGCGTAATTAATAAAACTATAATACCACCTACTACGTGTACGTGGCGTATCGACAGATGTGCCCAATGTAGATTTCCAAAAACAGTATGAAAAGGTGTTGTTTTTTACTGGATTATTGAAAACAGTTATATCCTTTTATGCGTAGAATATAATAAATTTAAAATTTGAATTACTTATTTTTTAACTATCACATGAAATATTCGTCTGTAAAGTGTGAATTTGCCGACCGCTGAACTTGCCGCCCGGGGCATGGGCCCCGGCTAGCCCCGCTAGAACCGGGTCTGCTATTCGGAGATAAATTATTTCTATGAGAGAGCATGAGCATGGATCAAATTACTATTAAATCCTCAATGGTGAAAAACAAGCGAACAAGATGGCTAAACTTCCATATTTTGATGTAGATCCACGTCTTGAGTGAGAGTGAGGTAATAATTAATTGTTTTGTGGGGTGATACGAGTAAATAGATACGACCGAAAATACCATTTAGATATATTATAATCTAAATAGTATTTTCAGTCGTATCTATTCGTCGGTTGTATTTATGCAAACTTACTACAATAATATATAATTATTAACATAATAATAACAAAATATTTAAAACAGCTGAATTCTATAATACGCTATGCTAATGCTTTGCTATTAAAAAATATGCGAAGAACTTCGTTCAGATCAACTAATTATGTTTTTTTATTTGCCTAAAATATAATATTATACCAGCCTGCCATTTTCTTGTACCCATCGGTGAAAATCAGAGCAATGAAAACAGAACACTGCGCTAAAACAACAGAGTTGTAAATTGACATTTCGAGTGTCTTATCGACACTCATGTGTTCGATTCTTATCTCTTTTGTATTAGTGCAGAGTTCTATTTGCAATGCTCAGAATTTTCTACGGCCTTCCGAATTCCGGAGTATAGTATAGTCCCAGCCTTAGTCTTACTTTTGGTATTTTTAAGGTAGGGCATTGTGACTTCAAGGTAGGGCATTGCCCCCCCCCCCCCCCCTAGATCCGGGTCTGCTATTCGGAGATAAATTATTTCTATGAGAGAGCATGAGCATGGATCAAATTACTATTAAATCCTCAATGGTGAAAAACAAGCGAACAAGATGGCTAAACTTCCATATTTTGATGTAGATCCACGTCTTGAGTGAGAGTGAGGTAATAATTAATTGTTTTGTGGGGTGATACGAGTAAATAGATACGACCGAAAATACCATTTAGATATATTATAATCTAAATAGTATTTTCAGTCGTATCTATTCGTCAGTTGTATTTATGCAAACTTACTACAATAATATATAATTATTAACATAATAATAACAAAATATTTAAAACAGCTGAATTCTATAATACGCTATGCTAACGCTTTGCTATTAAAAAATATGCGAAGAACTTCGTTCAGATCAACTAATTATGTTTTTTTATTTGCCTAAAATATAATATTATACTAGCCTGCCATTTTCTTGTACCCATCGTTGAAAATCAGAGGAATGAAAACAGAACACTGCGCTAAAACAACAGAGTTGTAAATTGACATTTCGAGTGTCTTATCGACACTCATGTGTTCGATTCTTATCTCTTTTGTATTAGTGCAGAGTTCTATTTGCAATGCTCAGAATTTTCTACGGCCTTCCGAATTCCGGAGTATAGTATAGTCCCAGCCTTAGTCTTACTTTTGGTATTTTTAAGGTAGGGCATTGTGACTTCAAGGTAGGGCATTGCCCCCCCCCCCCCTAGATCCGGGTCTGCTATTCGGAGATAAATTATTTCTATGAGAGAGCATGAGCATGGATCAAATTACTATTAA
Source organism: Glaucopsyche alexis (assembly GCA_905404095.1). NCBI lineage: Eukaryota > Metazoa > Arthropoda > Insecta > Lepidoptera > Lycaenidae > Glaucopsyche > Glaucopsyche alexis. Next base: position 29,882,330 of record FR990048.1, read on the forward strand.
ATCCTCAATGGTGAAAAACAAGCGAACAAGATGGCTAAACTTCCATATTTTGATGTAGATCCACGTCTTGAGTGAGAGTGAGGTAATAATTAATTGTTTTGTGGGGTGATACGAGTAAATAGATACGACCGAAAATACCATTTAGATATATTATAATCTAAATAGTATTTTCAGTCGTATCTATTCGTCGGTTGTATTTATGCAAACTTACTACAATAATATATAATTATTAACATAATAATAACAAAATATTTAAAACAGCTGAATTCTATAATACGCTATGCTAACGCTTTGCTATTAAAAAATATGCGAAGAACTTCGTTCAGATCAACTAATTATGTTTTTTTATTTGCCTAAAATATAATATTATACCAGCCTGCCATTTTCTTGTACCCATCGGTGAAAATCAGAGCAATGAAAACAGAACACTGCGCTAAAACAACAGAGTTGTAAATTGACATTTCGAGTGTCTTATCGACACTCATGTGTTCGATTCTTATCTCTTTTGTATTAGCGCAGAGTTCTATTTGCAATGCTCAGAATTTTCTACGGCCTTCCGAATTCCGGAGTATAGTATAGTCCCAGCCTTAGTCTTACTTTTGGTATTTTTAAGGTAGGGCATTGTGACTTCAAGGTAGGGCATTGCCCCCCCCCCCCCTAGCTACGGCCCTGGCTATAATTCTTCTTTAAGGACCTAATATTCGATATCAAAGTGGCAAGATAAAACGCCAATATCATATGCAAGGACCTAATACATAACCGAACTACCTATTTAAGTTAATAAAAAAAAAAACAATTTTGTACTAATTACCTTCATACATTTTCAATTGCTGGGACGTCATACGTCATAAATCGATATCTTTCATCAAAAAATTCCAATTTATAAAAAAACTTTGTTTAATTTGAAATTAATAAATTTTCAAGACCGAGAACCCACTACTCCCCTGGTGTCGTGAGTGCCTATGAGTGAGTGTAATCGCTTACCATTAAGTGACCCGTCGTTCGTTTTCACATACATTAGATTTTATATAATTTATGTAATTAAGGACGTAGAATATATTTTTTTGTTTACTAACAATGCTGTGTACAATGTTGGATTAATGAATTCAAAAATGTTTATTTTTATAAGCTACTAACAAGATTTGTATTAACTTAGTTCATTAATTATTTTTGTACCTTAACTAAATAAAAATAATCATTGAAAAATAAAATAAAAAATAAAATAATACCTGCATAATTTATAACATTCCTATAAGAATAACAACTTCGTCCAGTCGTCACTAGATGGCGTTATAAGCCCCTTTCTCAAAACATCTCAAACCGTAAACCTAACTATACCGCACTAGTCGCCCTGTGGTCGAAATTCGCCCAGAATAATTCATAATTTTTTAAGTTACAACATAAAGAGTTTGGCTTTTATAAAGAAAAAAATAAAATAAAAAATAATTTAAGTAAATGGTTCTGACAGACTGACAAACTTCAGTTGTTATTTAAAAAAAATGTATTCCTAAGCGAATGTTTTAATAATATTAGGCACAACTTCTTCACATAAACTTTAATTGTGCCAAACATCATACTCCTACGTTCGCGCAATTCTCGTAAAACTGTAGATAGGTACTATGTTTTTGCTTCACGAATTAATATAAATTTATGTTTATAATTTACATTATTTATGACTAGTATAATTATGCATTAATAAAATAATTAACACTTACACAAAATGCCCCCCGGATTCCACGCTTGTGCACGCACCGATGCGTTTTTGATCGCATCTCACATCTGCAATAAAAAAAACCATGTTAAAATAATATGTAGGGTAATTATTAGTAATTAGTAATTACTAATTACAAAACTTTACAAGGATATTTCAATGGCAATTGACTCGTTGACTACTTTACATGCGCAAAATGAAAACTTATGAACTTCATGATTCCATTTTATAAGTAAACCACCAAATAAACTTCTCTGCGTAGAGGACTTAACTGGAATTCATGAATATTTTTTATTAAAATCATACTACCTATTAAGAACAGAAAAAAAAAATGCGCAAAATGAAAACTTATGAACTTCATGATTCCATTTTATAAGTAAACCACCAAATAATCTTCTCTGCGTAGAGGACTTAACTGGAATTCATGAATATTTTTTATTAAAATCATACTACCTATTAAGAACAGAAAAAAAAGGACCATGGAGAGCCGCTTCGCTACGTTGAATGTAAGTGGAGGAATGGATGGTAAGAATGAAAGTGAACGAAGCGAAACGAGTATGTAAGGATCGTAGCAAGTGGCAAAAAGTGGTCTCTGCGTACCCCTTTACGGGAAAAAGGCGTGATTATATGTATGTATGTATGTATGTATTTGACACTGTTTTATTTACTAAGGACCTGTTTTTTAATCTACTAATATTGTCAGAGCAGCTTATTTGCATGTTTTGTCTCTGTCACTCGATATAAACGTATCCAACATATTATTAGGCGATTGTGAAACGGGCCCTTAAATTTTTTAACTTCTTACACATTAATTTAACCTGAAAAAAAAAAAAAAAGTTTATAATGATACCAGTCACTAGTTCCTAAATCGTGTGCTATATCAATATTAATCTGCTAACTGTGAGCATTGGCATCCTAGGTTTAGTCGAGCGCGTTTCATCACGTGAGGAAAAATAGTTGTAAGCATCCAACAGGCTGTTTTTTTGCTTCAAGGCCATGGGGTTGATAATTAGTTGTCCGTCTGTCAGTTTTGAGTGTTAACCCTTCAGAATCTATCCGCCAGCATCAGGTAGCACGTTTTAGGCACCGCAGGCAATCCAGGCTCCGGCAATTAGCCTGTACCAGGTGGTCAGCTCGGCCTGATAAAAACGCGTCGTATACACACTGTCTCGCCTGAGACTCACACGCACACCCACGCACACACATGCACACACACGACAGACACGTGTTGCAGCTTACACTATACATGGTGTTATTAATTAATTAGGTAACAAAGAGTTTTAAAATAATATTATTCTAAATTTTAAGAAGATAATATTATATTAGAGGGTTTGTTTAAAGTCCGTTTAGTACTAAATTCTTTATTGAATTAATCTATTTTGAAATTTCGCTCGTACTCGTATTATATACCGCAACTCGTAAAATATTCTTATTAGAATTCTGCGAACTCATCCGTTAGGTGACATATTTATTTTAAAAATAAAAACCTTTAGTTTAAATTCTTGATAGCGCGTGATCTATTTCACATTTGATTAATTATTACATAATATATACGTTATACCTTTACATAACTGACAATATTTCTAGGCCGCGATACACATTGACACGGGACGCGTAATACGCGCTACTCGTCAACCGGCTCGTCGCACACTAACACAGAATACTATTACTCACGGAGCACACTAACCAAAATTGGCCACGACGTCGGGCCAATTTGAGTCTTCACTTTTTACGTGCAATGCCATATCCACCTCTTTTTAATAATACATCTATGTATTTCACTAGCTAGCAACAGCGGAGCATTGATCCTCGCTGAAAAACACAGTTCTCAAAGGAAACTATATTTTACATACCTGTAAAATGTAAAATGATGACTACGCATCAATACTCAGTTATAAGACTTATAAGTATAGCTAGCTAGCAGATTTCGCTAACTTTTGTTTCATTTTAACCGACTTCCAACAAAAGGAGGCGGTTATACTTTCGGCTGTATGTATTGTTTGTTCAACTATTATTATTTTTTTATTATTTTTTTCATGTAAAGTAAATGAGGAATCGGGGGAACTTATATTACCTAATATAGTGACTTTTACTTTTTCTGAAGTAAAACCAAGCATTTGCTACCAATACGTAACATTTGCACCGAGGTATACCTGGATCCAAAAGCACTGAACAGAACTCCTCAGTCTTTAAAGTTTGGAATAACGTTTGAAAATTTCAACATTGTTTAAAGAATTATTGCGAGCATATGTCATTAATTGACTTACAGTAATCAACGTCATATTCTTATATACAATCAAGGAATTTGTAAGTATTATATACAACAGGAAAGAGTACTTCAAACTTTATTTTCTTTTAATTCAATCAAAAATGATCTTTACTACTCAGACTTAAAGCTTATCATGTGCGCAATAAAAAAACCGGTCCCGGTGAGATAGCTATAAGTTATCCCTGTGTCTCGTTCTAACAAGTAACCTAGTGTAGCCAGTTTATATCTTTCCTTAAATTTCAGGTTTGGTAGATTTTATGTGTGATATAGTGTATAAGAAAGAAATACTAATAAACTCGGTTAAATATTATGTTATTCATAATCTGAGAGAGAAATGTAAAATAAAAATACCTACTAACCGATAATTAGAAATTTGTTATTTATTTTTTGATTATTTGCATTTTGGTAGAGTAAAATGGAAGAAATGAAAATAGAATAGTTGCAACACAAAACGCCGTGTATTTCACTTGGAACATTGTAGATGTTCGGGTGACAATATGATTTAATAGGGAAAATAGGACATTTATATTATTTTACCTACCTTCATGATATTGTGAAGAGGAAACCATTGTATGTTTGTATGTTATTGATAATTTCTGAAACCTAACAGATTTGAAAAATTCTTTCACTGGTAGAAAAATTCTTAATCCCTGAGTGCTTATTATGTGCGCATAGTTACGTGAGAACCTCGCGGGCGAGCGGGCGACATTAGACAGACAGAGTTATTAATATTAGTAGGTAGGTTTATCTGTATAGGATGACTTATATAATAATATAATAATAATATTTATGGACACTTCACACCACATCAATCGTGTCCCGTGGTAAGTTCTCGAAGAACTTGTGTTTAATTTTATAAGCTTTTATTTAATTTCACCTGTCCCGTTGTCGGTCTGTAATGGATTCTTGCAAGTTAAATTTGATCCACTTTCCAGTTTCCGATTGAGTTGAAATTTTGCACGAATATGTAAACCGCATGACAATGCAATATTATGATAACGTGGAGCTGATCTGATGATGGAGCTGGAAGGTGGCCACAGGAATTCCGAAATAAAACCACATAGTCCCATCGAATTTGTCCTCGTTTAGTTCGTCTTGACAAGTACTTACTTAGTAACCAGGATCTGATGATGGAGCTGGAAGGTGGCCATAGGAACTCCGTAATTAAACGACGCAACTCCATCGAGTTTCGGCTCGTTTAATTCGTCTTGACGAGTACTTTGATACTATATGGTAACCAGGGAGCTAGAATATGGCCATAGGAACTCTGTAATTAAACGACGATGGGGTTCCATCGAGTTTAGGCTCGTATGATTCGTCTTGACGAGTATCTTGGTTGGCGTGAATATGCGATCAAATGAAAGGGCTTGCTATGAATAACTCGAAAATCCAACATGGCGGAACATCCAAGATGGCCGCCAAGTCATTTTTAATGCACTTCTACAATATGGGTATCAAATGAAAGGGCTTGCTGAGAATAACTTGAAAATCCAACATGATGGAACACCCAAGATGGCCGACAAGTTATTTTTAATGCACTCCTACAATATGGGTATCAAATGAAAGGGATTGCTGAGAAAAACCCAAAAATCCAACTTGACGGAATATCCAAAATGGCCGACAGTCAATTTGAATGCAATCCTACAATATGCGTATCGAATGAAAGGGCTTGCTGAGAATAACTCGAAAATCCAACATGGCGGAACACCCAAGATGGCCGACAAGTTATTTTTAATGCACTCGTACAATATGGGTATCAAAATATGAAAGCATGGTGTGTTGGGGTTTTTTGAGGTCCTTACTTAGAGTAAAATCTCTAGGAGGTCTCCTGAAGAGCTTGACTGTACTAAATTAACCGGCAAACGACCTTGCAACAATGATGCGTTAAATGAGATGAACAGACTGAGAAACCTATCTAGCGATAACTAAAAAGTAAAAAATAAATTAAAAGTAAAAAAAAAACTTTCTTAAAAAACAAGCTTTTATTTGAATGCGCTAAAAAGAATAAAACATTTTTTCCTTTAAAACTTTTACTATCAACTTACAACGTAATTACACAATTTATATGATATAAAAGCTTGTCGAGAATCAAATCAAAGAAGTAAATCAAGTAACTTGATCTGATAGATTTATGAGACAATTTATTTGATTCTCGACAAGCTTTTATAACATATAAATTGTGAAATTACGTTATAAGTTGATAGTAAAAGTTTTAAAAGAAAAAATGGCGGAATTCCAACCAGCGACCGGCTTGATAACCAACATGCTCAACCACTAAGCCAATGAGGTCGTCAAACTTTTAATTAGTGCAAAATATACTTTACCACGTGGTAGTGCTCATGATTACAAACTTTCCCAAAGGAACTTTTTTATTTAATCCACCTCAACTTAACATTGGGTAGCGAATTAAATAATAATAAAAAACAACGGGTTGCACTCCGGGAGTGCCGGTAGAAGTGAAAAATTTCAAAAGTGGGGCCATTTAACTAGACACTTTTCTTCTTAGTGTTTTCACTATACGTCAAATTTCAAAATGGCCCCAAAATTTTCAAAAGTGGGGCCATTTAACTGGAGACACTTTTTTCTTCATAGTGTTTTCACCATACGTCAATTTTCAAAATGGCCCCAAAAATCTCAAAAGTGGGGCCATTTAACTGAAGACACTTCTTTTCTCTATGCTGATTTCACCGTACGTCAACTTTCAAAATGGCCCCAAAAATCTCAAAAGTCGAGCCATTTAACTGGAGACAATTTTCTTGGGGGGCAATTGGAGGTAAAGGCCAATGTGATGGGGATGATTGGCGGTCAAGGTCAAGGCCAAAGGTCAATAGTTGGGGTCAAAAGTAAATACGAACAAAAATAGTTTCATGCTCGCGTAAACCAAGACAGCAAACAATAATTGGAAGTTGCATCTTATGACTTTTCGATCAGATTCACGTGTCCTGCTCGAGTTTAACAGATTTAATCCATCCCAAGAAAAGTGCACAGTGCCGCTAAAGGAATTGTCACTTATAATAAATGCTCTAAAAAGTTTATTTGGGTAAGATGTTTGTTATCATGAGCATTATCACGTGGTAAAGTTTTTTACACTAAGTAAAAGTCACTCTATAATATATGTTTCAGCAACTTGTGTTATCATTTATGACATATTATTATTTTTAAACAAAAAATTAAACCGACTTCCAAAGTAAAAATACACAAAAAAGTATGAAATAAAACTTATTTTCTAAATAATTCCCCTTTTAAATTTGGCTATTTCTCTACTTAATCTTCTTAATTTTGAAGTCGATACCAGCCCAAACGATATTCGACATTATTTTATAGAACTCACGTTCATATTTGCTGGTACCGACTTCAAAATTAAGAAGATTAAGTAGAGAAATAGCCAAATTTAAAAAGGAAATTATTTAGAAAATAAGTTTTATTTCATACTTTGTGTATTTTTACTTTGGAAGTCGGTTTAATTTTTTGTTTAAAAATAATAATTTCACCCGTTTTAGTTATAATAAAGCTTCTATTAGGTATTGTTTAACATCACCTTAACAGGTGATGATGATGATTACTGTAAGTTACAAAGTGGCATATGCTTGCAGTTCTTTAAACAATGCTGAAATTTCCAAACGCGTATCTTTAAAGACTGAGGAGTTCTGTTAAGTGCTTTTGGATCTAGGGTATACCCTAGATCCAAAAATAAGATGTTGAAACCAAGGTATACCTTGGTTTCAACATCTTATTTTTAGGAGCATATGCTGCATTGTGTTACTTCAGTAAAAGTCAAAATCACTATATGTGTCGATATAAATTTTGAGGAGTTCCCTCGATTCCTCATGGATCGCATTATCCGGATTCCACCTTAGTGACTAAAGGACCAATTTCGAATTAAACCCTCTACAACAACAAAAGAATTTTTCAAATAGGTCCATAAACAGCAGAGTAATGTTCAAAGATCTCCGTGTTAGTGTAAAATATTATGAGAAGTACCATTTTTATCATCATTTATGTGATGCTGTATGGTTTTATAGTGGTGGTGATGATGATGTTTACTCTAATTGACAGGGTGGCATATGCTTGCAGTTCTTTAAAGGCGTTATTCCTGTTCGAAACATTACACAGAAAACATGAAACAAAAACATTTGTTTTCATACACAAGCTGTCTCCAGCTACAGAAAATGTTTTTGGTCGAAACAAAACATTTTGTCCAGACACGATCTAAGTTCCGACGAGGAAGACGTATTAGCGCTCGCAGTTTTAGTGATTGTAGGTGTAGAATCTAAGGGAAAGAGGGGTTCTGAAAAGGCCACTTTAGGTGTTTCATAAAAGTATTTTTTTCAACTCATAAATATGTGCGCCATTTTACGCATTTCTATTGAAAACTGTCAAAATTGGTGTTTTTTAATTAAGTCAGGCCATATATTATGAGCGATCACAAAAACAAACACAAAAAACACAACAAGCAAAACTATAACCCTAAAAAACCTATACCTAGGTGTCATGTGAACGATGTGAACACTAGATAAGAAATGAAACATTTCTTCCCCTCTCTACCCGCGCGGGAATGTTTTTCGTCCGTCTCCGAAAACAAAAACATTGTCTATTCCTAGACAAATGTGTATAGCCACGCCCCAATGTTTCATTTTTTCTGTGTAATGTTTCGAACAGGAGTCACGCCTTAAACAACGCCGAAATCCCCAAACATATTGTATCTATAATGAGTCAGGAGTTCTGTTCTATACTTTTGGATCCAGGGTATACCTTGGAGCAAAATATTACTTTTTGATAGCATGTGCTTGGACTTCTTTAGAAAAAGTTGAAATCACCATATGTTTCCAAACTTCAACTAATTTGTCCCCAAATTAAAAATATTGTTGTCACCCTTGTTAAAAAGAGACGGAGGGGTTTGTATTGTATCTCCCTCTCGGCACAGATTTGATGCCGAGAGCTCTTTCCAGTTGTATATAATACTTACAAATTCCTTGTATACAATACCTAAAGCGGGCTTTTTTTTATATTACATTACAATACAATTACCTTAGATACATTCTATAGTTTATTTTAAAAGTTCTTAAAAGATGTTAATAAAAATATTACAACAAATATGTCTCCACAGGGAAAATTATTATTTTTGAACAAAAAATTAAACCGACTTCCAAAGTCTTTCAAAAGGACATACATAAATCTTATTTTTTAAATAATACCTACCCCTTTTAAATTCGAAAATTTTTAAATTTTACACACAATTTTCATAATTTTGAAGTCGGTCTTTACGGTAACTTAAACTCGAGCTCTATAAAATAATGATTTATCAGGAATCAGGATATTGTTTGGGCTGGTAGCGACTTCGAAAATAATGAAGAATATACCTAGGTGAAACAGTTAAAATTTTAGCCGATTTTAAAAGGGGAATTATTTAGAAAATAAGATTTATGTATTTCGTTTTGGATGACTTGAAAGTCGGTTTAATTTTTAGTTCAAAAATAATATTATTTTTTCTCTGTTTAGTCATATTTGTTGTTATATTACGATATTATTAACACATTATAAGAACTTCTAAAATGTGTTAATTAAATTAAACCGACCTCCAAAGTAGAAATACACAATAAGGTAGTTATATAACACCTTATTGTGTATTTTTACTTTGGAAGTCGGTTTAATTTTTGTCTTTAATGCTTACTAATAGTAGACCCATAACTTGTAATTGACTTTGCGTATTCCCGAAACTCGAAAGTAATAAAAGAAACATCACTCTGTACCAGCGGCGCACACACCGGCACCGCGTCACGACGCGTCTGCACGCACACGGGCGCCGCGCTCTGCACGCGTCTCGCGCGCACACTCGCGCCGAGTTCGTCGACCGAACGCGCAAAAGTTTTTGCAACGGGTTCCAACATTTCGGCCACATTTTCGCTCGGTAATTTGAATCTTATCGCATCTCATTAGAGTCCACGGCGTCGGGTCGCTCCGTCGCGTGTGTCACAATGAATAATAAACTTTATTTTGAAAGCGGAATGATTGATATTTGTATTTTAAATGTATTCAATTGTCGTGGAAGGAAGTTCTTTATGACGTTTTTTTAGGTTTTCGACGAGCACTACAATCGCACAATGGTGTGGTGAGACAGGCTCGACCGCGTCTGTGGGCGACACACGGACACACACACGCCGACAACGTTAAACTACACGCGAGACGCGAGTATCGTGTTTGCACAATAGTATGTAAATTATATCATATCACGGCAGCGATTTTGGCAATGTCAGCGGGTCATTGTTACTCTATTATTAGATTTTTCTCGGCATCCAAAGAAAATTTTATTTCATAGCTTTTTTATACTAGGTAAATAATTATCTCTACTTTTGTCCTTTACTAGATACCTGCGACTTCCTGAGCGTAATCCCCTCGGAATCGTATATTCTGCGATATATAGAGTAGTCGATGTCCTTTCCCGTGGCCTACTCTATATTTGTGCCAAATTTCACTAAAATTGGTGCGGTAGTTTCGGAGCCTATTCAATGCAAACAAACAAACTTCTCCTCTTTATAAAATTAGTAGAGTAGAGTAGTTAGATATATAATTTTGTTGTGTTATAATATATATTCTTTTGCGATGAAAACGAATAATAATGTAAAACTGATGATTTTGAAATTAGAACCAACTGTTCTTATCTAAGCTGTGGCTGTTTTAATTAAAATCTCCGCTGCTTGCGCCCGCGCGCGCCCCACAGTCCACACCCACTTGGCATGCCATCTTTAAATGTTTCTGCGTCAGTTATTACGTCGATTAAAGTTAGAAAATGATAAAGTTTATGGTCAATAGAACAAAATGTTCTGTTACTATATTCTGTGGGAGTGTGTCACAGTGTGTCGGATAGCTTATTCGGAAGTTTTGTCGCAGCTTACTCTTTATCGAGCGACAGAGACAAAGCATGCAAGTAAGCTATCTGACACTTATTAGGCGACTGTAAAACAGGCTCTGAGTAGAACGAAATATTATGAAATGAATACTCTCAAATTAATTACTAAAACATTTGTCAATTAATACGTATTTTTTTTCACATGCATGTAAAAATAACAATATAATAATAACTTCGGACGCTTTTGCACCACGTCAATCTGGTCCCGTGCTAATCTCGAAGAACTTGAATTACTGGTAGTCAACAACGGAAATATGTATTTACCATGCCTTTAATGTAAATCCTAAGATTTACCAAGTGAATGGTGGTAAAAGTTCGAATCGCAAACCTTTTTGGACATTTACCATTAAGAATTGGTAAATCTTAGGTTTTACTGGAAAATCTTAGGTTTTACCGTAGTTCGAGCTTTTACAGTAACATATATATTTAATACTTTTTATACTATAGGTAGGTACATGAATTTCCCAGAAATCCATGACTCAGGAACAGAAAACTTTTTCCTTCCCTGATGGGACTCGAAACCGTCCTCCGGCCTGAGCCAACGCTAGCGCGTTGAGACCACAGAGGTCGTTAGAGATCGTAACTCGTAAAAGGGCAATAATTAGAATTTACAGAAGTGCTTTTGTAAAGCACAGACTTTAGTAGACTCTACTTATTGATGTAGATAATACTATGGAAGCTTTCTACTTGGCCCTAAGAAGCTGAGTTCACGGCGTGGCGCGGCGGGGTCAGCGCGGTGAAGTTGCCACTTGTCAGTCAGGCGGACTTCCCCCGTTGTTCTGTGGCTGTGTTCACTCAAGGTCACGGTAGACTCATTACATTATTGTCGTTAATTATCGCAAAAGAAAACGGCCAAGCGTGAGTCCTGCCAACTGGCGAAGAGTTTCATACGGCATACCCTTTTGAGTTACATGAATATAAACAGTTTAAATTCATGTAACTCTAATGAAATTCTTTCTGAAAGTTGAAAAAGAAGAATAAACGTATTATGTAATACAGTCGTATTTTTTTATTTTGTTCCAAAGAGACTGGATCCGGTTTTGTAATTTTATTAATATAGGCTGATTTTTTTATGATTGACCAGACTCCGCTATAAAATAGTAATAGGTGTAAAACGTAATCTAGTTGTGATCTGCTGAATAATAATTGGCCACTTTGCGAAACACGCGACGTGCGACTTGCGAGTCCACTGTCGATATGTGCAATTGATAGGGAATAGGGATGATGACTACATCATCATTGAGGCATTACTACTTTGTAAATATAAAAATATAATATTTCATGTGTAGTTTTGTAATTGGATACAAAAAGTTTTTTTTTTTTGCTTAATTAGTAAACAAAACCTACATCATTACTTAACTTATATTAAGTATACAAAAACATTTATGGTAAGTATAAACTTAAACTCACAAATATCGAAGATATTTACAAATATATTCCGGCGGCCGTATACTTCATACACTTAACCTAGGCGTGACGTCACAGCTAGGTACGGCTTTAGTATGGAGCGTTTTCACGAGTCTTGCGAAATTTTGTATGCTGTACCTACCTTTGAAAATATTAACATTTAATATACTGTGTCTTCTGAGAAGTTACTCATCCTACTTCCTACTAATATTATAATAATGTCAAAGTCTGTGAGGATGGATGGATGTTTGTTACTTTTTTTACGCAAAAACTACTGTATGAATTTTGATGAAATTTGGCATGGTAGTAGTTTAGGCTCTGGATTAAAACATAGGCTACTTTTTATCCCGAAAAAGTAGTGTTCCCGAGGGATACATATTAACGCGGGCGGAGCCGTAGGCAACAGCAAGTATTTAATAGTACTATTAATTTACGCAATAAAATAAATTCACTCATCATGCATGCTGTTGTTGTTTTAGTTGGTACTTGGTACCTCGTAGTAGGTAGTAGGTACCAGGTGCGTGATGATGTTGGTGCAAGATTCTCTGGGTTGTAAACATTTTATGGCCCAAACTGTCGAGAATCGAAATTGTAACGAAGTATTATTAATTATATTATATTTGATAACCTCTGTGGGTCAGAGGTTGAACGTGTCAGTGCTCAAGCCGGAGGTCGCGGGTTCGAATCCCACCAAAGGAACAAAAAAGTTCTCTATGTATATAGTTTAGTTATAATCTCAAATGTATAAAGCTATAGTATAAAATTATTATATTTATTTCCGTTGTCTGGTTTCTGTAACACAAGTTCCTCGAGAACATAGCACGGTAGCGTCCATAGATATTATATTATATATTATAATTAAAAGCTAGCTTATACTAGCTAGCTTATACTAAGCTGAAACTTAATGCCAAGTAAAATCAGTAACAATCGGAGTAATTTACTAATATCATCTTATAAGAAACGTGCTTATAAGAGAAAAGAAGACTGTTATTACCATTATTAAATATGAATTATTTTCATCAGAATCCGTTCAGTAGCTTATGCGAGAAAGAGCAACAAACATCCATCCATACACACATCCATCCATCCACCTTCACAAATGTTCACATACATAGTAGTAGCAGGATATTCAAACAAGTGGTTCAAGTTTTCCTCAATATCTAGACTATAAATGTTCGCCGACAGATCCGATGTACCACGTAACACGTTTGAAACTTATTGCCGAGTCAATTAGTAAGTTAATAAGGTCGAAACGTGCTAGACCGGATATGTTTTCGACTGTACATGTACACTTCCTTGTGTTTTGACGGCGCGGCGCGGGCGCAGGCGCGGACGCCGGCGGTGACGTCACGACGCTAGCGACTCGTACCGTTACCAGACGTTACGCCGGTGACCACACCACGACCAGACCGTCTGCTGCCTTTAGGCCGCTGCCTGGAATTTCGCGGTGAGCAGTGAGTAAATTTCTGACAAGCGGTGTCGCTACATAGAGTCTCGGTGACTGCATCGAAACTGTGTTATTGTAACATTTAATTGGCAGAATCCTACAGACTATTTTTATTAAAAAATCAGTCTTCCTTCCCATATGTCCTTCGACAGACTGATGATGATAATTATCACCTTGAAGCTCCACGTTTCGGTTAAGACAAACATACATGCTTACTCAAAACATAATGGTGTTTATGAACACAATGAAAGCAGATGTACAATAGTACATGGTCGCCCCCGGGCCCGGCTCGCTCGCTCGCCCGCTCGCCTCACTCACCTCGCTCGGCCAATAGAAAGTGCACTTTCACCCCAGCGAGGGGTGTTATTGTGTCACACGGCACACCACCTGGTGATTGATAGGACACGTCCGAACACATTTATGTATGGTATGAGACCATTATTTTTGTACAAAATCAATAATTTTCGATTCGGTCACCAAAGTGATTATAAGTGAAATCATTTCTGAACAGTATAAGAGATAGAAACTTGTACGTTTCCAGGATGATACTACAAATTCTCCAGGAAAATTATTTAGAGCGAAATCGGAAAATGACTTTTGAAGTAATTTAAATGAATGTATTGCGCGTCGATAGTATTACGGAACCCTCCTTAGACACGTCCTGACATGCTCTCGGTTAGTTTAAGTAGGTTATTTTTATCTTAGCTCATTTTGAAATTCAGTATATCAAGCCGACACATAACTCTGTGTCCTGAATCCTGATAAAACAAAGAAACAAAGAAAGTGAATAAATTATTTTGAGTGAGGTTTGTGAGGTTATAAAATATGGTACAGTCGCGTCACAAGTCACAACTCACACACCGAACGCGCACCGCGATAGATGGCAATTGGCACGACCCAATACAAATAGCAGCACTACCGCCGCGGTGGGGTGGAACAAATATGGCGTCCAATAAATGTGGGGTTGATCACGGTCCATTTGATTTGATTACAAATATTTGAATTGCCATTAAAAAAGTGAGTAGAGAAAAAATAGAAAAAAATACTTTAAAAATTTGAATACCTCCACTCTCCAGTCTTATTTTATATTAGACCTAATCATTGTGTAATAATTTAAATTTTTTTAACGTTAAAAATAATACATTATTTTCCTCAATTATTATCATGGTCACATTTTATTTAAATCTTGATTTAATATTATAAGTTACGAAAGAATTGTAATAATGAATTGTGAATTATATTATTATTCTATGTTACAACTTACAACTCACTGCTTCAACGTCAACTGCTTAACTATATTACTAGTTATTTCTATATAATCCTAGCGGCCCTCAAGCAAGCCGGAAGAAAGTATCAAATTTCATTCCAAAAGACATCAACGCGTTGTGCACCCTTTTTTCACAAAAGGCTTCACTTAAAATTATATTACATTTTCTTTAGATATGTTGCTTTTTATAAAGTTTTTGTTAGTAAATATTAGTAGTTATTAGTATAAATATAAGCGCATGAGGGTAAAATTTTTAACACGACACGAAAATGTGGGACGCTTTTGCCCAAGAAGAGAGAGAGACCGATTGAGACCGATTGAGAGAGAGAGAGAAACGGCGAAATTTTAATAAAAAAATAGAATTTCTATAATAAATAATTTCCAATTATATTGTATAAATTTAAATTTAGGTTAGGTATTTTTACTATTTAGAAAAATTAGTTCGCCAAAGAAGTTTCACTTCTGACAGGTACCTACTTTGTACTCACGCATTTTTTTGTCGTCGTGTATATTTATGTACTATGTACAACTATAGACGTATAAACTGCAGATCAATACAAAATTAACGCCGTAATGTAGGATTTTTATAAATTTGATTATTTCGTCAATAGGGAATATGCATAAAATATAAAAATAGCTTAAAATATAATAATATGATAATAGACAGAAAAATAAAGAAAATGGCGAGAAAATTTTCAATATCTGTTGATAAATGAGCAAGATATAAGCGGTCAAAGTTTGTAATCTATCTCTTTCTAGCAAAACGAAATTTAGTATGAACTTTCTATGAAAGTCGTGTTATGTGACGTCACGATACACGTCGGATCTCTCTGTCTAATAGACCACTTTAAACGTTCATATCTTCGTTATTTTTAATGATATCAAAAAACTAATTTTATCATACGGTTTACCAAACAAGATAGATCTATATAAATAAATAAAAAAAATACGTGCATATTAGAAAAAGTTATTATTTTCCAAAGAAAGGCAAAGAATTTGGTTATTAACAATTTGACACGGGTAATAATTGATCAATGTAGCAAACAGTGATAAATATTATAATTTATCATGAGGCGATTAAAAATGAATTAGAACTTTTAATTAGTTGGAGGGAGAAAAAGAGGAAAATTACGTTAATATTAATAGTTATGGGTGTTAAGTTTTCAATCTTTCTGGTTCTTGGATGACACATATTATATGCTTGCTTTTGCCGCGGCTCTGCCCGCGAAAATATAGTATCGCACGATAACACTGTATTTTTTGGGATAAAATTAAACCTATGTTTTAATCCAGAGCCTAAACTATTAAACCAAATTTTATTATGCGTTCAGTAGTTTTTGCTTGAAAGAGTAACAAACATCCATCCATCCTCACAAATTTTCACATTTATAATATGTAGTAACAAGATGTTATAAAAACATTTATATTATAATAAAAACCTTAAATACATGTATAGGTAGTATAAAAGTATTAAATTGGTATTTCTCTACTAAATGGAAAATCGTTGTCCTATGCAAATTTTATATAGTAAATTCTAATATTTCTCAGTTTTTTCTTTGCATAACGACATAGAATTAGGTATTCTTGCCACATCACAATTTATTCAGTAATTTCATAATGCAATATTTAATAAAATCAACCTCAAACATCTCAAAACACAGTCCCCTGGTATGTCCCTTTTCCCAAATTACAAGTCTTGTGAATTATGCTTGTGACTAATATATATATATATTTTTGCCGTTGCACATCGAATAAAAAATGTTAAAAAGCTTAAAAACATACAGTAAGCATCTTTATGAATCACAATTATATATTTAGTATAAAAATTTCATCAGTAAATCCATATGAGAACGCTGTCCCCAATTTTTTTAAACAGTCCCCTGATAAAATTTGAAAACTTGAGTATTTTTTTTTATTGGCACGAATCGTTAACAACGTGAAACGGAATGCAATCAGTGTGAAGTTCATTTGAATGCAAAGTTAAGCGAGCAATCTTAAGTTTTTTATAGTGCCATTACCTAGTTTGCTAGTGAACTGTGTCTCGGTTGTAAGCTAAAGCAGTCCCCTGGTAAGCCATTACTTTACCATTTTAAGGCTTTTAATTACAAATATTTGTTTAAAATATTCGATAATAAAGTACCTATGTAGCCACATTTGTTTCGTTAATGTGATAAGTTAAGATGATTTTGTTTTATTAAATTTATTTGTAAAATTAACAGTCCCCTGGTCAACGAGTCAACAGTGAATTTGTCATTTCATGGACGAAGATGACATTTTTGATGCCAGTTTTGTCTAAATACTGAATAAGTTACCACAGTCAGATCAGAGAGTACTCTAGAGCGGTTATTTTGTTACAATATTTTCAAATATCCGTTTTAGAGAAATAAGTGAAATATAAGATTTTTTTTCTAAAGTACAATTTTGAACTTGATTTTCTTTGAAACATTGTAACAAACTACATATTTTTTGACTAAGTACCTAGAACGTTGATTGTGATTATTATTTAGAAGAGGTTCTGAATATTAATATTCTTGATTTATTTCGAAAATGATTATATAAATAAGTTATACTTATGTAAGATTTACAAATAAAACTTGATTAGTTTTATACTTAAATACTTGTTTTTGTTCATAAAAACATTCCCCTGTGGGTTTACAACAGTGGCACGATTTTAGACAAAATCGTCTACAACTCAAAAACCAGGACGAAAATCAGTAGGCTTGTTATCGAGATATATTTAATTTAATATTCTACTTCATTTCATTATCAAAAATTCTCAACATTTAATAAAATTTGCTTAGGATAGTCTTGTATAGGCGAGTTTCCAAATAGCAGAGAAACACCCAAATATACTTCCCGTTTTCTGGTACCTGTAACACAAGTTCTTCGGATAGTTAGTACGGGGCCAGATTGACGTGGCGTCCATAGGTATTATTAATATTAATATCATTCAACATGTACTCTACTATAATACTGTATTGATCTTGAATATATTATGGAGATCATTTCATATATTCTTAATTTTACATGGGCCCTGTTGACAATCCCCAGATAAGTGTCAGATAGCATATTTGCATGTTTTGTCTCTGTCGCTCGATATAAAACAAAGCAGAGACAAAACTTCTGAATAAGCTATCCGATACTCATTAGAAGATAGTGAAACATGCACTATTGTTACAGTCTGTCAGATGTTCACATCAGTATGAGCGTGTTCAAGCTGAGGCGGTATATCGTGAAGCGGGCGGCGGCGCTCGAGACATAATACTTCTCGGTACAGATTAGCGAAGTGATAGCGTTTATGAGCTAAGGACGCTACCGGTCGCGCGCGCCTGTGTGAGTCGGCGGCTGCGCGCGTGTGTGTGTGCGCGCGTGTGTGTGCGTGTGTGTGTGTGTGCGAAAGTGATTCAAACGTTGAAACAAGCCGGGCCGGTCCAGCGGCTACCGCGTTACGCGTTCCCGTCTCCATCGCACGTGGACGACACGGCCGACGACGCACGACGCGACGACGGCATGACAAAAGCTACGTAATGGCAAATGTTTCACATTATACAGCGAAATTAAAATTGATAGTTTTTTAATGTCGACAATCATTGGTCAAGTCGGACTGGTCGCTGTGCAGTTCTTCTTTTATATAATAGTATACGAAAATTACTATCCTTCCTTTTGGCTTCGCCGTAGTCAGGTAAAAAAGGTTCAATTTCTATTTACTATTTCCACGCAAACGAAGTTGCGGGCGGGAAGTTGTATATTTGTTTCAGGTATGCTCGTCTATACTTAATATTATAAAGAGCAAAGATTTGTTTGCTTGCATTGAATAGGCTCCGAATACTGAAAACTTTTGAACAGATTAGACCACGGGAAAGGACATAGGCTACTTTTTATAGCAGCTAAATGTACGGTTCCAGTGAGTTTTTTTTGCACCCACGGAGTAGCGGGCAACATGTAGTCTTCATTGTCTTATACTTTAAACGAGACAATATTGTATGTATATGACGTTACGAGTAATACTAGAAGATAGAATAAACCTAGGTTTACTTGGGTTTACCTAGGATTACCCAAGCTTTGTGGATAAAGTCCGAATATTTATTTATATTCGGCATTTACCCGTATATAACTAAGTTTACCCAACACTGGTTGGGTAATGTTTGGTGTTGGTCGTAATAATAATGCTGATAGAGGAAGAGGAGATTTTCGGAACGTGCTTATGGCAGTTATAGAAATTACTGATGATCTTTACAAGCTAGGAAACGAACGTAGAACTATCGAAGAAATGTTCTCAAGGAACCAGTTTTCTTTGTGTCAGGATAAACTTATTGACATTGAAAATATATCACCAATATGATATATGATTGTTTTATGTACGTGTTTTCAAGTAAACAAAAGCTATAATTGCACATGGTTTTTAATTTCATTAATTATTCTAACATTACCGAGCCTGTCTTTGGTAGACCTAGGTGAGTATGGGTAAATTTCGAATTAAAATTTATTTCAATTATTATGCAGACCAACCAGTGTTGGGTAAACTTAGTTGTATACGGGTAAACGACGAATATAAATAAATACTCGGACTTTATCCACAAAGCTTAGGTAATCCTAGGAAAACCCAAATAAACCTAGGTTTACTCTATCTTCTAGCATTACCCGTAACATATATAATAAATTGGTTTCTCTAAAACGGTTACATTTATTACATGATGAAATTTAGTTTGCAGGTACTTTTGGAGGAGGAAAATCGATCAAGTCTTATCCTTGGAAAACTGCACATTTTTAAGATACCTATATGTTTTTTTCTTTCGTCGTGCAACAGTTTTTTAATAATTTCGACTCTATTATATCAGTCCGATTGGCAGTTTAATATGTGTATTTATTTATAATCTTTGCTTTGTTTAAAAATTCGGAATGTGGTGAGTTCGAATCCCAGTCAGATAGATAATTTTGTGATTTTTTTAATATTTTTTTTCAATTTATCAGAACTCCTAGCAAAGCTCGGTTACCTGGGTACTAGATTTTTATAAAACAATAGTTTGTCTTCATATAATTTGTAAAGCAAAAGAATGTCTTGACTCAAGTAAGCGATTGCCCTTAAATTAAAAAAAATAAATACAATAGCCTCCGTGGTCCAGTGGTTTAGCCGCATTGGAATAAAAAAAAATGCTGTTTCCAAGTTTCGTTAGGACGATGCAGGCTGATCACCTGATTGTCTGACAAGAAAGATGATCCATGCGTCGGATGTAAAATGTCGGTCTTGCGCCTGATCTCTCGCCAGTCGTGTCGATCCGTCCGTCCCACTGGGTTTCGAGAGTAAAGGAAGAGATAGTGTTTTTTACTGCGCACACACTTGGGCACTATAAAACAACTCCTGCGTAGCTAACCTGGTTTCAGTTTCAAACCGGTCACCGTCACCGAAATCGGTGTGGGGAGCTATTATTATTATTAAGTTGTAAGCTAGCGCGGCAAGTATATAGAGCGTTGACTTGCTGAAGCATTATTTAAAACATAACGACTTATGTTCCATTTATTTTCACATCTGTAATAAATATTAAAGAGGAAAGATTTAATTGTTTGTTTGATTGTTTGCATTGAATAGGGTCTGAAACTACATGACCAATTTATCACCAATTTATCACGTACGTAAAAGTAGCCTATGTCCTTCCCCGTGGTCTACAGACGGACGGAGAAGGACATAGGCTACTTTTATATCGCAGCAAAATGTACGGTTCCTGCGGAATTTCTTTTTGCACGCACGAAATCTTAGGTAAGATCTAGTCAATAATATAATTAATTTAAATACTTAGGTTAAAAATATGCATACGAAATAAATTTAGAACCGACACGATGTTTCCCGCGAGTCGCGACATTCGAGATTGCGAGTTTCTTGCGCCGGTTCTTCTCGCCGGGCTAGTTCCCGAACCGGTGGTAGGCATCATGGACATGGATAGGACAATTGAATAAAAAAAATGAGTTTGAGTTTGAGTTCGTTTTAGACACCGGCCTACAGCTTTATCGTGATTCGTGTCAATTTAAATGTCGTGCCAGATAACAGTGGAAACGGTGCACGGTTTACGAGGCAATGACACGGTTGCAGGTTACAATCCCGTCTGAATTTAGAAATCTGGAAGAATCATTTTTCCCTTTTAATACTATTAATCCCTATGATTTTTATCTTAGATGTTACGTTCAATCCTCGAGGTTCCGGCTTTCCTAGGTTTGACTAGTCAATTGACTAGTCAATTCTTAGTCTTAGTATAGATTGACTTCTTAGTCTAAGCCATAATTGAAGTTTTGATGAAACTACACCTGTGTGTTCATTTGACCAATGACAATTATTGATGCAGTGACGCCTTAAATAGTAAATACATTTTACTATATTTGTTTTTGTTGATTTTTCACACATTTGACTTTAAAGAGATGGAAGTGGCACAGTGTAGAGACATTTCAAGGTCACCACTACCTGTAATTGGTACGTCTACAATCCACAGACCACATCCCTAAAAAATATTTGGTTTATTAGAAGGTAATTTGAGTGACAAGATGGTACTTTATCTTCATCATAATAAATTGAAATACACATCGCCAGGTAATTTAAAACCATAGTCACTAGTTATTATTATTATTATACTATTAATCCCTATTCAAGGATTCTATTTATATTTTATAGTACAAAAATAGTCAGATGAAAAAAAAATTTGACTATTTTGTCAGATTCAGTTTTACGCGCTTTTGTCATACGAATACCTCTAAGAGTCAATACTCAGTTTACACCGAAACGAAACGATACGCGATATGGCGCTGAACTTTTGGGATAGCTATTCAAATTTGAACTTTAAGTATTCATTACACAGAAAATTACACGTTTCATTGTTAGAGTTCGAATGTCATGTTCTACCGCGCTGTACGGCGTGTTTGTGCAGTGTATGACTGATGTCATTTCAATCGTCTACCCATCTTTTTGTCTGGTGAATAAGGTTCAATTTTGAATAGCTATCCTAAAAGTGCAGTGACATGTAACGTCGCGGTGTGATTTGACCCTTAAATCCTTTTATTAAGATTTAAGAGTAGGTACATAGTAGTAACTAGTAGTGCCGGTGCACACATTCCGGTTGCCGGTTAGTCGCGAAATGTATGACCATGTACACCGGTACGTGTGAAAGTTATCGTACATGGCCATACACTTCGCGACCGACTACCCGGCACCGGCACCCGGCAATGCAACGGCACGAAGTATGCCGGTTGCCGAAAGATCCGGTATACTTTTCAATATTAGGCTAGTGGGACAATATGATCCGGAAACCGGAGCGCCGGTGAAAATACAGAGCACTGAAAATAGAACTGTGCGCTAATACAATACAGTTGAATATCGAAGTGTCGAGTGTCGAGCTGTCATATATGACATTGACATTTGACTCGCTCTATGCTCGACCTTCATGATTTCAATTTTCTCCTCTATTTTATTTCTGCAAATATTTATTTTCAATGCTCAGAATTTTCTACGGCCTTCCGGATTCCGAATATATCAGTATAATTCAAATTTAATTTTAACGTACAAAAAAAAATTTACGTGACATTTGCATTTCTTTATTGCACGGCAGTGATAACTCTCTCTCTTTTTAATATTATATATCTATGTTGCACGGTAAATAAGTGATATTTACATTGGGAGCATTACGTGTACTATTGTTCTCTCTGTTTACGTTTGCATTCGATCAGGGCGGTTAGCAGGAACAATTGAAACCAGCCCATCTCTTTCCCAAATCCGGTTCGGCTCGACCGGAGAAATACCACGGGCTCACAGAAAACCGGCGTGAAACAGCGTTTGCGCTGTGTTTCGCCGAGTGAGTGAGTTTACCGGAGGCCCAATCCCCTACCCTATTCCCTTCCCTACCCTCCCCTATTACCTCTTAAAAGGCCGGCAACGCACTTGCAGCTCTTCTGATGCTGCGAATGTCCATGGGCGACGGAAGTTGCTTTCCATCAGGTGACCCGTTTGCTCGTTTGCCCCCTTATTTCATTAAAAAAAAAAACCCAATAGGTGCTATTGGGGCAGTACAGGAATTCCAGGGCAAAGTGATGTGCGCTATGGTGTATGGTGTATACTGTATAATAATAATCCCCCACACCGATCTCGGTGACGGTGGCTGGTTTCATTGAAACCAGGCCAGTTACGCAGGAATAATTTTATAGCGCCCAAGTTTATCCGCAGTTCACAAGAGCACTCTTTCTTCCTTTACTCTCATAATCCAGTGGGATGGATAACAGACACGACTGACGAGAGATCGGGCGCAGGATCGAATTTTTAGGTCCGACTTTTTACATGTCCATCCGACGCATGATTCATCTTTCTTATCAGACAATCAGGTGATCAGCCTGCATTGTCCTAACCAAACTTGGAAACAACATTTTTCTGTTGTTCCAATGCGAGAATTGAACCCACGACCTCGTCGAGAGCCGATGCTAGACCACGGAGGCTGTATACTGTATAGTGTAGTAACGCGGCGATAAGCTGCCGGCTGACGGCTGGCGGCTGACGCTCAAGGTCGCGGGCCGCGGGTCAACGGCTAGTGGCTACGTGATACGTCTACTGTCTAGTTATCTAGTACATCTAGCCTAGATTAATGACCTACATGACGCCGCGCCGCGTGACGCGTCCAGTTGAAAAGTCGTTTGCATTTTACTAGTTTTTGCCCGCGGCACAGCCCGCGTAAATACCGTATCCCACGGGAACAGTGTACGTTTTCGGGAGTCAAAATTAGCCTATGTGTTAATCCAGAGCATAAACTACTACCACGCAAAATTTCATGTAGGTACCTAATTCAGTAGTTAGTGGTTACTGAATTCTGTAGCTGCACTTATAATTTCCCATATAAAAACATATACGATACTTACACTAAAATACAATTTTTGTCTGTCAGTCTGTCTGCCAGTCTGTCTGTCTGTTTGTTCCAGCTAATATATTTTAAGGTTATATTCTAGGCTAAGGCTAGACCGATTTTCTGATCTGAGTGTTATAAGGTCTAACATAGGCTGATTTATCTTAGGGTTTCGTTTAAAAAATAGGGTTCCGTTTCCTTAGTTCTATGAAACCGAAGTTGCGGGCACCAGCTAGTCATCATTGACACATCATTTCGGTCGACAAATGTTTAGATTTTGAGAAAAACTACTTTTGAGAAAAAGCCAAAATCACTATATATATATGTCCATATAAATTCCGAGGAGTTCCCTCGATTCCTCATGGATCCCATAATCAAGTCACCGTTTTGGTGTCAAAAAGAATAATTTGAGATTATTTTTATTATATGTATTGCTATCAAAAAAAAGAATTTTGAAAATCGGTCCACAGACGGCGGACTAATCGTTGAACATAAAAAAAACCCGCCAAGTGCGAGCCGGAAGGACTATAGACCTGAGTATTCCTCTACGCGTTCATGAAGAAAGGGGTAGTAAGTTTAAAATTAATAAAAATGTTTTTATTACTTATATGATGTACCTAACTAAAAATTTGCGGTTTTTGCAATTTCTCCTTTATCTGTACTGTAAGACGTTGCTTCGTACCAAATTTCAAGATTCTGAGTTCACGGAAAGTATTCTGTAGGTTGACCTTGCGGGTATCGAAAATTTGCGGACAGTGGACTTGAGAATTTGGTATGGAGCTGTATTTTGGAGCTGTGAAAAAATGAAACTTCTAAGCAAAAGTAATCAAAAGATACAGCCGTTTATGCCGCAAATTTCCGCAAATTTGGTATAAATTCCAGTTTGATACCTCCACGCCTTCCTGAGAAAAAGAGAGAGAGACAACAAAGTGATCCTATAAGGGTTCTGTTTTTTCCTTGCGAGGTACGGAACCCAAGACACATATATACAGCCAAACGTATAAATACCTCCTTTTTTGGAAGTCGGTTAATGAAGGTACAATAAAAATGTCACCCCTTTAATCTCAGTATAAACAATTATATAATACTACTAGCTGTTTCCCGCGACTACAACCGCGTAAATATACCATTGGGTATTCCGCGGGAATACTGTACTTTTACCGGTTACAAAGAAGCCTATGTTTAAATTTTGAGCTTAATCAACTACCGTACCAAATTTCATTGAAATCTGTTCAGTAGTTTTTGCGTGAAAGAGTAGCAAACATCCATCCATCCATACATTCTCACAAACTTCACATTTAAAATATTAAGTAGGATTACCACACGTACATATTTGGGTTGGAGCGGACCATGACAGCAGTACAGTCTACAGTCTACACTCGTGTGTTTCATTTTCAGCTCTATTGTACAACGAGTAGCACCTGCTGTGCTAGTGCTGTGTTCCAACTCTCAAAAATATTTCTCCCCAAACCTAAGTAAACTGATAAATAAAAAAAATGTACTTACAATATTATTGTCCTTTTTACTTTAAAATGTATTTATAAAAGGCATGTATTTAAACTTGCGACAAAACAATTAAATTTTGGATGTGAAAATACCGAATATTGAATACTAAATAACCAAGTTGGCGAAATAATGTAAGGAACAAAAAATTACTAATCTGGTGACTAAATAATACCACTGAATATTACAAACTGGCAGACAGATATTATTTTAGCGAACAAATAACCATCTTGGCGACAATTTATGTGTACACATTTAATTTAAGATCAGGCACATATATTTTCCCTGATATAGGTAACTCAAAAAACATACAAGCAACGAAACGAGCGCACATAAAAAAACCATAAAGGGGCGTACAAAATTCCCAATTCTTAATACTTCTCGGTTTTAGGGGGGTGTAGATATTGTGTAGATTCATTTTGAAATTAAAAAATGGCGGATATAAATTTTTCGTAAAATTGATATAGGTGTCATTTACCATGTTTTTGGGGGTGCTGGATGCGAAAGTGACATTCATTTTTGAAATTCCTATAGGGTGGACATACTTAATTTTATAAAAATAATATGGGTGTCCTTTTGTTGGTTTCTAGGGGTGCTGATTACAAAAAAAGTTTTCCATTTTAAATTTCCTTAGTAACCCCGCAACCTCATATTTTCTTCATGATGGAAGAAAAAGAAATTTGAAAATCCTGAATTTTCCAAAATTTCTATAGCTTTATACATCGTTCATATCTCAAAGTAAAGCACTGTCATATTTTTTTTTCTATAATCGCTTCTATCTCAGAAACGGTGCATCCTACTTGAAAAATAATGAAAATTACCTCCCCTTAATAACCTCGCAACCACCTTTGTTTATGATGAGAGAAAAAGAAATTCGAAAATCCTAAATTTTCCATCGAAATGATTATTCCTCGTATCTCAGTGTAGAGCATTTACATTTTTTTAATAAAATTGATTCTATCTCGGAAACCGTGCATCCTATTGAAAAAATAATGAAAATTTATTTCCCCTTAGGAACCCTGCAACATCATATTTTCCTCATGATGGAAGAAAAAGAAAATTTAAAATCCTGAATTTTCCAGAATTTCTATAGCTTTATACTTCGTTCGTGTCTCAAAGTAAAACATTGCCATATTTTTTTCTATAATCGCTTCTATCTCAGAAACGATGCATCCTGCTGGAAAAATAATGAAAATTTACTCCCCCTTAATAACCGGGAAATCACATATTTTCTTCATGAATGGCAGAAAAAGAAATTCGAAAATCCTGAATTTCCAAAAATTTATATACCTTACATAGGTGGTACCTAGAACTACATAACATACTAATATATTATTACTAATAATAATCATCAATCCTAATCAGCATCCCCAAGATCTTTTAAATTGGTACTCATGTTAATTTTACGAAGAGAAGAAAATTCTCCATTTTGGAAAATGAAATTGGAAGACAATTTTGTAATCAACACCCTCAGAAACCTGGAAAAGGACAACCATATAATTGTAATTGAAAAAAAAAGTGTACGCCATTTTGGAATATTTCAAAACGGATTTTATTTTCATATTATTCTGCACCCCTAAAAACCTTTTGACGACCTCTGTGGCTCAATTGGTTGAGCGTGTTGGTGCTCAAGCTGGGGGTCGCGGGTTCAAATCCCGCCGAAGGAACATAAAGTTTTTCTGTGTTCCTAGGTCATGGATGTGTATTAAATATGTGTATAATATAATAAAAATCTTAAATATGTGTATAGTATAAAAGTATTAAAATATATTTCCGTTGTCTGGTACCCGTGACACAAGTTCTTCAAGAACTTACCACGGGATCAGATTGACGTGGTGTGATGCGTCCATAGATATTATTATTATTAATACATTTTTCATCATATATGTAATTCATATAATCTTTGCCTACTTATTTTAATTCCTGCAGTTGCCTATTCAATAAAGCAATTTTTTTTATTAAGTCTAACCGTTTTAGAAGTAAATATTGAATTAAATTGGGTTCTTATTATCTTATTATATTATCTTAAATAATTTATTAAAAGATTCATATTGATGCTATTTGACCCATCCAACAATTGAATATTTGAATTTAAATTATTTCTAAAATAGATGTTCTAAAAATGTATGAGGCATGGGCCAGCACTATAGGTATACACTATATGTAAATATAGCTAAATTATATTGTAACTGTTTCCTATTCTTTATTTTATTTAATTTCACTTCGTTTCAATGTAAATTTTATATAACTTCGTCAAGGAGAGCAACACATTTAAAATCATCATCAGATTAGATCAGAATTATCCAAAGAATGTCATTTTGACAATGACATAACTTTTGGCAAAGAAATACGTATGCCGTGCAAGAAGAAGTCTCTCCTAAAACTGTCAACTACGTCAATAGTCATGTCAAGATAACTATTTAAAATAACTATATGTCATGGCTATACACTAAATTTAGGGTTCTAAAATTAGGGTTCTCGCAATAAAAAACTTTTCAAATAATCAGTTTTGTACGCATGTACCCTTCTTCAAATTAATTTATTTGTATTTTTATGAAATTCACATATTTTTTCCTATTTACCTATGTAGTGTACCTATATAGCGCTGGCCCTAAATCAAAAATTTCCTTTCTTAATACGTTTTGTATTTACAGGAACAAACACATGCTTGTCATTAATGTAAATGTCACAAATGACATTAAAAGAAGCCAACTGAAAGAAACTCCTTTTTTTCTAAAGACACTTGGGTTATTTAGACAAATCTAACGATACCTTAATTGTCAAAATCTATCCAGCCGTTTGGAAGATACGTGGGAATAAATGAATTAACAAACATACATACATTATTATATACATACAAGATACACGCGAAAAACATAGCTCTTCTTGACAGTCGGGTAAAAAGGGGTAGGTATCATAATAGGAAAGAGTTTGAAGTGAGCATTCCAAACATATTTTATTTATATTTTACGATTCTTTTAAAAATTACAAAATATTAGCTTTCCCATACAAACTTTCATCATCCATTTTCCTGAATTATGTATGATGTTCGAACTACTTTGTACGGAACCCTCGGTGAGCGAGTCCGATTTGCTCTTGTTCGGTTTTTGACATTGCTCTATAATATATTATTTGAAAATTGAAAGCCAACATTGTACGTTACAAACCATTGTACGTTATAATATTCATATAATTAAGTAACTATGTCGGTTTTTCTAGATATTTTTTCAATTCTGAAGTTAATTTAGAAAATGCCACCAAGGTAAGAGTTACCATTCCAAAGACGTTTTGAACGTGATAAAAAAGTTTCAACTTAACCTAACTCAAAACTACATATATATACGTTACTTATGCCTAACGAGTTATGCCAAAACACTATCATGCCAAAATATTGATAATATGACAAAAAATATGCCTAACAAGTTTTGCCACACTTAAATAAGGACAAACAACATTTGTCTAAATGATAATTATGCCTAATTATGTTAAACCTAACCTTTTTAGGGTTCCGTAATACTTGAGGAACCCTTATAGTTACGTTCAGTCCGTCCGTCTGTCTGTCTGTCTGTCCGCGCTTCTAGCGTCGGTAATTATGAATATAAATGGATGAAATTTGGTATAGTCATAGATTGTGTATAGATCTCGGATTTGGCATCATAAAATAATAATAATTTTATATTCTAGGAGTGGCTCTCCATACATATGAAGTGGAGATGAAAAAACGTTTCTAACTTTCTACCCTTTCATGTGAGGTATCGTTGGAGAGGTCTTTTAAAATAAAGGCGAGGTTTAATACATAACTTTTTATAAAGTCAACCATTTTCGAGTAATCGGCCTCCAAAATGATTAATATTTTTTTAAAATACCATCTCGCTCATATTAAATAGAATTTTTTTTCCAGTATGACAATATTTCTTTGCTTCAACGTCTTTACTTATGCAAAAGATCATATGCCCAAAATATCCGTAGTTGATCCGATATATGCCAAAAAATATGCAAAAAAAAAATGTATGGAATCCTTTTTTTTTTGCATGTTTTTTGGCCAGTAGATATAATTATTAGAATTTTGAGTGTACGTCTATTTTTTTAACCGACTTACAAAAAGGAGGCGGTTATACATTCAACTGTATATATTATTTGTTTTTGTCAAAACAGTCTCTTACCGTAAATAACCGTAGCGGCTGTAGCCAATGCAACATCCAGTGCATATAGTTCTCTGGCACAGAGCAAAAATAACGAAAAATCTCCGTTACTCGCTTAATGCAAGCTGCACTCCGAATTCCTCGCAAAGATTTAAAAGAACACACACACACGATCGATATTAAAACACTACACTTGGTTAAACCACTTGGACACATTTCATACCACCAACCACAAAAAAGTCTGTCACGAAAAACAACACCAATTTACATACAGCAAAAAATAATCTCTGAATCTTCAAACATCTCAAAAAACCGTACTCTTGAAAACTTTAAAAAAGGCAAAAACTGTCAAATCACCCGAAAGAAAGTGCGTCGACGTCGCTCCGTAGACAAGGACAACCGATTTAGAATTAAACATCACTTTTTAAATTCTGTTCCCGCCGCGAGCGAGACGGCTATCTGTTTTCGAGTTCATCATTAAATTAAAGAGTTCATTGCACCTCCTTACGTGGGCGCGGGCGCGTATCGCCGTCTCTGTCGGATGCGGCGGAGTGTCGTGCGTGTGATAGGGAGCCGCGCGGTTCACTTTTTATTCGGAACTTGATTTTCGATCGATGTAGTGCACACCACGCACTCTTGATACTCGGATATTTTTTTTATTATTGACTTATTGCTGATATATCGACGTGTGACGTGCGTAGTCATATTCAATGTGCCTGGATTTTTAAAATATTTTTTCTGAAAATTGTCTGTTAAGTCGGTTTATGGATGATAATTTTACGTGATAACAAGCGGAACGTTTGGCTCAGGCGGAACGTGACTCAAACGAAACGTGACAATTTTCGTGCGTGCAGCTGGCGTTCATTGTCCGTTATCACGTCAAAAAAAATGAAATCTGATCTTGGCTCTGATTATAGCTATCGCAGAAGTCACATATCTCTATTCTCTAAAATACCTAAAAGTAAATAAAAAATGGTTGTCTGTTAAGTAGACTCTTGTTTGCGTGATAACGTCATCACAAGCTGAACGCTTAGGTCGATCGTGCCTCTCTATCGCTTGTTCCGCGCTCTCGCTTGTACGCTCGGCTCAGGTGGAACATGACAATCAGGCGGAACGTGACAATATTTCGTTCGTGCAGCCGGCGTTCATCGATTTATAAGACGTTAGCACGTCAAAAGAGAAGTCACAAAACTCACATCAACCAGTCAACCAAACTAGTAATTGTAAAATTATTTTTGGTTTAATTAAAAAAAGAATTAATACAAATCTTAGTTATCAAATTAATCTCCAAAATTCATTAAAAAGAGATTGAGTTTTTTATAACCCACAGTTTAATAAAGTGATGACCACAAAACAAAATACAATAATGGTTTAATTTTCAATCGAATTTTATTTCCCGTAATAATTTTAATTCAGATCCACGGAGAACTGGAAATAATTAATAAATTGTTAATCGTATTTTTATATGAGTATTCGTTAAAATTAATTTAAATATCACAGTTTTTATCTCACCTCCTGCAGATATGCGACTTGTAATCCTGTGCCGACTTGTAATATAGAGCAATCACACTTACATCTAACCTAATTTTATTTTTGGTCACCGTGGGTAATTGTACATAGTAAAATTCCAATGTCATTTATACTTATATAACAGAATAATCGTTTATTTGCAACTTCTAGCTGCTACACAATAAATAATTAAGTTTAAAAAAGATTTGTTTGCAGTACATAATAACTATAGGTATTATATTTATATTTTTATTGCAGCATAATACTGATGGTTGACCCGTAAACATATTATTTTTGGTAGTCTCTATATATTTCAGTGCTCTCAAAATAATCTAATTACAGTCTTGAAGCTCAGTCTAGTCATAAACCGTAATGTTACGTGCCTTTCTGCTTTTTCTAGAGGGTGTCAGTACTAAAATACTATGATTGCTTTCATTTCATTTCTTTGAGTTTGGTTTAGATTTTTAATTTAAATTCCTTCTTTGAGATTATTATTCTACTTCATTATAATAATAAAAACGGATACTAATTTTAAATATTACATGAACTGATTACGTCTTATCGTTTTAACAAAATATATTTAGTACTCAACGTAAATTATTGTAAAAGGCAAGAACTTGACCTACATACTCGACGGTTTTAAATGAGACGATAAAAATATTTCGTAATCGTTTAAATATTCTAAGATGTAGGAGATAATGAGCGTAGTGACAATATTTGAACAATGTTGTTTGAGCCTCGCTGCATACTTGGCGTGGTTGTCGTGCAGCGCTGCGCGGCATGGCAACAGCGTAACTTATTTATAGCGTACTATTTATGGCACTTGAATCAGTCAATTAGATGTTTAAC
The DNA here is from genome assembly GCA_905404095.1 of Glaucopsyche alexis. Lineage (NCBI taxonomy): Eukaryota > Metazoa > Arthropoda > Insecta > Lepidoptera > Lycaenidae > Glaucopsyche > Glaucopsyche alexis. Next base: position 29,914,208 of record FR990048.1, read on the forward strand.
CATTGCCACACGGCTACAGGATAAGAGACCCTATAGTGAAAGTAATAAGGGAGAATTTTAAGGCACCGGTTAGACATCAATTATAGAATGAAATAGTATTTTACATCGGATGCTTAAATGTATCATTTACGGTAGTCAATGTGTTATGTCAAGACATAGAATATACCCTTATGGTTTACGCTGGCTCTACGTATAAAGTATAAACCTCTTATGTCTGATTGTAAATTATGTTTGTAAAATGAATCGATCGATTGAATTTATTGCTTTCTCATATTTGTGCGAAGTAAACAATTATATTGTCATCCAGATAAAAATAGATCTCATCTGCAATATTAATGAAGGTATTGAAACTGTAAAGTAAGATAAAGAAGAAAATGTTTTGTGAAAACGAAAAAAACGTCTGTTGCTAAGTTATTTAATAAAAGAGAATTCTTTTATTAAATAATTTAATCGTTTGCGTAACACATTAATTTAAAGTCATGAGAATGTTAGCTGTCGAAAATTGTAAACATAAAATACTACTTAAGTGCATGCTTTGTTGTAGTAAAATCAACCATCCTAAAAATACATTAGAAAAAAATGTAACGTATAAATTGTGAAAAGTATCAAAAACAATGTGTTACAGCAGCATACACCCGCACCTCTCCAGTAGGCGGGGGGCGGTACGGGTGCGAGGGGGACGGACGTGTCGCGCCGGCTCCGACGTCGCACCGGTAACGGTGCGCGGACGCAGGTCGACCTTAACGTTTTCGTCAGCGCCCGTCATTTTGGATTTCGAACGGATTAAATGAATTTAGAATTGTTTTTTTTTCCATCTAGTGTTTCCATGAGTTATGGATGTTTATAATACAGCTAAGCAATATTTTAGCTGCTATCTAAACAACTTAGCAACAGACTGGATTTTTTTATATATCAAATGCATAGAATAAATGACAAATTTGCCTGCCAATTGCACAAAATAAAAGGTTAAAGTTAAGATTTTGGTCTATCGTTTACAGATAAGTCGACAAATTTGAATTTCATATTGTGTTTTTCTTAGTAGAGCAGCTCTACTATTAGCATTAGTTCTACTTGTAAAATTAAACTGTTTTTTCTATTTTATTGTAATGAAATAAGTTTAAATTTAGTTAATGTTATTATCATTTTAAGTGAGTTTTATAAAATGGTAGGTATATTGTATCGATATTAAGAGTTCACAAAACACCCTTAAACTCTTTGAGCAAAGTTTAGGCCTATTTACCGGACCTCGCTGTTGCCAGAAACAAAAAATTAAACCGACCTCCAAAGTAAACATACACAAGAAAGTATGTAATAGAACTTATTTTCTAAATAATTCCCCTTTTTAAATTTGGTTAAAATTTGAACTATTTCTCTACTCATTCTTCTTAACTTCTTATAAAAGATAAGAAAGAAGTATGCATAGTTAGAAGTACATACAATACTAGAATAAATTATGAGGTTTAAATAACTGTCGAGTTCCACACAAAAGCAAACATTTTAGTAGATTTCAAAAAATAATATTCTAATATTCTACTGGTAATATAAAATTATAAGTACCTACCTACTATGAAATACTATGACACTATATTTAAAAAAAATTGGAGCTCAAACAAGAAAAAAAAAATGTTACATATTTTTTGTTTTTTTGTAAAACAATATATTTTTTTTAAGTGTAAGGGGCCATCCATAAATAACGTCACACGAATTTCACGATTTTTTAGCCCTACCTTGTCACAGTTGGTCACATTTGTGAGAACCCCCCCCCTCCCCTCCCTACTGTGACGTCACATATTTTGCAAATTTACATTTAGAAATTATTGAATAAAAATATTGGTACCGAAATCAGTTTTATTTCCATTTCAATTATCTATACTAATATGATGAAGAGGAAAAGTTTGTTTGTTTGTTTATATGTTTGTTTGTTTTTTGTATTGAATAGGCTCCGAAACTACTAGCCAAATTTTGATGAATTTCGGTACAGATATAGATTAGACCACGGGGAAGGACAAAGGCTACTTTTTATTTAATTAAAGAAATTAACGAAACAAATAACGATTGATTATGTTAACTAAAGAAATTAACAAAACAAAAACGATTGACTATATTAATTAAAGCAATTAACAAAACAAAATATAATACCTATTAATAGAATTACTATTAATATTATTTTTTCTTCAAAGTTTGAACCCACTCCTTTAAATTATTTATAACTGGCATATATGTGAAATGTGACGTCACAATATTTAGGACCCCTCCCACCCCCTTGTCACACAATGTCACAATTAGTCGACTCCCTCCTTCCCCCTTAACGTGTGACGTTATTTATGGATGGCCCCTAAGAAGATACCTTCTTACCTATACAGGTACCTACTATTTCGGAGACCTAGCTCTACTTTTTTAAAACAGTTTGGAAAATTGGCAGTTGATAAATGATAATTTTACAAATACTCACTCTTTTAACCTCTTGCCCCGGCATTGTCAAAACGTATTTTTTATATTATTAATAATTTCCACTCTTTTAACAGATTTTTTAAAATATTATTAACGTGTTTCGATTACGAAAGCTGTTTTCTAATGGTTATTTACATCCGACATTGCCACCAACGTATAGTCCCGTAACTGATTTTTTAAATTATTTACTAATAATTAATTATTTTTAGTAGCTTGGAATATATAAAAGAACTAGCTGGCCCGACGTTGTTTTGCCATATACAATATATTTATATAGGGTTGTATTTCTTAATACCAGTACATCATGCAAAAATGACAACCAGGCGAAACGTGACAATAGGGGATCGGTCAACATCTGAAATAATTTAGTTTCATTAATATATTCAGAAATATTGAGGCATTACTAGCTGGTAAATGTAAAAATATATTACTTTATGTGTAGTTTACTAATTAAATACATTTAAAAAGTACAATTTTTTTTTCCGTAATTGGTAAACAAAACCTACATCATTAGTTTACTTACATCATAATATACAAAAACATTCATTATTATAAGTATGAACTTAAACGCACAAATATCGGAGATATTTACAAATATGTTCCTGCGGCCGTATACCTACTTTATACCTACTTCATACACTTTAATCCAAGAGTGACGTCTTTGTATGTCGATTTTACTATAGAGCGTTTTTACGAGACTTGCGAAATTTTATATACAAATCGCTGTACCTTTGAAAATATTGACTTTTGATATACGGTTTCTTCTGAGAAGTTACTCTCGAAGAAGAGACTCATATTTAAGAGTGCTATTCATTCATGCAATAAAAAAAATCAGTCCGCTTGCCTATTTTTCGTGCGTGCAGCCGGCGTTCATCGATCGATTAGACGTTATCACGTCAAATAATTTTCATAAGAATTGGTCGAGCCGTTTCGGAGGAGTATTCTATACGAGATATTTATATATTAGATTAGAAATACGCTGGATATTATTATTTATATTATATTAAAAATAAATCCAACAGAGCTCGACTCTACATCAGCTGTTAAAGCTAAACTGTCATTAATTTGCACTGTCCGCGATAAGCTACATTAGTGTGTCGGTAACGAGTAATGACGTTCTCTATCCGCGTGGTACTGCTACGTCAGAATTGCTCTACAACTTAGTAACCTATGTTGCCCGCGATTTCGTCCGCGCAAAAAGAAATCTTTCGGGAACCGTACATCTTGACGCGTTAAAAAGTAGCCTATGTCCTTCCTCGTGGACTTACATTTCGGACTAAATTTCATCAAAAGCGGTCTAGTAGTTTCGGAGCCAATTCAATGTAAACAAACATACAATCAAACCTTTCCGAACGATTTTTGGTAGGAGACAAAATTGTGGGTACGCGACCTATTTTAATTTTATAATTCAATTGTAGGTATACATAATGTTTGTTAGAACTATTGATAAATTACAGGAACTAGGAAGATTTACCCCCCGGATCTCACTTTGACGTCGTTCTACCAAACACTCTGTATATAGCTGTTTTTATTTAGACAGAACTTTCCATTAGTTCTGTCTAAATAAAAACAACTTATACCCTACAGTCGACCATACTACAGTTTTACATAATTATCAATACGTAACAGGAACTAGGGAGATACAAGCCCCGATCTCCCTTTGCCATGTTCTACCAAACACTCCGTATATTACTGTTTAGCATTTTTATTTTTATTTAGATAGAGCTTGTACCTAATAATAAGAGATTAGACTAAGAGCAACGAGATCATGCTCATGTGTTGTAACTTGTAACTTCCATGTTTTTGTTTTAACTTTCAGTGTTTTTGTTACTGCAGTGAATAAGACTCACTGCTATTTTAGTGCTTAATTAACCCAGCGAGTAGCATTTATTTTTAATTTTAACGAGAATAAACTTACAATATTGTATTCGGACAGAACGCATAAGTTATAACATGTTTCATGTCTAATTAGATATAAGACTTTATAATTCTTATTTTGTATTAAAAAACAATCACATTCAATTTATAGAGCACGATTTTTGGGACGACGCTCGTTAAGTAATAATAATATTTATAGACGCATTCACACCACGTCAATCTGGTCCAGTGGTAAGTTCTCTAAGAACTTGTGCTACGGGTACTCGATAACGGAAATGTATTTCATACTTTTATACTGTACTTATATTTAATTAATCGACTTCCAAAAAAGGAGGCGGTTATACATTCGGCTGTATGTGTGTTTTTTTAGGGTTCCGTAATACTTAAGGAACCCTTATAGTTTCGCTCTGTCCGTCTGTCTGTCTGTCTGTCCGCGCCTCTAGCTCCTGTAATTATGAATATAAATTGATGAAATTTGGTGCAGTTATAAATTGTGTATAGATCACGGTTTCGGGGTCATAAAAAAATAATAATTTTATATTTTAGGGGCGGCTCTCCATACATGTGAAGTGGGGATGAAAAGTATTTTTTCACTCTACCCCATCGTGTGGGGTATCGTAGAATAAGTCTTTTAAAATAAAGGCTAGGTTTCATACGTTACTTTTTTATAAAGTTGACCATTTTCGAGTAATCGGCCTCCAAAGTAGTTTGTATGTTGGTCCCCCCCTAGCATTTTTAAACTATAGGAGATAGAAACTTGCAAATTTCCATGCTGATAGATCATGCTAAAAACTCTTTAGGAAAATTATTGTGAACCAAATCGGACAGTAACTTTTGGAGTAATTACAAAAAAAAGCATATTACGCGTTTATAGTTACGGAACCCTCCTTAGACATGTCCTGACATGCTCTTGGTTAGGTTATTTATACCATACTAGGACCAAAAATATTATTTTAATTTCTTGAATGGGCCTTTGGTGACATGTTTGTCACTAACCGTTTACCAAGAAGCAGATGATACACTCTTTATAATAACAATACTATGAGCTTATATTCCACGCTTCTGCTGTAATAATTTAGCTATCGTTTTTTTATTGAATATTTTGCGATGATATCTGATAAGAGAACTGATGTCTTTGAATATCTCTTTTGTTCTCATTTTCATATCATTGTATTGATTTAGATTACTTATCTGGTCATATTATATACTAGCTTTTGCCCGCGACTTCGTCCGCGTGGAATAGTTACTTTGGAATATCGCTAAAATTTACCCGCGACTTCATTTACGTAGAAGGAGGAGCGCTTGCCCGCGACTCACGACTGCCCGCAGCGCGCCGCACATCATTATTGCGCGCTGATTATTTTATTACTGCGATATCTTCTAAAATACTTATTGAAATCAAATGATGTAAATGGCAAATTTCTTCTAAATTAAATGCTTGTAATGAATAACGTATTTATTTGGATAAGGATTAATATCATCTTTATGAAAACACCCTCACAAATAATGCTTAATTTTAGAACAAATTTGGTTAGCATAAAAAGGTTATTGTGAGCCAACCATAAAAGATAGATATATACTGTCGCGGACTTTTTTTTAGAACTTTTAAAGGGGAACAATTCTGTCATACATTATTTTACCGAAACTTTAACCGTTTCCGCAGCGTACGCAGCGAAAGCTCTCAAAAGGGAAAAAAACACCCCGATTTTGAAACATTATTGATTGGAGCTCCGCTCGTATTGAGCTTATCATGATGTTATATAGCCTAAAGCCTTCCTCGATAAATGGACTATCCAACACAAAAATATTTTTTCAATTCGAACCAATAGTTCCTGAGATTAGCGCGTTCAAACAAACAAACAAACAAACAAACAAACAAACTCTTCAGCTTTATAATATTAGTATAGATTTCTTTGAAATATTTTAATGTTTACACGACACATCTGACGCTGTTATACGAGTACTCCTTTTGATCGTGACTAATCTACATGTTGCTCTACTTTACTGCATAGTGCTCTATTTTACTACATGGTCTCTATTTTACTACATGTTGCTCTACTTTACTACGTGGTGCTCTAATTTACTACATTTTTTTTTAATTCCAGCCTCCATAGTCTAGAGCTTAGCTCTCGACTTGGAGGTCGCGGGTTCGATTCCCGCATTGGAACAACAAAAATGTTGTTTCCGAGTTTGGTTAGGATAATGCAGGTTAATCACTATGATTGTCTGACAAGAAAGATGATCCATGCGTCGGGTGGGCATGTAAAAAGTCGGTCCTGCGCCTTAACTCTTGCTAGTCGTGTCGGTTCCACCGTCCCACTGGATTTCGAGAGTAAAAGGAAGAGAGAGTGCTCTTGTGTACCTATTGCGCACACAATGGGCACCATAAAAATTATAGTCCAACAAAACTGTTCTCCAGTTTGTCTGTACTCTATTGGATCAATGGTAGATGAGTACAAACTAAAAATAATAACAGAGAAAAATAAAATATTATAATGAGATAAAACATCAAATTAAACCAAAATAAATATTGTAATAACAAATTAAGCGAGATTAAACAAATGATGATTAAATGAATATTTTAGGTGGTGACTGGTGGTTGTGAGGGAAGTAAATAAGGTGTTTGTACATGTTTTTCAAGGCTTTTATTTTGATCTCGTATTGGACTACATGGTACTCTATTTTACTGCATGGTGCTCTACTTTATTAAAAATTGTAGAGCTACCTTCGACCCCTTTTATCCGGTTCATTATTTCTTAAATACATAATCTCAATACAAACTTGATTATAACGTTTGTAAGTCCAGGTATCGTGAACTGTTGCTCGGTATACATACTAATAGATATAGGCCCCTGCCTATGTGTGGGACTGTTGAAAAATAGACAACTTAAGGTGGGGGAGCGCGCCCGTCCCTCTCTAACGCGTAGGACCCTCTCGCTCTATATTTTCTATTCCCTTTCAGGGCACAATGATTGGTTATCGTTTTTTTTCCTGAGGGCCAGGGTTTTTGATTAATACGCATGTAAAAATTTTGTTTCTTTTCTGGCGCGTCGTATACGTGTGTGTTCTTAAATGGGATACTAATTGCATTACTAACACTGTTATTTCTTTTGGAGAAATACTTCACAGCTTAGTTATAATTGAGTATATAGATACTATAGATGTCATCAGAAGGAAAAAATATATTTAAAAATAATCATTTTCAAAATAAGGACCCGTTTAGGTACTTTAGTATGCTGTTTTATGTGACAAATCCAGATAGTAATAAACCAAATAAACCTTATTGCCACGCATTAAGATTCATGAAAACACGTGAAAATTTTAAGAAAATTTTTATGCTTTTTCCACATACATATTTAACATTGCTGGATTATTTGTAACCGGATATATGACGGTTATATCTGCTATCTTTGGGTATTTTTAAATGAATAGAAAAATGATCCATAACACGACCCCTTTTTGTAAATTTTGGGTGAAGTGGCTCTGGAAAGCTGTTTTTATTATGCTAAAAATCATATTTTTGATAATATTTTGAATCTTTTTTTAGATAAACGAGTGCCTACTGTGTATGACATTTGTTAGTTTTGTAGGATTCGATTTGATTGGTCGCAAATTCGACCGGAAAATTCGTTAAGTCAATCTATGCAGCCAATTTTGACATGATAACGTCTTATAAATCGATGAACGCCGGCTGCATGCTTGAATAACTGAGCGCGGAACAAGCGATAGAGAGGCTTAAGCGTTCGGCTTGTGATGATGTTATCACGTCAAATTATCGTTAGTAAACCGACTTAACAGACAACTTTTTTTCAAGTTCAAAGCCGCAGTTACACCATCGACCTACTTCCTTCGGGTAATGTGTCCGGTGGCCAATAATATAATAGTTATTAATTTTATCTAAGTAGTAGGTAAGTACCATTAACTATTCTCAGTTCCCAGGTACAGCCACCGGACGTGCTGAGGAATGTACTTCCAGCGGCCTCTCTGCCACGGCCAAAATCGTGGTAATTAGCAGTAATTACCATGTGACAGCACTATGACAGCTGACCTTGGCCTTTAGTCAAGATAAATTCGATAATTTCCACGGCAAAGTTCGAAATCAAAAATGTATGGAGTTTGACATACGAAAACCTTATGAGAGTAGGTACTTACCTGTTATGATATATTCTCTTGTGAGCTTTGAAGGCCATATCTTAGAATGGGGGTCCTAAACTTTAAAGAGTGAAAAAACCCCATATGAAATGATGACAAAACAACACTGAAATAAGAAAAATAATTTTACTAACACAGAAGTAATAAGTTGTTTTCATCACATATTTTGCGCTAAGTATTTCAAAATAATATATTTGCAACAGTTCATTAACAATAATTAGGTATAACATAGTTTTGTCGTGTCGTGACCATAACCATAACCATGATGACCATGATGACTCCTAGACTCCGCGGACCCACTTAGGGAGTCTTAGAAGACTATTATCTTAAATCTATCTTAAATAGTTTCATGTCCAATCTGCATATCTATCATTTGATAATTTTTGAATGATGTGTCATCTTGTTTCCATCATGCCCGTTGCTTATTATACCTACGCTGATGATACTAAAATAATGAAACGTATATCTTCAAGTGAGGATTGTCGATTGCTGCAAGATGACCTAAAAAGATTCAGCGATTACTGCTTTAATCACAAATTAGACCTTAATGTATCGAAATGCTATGTGGTGAACTTTACTCGCAAACTAAATTTCATTAAGTAAAATTACACACTAAACAATCAGATTTTGTTACATAAAAATAGCATTAAAGACCTAGGTGTAATTGTTGATCACAAACTAATGTATAACGAGCACATTGACTATGTAGTTAGGAAGGCCTCGAGAGCTCTCGGTTTTATTATTAGATCTTGCAAAGACTTCAGATCACTCAAGCCTATAAAAGTATTATATTGCTCCTTCGTTCGTAGTATACTTGAGTATTGCTCTGAAGTCTGGAACCCTGCATATGACATCTATATAAATAGGATTGAATCAATTCAAAAAAGATTTCTAAGATACTTGCAGTACAAATGTGGAGATAATCTAAGTAACTACGAAACCAGATGTAAAAAATATCATTTCCTCCCCTTAAGCGTCCGACGTAACATCTCGGATATAGTCTATCTAAAGAAAATTATAAATAATCTCATAGATGCTCCTGATTTGCACAATATAATTAAAATTAATGTACCCACTAGGTTCTTTCGCACTTTTGTTCCATTCTATGTTCCAACATACAGTACTAATTATCGTCGAAATTCATTTATTTGTAGATCAACTGCACAATTTAACGACCTTCTTCGCGCTCATTATGATGCTGATCCTTTCTTAATCAAACCTTCTTCTATCAGGCAGCTCATAACTACGGAATACTTCTCATCTGATAGTTAGATTATTTAATACTAATTGTGTGTATGGTTCTACGATCCAGCGGTTCTCTTCTCTCTTTTTTTTTCTTTCTTTTATTTGCTTGTTTCGTATTGGTTTATTATTATTATTGTTTATTTTTTTCTCATGTCATTAAGATAAGGTAATTGCTAAATCTACACTCACTTTAATTGTTACAAATCTGTAAAAACTTATAAAAGGCTTTTTGTTTCTATTTTGTTATGATATTGTTATATGTATAGCTGTAAGTTTTTCTGTATAAATAAAAAAAATAAAAAGATAAAAAAATATACCTACCTGATTACCTACCCTAGCAGAAGTATTGGTTATTATGATTTATAGCAAAAGTTAAGTATTTCTAGTAAAAGATAAGCATTCAGTATGCCACTAATATCCTTAACACACAGTCAAAGTACACACAAAGTATTTATTTCAAGTTCTTCATCGCGTGATCAGAGATTAAAATTTCCATTAATATAGTATGTAATTTATTTAACACCTACATATACAAATATAACATATAAACATTATACATGTAACATGACACATATAAACTGAATGCATGATGATGGTGAAAACATACAAGTTATTAATTGTCTTTATTTTTCCAGTTTACCACTAAAGAAAACTAAAAAACATTAATATTATATTCTTATAATAAAACAATACTAATAATATAATAATTATTATGTATGTTATTAAAGGTAAGATGACGCTCGACAAATCGATATTTCTTTTAGGTAGTGGTTGGAAACTAGCGGTCAACTTTGGAGATCTATAGGTACCTAATACATTTTTTCATGTCTCTATATTTTTCATATTTTACAACACCGACATGTTGTCATATTATGGTGTCACCGGGATTATGGTGTCATATTATGTTCTCTAACACCCAAAATTAATAACGTACCTAAAATCTTATATTGACTTCAATCTTAGATTCTAAAACAAAAATTGACGTAAATTGACGTGAAGTTAATCCTAGGATCACTGTCATTATTGAAATGTTAATTTCAGATAGATATAATGAGATTAATATTGATTATTAATTTCGGGCGTAAGTAAACAACACAAGAGTCAGAATAAAGTTAGATCCAGCAGAACAATAATTGCAATCGACAATAATGAATCTACATTCTACACTTAGGTCGGTCGGTGTCAACTGTCAACTGCGGATATCGTACAACAGCGTGCACGCTGAGCGCACGCCACGCTCAAATCCAAGATGGCGGACTGCATTCGCCTGAATGAGGGCTGAATCACCCCACGCATACAAGATGTAGAGTATGCCGTCATTTAAGCATCAGTCAATATTCAATAGTGGTAACTTCATTTCAAAGGACGTTCTTATAAGAATCAAAACTTATATGAATAAGTAATCAAGAATCTATAAAATGAACAATTTACATAAGCACTAGTAGCATAGTAAATAATGATGTATGTATTATAATAATATTAATAACTCTTTATTTCAACTTGAAATAATAAAATTACACAAAGTACAGTATAAAAAAATTAAATACAGTCTAAATCAGCGGCCGTCTACTGAAACAGTTTCTTCCAGGCAGCTATTAATGTCTTAACCTCGAAACGAAACACTGTATACAGTTGTGAAAAAAGGCCATGGTATCACAGTAATAAAAATGTAGAGTTTAAATGTAAAGCTTTACTTACTAACAACAAAAAAAGAAAACAAGGTTACTAAAGAGTAAAACCCGAGTGAAGTGGATCCCATATCATGGGAATAGTAAACAGATAGATGGGACGATACTATTCGAAATAGATAAAATATGCTTCCCGCCCAAAATAAGGGACCAATGTGCCAAGATAGATAAAAAAAAAGAACATTATGAAACCCGTCGTATCTTTGTCCAACCGGGTCTGTTGTGGGACAAAAAATAGGCCAATAGAGAAGGTCTATGAGTGGGAGCAGAATGCACCGGGCCCGCGGAGGCTGGCCAATCGCTGCGCGCGCGCACCCTGCCCGCCGCCCGACCGCCCCGCACCCCGCCGCGGGCCCTTACACGACTATGGTAATAAGGAACTTTTATAATACAATTTTGGAAATGAAATAGTTTTGTTTAGATTCTCTTGTTATTTACAAATTTCGTTATTGTTCTCTAAACAATTAAGATTTATCTTTATAAGTTCAGAGTTCATATTGAAAAAACAATATAATTTAAGAAATCTTGCTTTACCTGTGGGTTGGTATTAAGTAGGATATTTTTAACTGGATAGTTAAAATTACCATTGGCTTATGTTTAATATTCCTTATTTTTTTAACATGTAAGAAAGAACCTGTAGAAAAAAATGTTAGTCAGACCGTTTAGCTCTCTAGTGGCTCTACAATAATAATTGCAACTGTGTATTTTGCGGGTAGAGAGTTAAATGAAACATTATATGAGCAAAATATGATAAAAAAATTAAGCAACCCCGAAATGTATCTAGCAAGCTGAATGAAGAATTATAGCTTCTTAGATATAATTCATCACAACACTTTTGATTATGTGATCAAAAAGCTAGATCAAAATCGGTCGGGCGCTACGATCCACGGATAGACAGACACACAAACACAGATAGACACGTCAAACTCATAAAACCCCTTCTTCGGGTATTAAAATAGTGAAACCAGTCCAGTTTTTAGCCTGGCCATAGAACCGAATAAGCTGTTTCTAGATGTACAGGTACATGGTACAACATACAAGTAATGAGCGTTGTCACACACGTTATCAGATAAGTACTATCAGGCCTGTGACCGCTAGATAAGGACCACAGTGTGGCTCACCGCGATAACCACTACTGTTGAATAAGTCCGTCATCATCATCATCATTATCATTGCAACCGTGGTCATCGACTATTATCATTCAATTCCGGAGGCCTAAGGTGAGTTGGGAATTTAAGGACCAGGAACACGAGTGCGCAAGTGCCTATAGATGCTCGCAAGTCCTCTGGTGTTGCGAGTGTCTATAGGCAGCTGTAAATTGTAATCAGTCTGCGCGTTAATCACTAAAAATCATAGTGCTAGGCAGAGAAAATGAAGGAAGACTTTAGCTCGTACAGTATAGTAATTGTGTGACGTACCGTGTGTGCGATGGATTGGCACTAAAAGCAACGCAGTGTTGTAGTCTCGCCCACAGTGCTCGAATTAATAAATAAGAATTTCAAATAAGAATAGGAATGTCAATAACCTTTTTCGCTTAATAATAATAATAATAATAATAATAAATACATTTATTTCAGGCTGCATAGGCCCATATTATAAATACCTTAAAGACTAACATACATAATATTACTATAATATATACCTAAACTAACACTAACACTAAACACGTATTGTCTGCGACGTGGGGCGCAAATTGTTCGGGAGTCGTCCTCTAAATCTTCTGTAGACGACTCCAATCGGCCAGAACTCCTCCTTCTCGAAGGTCGGTAAATGATGGGTTGGAACTCTCACCACAAAGGAATTAAAATTCACTTTATGATGAGATTCCAACCGCTCGACCCTCAAGGCGAAGTTAGTTCTGCTTCTTATGTAGTCCACGACCTGCTCGACCGTCGTAGACCAATGAAGCCGGGACACGTACAGCGGTGTCGCGGGAGTCTCACACCGCAACAGCTGCTCGGGTCCTCCGGGTGCGGTGCCGCGATGGTTGCGGACGACGGGTTTCTTCTTCTTCCTCTCGACCTTGATGAACCCGTCATCATCGCACGTTCGGTCCTTTTTTGAAAGAGGACGTTCTGCAGGGGCCTCCTTCTTCCCTTTGTTTTTCGAACGCGGGGGAGGTGGCGGGGGGACGCAAGCGGCGACATTTGCGTAACTCGGCACCGGCTCCTGCGCGGGCGGGGAGCGGGCAGCGGGGACGGTGACGATGTTCGTTGACCCGTCGGATAATGCTGACGGGCTAAACGTGACCGCCTGCGCGCCTCGACGACGAGTGACGTTTGCTGCATCAGGTGACCTACATATTGAATTAACACTTTTTAGCTGTGATAATTCACTACGTAGATCACTTATGGTAAACTCTGATGCCTGCAATCTACCTCGAACTCCGGCCAGTTCTTCCTTCAGGAATTTGATGTCCTTCAGTAGACTGACGACGTCGACGTGGTCCAGTGTCACTGGCGGCAGCTTATGCAGTTCTTTCGCTACAAAAGCTGGCACTTCATCCGGATCCGTCTGCTTCAGCAGGGAGATGATGTCCTGCACGCTTCTTTCGGTTCCATCTCTCCTTCGCGATGGCATGTTCGCGCTCTGGCCAAGCGTCTCGTACAGCAAATGCTTGCCTTTGCAAATCTCCTCACTGGTGAAAGAAGACTTGCAGATCTGCATTATGCTGACCTCGTCCATGGTGTCGATGGCGTGCTGGATAAACGCCAGCAACTCATTGACCACGAGCGCCATGATCACGTGCAGCGGCAATCAGCCGCGCGATTCGCAAAAATATTAATCAAATAATTAATATTTGCTGCATGTGTATAACGCGGAGCGCGTCCGTTCGCGAGCTCGACACATTACACACGACACATTAATACTATTCATAACCTTTAATGCTCTACTGTTAGTCCCAGTTTACAACACCAAATGTAGAATAAATTAATTTTTGGTGCGAGCAAGTTATACATTTAGTGCACTATGTAAGGAACTAGACTAAGATCCCTTTGCTACTAAGATGCTAAAGCAAGATCTGAATTTTTGATGATTGATATATGGTACCTATAAGTACCTACTTGTATTATTTTTAAGTATATTATTCGAAATTTCTAAACTTATATTTCCATGTAGGTACTTAGATCTAGGTTAATTTTTAGGGTTCCGTAATACACAAGGAACCCTTATAGTTTCGCTCTTTCCGTCCGTCCGTCTGTCTGTCTATCCGCGCTTCTAGCTTCTGTAATTATGAATATAAATATGTAATTATAATAATAAATAGTTACAGACTGTGTATAGATCTCGGTTTTAGCATCATAAAATAATAATATTTTTACATTTTATGGCTCTCCATACATGACGTGGGGATAAAAAAAAATATTCTACCCTATAATGGGGGGTATCGTTGAATAGGTCTTTTAAAATAGCGGTAAGATTTCATACATGACTTTTTTTACAAAGCTTTACCACCATTTTCGAGTAATCGGCTTCCAAAGTTGTTTATATGTTAGGAGTTAGGAGATAGACACTTGTCAGTTTATATGCTGATAGATCATGCTAAAATCTCTTTAGAAAAATTATTTTGAACGAGATCGGACAGTATCGTTTAAAGTAATATGAAAAGAAAAAAAAACTATTTATTACGCGGTGATAGTTACGGATTACCCTCCTTAGATATGTCCATTGGCTCTTGGTTAGGTTATTTATTATCATTAGTAATTTGTTGTTAAGTTTGTATAATTTATATTCTATAGTTATTAGTGGAAACCTAAGAGCTGTTTGTTCCTCGAATAAATAAACAAATAAAATTTGACACTTTTCTGTAGGTACCATTTATATCGTGGTTAAGTTATAAAATATGTCCTGAACTCCTGAATCATATGGTTCAGTTTTAAGTTTCGACCTACAAATCGTCCAATAGCTATCTAAAAATAACGTCGATAAGCGTATCAGTCAACCTGAAATGGAAACAAAATACGATTGTTACAATATTGACATTTATTTTGAATGCAAATTAAATACTACGATGTTAGATTTAGTCGAAATGGTTAATTAATAATTAGCATATCTTTTTATGTAGGGTCTCTCCATTTTTTTAAGTTTCATTAACAGTTAGTGGAGTTAATAGTACTAGGTCAAAAAATTACCCATGCCAAGGAGATGCTTTTAGCTCTCCCTTGGCAAATATTGCCTACTTATCATCCCTGTGCTCAGGTATAATATAAGCTAGAATGTCTAAAGGAGACCATCTAGTAGATACTAGATGGTCTCCCATTAAAATGCAAAAAACTCATCAGAAAACCACATATACGTTGAAAAAACTACTTCATCATCATCGTAGACAGTTCGATTCGCACAGATCCCTTCGCGGTTTGGAACGCGGTCCCAACTTTACGTGTGTAGGGTACATATAATATAAAATATTTTTGGGCAGAAGAGACAATGGACATTTCAGTTCCTAATATAAACTTGATAATGGAAACCGAGACATATACAACAATAAGGTGGACGTCAGCAGAGCATTATCTGTCGGAGCGTTGACCGCGCCGTCCGCGCCGACCGCGCCTCTGCACTATCTGTACTGCAACTGTATACTTGAGAGTGTACATAATATACTTTATATATTTATGGAAGTACACTTATCACTTAAGCGTATAGGTAACAAAATGACGACTCCTAACTTCAGTGTCCAAAGAGCCAGCTTAGTGCTTACTTAAGTTTTAAAAAAGAAAAACGCGCTTACGTTAAGCCAGTGGTCGTGGCTACAAAATACAAATCCCAGAACAGAAAGGGACTCATTTTTTTCCATATAAGTGTGTTGTCTGTCTAAAGTTTAGCATTTTGGATACTTAATTTACCGGACCAGATTGAGTTCTCTTGAAAATGTACATGATTATGACATGATGGGTATTACATACGATTACACTAGCTTAAAGGTTGTACATACCACGCACGACCACATCACCCGATGGAAGGAGCGAGCGAACAATCGCCCGCGTTACTCTAAAGTGGGAACCACGTTCATTGAAATATTGCGCTTACAACTCAATACTATACTTACAGATTATAAAGTAAAATATTTGGAACCGATAGCTTTGCTAATTGTTGACTATGGAAAATGTTTTAATCGTCAGGACCTCGAGACCAGTAGCGATATTTCATGTTTAGAATATACCAACATTTAGTACCATTTTGCTACTATTTGGTACCAACTCAATTTCAATCTTTAGTACCTCAATAGTTATCGAAAATTTCGTAAAGAAAGTGACCAGAAGCCCAAGCACGAAACTTGATTGTAATCGTATTAATGCAGGTTTTATTTAGCAGAATTGCCTGATTTCGAATGTAGTGCTAGGTAAGTATAATTATTATTTCCCACTTGATTTGTTGCAGCAATCTTAAAAGTTGTACAATAATAGTAGAAGGTGTAGGTGGAGCCTATACTTTAATCTTCGCTCTTCGGTTTAAGTGAGGAATTCCTCGTTTTAAATTATTTTTGCAACATTTGGAATTTACAATTATATTTAAGTAAACGGGACATTTAAAGAGTGTTATTTAAAGAGACCTTATGCCCAGTATTGGGACAGTTTAGACATCTAAAACAGGTGATAAAGTAGTGAACATAGTACGAGTAGAATACTTATCAGAGCTTTTAAAGATACGAAACAGCAAAAATATGACACTTATTGTTGAATGGGCGAGCACAGTATCAGCAACATCAGCTCTATGTAGAGACATTCGCTGACGACACGTTTCGTCGAGACTATGATTAATCAAATAGTTTGTATAATAGAGCACTGGTTTTGAAAATGAACATTTTTTAGGAATTAGTATTGGTTTTATAGGGTCAAGGAAAAAAGAAACGCCTCAGCTAGTTTAAGCAACTTTTAGGTTATGTATTAGTTATGTATGTTTTAAACTCAAATCGTTTTAAATATAGAGGAAATAGTAGCTCTGACAATCGATTCATTGTTTACCTTGATCGTTGTTCGGTTGCTACTTACTGAGTGCTGTTATACTTCTATTTTCTCGAAATACCTTAAGATTAATTAATAATTTTTCTCGAAAATCAAGAAAACAAAATCTTAATTTTGACCCATGTGAAATCTCGTTTCTTAAAAAAATTCTCAGAATCATGTATTATTTTTTGCTACAATTTTTTCGAGGAATTATTAATTACTATTATTAAATAAGTGTCGGTTTACTGCCGATCCACCAGAAAATCAGGTGACTTGAATATTTTAGAACAATGTAGAGCTACCTATCTTTCCAGATAAATTTACGGACATTGGTTTTAGTGTTGAGGAGGTCTTGTGAAAATATATGCAATAATACTAATGCATTATGTATTTTCTTAGTAATACCTACCTAGTAATCGAAGTTCCATACTTTATTAGGTAAGTACCTGATTTAAAGTGCACGAACTCTACATGAGAGCCTATGCTGTTTCTTTTTACTTGCTCGTTCAAAGCCAAGGCATGACAATCATGACCAATATTAGGCTAAATTTTACATGGAGTACAACAATATTACGGAAACTTAATATCGATCGTTAAATTTTAATAATTTACGTCTGAGCGACGCCCATTTTCAAAATGGCGCACTCTGTGACGTAATCTTTAGGAATTGACAAGATTTCTTCGCTAATTATTTAAATTTGAAAAATGCGTATAAAATTGTGATAAAATATTATTATCTTTCAGAGGCACACGTAGACTAATGGAAAGTGTGGCGTGGAGGTGTCGCGTGACGCGTCACTCTCACAACCTAATTAATAATCCAATTAGAATGCTCCGTGAATAAAGAACGTGCACGCCAGATGTGTGCATAAAATGTGCGAACAAAGAGCATTTTCAAAATGGCGTACAACTGTCCAAATCGAAAATAAAAAATCGGAAAGCAGACTCACCGACACCGTCCAACATGGCGGAGGACAAAGGAACCGGGGAAAACGAACTCCAGCACTGATTAACGCTAATTGCGTGTCGATTGTCGCTCTGTTTTACACTGAAATATCGGTTGCAATGATTTTTTATGTAATTTTTGATGTTTGAACCGTTTCGCGACGTGGATGCACTCGGTCGAGTGCATTAAAGAGTACTGACCTAGGGCTGGTTGCATCGGCGCAGAGCTGCACACGCGCGCACGGACGCACACAGCTCCACGTGCGCCTGTATATACCAATATAAACATTACCGTTGTGTATTTAGAGGTTATATTCACTTGAGCTTGGCCGTGCAGAGCCACCGAGCGGTTCGATAGCCATGGAAACAAGCTGAAAGTATATTCAGGCTGTACCCGAGAACGAGAAGGTTTCATTGCCAATACTTACATTCAAAATCAGAACAGGGTAAGACGCTCTTAAGACTTATTTTTAAATGTCCTTTTTGTTAAAATTTTAACTGAAAAATCTGTAAACGTTAGTCGATCTTAGTTGTATAATTCGCATTTGCTACTCGTTATTATTATTATGTGTCCAACAGTCTTTGAAATCTTTGAATGCGTTGTTTTGATATTTACGTCTCAAAACCTAAACGTCTTGCATACCTAATCAGTTTTGATATACTTAAACATAATATGAATTAATATAAAATAATTATTTTGATTATTGCATTTAAAATAAATCTAAAAAAAAAAAACTCTACAATTGTAGAGTTTGAGTAATTATAACTATGAGAGCTCTGAATGTTGATACGTGAAACACTTTGTAAAACATAAAAAGATCATCATAATAAATAAAAATAATAATATAATTTAAAAATATACAAAATATTAGGTCATTACATATTATGAAATTGGCGTTTTTTAATGGAGGAACATAAAGTCAATGTTTTTTAAACATAATTTATTTATTTTTAGAAGTATATACCATTGCTATCTATGTACTTTTGCCATCTCATAGGTAGGTAGTTCATTGATTCCTTTACTAAATAACCATTCGGACAGGGATCAATAAAATAGCCTTCAATTCTTCATAATCAACTTTGGTATTCGGCTGTCCACGGGGCTTCTTCTGCAGGTCAAAATTTCTAGAACGAAAACGTTGGAACCAAAAACATACTGTATTTTCTTTTGCGACACCGCCGCCATACACATCATTAATCCTTCGAGCCTTTTCTGCAGCACTGGTGCCACGGTGGAACTCGTACTTGAAAATAATACATTTCAAATTTTCTATTTTGTTAACAGAGTGACGCAAAAAAAAAACAAAAGAGGAAAAACAATTGAATTACGGTTTTCGAAAAGCAAAAGCATGAGTAAATAACGGTATAAATTTGAAGTTGGAATTCCTAACCAAAGAAGATAATATTTGAGATCAAAGTGGCCAGTACGACAAAACGGCAATTTCATATCTAAGGATCTAATACATACTAAAGTCTTATTATAAATCGAGAAAACTATTATAAATTATAACATATTTTTAATGAAATAGACAAGGAACCGAGTAGACGGTTCACCTGATAGTAAGCGATTACCACCACCCATGGACAAGTGGACAAGACAATGGAGTGTCCACACTCGCAACACTAGAGATCAGAAGTTATAACAATTCATCTGGTGCTACGCACTTGCGTTCTTGATCCTTGAAAAGACAGTTGTGGAGCTATTTCTTTAAAACTGGATATAATAGCGGATTTTGGTGACGGTGTTTTGGTGCTATCTTCTTTCCAACACATTTAACGATAAAAACATATAATATAAAATTAAACTATTCCCTATAGTATGTGTGAGCTCCGTGGCCTAGTGGGTAGACCGTTTGGTTCGCACTCGAGAGAGTGCAGGTTAAAATCCCAGGTTGTGGCGTGTACCAATGAGACTTTTTCAGATCTCAAGCACATTATACGGACGCTCTAACGGTAAAGGAAAACATCGTGAGGAAACCCGCAATAGTTGGCCCCAGACGTATTGACCAGTCATTCCTCTGGACTAGTAACTGTGTTGTGAGAATGCCGTATGTGCTTGGGCAACCATACGACATTTAAAAACCAACTGTCCCAGGCACTACAGTATTTCAAGAGTGGTTACTTCGCTCGGAGAATACTGTATGAATCATCCATTAACGGATGTAAAGGCCTAAGTTTTTTTTTATAACTATGTCCTATGAAAGTTTTTGTAAAATAGTTTTAGTGTACAAGCGCCGCAAGTGTTACCTATTACGACTTTTCTATAATTAATGGTAATCCAATAATTCATTTCTTATTGCAAAAGTTGTGATATTGTGTATTACCTGTTACCACATCATACAGGACGATAAATAATAGCTCTACCCCTGCTCTACCCCAATTCACCATCACGAGCACTAGCAAGTTCCGGAACACTGTTTTGTATAGATGTGTACCTACGTAAATTATACAGGGTGTTTAGTACATCTGACAACTTTTCCGATAAGAATGGTGAGGTCATGTGCTACATTTTACCCAAAGAAACTTAATGTCAAAGCTAACGGTAGTTAAGATTAGGGGATCGAAGACCGGCCATATTTTAAAAAACCGGGTTTTTCGGTCCCAGGCATCTTCAAAACCGGGTACCCGGGTTTTTTCGGGTATTTCGGGTTTTTTGTTGATTTTGTAGAATTTTGTTAGGAATGTCCTAAAATTAACTTTTATCAGCTGCTTTCTGTTGTAACAACGTAATACTGGTAAAATGTGATCCCACCATAAACATTTTCATGTAAAGTAATTAATAATTTCACAAACTTTACACCTTAGTCAAAATACGTTGCCTGACGAAATGGCCATGCCACATAATTTGACTAAAGTGTAGAGTTTGTAAAGTTAGGCTTGTAGAGTTAAGGCGTGTAGAAACAGAAGTGCCTTGCCGGCCTTTTAGGAGGGAATATGCTGCCTTCTTGAAGGTGTACAGGTCGTAATGGTCCGGAAATACCTACTGTTGGCGACAATTGGTGATGAGGATGATAAATATTTTGTCCCTTCAAACGATAACGAAAAGTTGCAGCAGGTATAAGTCCGAACAATTCCTCGGAGCACTCCCCGTAATATAACCGATATATGATGCAGAGCGATGCTCATCTCTACGTAGCTCTAAGGAGTAAAGCCTGTTTGAAATACTATGGCAGTCGACAATTCGAGCGGCCCTTCGTTGGATACGATCCAGAGGGAGAAGCTGGTACTTTGGCGCTCCTGCCCAGAGATGAGAACAATATTCTATGTGAGGCTGAACCTGCGCCTTATAGAGTTGTAGGCGTTGGACCGGACTGAAATACTGCTTTGACCTGTTCAGAACACCAAGCTTCTTGGAGGCTAACTTGGCCTTACCCTCCAGATGATATCCGAACTAGACCTCGCTCGATATGCTAACACCAAGTATTCCGATGTTGGAGGAGACAGTTATGGGTATGCTTTCAAAACGAGGACATACGACCAATCGGTAACTTATAAGCGATGAAGGCGCAAACTTGTGTCTTAGAGGTGTTGAATTGGACTAAGTTAAGTCTACCCCATTCAGAGATCTTCTCCAATGAATTCTTAATTTGAGAGACAAGTTCGTTTCGACTCTCAATGGCGTTTTGCCGAGAGATGTTCGGGCGACCTGTATATAAGGCATCACCCGTACTGTCGTCATCACATAATATTATCATTGATATGCAGTATGAACAGGGCAGGTGATAGCACACCAAAGCTGTCTACCAAGATACCAGGACTGTGCCATAAGAGCAGGTGAGCCGAAAAAGATGCGTTAAGACTGGTGCCAACTCTGGAGCACACATTTTTAACACAATGGGACGGATTCCGTTAGGCCCACTCGATTTTTAGGGTTCCGTATTGGTATCATGGGAACGGAGAGCAATTCGCACTGAGCGCTGATGGAACCGCATAATAAATTATACCAAGTTATGAAGGTCCAAAAAATCGACGAATCGCTTGCGCTTTGCTCACTCGTCCTGGGCGGGGGCACTGGCGTGCCCTCAAATGTACTACATACAACATGAAAACATTATAACTATTGTTCTAAAATTCTACATTGACAATCACAAGCCACTATAACGTTCGGTTTGTGACTGTAACTGTTATAAACTGTTGTAGAATTTCATAATGAAAAAAAGCTCGAAAAAACCGAAAACCGGTTTTCAATATTTTGAAAACCGGGTTTTGTTGTAGGCCCGAAAACCCGGGAAAACCCGGGTTTTCGGTTTCGGGTAAAACCGGTCTCGATGCCCTAGTTAAGATAGGATCTTTTTATTTGAATCTTCATAATTTTTTGTATTTAATCGGATATATTATATGCTCTAAGAAACTTGCATCGTCTATACTCTATACAAATAAAAAAAAATTGAAATGTCTGTTTGTAATTTCAAATTAACAGCATTGCACTCAATGCATAGCTATTCTGATATTAGGTATTATACGGTAACTACACCAAAAATCATTTTTTTTTGTCTAACTGTCCATCTGTCTGTCTGTTTGCTTCGGCTTATCTCTGAAACGGCCGGACCGATTTTTACCGGACTTTCTCTGGTAGATAGCTGATGTTATAAGGAGTACTCTCTTACTCAGGCTACTACAATCTTACGGTTCCGTTTAAAAAAAAGTACGATTCCGTTTCCACTACCTAATAGTTCTACGCAAATGAAGTTGCGGGCGAGTTGTATATTTAGTTAGATTGTAATAAAACTAGTGAAATTGAAAAATATTGATAGACTTCCGACGCGAATATGCTGCCTATAATTTCACCCATTATTTTTCGTTAGATTATAAATAAGTATATAGTTTTTAATCTTTTGACATATTTTTACAATGTCGTTAGTTATTTTACAATTTAACGTTTTTTTACAATTTTACGGTGACACATATATTATATTATAATATGTTATTATATATGTTTAATACGTTCCACTCACAAGATCACGCCGCTGCAGCCAGCAGCAGAGGGTAGCCAGTAGCAACTGGCTGATAACCGGAGCACCCCTGATAGTGACGACCTGCGACTTGCGGGCTGCAGTGATAATTAATACTTAGCTATACTAAAAACCAGGAGAGAGGGTAACTATAGATATGTAAAAAACCATCATCTATCAAAAGCTGTCGAAAAGAAAATAATTTCAACTAACACAATAATACGTGTCATTCGAAAGTAATAAGCAAATTCACTTGGTAGGATTATAATTTATAACACTCTAGATCTTGACCGCGACTTCGAGCGCGCAAAAGGAAGTCACGCAGGAAACGTACATTTTGCTGCAATAAAAAGTAGCATATGTCCTTTCCCGTGGTCTGCTCTATATTTGTGCCAAATTTTATCAAAATCGGTCCAATAGTTTCGGGGCAAAAAAAACAAACTAGCTTTTGCCATTTACTGTAAACTTCACCCAAGATACAAACAAATGTAAATGTAAAGCAATGTTGCCTTTCACCTCTTTTTTGTAAACTTGGACAAATCTGTGTGAATTGTGTCTTATGCCACCTGCGGGACAGGCTCTGCCTAGTGCAGGGGTATAGCATAAACTTCTCTGTATGTAACTTTTTGGAAATAAAATTTTCATTTCATTTTCCTCTTTATAATATTAAGTATAGATGAATTTTTAAACACGGTACGGTGCCATTTTTAAGTGAAATTTACAGATTTTTTATTTGAGTTAATGACGAAGCGCCGAGACTGTTTTTTCAATTTGATCTATGGCTGCGAACCCCTAAATGTTAGTTTACATCTTTGATGTGTAACATCTTTCCTCTCGCTTTCTTGCAATTTGTGGGAGTGATTTCGTGAAATGGGATGGAAGTTGCGGAAGCGCGCGCTATTTGATTTGACGAATGAGCGCGCTGTGGTAGAGTTGGCCGGCAGTTGGCCGAATAAAATATTTCAGTAATTAGCTTTTCTGAATTTTGAGATCGATTTCTGTCAGTGCTTTCCATATTTTTAAGGTTCCGTAGCCAAATGGCAAAAAACGGAACCCTTATGGATTTGTCATGTCTGTCTGTCTGTGTGTCTGTCCGTCCGTATATCACAGCCACTTTTTTCCGAAACTAATAAGGACTATACTGTTGGAACTTGGTAAGTAGATGTATTCTGTGAACCGCATTAAAATTTTCACACAAAAATAGAAAAAAAAACATTAAATTTTGGAGTTTCCCCATACTTACTTAGAACTGAAACTCAATTTTTCTTTTAATCAAACCCATACTATCTATGGATAAGTCTTCAAAAATTATATTGAGGTTTCTAATATATTTTTTTTCTAAACTGAATAGTTAGCGGAGAGTCGCTTCCAAAGTGGTAAAATGTGTGCCCCCCCCTGTAACTCCTAAAATAAGAGAATGATAAAACTAAAAGAAATATATGATGTATGTAAAATGTATGAATGATGTCCATGCAAACTTCCACCGAAAATTGTTTTGAACGAGATCTAGTAAGTAGTTTTTTTTAAAACGTCATAAATCGTAAACCGCAATTTATTTCATTCAATCAACTCAAATATAAAAAAAAAACTTAATTTCATAAACATAAGCCTTATGCATAAACCGTGAACCATTATTTATTATTACAAGTTTGTACGGAACCCTCGGTGCGCGAGTCCGACTCGCACTTGCGCGGTTTTTTTATCATACTAGAAAATCGTACTTTTTGTCTTCTTGTACGCATTGTGTTTTTTTTTATATTTTCTTATGTGTTTATTTCGAGCTTAAGTTTATCATTTTTTAAAATGATAAACTTAAGCTCGAAATAAACACACCGCAATGTTTCGACAACCAACAGTGCAGTGGTACTGTGGTAATATTATTGATGCAGATTTTCAGCGTTTTATAAATACATACTTTAAAATCACAAGTATAATAATATACCTATGTATGATAATATTTTAGTTATCATAAGTTTATTGTATCTACTCTTCCCCAAATTGAATAATAATAACTGTCTTAAATAAATTGCATTACTCCCGATAGTGTCGATATAATAAAATAAAATTTTCATAAAAAAAAAAAAAATATTATGTATTTGGTATGAAAAATCATTTCAAATAATACCTGACCAATTTTTTTACATACTAAGGTGTAATAATTACTAAGGTGAGATATCAAATATTACACATAAATATGCGACTACTGGTGAGGCTCGTTCGCTCGTTTTATTTTTTTACTTTGTGGTACTGTATGGTGAGTAGTGACGATGTGTGTGTGATGATTGTTATGGTGTGAGTGAGCAGTAATAGAGGAAATCTAATGCTTGGCAGATTGATGACAGGTACTTTTGTAGTAAGTCATGTTACTATCTGTACTTCCCGCCTGTAAGCCTGATGACGAAATGACACCACGTCACTATAATAATACGAACAAATTGTAAGGACTGTCGGCTAAAAGATCATTTTCTCTGACTGAACAGTAAGCCATGACGAGCCGTCCGACTTCCAAAAAAGGAGGCGGTTATATATTCGGCTGTATATTTTTTTTATTCCGCCGTCTGTGGACCAATTTTCAAATTTTTTTTTTGATGTAAAGGGTGGTAAACGGGACCAGCTTGGGATTGTAATCCCAAGTTGGTCCCGTTTTCATAAAAGTGGTCACCTGATCCCATCATCAGGTACAGGTTAATGTCGGTACCAGCAAATATGAACTTGAGTCTATAAAATATTGTAGTGTATTGTTTGGGCTGGTAGTCGGTGCCGACTTCAAAATTATATTGAGTAGAGAAATAGTTAAAATTTTAGCCGAATTTAAAAGGGGACTTATTTAGGAAATAATGTTTACCTATTTCATGCTTTTTGTGTATTTTTACTTTGGAAGTCGGTTTATCTTTATGGGCATGGAATTATGTGTCTTTATGGACGCCACCATTGGAATCTATAAAACAATGAATAAATAAAATACTTTTCTGATTTTTGAGTGTTTTATAAATTAGCTCTACCGGTCATGCGCTTTCCAATCGAGCATCAGTACCGTGATCAAGGTAGGTACCTTGATAGTAATTGAAAAGTTCATACTACTACGTAGAACATATTTCGTTTGATACTGTGTTTTTTACAACTTTTAGACTTCATTTTTATAATTCTAGTGTAGCGTTAGCTGACTCGCTTTCGTCTGTAGAGCTTCCTCCCTCCGCTATGTTTTCGAAAGCTTTTCGACATCTCTTATTATTATACTTTGAAAAAATTATTTAATTGCGCCAAAATGCTAGATATATGATATCAATTACAGGAATTTAGACAGGAATTATGTATGGAGTTTAGAAATTTTGTAAAAAGAGAGCGAGCATAATATATGCTCGCTCGCAAGTACGAAACTGCCGCCTCAGTACAGTCCGTTCAGAGTTATTTCACCTCTGCTAGAACCTTTAGGCCGACGACATAAAGATCACTGTCATAGAAACTCAGAGGTAAAATAATTCTGAACGGACCACCGCGCTGTTGCCAGGCGAGTGGCGACCTCAGGTCCGGCGCCGCACGAGCACAGCGCGAGGGTCGCCCCTCGCCACGTCTCCTCTGTACTGTAACTCGCTAGATGTTACACGTCACAGATAGACGGACGATTTAATTATGCCCGCACGACTGCAACCCCGGCGCGATCAAGGCCGCGCACACAATACGGCCGAGTCGTGCCCGAGACTCCAGTCGAAAAACAAACAAAAATCGAGACTTATCAATTATTCCCCGGCCGGTTTCATGCTCGCAAGTGAAATCGCGCGCGCGGGAATATGGCGCTTATGTCGGGGGCGCACGGCGCGCTCGGCGAGGAACGTGGGGTGCGGTGGTGCTGTTGCCATGTCGGTGATGTCGGCCATGGCCCATGCGAGCCGCGCTCGGTGCACTCGCGGGCCCGGCGCGCAGGGAGGAGGACGTAATTATCGGAAATTACTCCGGTTTATCGCTAAAAAACCGAGGCGAGGTTTAAACGCCTCGCCGGACGAGTCCAGGATCGTTTCCCGCTGCGGCCGGCCGGGAACGGTTTAAAAATATACCAGATGCAAAAAGTGCGGTGGGTGCAGGTGGCCGGTCTGTCGACCTTGACACATTTGCGCTAGCCATATAAGTGGATATTGCTCCACTGAATATGCATTCCTCGGGCCTGGCTAACAATTGCATCATCAGCCAGCGACGGAACAAAAACTCGCTGGCACAATGTGGGCATAATTAGCTGTACCGAATACGGGCTATTTTAAGATATAAGTAATATATCATATGCCTTTAGATGGTTTATTAAGAACCACATAACATATTGTGAAACATCCCTTTAAGTTCTGTCCTATCACCTATGGTAATGGTATCATTAAAAGTGATAGCTGAGACATATTTGATTCATCAAATGAAACCTAATTCAGTGCAATTTCATAAGTCTCCTAACAAGTTGGACGTTGGTACTAAGCTCACAGTTATCATCTAGCTGGGTAATCACGACTAACTTTAACAGACCCCTGACAATGAGAGCAATGGCTCTATCAGCTAGATAGCTTGCTCTCATTAGATAGATAGATATCTAGTTATAGTGCGATTCAAATGAGAATAGGATCGAGTCGGCGCCATATTGTGACGTCATAGCTGTCAGTTTTACCCAATTGGGTAGGGTGGGCAAAAAAAGTTTTTTTTCTTTTAATATAATTTATTTACAAAATTGAGTGAAAAAAATGTAATCTGAATCTAGCTCTTCAATTTCGCTCATCTCTGTATTACTGTCCGAGACTCCGAGTAGTCGTTGTCGTCTACGTAACACAGCGGCTCGTTTACTCATTTTCGAGCAAAATGAGTATGATAATAACTAAAACAATATAATTTTGGCAAGTTGCTTGCACCAACAATGAAAAACAAAATGTTAATTTATGATTTTAAAAACGAATTATGAATATGTATTATTATAATTAAATGTTTAGATAATTTAACGTTATTATTTAAATTCGATATAAGACTATTATTCCTCTTCTTTTATTTATGGCAATCGCGGTTGCAATTGTTTTGCACCATTCTGCTAGTGTCGAGTATAGAAAGAATTATTTCGACTATTATTATTGGCAAATAAGTTTTTCTGCTAACCGTACTTTTCAAGTGACATTTGACAGATAGAGGTCATTGACGTTCCTATTCTCATTTGAATCGTGTTATACATACTGTACATTGTAGTGAACTAACTGCAGTCTGCAGCCCATTACAAAAAGCTATGCACTTTTAAGTTTTCATATTTAAGAAGATTTATTTCTTGCAATTGTAGGTACGTAAAAAATAACGTTTAAAATGCCATATAGGCGTGCGAGATAGTTGGATTTTTTTTAAACGATGTTGTGAAAGTAGGCCTAGGTATGTTCTCTACAGATGTTGAACAATCCTTTGCGTATGAACAATTTGGTGAATAGATGGTATAGAAGAGAAATATTCAGATATTTACAGGGACAAGTATAGATTTAGATTTTGGATTCTAATTTTCAAAGCCAATTAATAAAACCGGCCAAGTCCGAGTCGGGCTCGTGCACGAAGGTTTCCGTACAAAACGGCAAAAAGATTACACGTTTGTTGTACGACACGTTGTTGTTTATTTTCTTCTGTTTTTAGTATTTGTATTTTGTTGTTACCTATTAAAGCGGCAACAGAAAGACATCATCCGTGAAAATTTCACGTTTATCACGGCTTATGAGATACAGCCTGATGACAGACAGACAGATGGACAGCGGAGTCTTAGAAATAGGGTCCCGTTTTTACCCTTTGGGTATGTGGAACCCAAAAAATAATTGACTAATATCATATTTTGTCACACGATCTTCTCAGATCCAACATCTACTAATCGTTGTAAAAAGATTACAACGACTAAGTAGTAGATGTTGATTTTAGGTACACGAAGTGTGGGACAGTCACAATGTTACTTGCTTCCTAGATTATAACTTAAACATTTTTGACCTGGGTGATGGTGAATAAATATTACATGCACTAACAAAAGGAGTTAATGTTATAAGGAGCCCACCAAGCTTATTTATAAAAATCATCTCATCCTCATCTCATCATCATCATCAGAAGTTGGCTGCCAACAGGGTGACCTTTTAGGTCCAACAATTTTCAGTCTTGCTATACACCCGGCCATCGAACTTCTAAATTCAAAATTCAACGTTTGGTATTTGGATGATGGGACTCTTGGAAGCGATGCATCTACTGTACTCTCTGACTTTCGTACATTAATCCATGAGTTCCAAAATATCGGCCTAGAATTAAACTTTGGAAAATGTAAACTTTTTGTCCCTGATAATTGTGAGGACAGAGAAACCGTTATATCCAGGTTCAAAGAAGTAGCTCCACAATTATCAGTTATCGAAAAGGGTTCACTTCTTCTCTTAGGTTCCCCTATTCTAGACGATTCCCTTCCGGATTTTATAAACAATAAATTACAAAATTTTACTGAAACTTTAGACCGACTTCTCCAAATTAACTGTCACATGGCTTTTACCTTAATCTGATATTGCTTATTTGTTCCAAAATTTACTTATGTCTTGCGGTGTTGCCAACTTTGGAAGTTCCCCCAACTTCTCAAACGTTTAGACGACACCATAAAACATACGCTTTCTTCCATTCTTAATATAAAATTTGACCACCGCTCATGGACTCAAGCAACGCTTCCAGTAAGATTCGGTGGCCTGGGCATTCGACAAACGTCTGAGGAGCCTAGCTTCTAGCCTTACCAGCGTTCTTGTCCTCAGTCCACGCAAACCACGCAGTAATTTTGAAAATTTTAGAGCGCTCATCCTGTCCGTTAGTAATCCCTTTTGCGGACGAGGCCAAGGACGCCTGGGATATTGCTAGTGCCGGCAGCAATGTGCCCGAGAACACATTTTCCCAAAGGCTTTGAGACGAGCCCATCTGTAGACTGGTACGGAATAGACTTTTTAACACGTCTTGCAGTCCTGTAGAGCGGGCTCGTCTTTTGGCTGTGGAGAAGTGGGAGTCGGGCGTTTGGCTGCAGGCACTACCGTCAGCCAATACTGGTACATTGCTGGGCCGTAATACATTTCGGCTAGCTACTGCCCTGCGTCTTGGTGCCCCCCATGTCATCCCTCATCAGTGTGTTTGCGGCGCGAACGTAGATAGTCACGGTCACCACGGGCTGTGCTGCTCACGAAGCGCTGGACGCATTTCCCGGCATCACAGTCTGAATGACCTCATTCGTCGGGCTCTTGTCACCGCCGGTGTGCCAGCTATACTGGAGCCCTCCGGTTTGGCGCGCGACGATGGCAAGAGACCTGATGGAATGACCCTGGTTCCTTGGAGTGTGGGACGGGCTCTTGTATGAGATGCTACTTGTGTCGATACTCTTGCTCCGTCCCATGTCCAGGGCACTTCGAACTGTGCGGGCGCGGCTGCAAACCAAGCAGAGAACCTCAAACGGCGCAAATATGAGAACCTTAGCGGAGACCTTATATTTGAACCGTTTGGGGTGGAAACCCTAGGCGCATGGGGTCCGGGCGCACATAAGCTTTTTAAAGAAATCTACAAAAAGCTTACTGAAGCAACCCCAGACTCCAGAGCCGGGAACTACCTGCCACAACGGATAGCCATTGCTATCCAACGAGGCATTGCTATCAGTTTGCTAGGTACTCTGCCAGATGGGGACGACCTGGGGAAGTTTTTCTATTTATAGACTTTTTGAGAGATAGATTATTTATAGATGTCTTCTTTTTATTAGTAGGTATTAATTTTTAGTTTTTTATTTGGCTCTAGTTTTATTGTTAATTTTATGTTTCTTGTGTTATTTTAATTACCTTATCCAAATAAAGCTATATTTACTAACAAAACATTATGTTTTTTAATATTCTACCGGGCTAGCGACGTGACGGAATTACAGCCTTATGCATATTTACGAGAGACCAGAACGATCGATGTCGATGATAATGATAATGATGATTATTCAACTAAAAGTTTTCTAAAGTAAAAAAGACTAAAGATTCGCAGTCTTTTCTCATGATAACCCGGATGAAAAAGGCCGAATGTCTTACGTTTATGTAGGCCATGATGCGGGATCAGATCGGTTCGCAGACAGACTCAGGTCTGCACGCGGAAGTGCGCAGCCTTCGGGGGTCGATGACCGGCGCGCCGTGTAGCCGGTAGCGCGGTCGCACTGCGAGCGGAGCGGGTAGCGGACGCGGGGACGGACGCGGTTAAGCCCACATGAGATACTATTACTTCACTTTGCCTTCACAGTGACAATGAAAACATCTACATAAGATGACAAATAGTGACCTAGTAGTGACTGTCTACCGGCCTCGTGGCTGGAAGACATAACTTTAAGTCACTTTCAGTCAGTTCGCCTCAGTCAGTAATAGAGGACCAAACGCTTCTTCCTTTTCACACTTTTGGCTCTCAGGCTGAACTGATTATATTCATCACGACCATAAAAATAATTGCCAAACATTGATTTCTATGTTTCTTTCGAAACATAATTTATTGCTTAGTTTTAATGTTATATATAGTATACAATGAACATTTACGTCTTATTATTTTTTTATAATAACTTTTTAATGTTTCTTTACATCTGATATGATATCTCAATGTTTTATATTGTCCCTTAGGCTGTACGTATTTAAATTTTGCTCTTAATTGTCTAAAACAAATTGTACCAGCTGAGCAGAAAAGAACCATAGACCGGATCAGAAAACACAGTAGGTATATTAAGTACACTACATACAATTTTTTGCTTATGGTTCAAACTTTAGCCATCTCTTGGTTTTATGGTCATAATTATACTTTAACAAACAAGAGTACCCTATTTAGTAGGTAAGGCAAATATAATATTAAACATATTTACTTCCGTATTTCAACAAGAAAATAAATTGAAAACGCATCTGCCTTAGTAATCGCTACTAGAAACAACACACCTTAGATCGAGACGAGGCAGCTCGTAGGAAGACGATATCTATCTCGCTCTTTCGTTTGTTAACATATGCAACTGTCTCTTTTCACCAGACTGAATATCAAAATCTGGCCAGAATTGAATTTTGGAGTCACATACAGTCAGACACATATAATTATGTCTGCTGTTAAATTTATCTTAATTTAACCTTTATGTCAGGTAAAAAGTCTATAATAAATCATATTTCATGTATCAAAATCTACAAAATTACATTTTGCAGCAATTTCTTTTTAAGTTTAATATGGTTTAAGGTAGACAGGTAGCGAAATTACCCGGCTATATACTCGGATGTACCAGCGACTATACCTATGTAGCTAGCTGCAGCTTGTAGTTTCAACTTTTACAAAGGTGGCTTGAGTCTTGACTAATTAATTTTATTTTAGTTTTATGACTGTACTTGTAATTCTTTACCATAAGGCGTTCCGTCTGCTAGTTTGTAGGTCTTATTCCATAAAAAATACCAACAGGCACTCTGGCTGAAAGAATAGTACCTACTAAGGATTATTCTAGAGTAATCGTGTCGAAGTGTACCGAGTAAGCGAGTACCAAGTACCGACGTCAGACACAGCACACAGGCGACGCGGACGTTGTCTGCGCCGCGCACTCCCAAAATGCACAACTATCGAGCACTCCTAATATCGCTTGCTAATCCTAATAATGGATGGATGAATGGATCGTCCATTGTAACTTCATGATGTTTGCTTTTGAATCTCAATCAGGAGGGCTTCATAAACAACTGTTTATACAGAGTATATTTATTATCCTATGTTTGAATCCAGAGTCTACACTACTACAGTAACAAATGTTATCGAAATCCGTTTAGTAGTTTTTGTGTGAAAGAGTAACAAACATCCATCCATACATCCTTACAAACTTTCACATTAATAATATTAGTAGGAGTAGGATGACTAGCTGTCCCGGCTAACTTCTAACCACTTTAGAAGTTATTATTAAATTTGTTGACGCACTGACAGCAGCGCCACCCACCGATTCCAATTATAAATCTAAACCATTCTCAAATCCACATGAAAACATACAAAAATATCATCAAAATCGGTTCAGCCGTTTAGGAGGAGTTAAGTGACACACACACGCACTAAAGAAATATATTTAATTATTAAATAAAGATTTATCAGTGTTCAGAACTAATTTCATGTGAACATAAGCAAAAACATTAAATTCGATCAAATCATTGTATGTAGGTATATACTTCTTTATTGTACGTTAAAAAAAGGTACATTTAATTGTTTTTCAAAAATGCTAAATTAAGATGTGAATTTTGTGAAAGTAGAATAAATGCAGTTGAGATGAGAGTATTAAGAAGCATGATAGGAGTTAAACTGGATGACAGGATAAGAAATAGTGAGATAAGGAAACGTTGTGGTCTGAAAGAAGATGTAGAGACAAAAATTGAGAAAGGTATGCTGAGATGGTTTGGCCATATTGAGAGAATGAATGAAGAACGATTGACGAAAAAAGTGTATAATGCGAGTGTGAATGGAAGTGTTGGAAGGGGTAGACCTAGGCGGACGTTTCAAGACCAAATCGGGGACGTCTTGAAAAAAGGCCAGGTCAAGAGTACCCTAAACCGAAGAGCATGTATGAAGGGAATAATGAAAGTGGATGAAGCAAAACAAGTATATAAGGATCGTAGCAAGTGGAAAGAAGTGGTCTCTGCCGGGAAAGAGGCGTGATTATATTATGTATGTATGTATGAATTTTGTTACCAACGATCTTATACTCGTATACACATTTATTACGATTATTTTAGCAAATAATGATTATGATTAAAAAATTTGTTATTTTGGAGTTTGGGAGTGACTTGGCACTTCATGATTTTATTTCTCAGAAAAATAAACATTTACAATAAGGTTTTTAGGGTTCCGTAATACTTAAGGAACCCTTATAGTTTCGCTCTGTCCGTCTGTCTGTCTGTCTGTCTGTCTGTCTGTTTGTCTGTCTGTCCGCGCCTCTAGCTCCCGTCATTATGAATATAAATTGATGAAATTTGGTGCAGTTATAGATTTGGGTATAGATCACAATTTTGGGATCATAAAAAAATAATAATTTTATATTTTAGGGGTGGTTCTCCATACATGTGAAGTGGGGATGAAAAATATTTTTTCACTCTACAACAGCGTGTGGAGTATCGTAGAATAGGTCTTTTAAAATAAAGGCAAGGTTTCATACGTTACTTTTTTGTAAAGTTAACAATTTTCGAGTAATCGGCCTCTAAAGTAGTTTGTAAGTTGGTCCCCCCCCCTAGCATTTTTAAACTATAGGAAATAGAAACTTGCAAATTTTCATACTGATAGACCATGCTAAAAACTCTTTAGGAAAATTATTGTGAACCAAATCGGACAGTAACTTTTAGAGTAATTAAAAAAAAGCATATTAGGGTCCATCCACATATTACGTCACACCTGATGGGGGAGGAGGGGGGGTCATACTAAGTGTGACAGTACATATTAAATACAGGTACAGGGATACTAAAAAGCGTCACATGGTGGGGTAGGGGTTCAAAAAGTCGAAATTTTGCGTGTCGTAATATGTGGATGGCCTTACGCGTTTATAGTTACGGAACCCTCCTTAGACATAATCATAATCATAATCATAATAATCTTTATTTGCAAGAAATGTGGGTGTAGAGATGACAAAATCACAGTTATAGGTACCATCACAATTCGCTAGTACATTTATAGCATGCAAATATAATAATAATATTCTTTGATTTTTATAAGTCGATAGGTATTCAGCACCCTTACAGGAGGTGGAGGTTGTTACATCAACGGGAGGAAATAAATTAATGTCACAATAATAGATAATAATAGATACAATTCATGTCAAGGAAATAATAAAGAAATATATTCAAATCAATTAAAAAATAAATAAATAAATGTCAATTTAATTATTATCATCCAAGTATTCTGTGAGACTGTAATAACATTTATTTAATAAAAGTTCATTAACAGCTTTTTTGAAGGATAGTATATTATGATTATGTTCTCTTATTGATGTTGGTAGTCTGTTATATATTTTGGACGCCATTCCAAGTACACTTTTACACACAAGTGTTGTTTTATAGCTGCTAGTGTAAACTTTATTATTATCACGCCTGTTTCTATTTACAATGTCAGAAATCTTAGGAAATAGTTCTTGGTTTTTATGTACAAACAATACTATTTCCAATATATATCATACATATAGACATATCCTGACATGCTCTTGGTTAGGTAAGGTTATTTAATTTCTTTCTGTATCAGCACCGTAGTACTCGTAATATGCATTACAAGTTTAGGGATCTATAAACGGACGGATCATTAGTCAGTTATGGTTGACACTTTTTTGTTCAGGAACCCATTAATGAATCAATAGCGCTTATGAATAGATGACGATTAAAGTACCAAAAATTCACCTCAGAAACCGAATATCAATTTTTAACGGGCAATTGATCCACCACACAACCACCACAGTAACTCCTGTGTAGCCAGGATCGAAAGCGACAATTTTGATAATTTTGATCTCATGGGGTGCCCGAGGGGAACTCTAAATCTGTCTTGGGACCCGCAACCCGATTATAGGAGGAGTAGGAAGACCTCGTAAACTAAAGTAAAATCATGTCTTTGATCTTATACTTCATTGTCTCATTTGGCTGTATGTATAGTTGCCGGCAAACCTAGTCTGCCACATGACCTTATAACTATATCAATATGATTCAAAACTAGTACACGGTGGTTGCCCGCAACTGTACACTTCGCACCTGTGGTCCACGTCCAGCTAACTCATACAAATGAGAGTCGGTCCGTCGCGCGCTAATTCGACACCATTTGTCATAATCGTGCCGAGTCATATCTAACCGCTC
Source organism: Glaucopsyche alexis (assembly GCA_905404095.1). Taxonomy (NCBI): domain Eukaryota; kingdom Metazoa; phylum Arthropoda; class Insecta; order Lepidoptera; family Lycaenidae; genus Glaucopsyche; species Glaucopsyche alexis. Next base: position 29,950,297 of record FR990048.1, read on the forward strand.
TATTACCAGCTCCTAAATATGTCAGTCTAGTGATTGAAGCAGGGTGATTGAACCACAGGTTCAATTTAAGCTAATCGTAAACATAGAAAACGATTTAACTAATAGGGGTCAGCTCATACCGAGACGCGACGCGGCATACACTTTTGAAGTAAAGATTCATTAGCGGTGTTGAGAGTGGAATTTCAAGGTTGACACGTCACCATTTTAAATATATATTGCCATCTGTCAGATGCTACTTATACTTCTTACATAACAGCTAAACTTAAAAATTGAAAGTTTCATTGCTTTGTGCATTGTGCAGGTGATGCCTTATATTGTATATCAGCCGCGCGAATATCTCTCGGGAAAACGTCATCGAGAGTCGAAACAAACTTGTGTCTGAAATTGAGCTCTCGTTGGAGAAAGTCTCCGAATAGGGTACGCTTGATTTAGTCCAATTCAACGACTTATCGAGCGACGTCCAGTTCCGATGTCATTTAGAAGGTAAGGCTAAGCCTCCAAGAAGCTTGGTGTTCTTACCAGGGGAAGCAGTATTTCATTCTGGCCCAGCGGCTAAAACTATATAAGGGGCTGGCACGGCCTCACATGGAATACTGTTTTCATCTCTAGGCAGGAGCATCAAAATACCAGCTTCTCCCTGTGTATCGCATCTAAGGAAGGGCAACTCGAATCGTCGACTGCCAAAGTATTTCAAATCAGCTCAACTCCTTGGCACTGCGTAGAGATGTAGCCTCGTTCTGCATCGTCCATTGCTTGTATAACGGGATTTGCTTCAGGGAATTGTTCGGACTCATACTTGCTGTAAATTTTCGCCACCGTTCCACGCGACAATACTTCCATCCTGATCATCTCGATAAGTGGAGTCCTCCACTATGCCATTTTCCGGAGTTTTCTGCCGCGGCCATTATATCTCTAGAATGTCGCGAGTGGTATTTCCAAATCACTAAACTTTCAAACCTCCAAGAAAAAAAGGACGTACTCCTTTCTAAATGGCCACCGACGCACTTGCAACTCCTCTTATGTTACCGGTGTCCATGGGTAGGTGATCCGTCCGTAATAAATAAAGTTCAATTTAGAATCGCTATCTTATAAAGTGTCCCAGCTAACATATTTTTGGCGCTAAGGGAAACCTTTTTTGACATATAAGAGCTCTGACAATAGCTTTGGACTCTACTGCGGCGTTACGAATAAATAATTAAAGTTTCAAGAGGCATAATAGAAATAAAGGAAAAATATATAACTTAAGGTGCTAACTTGGAGTTTGTCAGAACTTTTGTATAACTTACTCTTACATCTTTAGGAAACGTAAAACACTAGAACCAATTGTAAGGTGTCTGCTAATACTTACAAACGGTTAAAGTTCTTAAATGGAGTTAGTCAATAGGTACTTTGTACCACCTAACGAGTTCTATGGAGCCCTAAGAGCTAAAAGAAAGTTATAGTAGTGATAACTATTTGTATTATAGAGCTAGATGCTGCAAGTGTCAGAAACCACCTTTAAATCATTACAGGTTGTAGGATTTACTCCCACATTATAAAAGTCCAAGTGGCATTAAAAAGCTAGCTATAGTTTTTTTAACACTGCGTTGGGAATAAAAGAGTTATCAGGAACCTTAGGTAATGTAGATTTTACGCCATTAAATAAACATAACCTATAAATTTTAAAAGTAAATTTATGGTCAAAATATTATTTTCCGACTTATTGATTTACATTATTTACTGTTTTCAATTATAATATACATAGACGTACTGAGAATTGTTATTTACAACCACAACTAAAATAAAAAAAAAAATGAAATGTTGTTTATTTTTGAGGCGCTTCAAAATTGAGATGAAAACTAGTATATATTACCACAGAATACTTATCACCGCAAAGAGAATTCATAATTATGAAACCGTTAATGTATAAAATTATTAATTGATGTCGGCCACAGATTGTCGGCCATGAATATGCGCACTGCTATTATATTTTATCATTTTTGACGGTAATAGAAACGTAAAGTAAAAAAAAAAACTTTGGGTGATGTTTATTACTACTTATTATGCACAATATACAATCGAGCTATAAATAGTATCGTAGGAGCACTCATATGTTGTTAAAAAAGCTAATTGAGTGAATTTTATAAATTATTTATTACTAAAGGGTGCAGTTGTAACCTGTGTATAGCTTATCATACACCTAAAATGGTGAATACTACTTCAATAGCACTATTGTAACTCTTTATACCCACCTTTTTATCAATTTTCTACAACTATTATGTCACTTTAAGCTCTAAAATTGTGGGCCCAATCCAGGGTTATAAGATAGTTATAGCGCGCTATACCACTAGTTGTTAGACCTTTTTTAGGTTTTTAAGTTTCTCTTAAGTAGCTCATTTAGCGCTTATTCTTATTACCAAAATGTTACTTGGGGTTCCGCGTCGTGTATCGCCTCTTAGTGTGAACGGACATAAAATCTATGGAACTGATGACGCTTTAAAATAAATTCTAATTCTACCTATTTACATGTCACTGATTTATGACGCAATAAAGAAATACAATGACAAATTAATTCGGTCAAATATTATATTTTTGTTTACGTTAAGATTTAACTAGCATTGTGACCAGTGGCGTAGCTATCGTAGGGCTAGGTGGTGCAGTGCACCAGGGCCCCGGAGCTCAAGGGGCCCTCTAGCCTCAGCTTTGAAAAGAGAGGAGCATATATAAGAAAAAAGGAAAAAAAATCTTGTGAGCAGGCTCGAGACTCGAGACTCGATTTTTTTCTTTTTTCTTTTAATGTTGTTAAATGAACACCAACAATTACAAGACTTCTGATTTAATATTTTCAACACATGCGCTAAGCGTCCTCGATGAGCATGTGCTATTTGTTATCGTTATTTCAGATAATTGGTATTCGATAGTTGGGATGAGTAGGTACGCCCGTAGCACATTAGATCAGCGATAAGCTCACGTGCCTGTTGGTCGTGAGATCAATTCGACAATTCCATACTCCACCCATATTAACTTTTTCGTCAAGTTTTCATTCCCTCTTGCCTTGAATCAATTCTCATTTATGATATTCATTGCGATGTTTTCAACTTTCTGGGGTCTGGATGCACTATAATAGTTGACGCTAGGTCGGCTAGGTGTGTCACTGACCGTTGCAATCCGTTTTCCCTACTACCAGCACCAGCCTTATTTCATCTTTCATCAAGTATCGCCACTAATGCAAATGCTACTATTTCTATTCCGCTCATTCATCCATCTGACACAATATTCTGCTAGAACTCATCTTCGATAAAAAAAATTCCGATGACAAAACATGTATGATACAGGATACAGGTTGCAGCACAACGATATTCGTATAATCTATAATAACTCTCAAACTTTTAACTTGATCGACAACGAAAAATAAAAAACGTTTTTCTAAACTCAAGTTCAAATTGAAGAATGAGCTACTATCTCAGACCAAATAAAAAGTATAGACGGACTTCTACGAACAATCATCTGTATAATAAATATTCTATATCATCATGTATGTGCGTCGTTGTTTATTTATTCCCATTTTCCTCCATTTAAACACATAGAGATTCTACCCCTCATAGAGACGACGTATGGATTTAACCTACTAGGGATAAGTTAAACTCACTGTTTCCTATTCTTATTCCTATGACTAATTTTAAAGGTCAATATAAGTTCAAGCTACGCGGAAAGATGAGGATGAGGGGCATGAGGGCCCGATTCTTCCCTTATGCACCGGGGCCCTTGTCCACCTAGCTACGCCACTGATTGTGACCGTGGCTTCGCCATTTCGTGGCTTCGTTTTTTCATCCCCTATTTTACCTTCCCAGAGGCTGAATTTGAGAAAACGCTGAAGTACGTAACTTATCATTTTTTCCGTACTTAATTCATACGAAATACCATGCAAATATGTCCAAGGATAAAAAGTTTCGTACAAACTTTTTTGCACCTATTTTACCTCCTTGGGGGTTGAATTTTAAAGAATCCTTCTTTAGTGGATACCTACGTCATATTATGAGAAATAAGTGCAAAATTTCAATTTTCTAACCTTATGGCTTCGGCCTGCGCGTTGATACGTCAGTCAATCAGCTTTGCGTAGAATAAAAATATCGTGACTTTAATATTTGTCATCCGTGTAACATGTACTTTACATTCATGTTTAATTCTCAGTTTTATTTCTCAAATTACTAAGAGTGCAACTACTTTCTTTATGTGCCTCAGCAATCATCATCGTATTTCTATAACAGATGATGTAAGGAACACGACATTTTCCGAAAGTCAATAATTTTGTACTGTATAATATACCTACAGTCTCCTCTACCGAAAACTTCCCTTGTCTTGCTGTGCGCTGCATTGACTACCCTCACCTCTTAGCAACAGCGTTGAGCGTATGTGACAAATCAGGCTCCCCGCCCCGCACCCGCCCCGCGCCGCCAGCCCGCCAGCACGAGGCCGGAGAAAGCGGCGCGGCTGAAACTGGCACAGATAACACGCAACGTGCAGCCTGCACTTGCATAGCAACCGACCTCGCCAACTTCGCAGTGAATAATAAAAGCTTTTAACCGACTTCCAAAAAAGGAGGCGGTTATACGTTCGGCTGTATTCAGTTGTATGTTTATATTATTTACAACGATTACTCCGCCGTCTGTGGACCGATTTTCAAAATTCCTTTTTTTCTGTATAAGGTATAATCCCAATTTGGTCCTTTTGATACCAAGGTGACCTGATGATGGGATCCATCAGGATTTGAGGGAACTCCTTGAAATTTATATGGACACATATAGTTATTTTTACTTTTTCTGAAGTGACTCAAGCATGTGCTACCAAAAAGTATTTATCACGAAGGTATACCCTGGATCCAAAAGCACTGAACAGCTTTTAACTTAGTCTGCGGTCTCGACTCCCGCACCACGTTGACGTTTGTGCGATGTAGGGTGACACACCCAATTTCTAGCACTGTACCAAATAAACGCGACCCGAACATATAGTAGAATAGCTTCTCACTAATTAATTTTTGTTTCCACTTAATAAAAACAAAATTTTTATGTTTTTTGGAATCCACTGCCGGCGACACTATACTTTAAACTATAAAGTATTTTCCTCTGTAATAATCGAGGTTAAATTTGGACCATCTTAAGAGATGGTCCAAATTAGTGCTGATAATTAGTGCTGATAATTGGTGCTCTCACCCTAATTTGGATGTTGCATATCTGCCGGGCTCGCTAGTTGCCGGCCAGTGCATATTGTAATTTGTAACGTTTGAATCGTTTCGTCTCCTCATAATTAGGTTCGACGACGGTGGTCGGTTGCATTGGAACCAGGCCAGCTACGCAGGAGTTATAGTGCCCAAATGTGTGCGAAGTACACAATTAGAGCACTCTCTTCCTATACTCTCGAAACCTAGTGAGTAGGATAACCGACACGAACTGGCGAGAGATCAGGCGCAGGATCTACAATAAGGTGATCAGCCTGCATTGTCCAAACCAAACTTGGAAACAACATTTTTTGGTGTTCCAACGCGGAAATTGATCACACGACCTCCGAGTCGAAAGCCAAGCTCTAAACCACTGGATCACAGAGTATTATTAAATTATTATTAAATGCATACTAAATGCAACTTGTAACGTGTAATTTCCAAGTAACCGTATTAAGCAATAAATTCTTAAGATTTTCCCTATCTGTCAAGGCCTTGTAGAAAAAACTGTGATACATCGCGTCGCATCGCAAAAATTACGTCGCACAGCCAGACATTTGTTATATGTATTATAATTTTATATATAAATAGTTGTGTCATGTGTGACGTCACTTGATGCCACGATACAAATTTTGTGTTGTAGCTCAAGGCTGCAAATAGTAAGAAAGAGTGGTCGCTTTTAGTCAAACAATTTGAACCGATCCGAACTCAGATACACAATACTTAACATTTAATATTGTATCGTCAATCGATAGGTATTGTTCATTATAAATAGCCCAGTGACGTCTGTCCTTCACGAGGAGTGAGCTCGCGACCTCTGCGTATCGGCCGCACGGACCGAGGTCAATCCTATACGACTTACGAGTACAGTATACACCTACTATCAGTTGACCCGAGAACTCGTTACCACTTACCCTGAGGTTATTCTAACAATAATTATTATTGTAATGCATATTTTACAGCCTGCGATAGGATTCATCTCCAGATTCAAAACTGCTATTACCTCAGCAATCAGCAAAACCAACCAACCACAAAATAATATTATACTGGCCTGCAAAAGATGGTAGGTAGTACACTTTTAAAATGTCACTTTTTTCAATACATAAAACTAAAATAAAATATAGGATACCTTTTATCCCGTTCCCGAGGGACTCAACTCAGGAACAGCTGGACCGCTGGCAAATTTTGGTCATGAAATAATTGAGGAAGTTCAGGGAAGATAAACAGTGAGAAATATTGCAAAGGTTGTAGGAGTAGGTGTAGTCACTTATTCATTCCAGTTCATATTTAAGACAGAACAACGTGTGTGGGGACAGCTAGTATATATATAAAAGAAAGTCGTGTTAGTTACACTATTTATAAAGTTCAGGGAAGGTTTAAGCAGTGAGACATATTGGAAAAAGTGTAGGTTGTAGGAGTAGGTGTAGGTGTAACTCCATTCCTATCGGTTTCCCTTACCGCTTACCTTTTGAAGACCTTCATCCAAATCCCTACCTATTATACAGGCTAGAGCTTCCCTATGAAGGAGAACCAGACTTCGCCACTGGTAAGTGTAGGACTAGGACGTAGGTTGCATTGTAGGTGTGGTAATTTATTCATTCCAGTTCATATTTAAGACAGAACAACGTGTGTCGAGACAGCTAAATTGCTATAAAATAATATTTTTCATTTAAATTCATTTAAATATACTATTACTTCTATAGTTTTTAAAATAATGATTTTTAAAACGTTGTAGGTACTTTCTTTTGCAGGCTTTCTTATTAAATGTATTTGCTTTAAATATAGAAAGTAAAAAATTATATAATTTGTATCTTACATTTGAGAGTCACGCTCACGCGCAACATAATTTGAAATAGACTCGTAGAAGTTGTAGAGTTACAAGTTACAACTAGGGAGAGACCACACGCTACGAGTTACGGCTGTGCTACGAGACAGCAGAGACCTGTCGCTACGGACACCAGTAACTACATACCTACGTAATTATTATTTACATACTTTATGATTTTTATCATCCTGCTTATTAATATAAACGTGAAAGTTGGTGACGGTCGAAGGACGACTGGATCTCATGCTTGTGACTCTTTCACACAAAAACTACGGAATGGATTTTATTGAAATTAAGTATGGTAGTAGTTTAGGCTCTGGATAAACAAATGGGCTCATTTTACAGTACAAAAAAGGACTGTATTCCCGTGGGATACATCATACGGCATTCACACGGGCGGAACCGAGGGCAAAAGCTAGTAGTAGGTAATAATGTAGTAAGCTTGTAAGTTGTAAAAAATGTTTTGCCTTTATAAAATAAGCAATTAGGTTCATTAGAAAGTTACAAAGAGAAAGTTTGAAAAGTTCGCGACGGATTGATAAAATCGAATTGATTGATTTTGAAATTAAAACTGCAAGGTATAGAAGTGAGAATTAATATATTATCGTCGCGTAAAAGTCGACCAATTTCAAAATAATTACTTTTTAATTAAGTAATTATTTTTAAATTGGTCAACTTTCCGGCACAGAACACTATTACTCCTATCGGAGCTTTCCGACGTCCACGGAACTATCTACTATCTTTACCAAGAATTATTATATTATGTGGAAAAGTTTATTTGTTTGTTTGTTTGCATTGAATAGGCTCCGAAATTATTGGTCTGATTTTGATGTAATTTGGCACAGATATAGAATAGAGCACGGGGAAGGACATAGGCTACTTTTTATTGCGGCAAAATGTACGGTTCCCTCGAGATTTCCTTTTGCGCGCACGAAGTCGCAGGCAACATTTAGTGTATTATAACTGCAACCTGTGTAGTACGTCATCGGCCCTAGTCGCCCTTGTCGTCAGGTAAACAGGTAAGTGGTAACATAACACTGTGGCGTGATCCCTGGGTTATGGGTAGCCAGATGGAATGGTCAAAGTATCTTAGGACTTATTAGCCACAGTGAGATTACATAATTGAAAGAAATTCTATGAGCGAGAGCACATTTTTAGTATTGTGTTATATTTGACAGAACAAGTCTTCATACAAGAAAAAGTTAAGTATACTTTTTATTCGGTCTGAGGTTACGCCATTTTGATTTCGCCAATTACCACAAGTGTCAAAATGGCCCCAAACAACCACAAAAGTTGGGCCATTTAAGTGGGATAGTTATTGCCTCGGACATACCTCGTCTCTAATACATACCTAACATATTATACGTCTATGGTATTGACAGTAAATATTACAGGAGGGCTAGACAAGATGCATTAAATAATATCGACGGCGAACTTCGTGAATAAAAAATGTATGGGATTGACATAAGCGTGCGTTAAATGACATATTCAGTCGTATCGTTAAAAAAATTGGTAGCCAAACAGCCACTTTGAACGAATACGCTAACGATGCACCCATATAACGAATTGCTCTAACGCGTTTCTCCATACAATGCCTAGACAAGCGGCCGTAAGTGACATTTAGCAGATCGTGATCTTTATCTTTATCGACCTAACGATAAAGATACCCAGATAGCTACCTTTATCGCCTCAACGAACAATATGGCGGATTTTTATTGATCAGCTGTTATTTGTAAATAATAATGATTTGCCTAAAGTTGCCTAAACGGTCTATAAAACACCTTCTGCTAGTAGTCTATATTGCAAAAAGTCAAAAGAATTCAATCTAAAGTATTCAATAAATCACAATTATTGTCAATACCTAATATGTAATTCATTGTATTCAAGTATAATTCAACACTTTGTTAAAATATAAATTTCTTAATTTGTAGCTTACTTGCAGTTTGTAATCTTTACACGCTACTATATCAGCTGAAAGCAATCTTTAGGTGTATAGTAGGTACCTAAATTACTACTATAATTTAGGTACCAAATGGAGTTCATAATTAAGCAAGTTTCTCTGAAACTTCCTTAGAAATAAAGATTTGTATTTAGTAATTAAAATTTATAAGTTTTTCAATGTAATGATATTTTATTGTCATCGATGCTCAACACCTTCGCCTTATAAATGGGTTAGAAGGACACAAACACCTCATAAAAGTTTTGAAATATTTGCTATTATACTTTGATTAATTATTACAAATTTAATATTATATATCTATGCTATTATACACCTATTATAAACAGTCAAGTAGTGTTAACCAATTAAATACTTAATATTTAATCTCTATAGTATATTTGTGACTAAATAATTCGTGCCGTATCAAGTGTCCGTATTAGGATTGATTAAATAATAACAATACAAGAGTATCTACATTTTATTTTACTTTTTAAAGTAAGTTTTACATGGTTTTAGTAAGAAAATAAACTTAAAATGTAAAAATACTTTTATTTCTTGCAAAGGAATTACATAATGCAGATATTTCTTTAAATAATTAGTTTTATCTCAAGTCACATAACCAATAATAACATTATACAATTTAAAAATCAACACAGCTAATAATTATTATTATTTACAGCGGTTTTGACACATTAATAATTACATTATGATTTATATCACTTCTCACTATCAGTGGCGAAGGCTGCTTCTTCAAAGGGAAGCCGGAACCTGTATCATAGGTAGGGATTTCTATGAAGGTTTGCAAAAGGTATGTGACAACTCTACCGGTGAAGGAAAACATCGTGAGGAAACCCGCACATAGTTGGCCCCAGACGTATTGACTAGTCATTCCTCTGGACTAGGGTGGCTATGTTGTGAGAATGCCGTATGCGCTTGGGAAATCATACGATATTTAAAAAACAACTGTCCCAGGCACTACAGTATTTCAAGAGTGGTTACTTCGCTCGGAGAATACTGTATAAATCATCCATCATCGGATGTAAAGGCCTAAGTTAGGTAAATTGTTATTTTGATAACAAACAAAAATAATTGTACTTCATCTTCTTCTTCTTCTGGCCAGTTTTTTTTTTTTACCAGGACATGGATATAGTCCTAAGGATAGAAGACTCCGTATTTTGTAATTGCTAAAAAGAACTGTATTGCCTTGGTAATAGAGTGTATTTCACAATGCACGTATCATAGAGGCAAATCCGAGCCGAGCGAGATAGCCATAAGGGAGGCCGTGTGTCTCGTTCTTGCATGTTGCCAACCAGAAAAATGTTGGTATTTTTAAAAAGTAACTTGAAAAATCTTAGATAAAACGAGTGTACTTTATTATTATTTTAACAAATGTTTATAACTATATCATATTCTAATTAAAAAAGTTAGAAATAGTCATTTAATACTAAATAAAAATGCAGTTTACATTAAAACCTTTTCCTTCTTTTTTATTAGATGGTATCATTCGCAAGACAATAGATACGCCATTACAGTCGGACAAGGATCTTTTGGCACTTGGATGGGGGCGTGAGTGTCGCAAATAAGAACAATACTTATTACTAAAAGTGAAATTTTACAAGACGGCGATGTTATTACTGATTTTGTCCACGTGCCAAAAGATCCTTGTCAGACTGTACACATATTTTATGCTGAACACCGGATAATATTAAAATTCATAATAGTACCAGTGCTGGATTTGCTGGACGCACCGTGAGTATGGCCTTTAGTGTAATCTCTTAAAATCTGTTTATAATGTGTGTCCTATGACCATTTGGCAAGAAATCTGTATAAAATCTGTATTATCAATGAAAACTAGAAGATAATTAATTAAATAATGTATTATATAATATAATTATTCAAAATAGAACTCTGGAGTCATACAATAGATAAACAGTTATCCAATTGTGTGTCTAATTTATAATCCTCTGAATTTTTCCCGGTGTTTCGGATTTCGGTGCATATTGAAGTTCCAGCCCACGAAGTATAGTTAACAAGGAGTCCGAACGTAATGTTAAAATAATGGTCTCAATTACTGGGACAGATTTTTGCCGGTAGAGCGCGCGACGGTTCGACATGCACTCGTTTGAAATTACGCGGGAAGTTTAAAATTGCTATTGACAGCTCTGGAAAGATTGAAATCTTATTATATAAAAGTTTTAGGAAATTCTTAGAAACTGTTCTCGAAAAATAGATACCGTAGAACACGGTAATTGCCTAACGGTAATTTAAAAATAATTGTAATAAATAATAGTATTGGCAACACTCGGTATAATAGTATTGGCAACACTTGGTACTCGTCGGTCTCGCACGCCTAGCGGCAGAAAAGAGAACTAAGATCTGGTCCTATTATTGTGTACATAATTATTATTAAAAAGCCTATACCGTTCGGACTCCTGGTATCTATGCTTCATGTTCCAGCCTTACAACCGTAATAATCGGCCTTGTTAAATAAGTACCTACTTTATTCTTATTGTAAATATCTACACTTGAAATTTGATTCCATTTTATACAAAACACTCTAGGAACTTTCAATAAAACTTCTAGGTACCGTTTTACTGAATCGACTGACTTGCACTGACTATTTGTATCAAAATTTGTATTTTGAACTTTGACTAGACATTAGACTTGAAAATAATACGGTGTTGAAATCATATAGGTACCTACATTAAATCTAGTTGTCTGCCTTTTTAACTTGACACTGACAAATAGTTTTATGCCGTAACGCCATCAATAATTTAAAAAAAAATATATGACATTTGACAACTTCACAACTGACGGCTAAATTCTTGAAATCATAAACAACTAACGTTTGAGCAATTCGTTGTTGCGATTCGAACAACAGTGTGCGTTTGTCTAGGGACAAAATGTCGTGATCTCAAAAGAGAAGTCGATACGACAGATCTTTCCGAATTTTAACGAAGGTAATTTGTCTAGGCGCCCTGTTTATTGTTTCGTTTTATTTCGATCTCGTAGTTGTAAGCTAAGCTTTCGAGCCAGAGAACAAGTTCCGACACGTTAGAAATCGCTGCGACTTACTGGTGATAAGTCATCGACACGTATAATTCCAACATCATTATCAACATCGACCACATAGTCACTACCGTCTGAATCTACTGGGCGGCTGGCGAAGGGACCCGTGGTCTCTTCTCAATGTGAGGACTGTGGAGTATTAGACGGTATATAAGCTATGATTGAAATTCATCTGAGCTTAAAACCGTTTCCTATTGGCTAGTCGCACACACACCATATTATTGACAATAAAGCTCATATTCCTTCTGTGCGGGCCATATTGCCGTTTTTTTGTATGCGTTGACTAGTATTGACAAATTTATGCTGTCAATAATATTGCACGTGTGCGGCTAGCCATTAGACATTCAACATTGATCAAAATTTTTAACCAAGTTAAGAAATTATGCAACGTATTTTTTGTCTTTGCTGGAGTAAACGCTTAGTCAACGCTTCCATCGCATCATTTCAAACATATTATTCAGAACTGACTACTGCAGTCAGCTCTGCATGGATAATGGATATGCTTAAGTACTTTACTATATCTATGCTTCCTCTCTCGTTTACGCGTAAGAGAGTGAGAGAGACGCACGATAGGGCATTGAGCCTCTGTTATCCAATTTGACATATTGGCCTACGTATAATTGGCTACTAATTTGGCGTAGCTAGATTGCGTCCAGTCCATTGTCTTGTTACATAAAATAAATTACTTTGTAAATACCTTGAACTCCAGATATAAGGAAAGTAAAGTTGAAAACCCACTAGTTAGATGGTTTGTCATTGAAATGAAAAACAGTAAAGTTAAAAATTTTCGTATTTTTTTTTAAAAAGGGTGCAATCTAAAATATAGCCGCTTGAAGTAATCGGCTCGATGGCCTGATCAGTTGAGATAGTCAGTGCCAAGTTTGAGCAAGCTATGTCTCCTTTGTCGGCTTCTAGACCTGGAAAGTGGGACCCCGACCACTGCGTCTGTCGGGAAGAATTTCGCCGATTTCAATTCTGAATTAAGTTGCAAAACAGCTAATGTTATGCTAAAATAAGTCTAGGAGCATAATACAGTGACCCTGAAGACTGTTCAAACGTAGCATGTACGGTCGAATAATTTCTCTCCGGCTTCAGTTCATACTACCTCTGGTTATTCACAAAAATAAAAAAACTTGGTATAAAAATAACATCCTTATACCATTTTCGTGATTGAAATATCAACGATAGAGCAACCGGGGGTCTTTTTGAAAAAACCTGCCAGAAAAAATCTTGACCACGGAATATAGGCATCGCAAGAATAAGATATTTAATGTTAACATATTATCACTTGGTTCACAAAACAATGTCTCACCATATTTTTTGATCAGCGTATCTAATTGTACATTGCAATATAATAAATTATATATTGGCTGACCAGTGACCACCTGAGTCCTGACGTGAACATAGATGAGTTAATTAATGCCTTTATTTGTTTAATACAACCACCTGTAGTGTAGTGGAGCTAGGTTTGTTTTTCCGGCATAGGTGTGCCGTGTGGGTGCCAATTATTCGGAAATGTGAAAATATATTTGCCGTTACGAAAATCAAAAGGGAGATTTCGCGGTTTACGGATGCTAAAGGAAACGTAAGAAAATATATAAAGTTTCGTTCGAAATAAATAAAATGGCAGAAATGTATGAACGATGGTCGACCTACTTACTCCATAGTCCATACTAACAACTTTTCTACGCTCCTCAGTCCAAATGGTGTATGCTCAATCAAAAGGAAAAGTTTTTGGCGTCTAGACTAAAAATCCTATTAGCATTACATTACACATTTATGGCCATACAAAGAAATAAAGTATAAAAAACATCTTTAGACTCAACTAACACTGGCGCAGAGTATAAACCAAGTATAAACAAGGTGACGCATCATGTTTTACATCTATAGCATAATATTCATCTCTGTTTCTCCATTATAAAGGTACAAATTTGTATTATGGAAATATGGTAGCGCAGGATATCGCTCGTCGACGCGCGTCGTCGCGTCTACGTTTGGCACATTATTTGATATTTCTATAATTAATACTTTGTACGTAACATTTGCGCCAATGTGAGTTGGCCCTTAATTACTTGTAGTTTGTTTGTATTGAGTAGGGTAGACCAGAATGCCCGTCCTCCTTTAATCAAATGATAATGGTAAAAAATATAACGATAATCTGATTTTTGTAGCAGCCTTTGGAAACGTGGTTTTTTCACAACAATATAGTAAATACATTCATTGCCAAGATGTCTACCCACAGAATTGCAGTACGACTGCACGTCATTCCAAACATATTATTTTCTACACTTGCTTCAAATTACAATACGAGTCCAACTACAATTTGATGATAATTGAAGACTATGAGGTAGTTTTTTTTTTTTAATAAGATTTAATGGCCTGGTAACAAGACCTTTAAGCCAAGTCTTATATTTTTGAGGTATTTCTTATTTGTCTTATTTCTAAATAGTCAAGTCCAAAGTCTAGTCAAAGTCCTAATAAATAGTCACGATAGTCAATCAGTCAAGTCAGTCGATTCAGTAAAGTGGTAGACGCTTTACTGAATCGGCGGCGGGAAACCCAATTTAGCACGCATTTTGTAGAATGCGTCACTCTTCCACACTAGTGCACCTCAACGAATAATTAATGGTTAATATTCCACCAATATTACACATTAAAAACCGAAACAACACGAATTTAGAAAAATAATACAGAAACACAACATTGCTGATTGACATTCCCGGAAAAACTCCTATGAGGTAGTTATGTTAATAAGCTGCTGGGCCTTTGCAATGGAGCAAGCCCATGTCCTTAAGTCTCCTTACCCTTACGGAGGGACGCCCAACAGTGCGGGTGGTAACCAGTAAGTGTGTCAGTGCCTCAGTGGTGTCAGAGGAGACGCGCCGGCGCCCTACATCACGCGATAGCTTATCACTGGCTAATCCTTATCGCCCGCTATGTGGACCACGTGACCACGTGCTGTGATAATACAGCAGACAGACGGAGCTCGGCCTTCTAGCTAGCTTCGTGAGCGCTCCATACAGTCGTCGTACATTAGACTCAGACCCCCCTTATTAAATTACTAGCATTAATTGTCCGCGGCTTCGCCCACGAAAAATTAAATTTTAAACTTTCATCCTCTTTCTATCCCCTTGGGGGTTGACTTTTGAAAAATCCTTCCTTAGTGGATGCCTACGTCATATGAGAAATACGTGTGCAAAATTTCAAATTTCTAGCCTCAAGGGTTTCGCCTGTGCGTTGATACATCAGTCAATCCGCTTTGCCATTTATATATATTTAGACTAGCTATTTCCCGCGGCTCCACCCGCGCAAATGTACTATCGGGTATCCCGCGGGAATACTGTACTTTTCTGGGATAAAATGTAACACATGTTCCAATCCTGAGTCTAAACCATTACTATACCAGACTTCATCAAAGTCCGTTCAGTAGTTTTAGCGTGAAAGAAGAACAAACTCCCATCCATCCTCACAATCTTTTACATTTATAATATTAGTAGGATCTTAAACTTTAAACGAGTCAATCTTGTATATAATAATATATCTTCAATCGGTTTCTCGAAAACGGCTGCAAGTATTACTATGAAATTTAATATGCAGGAAGTTTTGGGGGAGAAAAATCGATCTAGCTAGGAGTTATCCCTGAGAAACCGCATGTTTAAGCCATATGTTTATTCTTTCGTCGTGCAACAATATTTCAATAATTTCGACTCTATTATGTCAGTCCGGTTGGCAGTTTGGTAATGCGTGTGTATAATTTTTACTTTGTTCGGAAATTCGAAATTTGGTTCCCGGTCGATTTCGAATTCGAAATCCCGGTCAGATAAATATTTATATGATATATTTTTTTTTATTAATCAGAACATTATGGCAATGCTATGACAATGCTAGTTTGCTAGGTACCTACTCTGCCAGAAGAGGATGACTAGGTAAATTTTTATATTTATAGATTTTTTTACATAGATAGATTATTTGTAGATAAGTCTTCTTTTTATTATTAGTATTAATTTTTCGTTTTTATTTGACCCTATTTTTGTTGTTAATTTTATTTAATAATCCCCTTACTAATAAACGCTGTATAAGCTTTGAATAGTTAAACAGTGTTTTGTTCACGTCACACAAGTGACATAGTCAAGTCAAAAATATTAATTATTATATCGTCCGACGATGAAATCACATTTTGTCCTAAATTGCCACCAGCTCTTTTACAGATTATTATATTATATTTATTATTATTTATATTATAGAGCTATTATAGATTATAATGCAAACTGACTAAGAAATATTGCACGTTTCAAACAATTGCTGCAATTATACACATCAAAAGATAATAAAATAGAACACCCAGTTCCACCCCTCCTATACCTAACACATACACTGAACAATGAACATAATATAATATCTACATAGATCCCTACACTAGGGTGGCCCGTGGCCTATGGACTACGACTAGAGATAGAGCATTTATTTACAGTTAATAGACTAATAGAACTGTTCCTAGAAAAGATCAAATTAATTCACCCGGGCTCTGCGCATTAGTAATTCGTTTCCTTTGTTAGGGGATGAGTCCCTCACTCCTTACGTTGTATTGGGAGTTGGGACTTGGGATATTAGGGTGTAGGACCCCGGCGTCTCAGGATCTTGTTATTGTTTGTTTGTTACTAACTGGATTACTCTAACACTTATGAATGTGTAAAAATTACTATAAGATTGTTACTAACTAGATTTATTTGTTTATTTATTAACTAGATGTTGCCCGTGACTCACCCACTTTAGAGGGCGAATTTTCAAAAATCCTTTTTTAGCGGATGCCTACGTCATTACAACTATCTGTATGCCAAATTTCTGCAAAATCTGTTCAGTAGTTTTGGCTGTGCGTTGACAGATGAGTCAGTCAGGTTTGCCTTTTATATATTTAGACTAACATAATACTTAGCCCGTAGCTCAGTGGTTAGAAGCGTTAGTGTTCAAGCCAGAGGTCACGGATACGAATCCCGCCAAAGGAACAAAAAAGTTTTCTACGTTCCTGGGTCACGAATATGTTCAAATTTGTGTATAGTATAATAAAAAATTTAAATATGTATGTGTATAGTATAAAATTATTAAATACTAGCTTTTGCCCGCGACTTCGTCCGCGTGGAACAATACTTTGGGATATCGCTGAAATTTACCCGCGACTTTATTTATGACTAACGAAAGCGGAATCCTATTTTTTTAAACGGAACCCTAAAATAAAAGTAGCCTATGTACCCTATAACATCAGCTATCTGCTAGTGAAAGTCCCGTGAAAATCGGTCCAGCCGTTTCAGAGATTAGTCGGAACAAACAGACAGACAGACCGACTTACAGACAGACAGACGGACAGACAAAAATTAAAAAAAATGTATTTTATTGTAAGTACCGAATATACTTTCAGATTCATTATGTAAAACCTAACCAAGAGCATGTCAGGACATGTCTAAGGAGGGTTCCGTAACTATAAACGCGTAATATGCTTTTTTTTTAATTACTCCAAAAGTTACTGTCCGATTTGGTTCAAAATAGTTTTCCTAAAGAGTTTTTAGCGTGATCTATCAGCATGAAAATTTTCAAGTTTCTATCTCCTATAGTTCAAAAATGCTAGGGGGGGGACCAACTTACAAAGTACTTTGGAGGCCGATTACTCGACAATGGTCAACTTTATAAAAAAGTAACATATGAAACCTTGCCTTTATTTTAAAAGACCTATTCTACGATACCCCACACGATGGGGTAGAGTGAAAAAATATTTTTCATCCCCACTTCACATGTATGGAGAGCCACCCTTAAAATATAAAATTATTATTTTTTTATGATCCCGAAACCGTGATCTATACACAATCTATAACTGAACCAAATTTCATCAATTTATATTCATAATTACAGGAGCCAGAGGCGCGGACAGACAGACAGACAGACAGACAGACAGACAGACGGACAGAGCGAAACTATAAGGGTTCCTTAAGTATTACGGAACCCTAAAAAGCTGTTAATTTGAAGTTACAAACAGACACTTAAATTGTATTTAACTGTATAGATGTATAGATATTATAATGTATTATATTTTAAGATATTATCAATTTGATGTTTATAAAATAACTAAACTATTTAACTAAACTAAACATTAACCCGCACGCGCACCCCGCCTTGGTGACGCCCACTTCGCAACGGGCCGTGCAGCAGAAGTCGTAATATATTAATTTCGCCATAACTTCAAAACCAAACGTCCAATTTTAATCATTCAAAGACCAAATATTATCTACATAAACTATACTTAGTGATGAAATAATTTATTTTGATAAGGATTAATAACATGAGTAAAATAAACGCGTTTAAATGTAGTCCAAAAAAAATTCAAGATTTCTAAATAACAAAAAGGGTTGTTGTGCCTCACTCGACATAGATAGGTATAGTGTGTCGCGGACTTTTTTGTAGATATTTATAAGATCTACAATTAATTAGAACATTTTATGGTTCTATCTTTTATAGTTTAGGCAGCGTACGCAAAATAAGTAACTTTTCTGGTTTATTTTTTACACCTTGTGTCCGAAAAACCCAAATATCTTACGGAACCCTACTTTTTTCCAAAATAAAATTTAGCCTATGTTACTCGTGGATAATGTAGCTTTCGAATGGTGAAAGAATTTTTGAAATCGGTCCAGTACTTTTTGAGCCTATTCATTACAAACAAACAAACAAACAAACAAACATACAAACAAAGTTTTCCTCTTTATAATATTAGTGTAGATATATATTTTTAAATTTTTTAAGAACTTACCACAGGACCTCAATTCTCGTATTTAAAATAGACTTCATTTTACTTTGTTTGGATTGAAAGTGTAGCGACATGTTACCATGAACGGATTTTATGACGTTTCGACAAATCAGAGCGCGTTTCAAGTTGGTTTAGCGTTCATCAAATATATTATGAAACTAATTTCTTAAAATGTAACTCTAGGGCCCACTTGCGCCAATGCGGGTTAAAGTTAACCCTGGGTTAAAAATCATGTTATCTCTCTCGTTCTTCGTATTTGTGAAAGAGAAAGCATGGTATTTTAACCCAAGGTTAACTTTAACCCGGATTGGCGCAAGTGGGCCTAGGAATACAAAAAAGACAGTACAACAAACATTTATAAAAAAATTAAGGGTAAATACACACACTACTATCAGTGGTCACAAACAACACTCACAATATTATGCTAAGAATAAAAATCAATTTTACAAACGATATTATAATAAGAATAACAATCAAAATAACTCGGATTTAAATAAATTATGTAACAATGACAAAAAAATACAAAAATATATTACTGACTATTTTAAGCCACAGGTACTTTTTCGTGAATAACCAAAAACAACAAATTAAAATATTGCATCAGAATATTGCAAGTTTTCATGCTAAAAGATGTCAATTTGAAATTGCACTTAAAGAACTTAAATCTAATAATAAAGAGCCTGATATAATTTGCTTAACTGAAACATTAATTTAAAAAGGAACAAAAACAAATATACACTTAAATAACTATACTTTAGCAGCATTTTATACTAGGACAAAAAAACAAAAAAGGGGTGGGACTTGTATACTTGTTAAAAAAAATACGTTCTTATATTACACTAACATTGACTTTACCTTTTCAAGTGATAATGATTTCGAATGTTGTGGAATAGAAATTTTAGATCTAAACATGATTATCATCTGCTTATACAGAACTCCAAGCTCTGTAATCAGTACATTTTTTCAAAAGTTCGACACATTGTTACATAACTTATGCAAAAAATCTAATAAAAATGTAATAATTGCAGGGGATTTTAATGTAAATTTACTAAAAAGAACTAAAGACTCAGATACCTTACGAGACATTTCAAATAATTTTAATTTAAAAATACACTTTAATCAACCGACAAGAAATTTGACATGCATAGATAATATACTAAGTAATTTGACACATGCAAATAGTGAACTTTTACACTTGGGTCTTTCTGACCATAACACGGCACAACTAATTTCAGCAACAATAGAAGTATTTAAAAATAGTATAAAAAATGACAGTATATTTATAAAAGAGCTTATAACAATGACAATATAAAAAAATTTAAAAACTATCTATCCAGTATTTCCTTTAATGAATGTTATAATTTAAGTGATTTTAATGATGCTTTTAACCATTTTTATGACATATTCATACTGCTATATAAACTCTGCTTCCCTGTAGTCCGCTTCAAGATTACAAAAAAACATATATTGCCACACTTGATAACCAAAAGCTTAAAAATAAGCTGCAAAACAAAACGCAAATTGCAATTTAGTGCCTACCGGGAGAAAAATATAGCAACAAAAAATAAATATAAAAAATATAGCCGAACATTAAGAAAGTGTTTTAGATATGCTCAAATAAATTCTCATAATAAATATGTTGCAACAGCAAAAAATAAGTGCAAAGCTTCATGGAACATTGTTAAAAACTACTCGAACAACTGTGAGGAAAAAATATATGTTTCAGAAATAATTAATTTAAATAATAACAGAATTGACACACCTTTAGACATAGCAAACACATTTAACGAATATTTTATTAAAACTACCAACATTCATATAAAATCTCTAAATCTAAACTAACAAACTTTATAGACGACAATGCTATGAGTATATTTTTGAACCCATGCACATATGATGAAATAACACAAATTATTATCTCTTCCTTAAAAAATACTAGTACAGTTGGCTACGATGAAGTTTCCACAAAAATAATAAAAAGATGTAAACATATAATAGCCCCAATTTTAACAGTACTTATAAATAAATCTTTTACGGATGGTGCTTTTCCCGATAAATTAAAAACTTCAATTATTAAACCCTTACATAAAAAAGGCGATCGAAGATAGTTACACAATTACAGACCTATTACTTTAGTTCCCATTATATCCAAAATATTTGAAAAGGCAATGCATAAAAGATTAACTTCGTTCATAAGTAAATTCAACATATAAAAAAATGAACAGTACGGATTTCAGAAGAATAAATCTACACAACAAGCTTGCTTTAATATTACTAATCAAATTGTTTACAGTATTGATGACAAAGACCATTGTATAGTTATATTTATAGATATGACTAAGGCATTTGACTTTGTGTCTCATAAACTGTTACTAGACAAATTAAGCAGAATGGGAATAAGGGGACCTGTACTTAACTGGATTAAATCATTTATTGAAAATAGGACACAATACACAGTTATAGAGCACATCAACATAAGTAAAGAACTAGTTAACAGTAAATCCAAAAGCCTATTAAATGAATTTGGGGTCCCACAAGGCTCGGTTTTAGGACCTTTGTTATTTTTACTATATATTAATGACATTCCAATAAAGGCTAATTATAAATTGACATTATTTGCAGATGACATATCAATCCTATTTAAATATAATAATAAAACAGACGTGAATAAAATCGAAACTGACATTAATTTAATACTTGAACATATAATTCAATGGCTTACTTCTAATAATCTGAAAATCAATCTTAATAAAACCAGATATATACAATTTAGAAACTATAATAAAAAACCTTTACAACTTAAATTAGGATATAAAGATGAAATTATAGACCAAGTAGATGAGAATTTATTTTTAGGTATACAAATTGATAAACATTGTACCTGGCATGCACACATAGAAAAAATATGTTCTAAACTAAACAGATTCGTATTTGTCTTACGTAGATTAGCGTGGACTGTAAGTGTTCAGACTGCAATTATGGCCTATCATGGCTATGTTTCGTCAGTCCTGCGCTATGGACTAGTAATATGGGGAAATTCCACACATATAGATAAATCATTTATTGTACAAAAAAAATGTATCCGTGCCATAGCTAAAGTTCCACCATATGAATCGTGTAAGCCTATATTTAAACAATATGGTATATTGACTTTAACAAGTATGTACATTTTTAAATTTGTTATTGATAACAATCACATTTTCACACAATTAGTTGATAAGATACCTACAAAATATTTCAGAAACTCAAATAGACTAATCATAGACAAAACACCAAAAACATCTTTATTCTTAAATAATGCATATGCAATGTGTGTAAAAATTTATAACAAGGTACCTGCACATATAAAATCACTATCAAAAAAACACTCCATAAGAGAATTAAAAAAAATGCTAGTAGAGAAATCTTACTATAATGTTAAAGACTTTTTAAATGATTAATATTATGCTGTAAAATTAATTATTTTTTGTATAACATAATATGATTTTGCTGATTTTTAATCTGAAATTTGTTTGAATAAGTATATTAAAGTTCCGGACATTATTGAAATTATTGAATAAAAATTGTATAAACATTTTATCATAAAGTTGTATATCTTTATAGTGGTATAGTGGTATTTATTATCTTTTACATTCTATTAGATCATTTATTTTCTTGACATATAATATGTAGAAAAATATGTAGTTTGACATTCTTCTAATATAAAAATTAAGTTTTGACTAATGAATGATGATAATAATAAATTGTTTATGGTTAAAATGTACCTTTAAGTAATAATAAACTAATTGTGAACTAGTTGATATAAGTATTTGGACGTCGTTAATGCGACAAAATATGCGGTCTACTATAAAATATTGTAACACCTATTGTAACCATATTTTTACCAAATAAACATCATTTCATTTCATAAAAACACCGTTTGAGAGTGTAAGCGAATCGGGACTTAATTGTAATTGTTTTAATGCAGGTTTTATTTTGCAGAACTGCCCCTCAGATTGCTTCCATATTGCAATATGGAAGCGTTCATAGATACCTAGATATTATAGATATAGATATTATATTACAGAACAGCAATAGTTCATTATCAATAATTATTGATTACACAAGGAAGTAAGTGGAAAAGGAGAACATATTGCCCGTTACACGCAAAGTTCTAAATAGGACGCGCCATTCCAAAGCGCGCTCCGAACCTACTTACCTTCAGATCGACCTGAATGGATGCAAATCGTATCGTCTGTAGACTGTATACAATTTCGAGATCGTGTCAGTCGGTCGGATGTACTGAAGCGATTCGTTCCAGTGTTGCCAATTCTGTTTTTGTGAAACTACTAAACTCGAGTCGATTTATACTAAAAACTACTAAAAGAGTACCAAAAACTACTAACTTAGAAATCCCTCAAAAACACAAAATAATACTGCATTTCGGTTTTACTATATTGATAATATTATGATAACTAGCATTAATTGCCCGCGGCTTCGCCCGTGTGAAATTAGGTTTTAAACTTTCGTGCTGTAGTTTACCCACCTAGGGGTTGAATTTTGGAAAATGCTGAAATAATTTACTTCTTTTTTCGTACTCAATTCATACGAAGTACGCAAATGCCCTTCCACTGTTTGGAAGTTTTGGAATTCACTCCGATTCGCAGTCTGAACTTTACGTATGCGGGACGTTTATGATACAGTCATTTTCGTCAGAACTCAGAAGCCTATATAAAAAATATATTTTAATATGTTATTTATAAATAAATAAAAATGTTTCCATAAAAAAAACATAGAACACCGCCATTCGACTTGCGATGCATAAAGATCACATAAAGATAGAATTAAGTGTACCTATGTCATAACCGACACCTAGACATAATAACAAATTCATATTTAATTATTAAAAATTCGTAATTACTAATTAGAGTTAATACTTTTACAAGACTAACTTATTATAGAGACTAAACGGTGTTAAGTGATAGAGCTAATTTAAATCCAACAGCTATTTTACAAAAATCTAAGTGTGGTACTCACATTGTACATACAGCGGCATATCCTGGGGGGCAATTCTGCTAAATAAAACCTGCATTAATACAATTACAATCAAGTCCCGACATGCTTACACTCTCAAAAGGTGTTTTTATGAACGTTAAACCAACGTGAAACGCGCTCTGATTGGTCGAAACGGCATAAAATCCGTTCACGGTAACATGACGCTACACTTTCAATCCAAACAAAGTGAAGTTGACTGTTTAAATTGTTTACTTTAAATACGAGAATTGAGGTTCTGGTTTGCGCTCGCCAAAAACAGTAGATAAAATTTAAAAAGAAATCTTAACTTTAATGGCATACATATTATAATAAGTAAACTACCTATATTACTATAAAGTAATTAATATAATATCTAAGACCTTTGATTAATTATTACATAGATACGTTATATCCTTACAAAACTGACAATATTTCTGTGCCACGACACACATTGACATGGGACGCGTGTCAATGTGTCAACGTCGCATAGTAACACAAAACACGCTATTACTCGCGGAGCACACTAACCAAAATGGGCCCGACTCGGGCCAATTCGAGTCTTCATTTTTACGCGTTTATAACATATCTACCTCTTTTTAATATTATATATCTATGTCTAAGACAAAATTATTACGTGGAAACAAAAATCGCAAATTAATAAATAGATATTTTCTTTCCTTGGCATAGATATATATTATGTAATATTAAAAAGAGGTAGATATGTTATAAACGCGTAAAAATGAAGACTCGAATTGGCCCGAGTCGGGCCAATTTTGGTTAGTGTGCTCCGCGAGTAATAACGTGTTTTGTGTTACTATGCGACGTTGACACATTGACACGCGTCCCATGTCAATGTGTGTCGTGACTCGTGGCACAGAAATATTGTCAGTTTTGTAAGGATATAACGTATCTATGTAATAATTAATCAAAGTTCCTTGGTCACAAAATCCTTACTCTACGCTCGGCTAAAAACTAACTCTTGTCTTCCCTTCACACAAAACTAATTTCTATGTCTCTTCTTTCACTACTTCCGCTATTCGTCTCTGGAACGCATTACCCGAATCCATACAAAATTCTGAGTCTATAAACATTTAAAAAAAAAGACTTAAAGAATACTGCATAGATCTTTCATTTTTTTTCCTATTTAATTATATTTTTCAAAGTATATTCTCTTATATATAATATTACTAGCTGACCCCGCAAACGTTGTTTTGCCTTATAAAAAGTTAAAAACATAATAATTGATCGAGCGGGATGAAAAATGATTAAATTACTAAAATGGCTATAAAAAAATAGGGGTTGGTGATAAAAAAGTAAAAATTTAGGGTTGTATGTATTTTTAATGCCACGTTATAAAAAAATAAAAACAAAAAATTGTGTCCAAAAATAAAAAAATAAAAAATTAACAACACTTATCACTTAGGGGTATGGAAAATAGATAGTACCCGACCCTCAGACCTACTGAATACGCATATAAAATTTGGTAAAAATCGGTCAAGCCGTTTCGGAGGAGTACGGTTACAAGTTACAACTAATATTGTGACATGGAATTTGTATTAGATGTTATGCTATTGTCATGTTGTTTATTTATTAGTAGGTATTTTATTATGGTTAGATACTCAAAGTATTTTATGTAACTTGTAAGTATAATATAGGTTTTTTTTTGTTTTTTTTTTTTTAATACAATTACTACCGCTACTTTTTTCCTTTGTTAATTTCATTGTCAATTATTTATCCTTCGTTATTATTAATTTATTAAGGTCAGGTTGGGAAAACCGGCATACTTCATTGAAAAATTTACTCAATTTAATAAAACAAATATTTGGTATGTTCTATACCGATCTTAAGTATTCCATGTGCTGAAACATAAACAGTAGCAATTTTGTGCTACATAAATTAAAATATAATAGCATATCTTTCAAATACAAACCCTTTTTTAAAATTCGGCGTGCAGACGGTCTTCCCGTGCTATTGAAGGCAAGACCGTCTATTGACATTTAACACGTCACTTGGTATGTTATACGTATTTATACCAACTTATATCTAAAAGATGTATTTTACCTTCAAATATGCAGTTTAACTGTAGGACAATAAAGTTAAAAGTCATATGAAATTCTTGTTTTTAAAAGGTAAGACCGGCATATCGTCGCAATAAGGGGTTGTAAACATTTTTCATGAATATTTGCCGGTCTTACCTTATAAATATTAAAACGAGATAAGGGATTTCCTTTCAGATTATAATTTCTCGGCTAGATACTAGAATTTCTAAAATAAAAATCTAATCTGATATTTTGCTGGTAGGTTAGAATACTAATGATAATAGTGCAAACAAGTATATTATTATATTTCAAATTGTGTTTATTAATAGGATTTTTGTTGAATATAATAATATAAATGAATTATGAAAAATAAATCATGTCAACATTATCAGACAAAACAAACTCTTTAGAATTGTTCGGCGCTTGAATTACATGTATTTTCTTACGCTTGAATTACATGTTTTACGTTTATAGTTACTCACCAATCTTATAGGCGAACCCCACTGTAATAAAAGCAAGTGATCAATGAAACATACGTACCTAGTAGGTACCTACCTACATTGGGTGCAAAAAAGTTTGTGATCTCTGTCTGAAGGCAAGATCGGCATATGACGATCTTCCCTTATACCACCCAGACGATCTTCCCAACTAGAAAGTTTTTAGGTTGAAAATATTTTACAGCAAACTGTGACAAAACTAAGAACATTTTGAATAATCTAATACGAAAATATGTTAGTTACAATTGAAATACTTACCCAACCACTTTGTTTTATAAAACTCTTTCGATAAATCACTTTTTTCTTTTTTTTTTCGTCAACATCTGTTATTTTTTAATGGACCTTCAAAACCCAAATAAAACTGGCGGCAAATTTTCTCCCATCATAGTGTTGCCAGCGACATCTATGATTAAAAATTTTAACCAAAGTATGATACTGTCTTACCGACTGTCAATTCAAGCTGCATAGCTATTCATAATTAAAAGTTATTGCGTGCAGACGGTCTTGCCTTGTAGACGGTCTTCCCCAACCTGACCTTATATTAAAATGGTTGCCTGGAAGAAACTGCTTCAGCAGTAAGGCCGCCAATTTGGACTTTTTAAAAAAGTCCAAATTGGCGGCCTTACTGCTGAAGCACGCTTATATTAACTTCACCTGTATGTAAGCTTGTTTGTTTGCTTGTATGTAACTCCCTCTTGCGCGCCTGCTGCCTTCCTCGGCTCTGGTAGCTTTAAAACACGCTTTTAAAGAATATCGAACTAAAAAGTGGAAAATAAATATAGTTTAAAAAAACTAAAAAAACACGCTTTGAAAGAATATCAACTAAAAAGTTGAAAATAATTTTAAAAATTTTAAAAATAAACTTAAAACAGTAGTAAGTATATAAAAATACTAGTATAATTGAGGGAAAAGCGTGGGGCGCTTTGTGTCATAATTTTCGTATATCGAGCGACCCACGCTTTTCCCTCAATTATACTACTATTTTTTATATACTACTTTTTTAAGTTATTTTTAAGATTTTTAAAATAATTTTCAACTTTTTAGTTCGATATTCTTTAAAAGCGTGTTTTTTTAGTTTTTTAAACTATATTTATTTAAATATTATTTTCTGTAAGAATTTATTTTTAGTTTGTGTTCAAATAAAGAATTTTTATTTTATTTTTATTACGGTTCGAATTTTTTTTTAAATGTTAACTTGAGTTGGTGCACAGCCAAAACTTTTTTATATTTAAAATAATTATATTTGCAACAAATACTTTCTAAATGTCTACACGATGACCTACCTTCTAGATCTTATCTTCAAACCTCATTTAAAAACACGTCGCCTACAATAAATTGGAACATTATATGGATATATGGAGCGTCTATATAGTGTCCATAAATAGAAAGTTTTACTATGGAGTGACGAATCTCTACTATTGTCGATTATCTATTGATAAATAGATATAAAATAGGGTCTTTAGATTGATAGGGAGTGTTTACAATAGTTTATGAAGACATAACATAGGGTTCTTACAATAAAAGATACAAGATAGAGATGGTAATGAATGCTAGATGTTGTCTATTTACTATGAACAGGCCAATGAGACTATCGTGGGATAAAATTCTAAATTGATATGCACCCCATTGCGACAGGTTCCTTGGGAGTATCCTTGGACCGGGGTTCCTCAAGGACCCCTAACCTGTAGCAGCGGGTTCGAAGCCGGTTCAGGTGTTTTATTCTATTTATGTATGTACTTTCATAATTCATATTCTAACGCTTTATACCAAGGGCATTCGAATCCAAGGGCATACCTATTGTTAGGACCAGTTCGAGGTGTTAGATAGGATCGCAGCTCGGAAAGACCTGGGACATTGCCAGGTATTCCGTATTAATACACATAACGTCAGCTAGTTGCCATACTCTGTTCGGACCCATTATGGAATATGTATACCTATACAACGTGTGACTGATAAGGTATACCAATCCGAAACCCAGTGATAATAATCATGAAACTGAACAACTTTCCCCAAGGAACATAGGAAGAATGATCAAACACAATAATGATCATAAGATCAACCGATGACAAAATATGTACAGTCATCACCAAATTGAGATCGTTGGAGAGCATTAAAAACGCTCTAAACAAAGTGTGTGAAGACAAATACAATTATTATTTTTAAACAAAAAATTTAACCGACTTCCAAAGTAAAAATACACAAAAAAGTATGAAATAAAACTTATTTTCTAAATAAGTCCCCTTTTAAATTCGGCTAAAATTTGAACCATTTCTCTACTCAGCCTAAACAATATTTTATAGAACTCACGTTCAAATTTGCTGAGACCGACTTCAAAATTAAGAAGATTGAGTAGAGAAATGGTTCAAATTTTAGCCGAATTTATAAGAGGACTTATTTAGAAAATAAGTTTTATTTCGTACTATGGTAATGTTATATTTTTGCATTATCAGAAAGATATTAAAATTAATGTAAAATACTTATTAAAGTGGAAATAGTGCAAGAAGTATTGTGTATTATTACTGTGAAACATGAATTTCCACCAAGAACCTACAGTACAATCAATAACATATTTAAAAGCGGCGAACACAGCTGATTTACTGGTACTGTATAAAGTTTTAAAATTTAAACTAAAGATAAAATCACAACATATATGGTTTAATACCCAATGTAAAAAGCTTAAATTAATTCCAAATTACATTCAGATAAGATGCCAGATGTTTAAACCTTACATTGATAAATTAATGACGCGAATCAAGTTTAAATGCATAGAAGCTGAAATACATCACTTATATAAGCAAAGAGATAATCTCGGAGCCCATTTGAAAGTTGTACATATGGAATTAGCTCGTCAGTTACACCCGATCGAACTAGATTGGTTTCAGAGAGAAATACAGGAATACATAAATAATAAAATATATGAAAAAATTGTTTTGCAAAGTAAGAAGCTTAGTCGCCAAAAATAGTAAATAATACACTCATAAACTTTACCAAAGAAGAAGTAAATATATTAGAAAAAGGCCTTAAACACTGTCCCAAAATTAATATACCAAAGAAGGAAATAGACAATCTAGCAGCTGACCTTGAAATTGCTTCTAAAGATAATAAAATAGTAAAACAATCTTTAGCCCTAGCATTACATAAACTAAAACACAATCATACCGTCCTACCTATGTCGGATGATTCTGCTGTAATAAAAAGTTTAAGAAAGAAGATAAATACAAATAATTTAGTAATCACTAAAGCAGATAAAGGTAACACGGTGGTCATTGCTACAAAAGCAGATTACCACAGTAAAATAACAGATTTTTTAAATAGTAATGATTTTGAAATATTAAAAAAAGATCCTACCGAAACCTTTAATACTGAAGTCAAGGATATAGTTCGTTCTACTGACAGCGTACTTAAAAATACCTACATAGCATCTATCTTACCTATGAACCCTTTACCGCCGCGATTGTATGGGTTCTACAAGTTACACAAACAAGAAGAGCCTATAAGACCAGTGGTTTCATATACATCAGCACCAGCCTATAAATTAGCCAAAAAAGCAAATACAATATTTAGAAGTTTGACAAAATTTAATCCAAAATATACGATTCGTAATAGTCTAGAATTAATAAATAAAATTAAAGAAGTTCCCGTCCCAGAAAACGCAACTCTAGTATCTTTTGACGTAAAAAACTTATTTTCAAATATACCGGTTAAGGAATGTATGAATATAATTGACGAAATCTTGTGCACGTCACATTTAGACGCACAAGAAATAATAGATTTAAAGGCCATTTTAAGGTTTGCCTAGACCAAAATTATTTTATATATAATGGTAAGACCTATAAACAAAAAGATGGACTAGCAATGGGTAGTCCCTTGTCTCCGCTTTGCGCAGACATTTTTATGAATGATTTAGAAACAAGAATACTAGAAACATCATATAAGGAAAACATCATATATTGGTATAGATACGTTGATGATGTGATATGCCTATGGAAAGGTGAACATACCGGTTTACATAACTTTTTCAAATACATAAATACATTTAATAATAAAATACAACTGACAATGTAAATAGGAAATAAAACTTTGAATTTTCTAGATTTAACGGAAATTTATAGGAAACCCACGTACAGCGAAAACATTCTCCATGCAAACTCTTGTCATCCACACCAACACAAACACGCTTCGTTTCATGCTTTTGTACACCGACTACTAAATGTACCCCTAGATTAGTGTTGCCCAAATCAGTCTTGCTCTTGGTCTTGCGCAAGAGTCTCGCAAGAGTCTCGCAAGAGTCTCGCAATTACCTTTTAGCCTATTGCTATTTATTAAACGTTATTTTAGATATTAGAACAACTTAATATAACAACGTAACGTAATACCTACTCTATAACGTTGTTCTGAGATCTAAAATAACGTTTAATGAATAGCAATAGGCTAAAAGGTAATTGCGAGACTCTTGCGAGACTCTTGCGAGACTCTTGCGCAAGACCAAGAGCAAGACTGATTTGGGCAACACTACCCTAGATGCAAACGATTTCAGGGTTGAACTAAACACCATTAAGTATATTGCAGTAAATAATGGCTACAAAAGCGAGTTGATCGACACAATTTTAAGAAAGACGAGAAAGAAAATTATAGAGAAAATGCTGTACAACCAAACAGAAGACAAAGAAGAGAAAACAAGAAAAATGTGGGTAAAAATTCCTTACATCGGCCCATCATCCTATAGATTCCAGAGAATACTACAAAACAAAGAGACTAGAGTAGCGTTTTACACCACAGGTTCTTTAAAAAAATTACTGTGCAACAATAAAGATAAGTTTAAAATCACGGACAATAGCGGTATTTACAGTCTCACTTGTGATACATGTGGAGGAATATATATAGGTCAGACGGGGAGAAAGTTTAAAACTAGAATAAAAGAACATATAACAGCTTGGAGGAAGAAAACTGAAAGATCTACGTTTGCTGAACATCTAAATAGTAGTGGACACAGCTTTGACCCCAATAAAAATATAAAATATTTACATATATTACCAAAAAGCAAGAAGATGGATGCATTAGAAACGCTTGAAATTAACAAACACAAAAAATGTGGGACCTTACTTAATGACCAGACATGCCTTTCGAGTTCCATATTATTGCAAGACATTTAATTATTATTTATAAGTTATACTATCTTCTACATTTCACCATTAATTCAATTATATCCAATAGTAATAATTTAGATAATTTTGACATAATTTATTAATTTTAAGGTTGACATGTTTTAATTTAATATAATTTATTTGACATTATTTATAATAGTATTATGGACATTTTAATTTAATTGAATCATTGGTGATAGTTGTATTTTAATTTTATATTATATTCTGAAATCTATTCTTTATTAATTCTATGACATTACAAATCAATAAGTTATTAATTTATCAATGTGTTATAATAGTATACTAATAGTACTTTATGTTATACAGTAGAATATTTAATAATTTGGTATAAAATTTAAATTACGTTACTCAAAATTGTATAAATTTCGTGATGCTGGTAACCCTTTGCACAATGTTTACAAATTTAAAAAAAAATTTAATCTACCTACACCTGATGATGACGTTGTCGAAACCGGTCGTGTGATATATTAAAATTAATGTAAAATACTTATTAAAGTGGAAATAGTGCAAGAAGTATTGTGTATTATTACTGTGAAACATGAATTTCCACCAAGAACCTACAGTACAATCAATAACATATTTATCAGAAAGAATAGGTTTCAATGAACAAGAAGCCCACCAACTTTTTTTAAAAAAATGATATTTTGACGCGTTAATTTTCGATTCAAAATTAGGGTTAATTTTTCGATATTAGGTCAAAATAAGGTGAAAAAATTAACATTTCAAATCAAAAAAATTATTGTATATTTAGGAGATAAAAAGGTAAGTTTTTACTAAATTACGTGGAAAACATATATTTTTTGAACAAGATAAAAATAAAAAACCACAAACTTAGTTATTTGAATTTTTCCCATATTTGAGGTCATATGAAAAAAGTGTATACACAAAAGTTGTAGATCTTTTTATTACCTACAACTTTGCCATTTAACTTTTTTCCATAGAACTTGTAGTTTTGCGGGAAATCGGGATAAACCGTTTTCTACCCTTAAAAACTCACCCCCTCCACTTCCCGACCTCAAATCACCCGTCAATTATTTTTCCTTTTATTTTTGTTATATTCTCTTCCTTTTTCAATGGGTTTCAACCTACTATAAATTTATTTTATTTTTGACCATTTTCAGAGTTAAAAGCATGTCTATAAGGATATAGGATCTGAACAGCGGGTCTAAAAAGGCCACTTAAACGCAATATCATCGCAATATTGCTATTTGACACTAAAGCAATTCTGCTTGTAAATCTGTCAAATAAATGCATTTCAGCCAATTTCTGCATATGAATTGTACCCAAATCTTAATATGAATTGCAATTCAAGTGGCCATTTTACGATCGCTGTCAGTAATTCATAACAAGGATTGAAAATGAATTGCTAAAACGGCCTTTTTAGACCTGCTGAATAATATTATGTAATAATGTCTTTGAGTCTTTACTATAAAAATAATTTTTATACCTAGCAAAATATATTTTAGTTACAAAAATAATAGTTATTATTGCAATAATAACCATTTATGTTTCGTTTATGTTGTAAATATTTTGAAAGCCATGTTATTGTGTTTTTTTCTTACCATTATATTAATTTTATATTTGTGAAAATATAGAAAATCTTTGCAATAATCATAATTAGTACTTACATAGGTACATACATTAATTTTATCATGTTAATAATTTAATTTTAAACTTTGGTATTTTATCATTTAAAATTAATTAAGAAATTAGTCAGGATAAAAAATAAAAACGACATTTAAGTCCTGCATACTCCATCTTAGGATTGGAATGACCGTAAAATGTTTTATATGGACCGCCCCCGCTAGGCTCTCGTTAATCTTTAGGCCTAATGGCTAATGTATAAATCGAAAAGGGTGTAACTCTACATACACCCTATGCATGCATTTGCATATTATATTATGCATCTAATGCCCGGTTTCTAAGGTTTGTTTGTCGGTACTCGATAGGTAGTTTATCTATTTTGTTTGATGAACGCGTTAGCGTCATCCAATCAAAAGCTATTGAATAGATAAGCAACGAACATAAAACCTTACAAACCGGGCATCAATAAAAAAAAAAATCAAAAAATGTAGATTATAGAGGTAATACTAAAATACTAAAAACAAATAAAACAAATATTTAAGGGAGGCTGCCAAGTCCCATACCACAAGTGTGATTTGTACAGTTTTATACGGAACCATTTGTGCGCGAGTCCGACTCTTACTTGGCCGGTTTTTTAGGGTTTCGTAGAAGTACAAGGAATCCTATAGTTTCGCTTTGTCCGTCTGTCTGAAAAAAAATATCCCTTTCCTAACTTCGGTATTTTGTTATAATAATAAACAGACATAACTTTCTATTAAGTTATAGATTACATACAAATGTACACTTTAGGTTTTCCTCATAAAATAATTCTTATAATTTAGTAGGTATGTAATATGTATGTGCAGTGCGGATGTTTTTTTCGTGCTGCCCCATCGTGTAGGCCTGTAACGTAATCGTTGAATAGGTATTTTTAAATAAAAGAGAAGTTTCATATTATTTTACTTTTTTTATAAATTTAACAATTTTTTAGTATTCCACCTCAAACCTTAAAGTGGTTCACAAGTTGGTTCCCCCTGGCGGCAATTCTAAACTATAAGAGGTATAAACCTATAACTTTCCATGCTGCATAGGCCCTGCAGGCTGCCAAATACTCTTTTTTAAAGAGATGATTGACTTGTGAAGTAATTTGAAAAAAAAAAAACTATTGCACGGTGATATTTACGGAACCCTCCTTAGACATCTCCTGACAATTGGCATGTTCTCGGTTAGCCATTTTAAATTAACGACGCTGTAAAAGTTCTAGACGGTGTACCTACCAGCTCTACAGGCTATTGAAATAAATGAAATGGAAGAATTAAATAAAAAACTTCTTCAATTATGCGATTCATAGTCATTGTACAGGGTAGTAATTATATGTACTATGTGATTATATTGCTTTCACTCTCATTCAAGTTCAAAAACATTGTAATGTTTTTCCTTGATAATATAATATCTAGTATTTTGTGTGTTACATAGGTAATATATTTATTATGCCTACAATATTTTCCTTGTTTATACCAAGCCTTAATATAAAAGCCTTAATTACAGTAATTGTATTCACGTACACAATTTTAACATTAATTTCACCAAAATATTTTTTAGAACCAAAAAAACTAATTTTTTAGTGTTTGGCACTCTTGTTGCGTGTCTTGAATCTTCTCTTATTTTTTGTACGGACTATGGAAATATTCAATGATTATAAATGTTTTAAAGAGTACCACTCGCCACCGATCAAGTAACACTTCTACTAGAATAGAATTAAAATAGCCCTTTAAATATTTACCTTTGTCTTTTTTGCGTTTTTAGATAAATCCTACTAATATTATAAATGTGAAAGTTTGTGAGGGTGTATGGATGGATAGATGGATGCTTGTTACTCTTTTACGCAAACTTTTATTACTACTAACTTATTTTTTGTAATAACAAAAAAACAATATCTTATTAGCTAGTAATCTTTATAGCAAGTAGAGTAGGTAAGTAATGTTTCTTCCTGAACAGTTTTCTATAAGATAGCTAGATTGTATTCTACAAGCTAGATATTAGACATGAACTAGCTGGCAGCCGCTAGATAAACAAATTGATATAATATATGAAACAGATACAAATCAAATAATAAAATATCAATGAATATGTATATAATATTATGATCTTATTTACTGATAATGTTTTAGGTAAGCTTTTTTATAGAAATTAATCATACACATTTATGAAGAAATAAGTACTAGAAAAGAGTAAAATATGCGTTCTGATTTTCATAGATCCCTCATTCATCTTATTTTCTACATCAAAGTTTGATTTTAAGATAATATCTATCGTTTATAACACCAAATAGTAAATCATGTAGGATATATTAAACAAACAAAAGTAGGTACTTGGAAGTCTCAACACAAACAGCCACATGGCACTAATAACCTACCTACTGATATTAATTTTATGTTTTATAAGGGACGAAATAAATAAAAATTAAATAAATAATAAAATTAATGTATTAATACCTACTTACATAAATTTTTATATAACCTACTCTCTCAGTTATCGCCCAGTTTGGTGTGGTTGTTTATTACGTCGTAGGAGAGTAATACTTTACACGTGTAACAGAAATACCTCCAGCAGCAGGTAGAGGTAGTAGGTAGTAAGTAGAGAGGTAGAGCAGAATAAACTAGTCTCAGTAAATACCTTGCCCACCCGTTCTTGCAATTTCTCTACCCTTTAGAGCCCCAGCAAATCGTGCACAGATAGATCTTTTGATTGCTATAATTATGGTTCATATCTAATATTATTATAT
Organism: Glaucopsyche alexis; assembly: GCA_905404095.1. Classification (NCBI taxonomy): domain Eukaryota; kingdom Metazoa; phylum Arthropoda; class Insecta; order Lepidoptera; family Lycaenidae; genus Glaucopsyche; species Glaucopsyche alexis. The sequence goes on from FR990048.1 coordinate 29,986,176, forward strand.
ACAGAGCTAACTTAACATATGAACATACAATAATTGAACCTATTTGTTACCTTCAAAAGCAAAATAATCTGGAATTTCTGTCACAGAAGTCTCTAGAACGTACTCTACATCCGCGAGCAATTGCCTCCGGATCGGTAGAGTTCCGTTTACGACATCTCCCTACGACTCAATATTAAACTATTTCATTGTTGATTGTTGTTAAAGTGATGATTTACTAATTTCTTGTACGTTAAAATTGTCTAATGGTCCTTATAGCTTCGAAAAAACTTTACCGATCAGTCTAGAACCGAGAACTCTACCGCACAGCTTATTCGGATCGAGGATGGCGGGAAGATTAGTGAATTATTTAGTGTCAATTATATTAATCTAGGCATAATAAAACATAGACTCACCGAATTCAAGAACCACGTCGACTTAGTACTTATATCCAAATAAATCACATCCAAGAGTTGTCGCGTCCTAAATGTCCGCGCCAGCGCACTGTCACTACACGAAATCCTCGATAAATCGATAATTTTCGTCAATTTTCCGCAAAAAGTCACCACAATCACAGAGTACGGCGTCCCAGCGACGCGGAATAGCAGTCCTCTAAATAGGCCTATAAGAATCTTATTGGGTATTTAAGCGGGAGATATTTGCAAATTTTTTGCGTAATCGCGCGCTTGCCGTGTATTTAGGCCTAACGGTGCGGCGCGCGCGCGGTCGGGCGCGGGCGGTGTCGGCGCGGCGGCCGGCGGGCGAGGCGCGACAGCCGGTCGCCGGAGCCGGCGGGCCGGGCGGGCCGGGCTGCTGGGGAGTACTCCCGGGAGTCCGGGACGCCGGCCGGCGCGCCGGGAGCGGCGGCGCGGACGGCGGGCGCAGACCAAATGGCGGGCGAGCGCGCACCTGACCTTGCGGTGCCGACCTCGCAGCCCAAATGAAGCATCCGACCGCCGCACCACCGCCGGCCCGACCGCTCCTGCCCGTCACCGTACCTACGCTATTGAGTCGGTTCGTCGGAGAAAAAAATCTGGGAAATTCTCTACATTTTTCTAGTATTGTACGGTGTACCACCCATATTGGCGAACTCTACATTGCTTGTCGCAAAAAAAAAAACTCTATCGTATCGAGTCCTGAAAGTTTTATTAAATCAATTGAAAAAAAAAAATGTTTTAATGTCTGTGTTTATTTATTTATACACATGTATACAATAAGTTCAATATTAGATACGTATTCGTACCACTGTAACGTCCCAACTCACATGTACAATAGCTCTACATTTGTTGGTACAGTTCAGATATTATGGGCTCGTGGGATTTGTTAAGACTTGAGATGGTTTTCTGAATATAAATAAAATCGATATATATTTTTTTTATCTATAATTTTCGATGATTTTAAGTTATTGCTTAGTTAGTGCTTTATTTTAAGGCATTATCCTTGTAAAATAACTTTTAGTACGTATTTTATGTAATAGTATGTAATAATAGTATGTAATTGGTAAAAAAAATTGCTTTTTATGTGAAATATGTGAAAAATAAGAAATGGCTCTGTTTTTAATAAATATAAGATGGAAAAGATTATGCCTAATGATATAGAGTCTAGACAATTTATTATTATATTAGTCTACCTAGCTAGTAGCTACTGAGGGATACGACTAGGATTCGAGTATCATTTGAGTGTCTACTGTCCAATAGAACATGTTTAGAAGAACGTAGTCAAACCGTGAAATGGTTAAAGGTTGAATACAAAACATTTGAACCCCTCATATTATGTATGGCCGATAATGGACCGTTTCTGAGATATTCGCGATTATTTTTTTCAAAAGTGGGTGATCTAACCCATTTAGGCTACTAAAACACTGAAAGTGGTTTCCTCGTGTATTTTACATATAATCTGCTATTATACCTAATACAAACGCATGGTACCTAGTGTGATCACAGGTAGTATGTGTAACTTTATTTTCATTAATATAATGTATTTCTAAGCATTATTTATAAAATATTAGCTTTCTGCACATTGCCATTAAGAAAGTTAAGAAGTTTTCGCTCCACTACCTATTAAAAATACATTACAAATTATTTAAACCTCTTTTAGTATTTTCAGTGTTTATATTTTGAATTGATTTGTCATGTTTTGAAAGATCTTTGTTTAAATTATTAGTTCGTTTAATTTATAATAGATGGCAGAAAATTAGTTCTAGATCACGCTATCGAAACACAGAGAGCTATGTATATAAGGCAGAAAGTAGTTTCTAAAGTTGAATTGGAATTGGAATTTGAAGATAGTAATATACGTCTACTAGTGATATAGTGAAAAAACTAAAAAAGCACAAATTAATATAGATACATAATAATATTATGATGGTGAATGGTGATTGAAATCACTATTTTCAAACTCGTTACTCGAGTGACCTTGTAACAACTTTTTAAAGTGACGAGGTAATTTTGCAATTACTCACTAGTCACTACTGAGACTGACCAATATAGGATATATTACCTAATTATAAATATATCTATCTGTAATTAAATATTAAATTACCAACCTCTGACAGAAGACTTTTATGTTGACATAAGGAACAAGGATCACTCTCTCATTATAAACTCAGAGGCTACAGGGCCGTGGGCCCGTGTCGACGCTCCGTTTTCTACGCGGCGCGGCGCGGGCGCGGCGCCAGTTATGTATGAAACCAGAACCTCAATTCTCGTATTTAAAGTAAACAATTTAAAGAGTCAATTTTACTTTATTTGGATTGTAAGTGTAGCGTCATGTTACCGTGAACGGATTTTATGACGTTTCGACCAACCAGAGCGCGTTTCACGTTGGTTTAACGTTCATAAAAACACCGTTTGGGAGTGTAAGCGTGTCGGGACTGGATTGTAATTGTATTAATGCAGGTTTTATTTAGCAGAATTGCCCTTCAGCTTCGAGTCAAACCGTTGCTAGCCGCGGCGCTCTTGGTGCTTCATACATTACTGGCGCCGGGCTGGCGCTGCGCCGCGTAGAAGCCGGAACGTCGACACGCGCCCTAAGTGCCGTTGCACACGTCCCGGTTGCCAGCCGCCAGGTAGCCGGTGCCGGGTAGTCGATCGCGAAATGTATGACTATGTACACCGGCACGTGTGTCGATGCTCCGGTTTGTAACCGGAACGTCGACACGCGCCCTCCGAACGGATTGTAATTAATGATACCTATATTGCCATTTTTTTTAAACGACAGTCTGCTGCCGGGCGTCATGGTAAATTATTAAAAAGTTACGGGAGACTGGGGACATTTTATACTCACCTTTATGTTTTTCTTCCCTAATTTCCATATTAGGTACTTATAGATAGAGAAATATTTGGAAATGAAATACGTTAATATTGTGGACCTTGAAATACTTACTTTAATAGCCAATTAGCTAGTAGCCGAGAAAATATACGTACCTACCTAACCTATTGTTTATAAAATAGTTGTGTTTGTGATGTCACATATTGGTCCTGGCAGAATATCAGTGCAGCGGGCTCGCTCGCTGCTAAATGCTGAGCTGGGGTCAATTTTTGGCATCACCCAACATATAGACACACCTTTATAGTTAAGATATAATTCAGATTATTATTGTATTCGTTTTGTATATGTGTTGTGTGATGTACAAAATAAAGTTATTCTTATTCTTATTCTATTTAAGGTTAACCATAGATATTTTTTTTTTGGTTTAATTCGTCCCGAAATGGAACAGGCTAAGGTCTTATACCATACTGCCTCGTCTGTCGTTTGAGGTATTTCTTTGTCTTATTTCTAAATCGTCAAGTCCAAAGTCTAGTCAAAGTCGAAATAAGTAGTCAGGGAGGTCGAGTCGCCGAGAAAATGACATAGGTTTTTACGCGGTAGATATTACCTATTTACGGGATTGGGATTTTTCTATAAAATTGCCCCCTAAGCCGACCTTAGCCAAAGGCTGGCTTGCCTGGGCCTTCCTCCTCCGATGTCGCATTGCGCAGGAGTATCTAGGAGGATAGTTAGTTGTGATCTATACATACTAGAATTTTTGAGCTTATAATAAATAATGAAAATAGTCTGATTCCTAGAATAATTACTTAGGTATATAAAATTGAGTAGGTACCTAATGAGCTCCAATGAGGAACATACATAGTTATTTTTATTGGCTTTTCGAAAAGTGAGATCGTTGGAGAGCATCAAAAACGCTCCACACAAAAAAAATATGCACGAGTGACGTCACAGCATTTAAAATGTATGAAGATGAATACAAAATTGACTTTATTAAGTAATATTACTTATATACTGCGTTTGTATATACCTAGTTGTTTTAACCAAGGAATTTGTAAGTATTATACATTATACAAAATACTTACAAATTCCTTGGTTTTAACAAAATATTATATTGTCACGAATAACATAAGGCAAAAAAATATGTCGTTTTTTAGTCCTGTAACTTTTTAATTTAACAATTGATAACTATTACTTTCTGCATTTTTAAGTCCATATAAAATACTTATAAGAATTTTCCATGTAAAATATAAGATTTTTGCTGGTTTAAAACAAATGCATGTTCCCTATTCAAAAATGTCAAAGCCAAAGAATTTCAAATGATAACAACATAATAGTTCACTAGGTATTTATTAACAAACCACAGGTAAAAGTCAGCGAGGAACCTCAATTTTTAATTAATACTTTGCTCATGTAGGTATTTAGGTAGATAAGTTTACCTGTAACGTAAGTCAGAAGTCTTTGAGTCAGAGTAGAAGTCTTTGGGTTAAGTAGTGTGGATTTGACTCCAACCTTAAAAAATAGAATTCTGTCTAATCATTTGTGGGAAGTTTGAGACTCTTTGATTAATGATTAATATTTTACTATACTCTGTACGTTAGTAATATATATTATATTCTTTGACTTTGTTTAAATAGATCATAAATGTAAACAAAGAGGACAATATAAGCCTAAAATGGTATTAATTTTTTAAATGTAATTTATTTACCCCATAGGTAATAAAGGAAAACAATCCAGCATTAATTTGGTCGAAACTGACCTTTTTATTTAAGTTTACATACATTGGATCTGAACAGTGTACTATACCTAAGTAGGTACTTAGTATTAAAAACATGACAAGGTTGGTGTGGTTAGATTACAGTACATCACAGTAGGTAGGTTTCGAAGTTCGAACGGTATGATAAGTTATAACCTAGAATAAATAACATTTTTAGGCTGATTTTACTCTGAGATAATGTACCGTTCCAATGGGATAGAAAGCTTTAATCATTCTATACGAAACAAACTAAGTACGTATCTACCTATAATAATTATAGGGACCTCTTTAGGTGATAAGTATTTAAACGAGTTTGGCAAGGAAAAATTCTTCGTTCAAGTTTTATTATTGGAGTGAATTTAATTTTGTTAAAAACAACAATATCATGTTGTAGATACTATAACCAATAATCATGCATGTCTGTGGCCACTGGCCACTCTGCACATCTTCCTACGTCATCTACTAATAATGCTACTAATATAATATGTATGTTAGAGGTAATAGTTTTCAAACATCATATTTTATAAACTAAACAGTCGTTTAAATGGATCCCAAAGCAGTCACCAATTGTAGAGATCGGATTTCGGAATCCAAACTCTACTCCTAGGCAAGCAACGCTAGTCGGTCATTTCATCAATTTATCATTAATGATTACATTTGAAACTATTCTTAGACTACACTAAATTACTTTATTGGCATGTAGTACTAATACAAAATATTTTCATAGAACCGTTCTCAAAACATATCTTTCTATACATTTCTAATAATTTTTATAAAAATATTTATGAACCTATAGCGCCATCTAGTTTTAATAAAATTATGAGTACTATTATAGCCGGATGATTATTTTTAAAAGTTCAACGCCATCTAGTTTTTCATAAATAGAAAAAGTTGCGACTATTCGCCGGCAGAAAGCGCTTATACGATGGCTGAATGTACACTCATCTTTTGCTGAACTGCCTAGACGATTTTTTTTTATGATTTGAGTTTTGACAGATGACTTGCAGAAACTTCAGTTCATTACGCACAGAATTTTTGAAACATGGCTTCTGTAAAGTTTGCGGTTATTGATGTTCATGATTTTCTATATAAAAAACAAACAAACGACCCTGAATTAGCTGCTGAGTGGGAAAAACTTGAAGAACTTTACAATAAAAAGTAATGAAACCAGCACCAACCGGTATGTTATTCATTTTTAACAAATAAGAAACATCATTGTTGACACTGATTTCAGATTATGGCACCAACTCACATTAAAAGTACAAGAACTGGTCGTCAAACCATCCTTGCAGAAAGATGATAACTTAATTCAACTATACAACAACTTCTTAACCACATTTGAAAATAAGTAAGTATTGTTTTAATCAATCTTTGCTTCGTCGGCTACTTAGAAATTTCGTACGATCAAAAGTAGGGAACCGTACATTTTTCCGTAATAAAAAGTAGCCATATCCTTCCCCGTGGTCTACTCAATCTGTGCCAATATTCATCAAAATCGGTAGATACAGATTGCTAGTTGGAGTGTCAAATTGTTCAAAACATTTTTTGTTTAAGTATAATACCTGATCATATTTGTTTTGTAAGTCTCATAGGGGTGGTATTCGGCATAGGGGTAGTCGGTTACCGCCAAAACATCTGAATTAAAGAAAAAAAATAACTATTTTGGTGAAGGTGACTATGTTGTAAAGAAAATATAGAACAAAGGTTTTGTTCTATCGATTCTATAATATAAATAAATCTATTTTACAGAATAAATCCTTTGTCTCTTGTTGAAATAATTGCTCATGTGGTCAAGCAGTACAGCAACAAGAAGGAGGCAATTGCCTTCCTGGAGAAGGTGGAGACCAAGGTTAAAATGAATGATGAAGCACTTGCTTTGTGTAAAGTAAGTTCTCTTTATTCATATTCTGTGCATATATTTTTTTCAATTCTTTAGCCACACACACATAAAAATATAATACTTGCCGTTGCCCGTGGCCTGCAACCTGTGTATATACAGTATCCCTCGGGTATTTTTTCGGGATAAAAAGTATCATATGTTTTAATCCAGAGCCTAAACTCATACCAAATTTCATCAAAATCCGTTCAGTAGTTTTTGCATGAAGGAGTAACAAACATCCATCCATACATCCTTTCACATTTATATTAGTAGGATAGAAAAACATTTTTAATACATAAATAAATAATAATATATCACATCAATATAATCGCGTGCTAAGTTGAACTTGCGTTATGGATATATGTATATTTTATATAATAATTATTGTAAATTTGTAAAAATTATTATTAAAATATAAAGATGAATGTTTGCTGCAAGACTTAATTTTGTTATAATTTTAGAAGACAAAGATTTTTTCAGTATGTTGCAACAAACCTTTATTCACAGTAATAACAAACAAAACTTCTAGCACTTTCCACAGTAAGTATTTTACATTAATTTCGACAAAGTCATCATCGGGTGTAGTGCAAGTAGTATTGTGTGTTATTACTTACTGTGAAACATGAATTTCCACCAATAACCTACAGTACAATCAATAATATATTTAAACCTTTATTTATATTGCACGATAGATAGATATAAAATGCCCACAATGTGTTAGCAAATCAAAAGCGTTATTAAAGAGATAAACTACTGAAGGCCTCTATAGGTTATAGTCATATTTATTAAAAATATATAAACTCATTGCAGGTGTTACAAGGTCAGATTTACCTCGAAGATTTAAATGATTATGACGCCACAGAGAAGATAATAGAGGAACTTGAGAACACACTGGAAGATGCTGATGGAGTAACACCGGTGCACGGACGTTTTTATAAATTAGCCTCTGAGTACTACAGGTAATTTGTCAATATCCTTTTTAGGGTTCCACAGTAACAGTAAAAACGGAACCCTTTTAGTTTCGCTCTGACCGTCCATATATACAACCCCTGATAACTTTGGTAATTTTGTATAGTTATAGATTTCATATAGAATTTATTGTTAGCATCATAATATATATATTAGGGGTAAACATGATTTTTTAAAAATTCTATCCTATATAATATCATCAAATAGCACCTTTTTAAATTAAGGCAAGGTTTATACATTGCTTTTTATAATGTAAAACAATTGTGCGTATTCAAGCTCCAAAGTGGTTTACAAGTTGCTCCATGCTGATAGATTATGCTAAATAATAAATAAAGGCCACATTTGTCGTGTGCGTTTCTCGGGCGTTTGAGCGACGCTCGCGCAGCGCGCACGCCGCGAGCGACTGACCACCGAACACTAGCGGGCAGTGAACGAGTGGGCGGAGGGGTAAAAACACGACTCGAGCCCAGCGCGCTCGCCGCGTGCACAGACAAACGCCGCACGCCGGCAAATCGCGACGCTCACGGAGCACGCACGCGGCGCCACAAACGCCCGAGAAACGCGCACGATAAATGTGGGGTCAGCCTAATATTTTGTTTTATTTAGCAAGATGACAATATTCAATTAGCAAGTTCGTACCAATATACCAAATATAATTTCAATATTTTACTTTGTAATAACAGAGTCCGAGGTCCACTAGCTCGCTACTACCGCGCCGCACTACGCTATGTGGGCTGCGCTGATGGTGGCCAGGCCCTAGACTTGCCCGAGAGAAGAGCTTGTGCATTGAGACTGGCCTTAGCTGCCGTGCTCGCACCCTCCGTGTATGACCTAGGAGAACTGGTAAATATTGACAAACAAAATATTTATTATTAAGTGACGTAAATCTAATATACTTGGTTAAAATTACATAAAACTATGCAACTATAAAATAACATCAATAAAAATATAAAATAATATCATCTTGTCAAGATTATCACAAAATTTATCTACACTAATATTATAAAGAGGAAAACTTTGTTTGTATGTATGTTTGTTTGTTTGTTTGTTTGTTTGTTTGTTTGTAATGAATAGGCTCAAAAAGTACTGGACCGATTTCAAAAATTCTTTCACCATTCGAAAGCTACATTATCCACGAGTAACATAGGCTAAATTTTATTTTGGAAAAAAATAGGGTTCCGTAAGATATTTGGGTTTTTCGGACACAAGGTGTAAAAAATCAACCAGAAAAGTTACTTATTTTGCGTACGCTGCATAAACTATAAAAGATAGAACCATAAAATGTTCTAATTAATTGTAGATCTTATAAATATCTACAAAAAAGTCCGCGACACACTATACCTATCTATGTCGAGTGAGGCACAACAACCATTTTTTTATTTAGAAATCTTAAATTTTTTTTGGACTATATTTAAACGCGTTTATTTTACTCATGCTATTAATCCTTATCAAAATAAATTATTTCATCACTAAGTACAGTTTATGTAGATAATATTTGGTCTTTGAATGATTGAAATTGGACGTTTGGTTTTGAAGTTATGGCGAAATTAAAATATTGCGATTTCTGCTGCACGGCCCGTTGCGAAGTGGGTGTCACCAAGGCGGGGGTACGCGTGCGGGGGGGAGTTTAGATAAAAGTATACCCACCTACTTCATTGAGTTTTAGTAGGTACCTATATTAATTTGTTTCTGTTTGTTTTGACTAGATTTCGCCCGTTTTGTTAGAGGTTTAAAGACATTCTGTAGTATTAGTATCAGTATTGTACCCGTGCGAAGCTGGGGCGGGTCGCTAGTTGTTTTATAAAAAGTCCAGAGAAGGCTTTTGCAGAAGCAGTTTTCTTACTGTTCTTGTATTTATTGCAGTTGGCTCACCCCATTTTGGAGTCGCTGCAGGGAACCCCGGACGCCTGGGCTTGTGAGTTGGTCAAAGCTGTGGCGTCTGGTGATATTGTGGCCTTCGAGAAAATCAGGTTTTTACATTACGATTTTTATTGAGTAGTAAAACGTTAAAGTTCCAATGTCTTTTACATTGATGATGGTTCTTCCTTAACCCTAAGTAATGAAATTATCTTTGTACATTTACAGAAACCAAGTTCAAAACCCAGACCTCCAAAGAGCAGACAATGAGCTCCGAAAGAAGATCGCCATTCTTTGTTTAATGGAGGTAAGCTGTTGTTTATGACATTAATTTATTTTCAAAAAATCTACTATAGCAGATCCATAGATTTAACCAGTGACTACTGTCACAAGTTTTATTTATATTTGTCATTGCAGACAAATCAATACTAAAAAGAAGTTAAGAAAAATTATAAAAAAAAAAATTAACAATTAAATTAAAAAAAATATTGATAGATTAAAATAAACAAAATATATGTCTGATCCTATGTTAAACTATGATGTACAGTGTCACTTTTGAGAACTCGTTTTCTATTCACTTGGTTAAGTATTCGGATTTTACAATGGGCGCGATATTCAATAAGTTGGGTCCATAGTATCGTAAACAAATGAGGATGAATGATATTTTTCTGCCGTTAGGGGTCAGACCCAACTGGCACAAAACGGTAATCTGGTGGCGTAAACGGTATCAAAAACGGTCAATAAGAATTTTCGATTCATTTTCTGTTACCGGGCAGCGCTCTGGAGCCCGACGGACCTTGTCGTGTCCAAAAGCTGTTAGATATTACGAATTTAAACTTCATTGGGAGTTCCGCAATTAAATACTGCTAACTCGTGTCGCACAGATGGCGTTCAACCGCTCGTCCGGCCAGCGGCGGCTGACGTTCGCGGAGATCGCGGCGGAGGCGCGCGTGCCGCACGACGAGGTCGAGCTGCTGGTGATGAAGGCGCTGGCCGAGAAGCTGCTGCGGGGGCACATCGACCAGGTGCATATATGTACAGCCTTCAGGGGGCCGAACGGGTTTATACTCCCATTTCAGAAGCAATTTAATGGTTTCTCTAAACCAAAATTAAACTTAAAAAAGACATTGTTCTTCTATTTTAATGTCACATTAATTTGTTGGAAATTAATATTTTTGTTGTTTACATTTAGATAAATAGATCTTAATAACTATATAAAAAACAGTTAAAATTTGATTTTAACAGATTATGCACGAGTATTACTATACTTACGGCGAGCAAACAAGCGGATACTTTTGTACTATATGGCATTTTCCTTTATCCCCATGGATCCCGTGCTCGGCGAGCTGCTCGCGTACCTCGTGTGGGCTCTACGGGAGTTAACATGTCGGTGTTGCAGGTGAAGGAGACCGTGACGGTGAGCTGGGTGCGTGCGCGCGCGCTGGGCCGCGCCGGCGCCGGGCAGCTCGCGCGCCGCCTGACGGACTGGTGCACCGCCGCGCACGCCGCCTCCAACCTGCTGCAGTCCCGCGCGCCTGATCTACTCACGCTGTGAAGTAATACAACTTTGTCACTTTTTATTATTATCGACACTAGAGTATTAACCATCGTCAGGTTGTTTATAATGTTTTAAAATTCCGTGACTTTTTTCACCTGTCCGCCATTTTCAACTCGGCATTCAACGAGATATGTTGAATAGTGGGTGCACTCAAACAAAAGTCAGTAAATTTGTCCTGGGCCATGGGTCATGGCGGACAACAATTTTTTTTTCTCAACACTAAAAGTTTCTGTCAATCGCTTTTTTTCGCCAAACACATTACACAGCCAATGGCTGTGTTCCGCTAACGTTAAATAAGCAAAATGGCGGATTATGTTAGCGGTATTGAAGTTAGCAAATGTGTCCTGGCTCATAATGTTTTTTAAAACAAATAAATAAATCTATTTATCTATCTATCTTTCCTCAGCGCTAGCAAGCTCTAACAAGCGCTTTTTTCCGTGGACCACAGCCAATGTTTCTTTTTTTGAAATGTTAAAGTGACTGGGCCACTGACGGCTTAATATTAAAACGCATTCAAAACTAAGAGCCCTCCTATTCACAGGCTATCGCTGCCAACCGAAATGACAAGGACAGCATGTGACTTGAGCATCACTTAATTTAACTATATTATAATTTAAATAAAATATAATACATGTATTGTGGCCTGATATAATTTTAAACCATTGTAAACCTATTAGTGAATTTGACCTACATATTTAGTTTTGTTTGCAGGTTGCAGTTTGAACAATTACTAACTTCATCCCAGCACTTACAATATTTTATAGAAATAAATACATACTGTCATAAAAATGTTATTTTCCTTTTCCCACGATACATCTGATTCGATAACATGCGGGTGGTCTAGATACGTTGCGGTTTGCAGGCTATTCTCACAATCGATGGTAAGTGATAGTTACGTGTAAATAGTCAAATGGACAAAAGTAACAGAACTATGCGCAAAATAATTTTCAACAAGTTTTTATCGTCACATAATATATTACCTACTTGAAGAAGATTAGTACAAAAAATGTGCATACATAATATTTGCTTACAATTTGCGAACATTACATAGGTGTAGGAACTAAGGATTACCGAGCACACGAAGTATCTAAGATATTGTACTGATCCCGTCACCGTACACGCGAATGTTCGTCAGTCAGGGAGGTAGTAATGTAATGCTCAAAGTCGAATCTATGTCACATAGCACGATAATGCTCCAGGTGAAGTAGCACCTTTAGGCGTTATCACGTCAAAAAACGAATCGTCTGAGGTCTGAGCGACCTCTCAATGTTATAAGAACTATATAAAACGTAGTGATAATAATATTCTCTTTGGAACTCTGAGTTGGAACCAAGGTTGGAACTATAGATAATAATTATACCTATACCTACCTCACACTACGGAAGAGACGCGAGAAAAAATCAGACGCAGACCGGGTAGGGTAAATACGCCAAACGTCGGCCCCCCTCCAATCCTCGGCCGTCTGCACATTTTCAGCTTGCATTCATTCAAAAGGTAATTAAGTGAAAAGCCACTGAAACTGCAAGCTTAGTTCATACTCTTCAAGTGCAAATCGTTACTATACGATTACGTCATTTGCTCTTCGCACACTGGGCGTCAGAAGCGATAGCGCCGTTGAAGCATTGAAGTTCGTAGTCAAAGCAGCTTACTTGCTGTGAATACCGACGATTCGGGGATTGATATTACATCGGTAAGACATTTTTTGATTTTTAGCTTTGCTATCACTAAAAAGATATTTTTACTATATTTTGAGATAGTTTTTTCAACGTTTTGCGTATTGGTTTTAGGGAAAAATAGGGGGCCGCCATTAGAATACCAGTTTCGACTGAAAATCGGAATCTCGGCCGGGGCCGACTTAAGATAAATGCAGTTTGTTTTATAAAGTCCAATACTACGAATTCCATTGTCTTAATAGTAAAATTTATGACGCTTTTATGTTAATAAATCTATTTTACGTTCAATCGCCAAATACCGGCCGGGGTGGTATTAGCTGAATCTCGAGAAATAAGCTATACGAAACAGGGACCGACTTTGGAAATATTAAAGATCGTAATGTCGGCCAGCCTAAGAATCGAGTGCTACCTACAGGCTGATTACTTTTGTATTTTTCATTGTTTGTGTAGGTACTGGGTAGTCATTTTTCAATTTATTTATGAAACTTGCTGTCTCAAAATTGAATTATGTATTAATATAATTTATTAATATTATAATAGGTTACATACTATGCCCGGCCGACATTTGGGAAAAACGCGACCGACCATTGGGCCGGAACGGCCGACTTTAAGGTTTTTTCGTTCTCGACGCATTTAAACCTTAATACTTCTTCCGTTTAGTAGAAAAGTCAACCATATGGCTATAAATATAAAATAGATTTATCAACCTGTCTAAAACCGTATAACAAGCTATCCTTTCGTTGCAAACTGATGGATCCGGAGCAATCTAAATTGAGAAAATCCGTAAGTGGCCGACATTTAGCGTATTTACCCTACCGTAAAAAATATTTTTTTTTGGGATTTTATCCTAGCATTTTATTAAGCGTGGTGTAAATACACATACAATATCTATGCAATATTTCATCTTTCAGGCACTAACCGTTTGGACCACGAAGTATAGATAACAAGGAGTCCGAACGTAATGTTAAAATAATGGTCTCAATTACGGGGACAGATTTTTGCCGGTAGAGCGCGCGACGGTCCGACATGCACTTGTTTGAAATTACGCGGGAAGTTTAAAGTAGCTATTGACAGCTCTGGAAAGATTGAAATCTTATTAATTAAAAGTTTTAGGAAATTCTTAGAAACTGTTCTCGAAAAATAGATACCGTAGAACACGGTAATTGCCTAACGGTAATTTAAAAATAATTGTAATAAATAATAGTATTGGCAACACTCGGTATAATAGTATTGGCAACACGCGGTACTCGTCGGTCTCGCACGCCTAGCGGCAGAAAAGAGAACTAAGATCTGGTCCTATTATTGTGTACATAATTATTATTAAAAAGCCTATACCGTTCGGACTCCTGGTATCTATGCTTCATGGTTTGGACAGTAAACGGAAGACGTACGAACGGACATGACGGAACCCTTAAAAGTATAAAAGAGGGCCTACCTCCCGCCAACACTGCATTGTTTTTATTTTACGCATTGTTTTTATTTATTTTAATTATTTTTTGTTTTTATTTATTATAATTACGAAATGTTTATAAGTAAATAAGTAATAGGTATACCAGAACCAGAATCTCATGGCAAATAGGGAAATAAAATTTTGTAGTGTGCAATACTGGGGAAATTGGATTAAACGATCTTGATACTGGTTAATTTTTAATTATGTCTTTGGTATTATTGAACATGAATTATAATAAGACTGTATGAAGAATGTTCTTATACATCGAGTTAATAATATAGAAAATATGTCATGAAAAATAAATCAATCGTGAATTACTTTATAAACTTTATTTATTACAAATAACATACAATAAAATTGGCAATAGTTTATTTAATGTTGGAATTTCATTCCGAACTGTATAGAACTCGTTTACTTTATTCCTAATCAACTGTAAATCAAAACTATGTTAAGTTGATTTTCTTTTTTCCTCTTCTCCTCCTTTTACCAGGCATGTAAAACAAAGCATCATTCGATGTGCCATCAGCTACGGTTCACCGTATAGTAGGTACTTAGTAGTACTGAAAACACAGATTTAAGATAATTTAAAGAAGTCACAATTATAGATGCTGGCGGGAAAAATTCCGAATCATTCCCGTCGAATACTTCGGAAGTATTCCGAAATATTCCGAAACTTTGGGAATATTTCAACTCAAAAAAAAAAAAACGAGAAAAATTGCGCTTGGAAGTTGTAAACTAATACCCCCTTACTAATAAACGCTGTATAAGCTTTGAATAGTTATACAGTGTTTTGTTCACATCACACAAGTGACATTTTGAATTCGATAGAAGATGACAAAACACTGTGTAACTATTCAAAGCTTATACAGCGTTTATTAGTAAGGGGGTTTATCTTTAGTTGTGTTGTGAGCGGTAGGTATATTTGAGTTTATGGTTGTGACTTGATTACACGTCGCATCATTTAATAAAGTCGTCAGAGCACCTCTTCAATAAAGTCTTCGCTTGGTGGTGATTTGAGGTCAATTGAGGTGTTCCGGCTTTATTGAAGTCGGTTCTATTGGTATAGCTACAATTTACAAAAGTCCAATTAATGAAACCTCTGTATTGTATAACAGTTTAAAAAGTGAATTAATACTTTGACTTATATTGTCAATAATTTTATCTTGATATAATGGAATACATATTCTAATTCGAGCTAGGTAGGTACACGTATTTTTATTTCTCGTCCTTACTTACTACAGGTTCCATCTTTTACTTATTTAAACATTATTTATTTCAACATTTTTTTATGTCACGTATACATATAGTAGGTAGGTACTTAATAATATTGTTCCGAAAACTGCATCAAAATCGGTTCAGCCAAATGCAAGATGATCGCGGACAAACATACATATATACCTACGGTTCAAACTCATAACCTTTTTTAAAGTTGGTTAATAATACCAAAACCTGCCCCTGAGTGTAACAAATACTTTTCTGAAAACCGCATCAAAACGTGTTTGCTTGCAAGGTTTGCCTTTATTGACTGGGCTTAGTAGGTAGGTAGGTTATGTATGATTAATACCTGCCTATGCGACTCGCGAATACTCGCGATGCGTACAGAGCTATAATTGTACATACAAAAAATATCAACATTTACCTAATCAATCCCATTTATAATAAAATAAACATTTATATTTTACTTACGTATGTGCCACTGAACAAATAATTCATTCAACCGCCATACACCATAAACAAACACGTAGGTATATTACTTTGAGTATATAACCACGTATATTACCATTGAATTATTCCGGCGAAATATTCGACGGAAACATTCGATTGCGGGGTACGAATCTTTCTCGCGGGGGGTAGAAAACTTCTCCGGGGAGCATCTCCCTCCCGCACTGCCGTCCCGCTCGTGTAGCAGCGGCCGGCGGGCGACGCATAGAGGGCGGCGCGGCGGCGATCGACGATTGATGCAAAATACGATTTTTCAGCAAAAATAAAAATCTAAATTAAATTCATTTTGAATAATTCTAATTTAAAGAAACTTTCCCAGAAGTATTCCGGAATTATTTGGAATTTTTCAGAAGTTTTGCAACTATAGTCACAATAAGTAATGGTCGCGCAACGAATTAAGATCTTTATACAAAAGTAGAGGGGGTATGCGCAGAAGTCAGTTTTTGGGTGTGTTTGGCGGTAGCGGGCTCGGGCGGGGAGGTGTGGATGCGCCGAACGCATGCCGAACGTGGCTGCCGACACGCTATTGGTACGTTAGTAATATATATTTTTTGCTATTGGTCACATGCGCGAACCATCCCCTCCACTTTCACTGAGCGCTCATAAACCGTTGCGCGACCTGTACCTAAGAAAATATTATAAAAGTATAAAAACTAAAAGTATCAAAACAACTCACTCTAACTTACCGGTCAACTCTACCACGAGCTTTAAATTAAAAGACTGAGTTCGATTTACACCTTCTTCTTCCTGTATTTTACGATAGACATTGAAAACAATATTTCTCGCTTGAGATCGAATAGGGGATCGGTCTACATCTGAAATATTTAGTTTCATTAATATATTCAGAAACATTGAGGCATTACTACTTGGTAAATGTAAAAAAATATATTATTTTATGTGTAGTTTACTAATAAAATACATTTAAAAAGTACCAAAATTTTTTTTTTTGCGAAATTGGTAAACAAAACCTACATCATTAGTTTACTCACATCATATACAAAAACATTCATTATGGTAAGTATGAACTTAAACGCACAAATATCGGAGATATTTACAAATATATTCCTGCGGCCATATACTTCATATACTATAACCTACAAATGACGTCATTTGTAGGTCGACTTTAGTATGGAGCGTTTTTAGGAGGCTCGCGAAATTTTTTATACAAATCGCTGTACCTTTGAAAATATTGACTTTTGATATACGGTTTCTTCTGAGAAGTTACTCATATTTAAGAGTACTATTCATTTATGCAATAAAAAAAATTTAGTCCGATTGCCTATTGCCTTTTTCGGAATTTTCACAAAAACAACAAATTCTAAGAACGTGAATATAATCACAAAATTTTAGCAGCGGTTGACAGATCACGTACTTTGATTTGACGGGTCATATAGAAGTGTTTGGGAATTGGGTCACACTTGCAGTGGCCATAATATGAAAATCACATTTTTCCATTTTTTCAAATGCCATGAGATTCTAGTACACCTATAGGTACATAACTTGAAACGTATTTCAATTTAATAAGTAATAGGTGTACCAGAATCTCATGGCATTTAAAAAAAAAATGATTTTCTTAATTAAGGCAATGTCAAGTGTGACCCGTCAAATCAAAGTACGTGATCTGTCAACCGCTGCAAAAATTTTGTGATTATGTTCTTGGAATTTGTTGTTTTTGTGAAAATGCCGAAAAAGGCAATTCGATCTCAAGCGAGAAATATTGTTTTCAATGTCTATCGTAAAATACAGGAAGAAGAAGGTGTAAATCGTACTCAATCTTATAAGTAATTTACACTCTCGCGTGAGTGGCGAGGCGAGGCCCGCAGTGAGTCGGCGAGTGTGTAAACGGGCGTTCGTTCCTCGCCTCGCCACTCACGACGCTCGCGTCCGGAGCGGTTTTTTGGGCACGAGTAAAAGGACCTCGCAACGAGTATGAGCGGGTGTTCACATTCTCGCGTTCGCTTGACGCTTCAGTCTGTTGCTAGTTCTCATGCGTAACGGTTGTTTCTCTCGCACGCGAAATAATACGTTTCTAAGAACTTTTTCAAAAAGAATAATATATAGGCTACTTGACTCAAATATTTAATTTCATACATTAAGGGAGTATTTCATTTAGTAGGTACTTGGCTTAGGAAAACGTATTCTAATGATATCATAAATTAAAAACTTAAGATTGATAAATAAAGTTGATATATAAAATATGTATTTTTATTTTTTAATTTCTACTGATAGAAACACCGAAGTAACAGACAACTGCATAACAACAACTTAACGCATTACGAGAGTGTAAGTACCCACTCGTAGGCGCGACGTGCGAGGTGTGGAACGAGGCGAAGTGCGAAGCGAGTTGCGAGGCGAGAGTATAAATCTTATATTATAACTATAGGTCTACCAGAATCTGATGGCATTTTAAAAAAAATAAAAAATGTGATTTTCATATGGCAATGTCAAGTATGACCCGTCAAATCAAAGTACGTGATCTGTCAACCGCTGCTAAAATTTTGTGATTATGTTCTTGGAATTTGTTGTTTTTGTGAAAATATCCAAAAAGGCAATTCGATCTCAAGCGAGAAATATTGTTTTCTATGTCTATAGTAAAATACAGAAAGAAGAAGGTGTAAATCGAACTCAATCTTATAATTTAAAGCTCGTGGTAGAGTTGACTGGTAAGTTAGAGTGAGTTGTTTTGATACTTTTAGTTTTTTTATATTTCCTTAGGTAATTATTGTGACTTCTTTAAAGGTGTTTCCAGTATTGATATAAGGTGAATCGTAGCTGATGGCACATCGAATGATGGTTTGTTTTCCATGCCTGGTAAAAGGAAGAGAGGAGGAAAAAAGAAAATCAACATAAGACAGTTTCGATTTAGAGTTGATTAGGAATGAAGTAAACGAGTTCTATACTGTTCGGAAGGAAATTCCAACATTAAATAAACTGTTTCCAATTTAATTGTATGTTATTCGTAATAAATAAGTATATAAAGTAATTCACGATTGATTTATTTTTCATAACATATTTTCTATATTATTAACCTCTTATTATAATATCATTTCTATATACATGGGTATAAGGACTTTATTCGTACAGTCTTATTATAATTCATGTTTAAAATTACTAAATATATAATTAAAATTTAATCAGTATCAAGATCGTTAAATCCAATTTCCCCAGTATTGCACACTACAAAATTTTATTTCCCTATTTGCCATGAGATTCTGGTACACCTATAGCTGACCCAACAAACGTTGTTTTGCGGTTGTATGTATTTTTTAATGCCACATTATAAAAAATAAAAACAAAAAATTCCGTCCAAAATTAAAAAAAAAAAATTAAGGGTGAACAACCCTTATTACTTAGGGTTATGAAAAATAGATGTTGGCCGATTCTCAGACCTACTCAATATGCTCCCAAAATTTCATGAGAATCGGTCAAGCTGTTTCGGAGGAGAACGGGAACGAACATTGTGACACGAGAATTTTATATATAAGATTTAAAGCTCGTGGTAGAGTTGACCGGTAAGTTAGAGTGAGTTGTTTTGATACTTTTAGTTTTTTTATATTTTCTTAGGTAGGTACTTATTGTGACTTCTTTAAATTGTCTTTAAATCTGTGTTTTCAGAACTACTAAGTACTATAATATGGTGAATCGTAGCTGCTGGCACATCGAATGATGGTTTGTTTTCCATGCCTGGTAAAAGGAGAAAAGGAGGAAAAAAGAAAATCAACATAAGACAGTTTCGATTTACAGTTGATTAAGAATAAAGTAAACGAGTTCTATACAGTTCGGCAGGAAATTACAACATTAATAAATAAACTATTGCCAATTTTATTGTATGTTATTTGTAAATATGTAAAGTAATTCACGATTGATTTATTTTTCATGGCATATTTTCTATATTATTAACCCGATGTATAAGAACATTCTTTATACAGTCTTATTATAATTCATGTTCAATAATACATAATTAAAAATTAAGCAGTATCAAGATCGTTTAATCCAATTTCCCCAGTATTGCACACTACAAAATTTTATTTCCCTATTTCCCATGAGATTCTGGTACACTGGTCTATACATACGATAAATGCGACGTCATCGTCACTCCCGCGATGTTAACTTAGTTGAGGTTTTAAACTTGAGTCAACGGGCATATTTATTAATTTCAAAATACATTGAAGGAGCCTTAGGATACCTTTTACTTGGCCTAGGAAAACGTATTATAGCGATATCATAACTTAAAAACTTCAGATTGTTTAATAATACTTACGTATTTTTGTTTTTTAATTTCTACTGATGAAAACACCCGAAGAAACTTCCGGAAAGGATGTGACGACACAAACACACTAAATACATACGTAGAAGTGAAACGGAACGTGTTTTTGTAAATAGTTCATGACATCTTATAAATTCATTATTCATGAATTTTGTTTCCTCTAATTCCATGCTATATTGAAAAAAAATTGAAAGAAACAAAATGGTTCTACTGTATTCTTTTCCATGTTTGTTCTAAAATTCTTAACTTTATAATTACTAAATTTATTTGATTATTCCTATGTCTATGATAGGCTGGGACTATATGCACCGGAATCCGGAGGGCCGTAGAGGATTCTGATCATTGAAAATAGAATTTTGTACTATTACAATAGAGTTAAAAATCAAACACATGAGTGAGTGAGTTAAACGTTAATGTCATATAATATGACAGCTCGACACCTGACACTTCTATTTTCAACTCTATTGTATTAGCGCCGAGTTCTATTTCCAATGATCAGAATTCTCTACGGCCTTCCGGATTACGATGCGTATAGTCCCAGCCTTAGGTTTCAAAATAATGTATTTTTTTGTGCAATGAAACAAATATGAAGCATTTAGGACATAATATTTTTATTTTTTACTAAACTTAATGAAATTCTTAAAAATTACAATCATATAAAATAATGCATCTGCCCTGTTAAATTGATTTAAAACAAATAATATGTTACATACAATTTCCTCCAATATTTATAGTAAAAATTTATGGATACATGATATGGTGAAATTAAAGGTATTGCTGACAACCCCAAGCTACTAACTAGTTTTGCCTCGCTGTTGCAAATGGCGGTCGTGTGACGGGTGAATGCTTGCCGTCAAAATGCATTCGCGATGATAACAAGTTTTAAAAGTTGTCTAGAGCCTAAAATATTTATGCGTTTTTCGCAGTAAACGGTAAGTAACCTAGAATGAATTACTTATTTGCAACAATTACGTAATGCTTTATGTTTTTGTTGAGACCTCGGATCGTTTTCTATCTCGCTCTTTTTGTTGTGATCCGCTGTCATTATTTACATTTCACGACCTATATGCGTCCCGCTCTCGCACAGTTTTCTTGCAATAGGATTTTCATTTTTTCGTTCAGCGCGACCGAGACCACGGGAGGAAATCGGGGGCCTTATGGAAAAATATGAACAATTGTGCTCTTAAAAATTATTGATTTTTCATAGTTAAAAATATATTAATTGCATACGTGATGTGGTATCGTCCGGCTGCTATTTCGAGTGAGTATATACGTTTGTTATATTGGTGTAATCGCTGGAGGTTGCGGTCTTGAAGTGACATTTTTCAGTGCGCGATATTATTTACGAGGCTCGACCATTTTACGTTTCATTTCTATAGCGCGATGCGAAGACTCTCGGACCTCGGTGTGTCTAAACATAGACTCAAGTAATTGTTTAAATATTGATTTTATGGGGTACTTCCATGTGTGAGTCAGGCGCTCGAGCCGCGGCACGATGTTTATAACATTACTTGGGGCCTGTATACTATTTTGGGATCAGACCAAATGTTTTTGTGCTCATGACTTATCCATTAGGTTTAAGCATTAGGTATCCCCTCGCAGACGAGTGCGCACGATATTATTCTAGTGATTTCTGGAGGTTTTCCTCGAAATAATTTGGTTTTGATGATAAAAAAACTTTATTCGCTAGTGGTCAAGTTATCGTGGCTATTATCAGTGAGTGAGCGCTTAGCATTGTGAGGTACTTAGGTATGTAAAATCTGTGATAAACGCGGAGGTCAGTTTTTATATGCATGTTTTATTAGTGTATTATTTCTGTGCAGTTTATGAACATATTATATTCGGCTTGTCTAAGTGAAAAACCAACATGCCTAGTTACTTATAGAATGATTCTTGTATTATTAAATTGCGTACAAACTTAAGTCTAAAATGAACCTGCAATAAATGCATACTGATATTTTAAGACCATACAGCACAATCTAATAAGAAAGTAATTAATGGTATCAGTGGAGACCATTGCCGTCACGCCGCTGGGCTGTCAACAACTGAAACGTCGCTCGTGCTGGTCTATAATGTGTCGTACCACCAGCAATGCTGCAGACGAGAAATAGATGCCACATAATTTTGTTTAAAGACACGATTACCTAGTGGTCCTCTCTGAAGAGCCTTTACAGTTTACATACGTGTTGAACCGAAGAGCGACGCTCCAAGAAGAAAAAAGTTAAAGATTCATCCCAAAGTGCAGGCAATTTGGGATGAATCTCTAGCTAGATTGTGTTACACCTATCTCGCGTAGATAGAGTAACAGTGGGAGTGAAAATGATACAAGATTGCAACTACATATATTATTAACTAGATGTTGTCGTCTTCTTGCGCGCAAAAGTTAATTTCGCAGAAACCGTACATTTTTCCGCGATAAAAAGTACCTAGCCTATGTCCTTCCCCATGGTCTACTCTACATCTGTGCCAAATTTCATCAAAATTGGTCTAGTAGTTTCGTAGCCTATTCAATGCAAACAAACAAACAAACTTTTCCTCCTTAATATATTAGTGTAGCAGTAATATAGATTACATTGGTCAATGTGTCTTACAATTCAAGGCTGGTTATGAGTAAGTACCCAGCCCAACTAGGTAGGCCACTTCAACAGCGATCCACGTCATTCGCAGTCTCATAACAAAACAATGTTCCCAGACTTCCTCGTTATCTGGCGATGAATATGATACCGTTATCGCTATCTCACTTATCGCCCACGAGCTGAGAAGGGTTGAGCAATTCCCCAATTCCTGACTCATACAGCATACTAGGCCTTAGCAATGTAAGTCAGAGCAATTACCCAATTCCTGACTCACAGCAGGGCCTAGCAATGTCAGAGCAATCCCCCAATTCCTTACTCATTCTAGGTTCTAGCAATTTAAGTCAGAGCAATTCCCTAATTCCTGACTCATAGCAGGGCCCAGCAATATAAGTCAGCAATTCCCCAATTCCTGACTCATAGCAGGTCTCAGCAATACAAGTCAGGTATATACCACTACTGATAAAATACTGCGGCCGGAACCCCGAAATTCGCAACAAAAACAAAATTTGTAGGTACACAATATTGAACACAATGTTTTGTTTAGCTGACCTGAGTTGTGAATGTTATAAAGTGAAAAAACACCATTGAAAGCAATTTCTTTTTTATAATAACATACGTGGAAAATCTGAAGGATGACGCTCAACTACAAAGAAGGCGCTCAAACTTTACACCTCATTAATTTCGTCATCAAAATACCGATTGAAAATACTTGAAGTCGGTTGCAAATAACATGCAATAAACTAACAACAACCAATTTCGCAACCGTTACCGAGATAGTTGCGACTTGCGACTCGGTTACTGAACCAGATTTTTCCAACTTTAAAGGAAATTATATTCACGTTGGTTCGGGAGGGAAAATCTTTGAACTCTTTAAGCTTTATATTTATTCAGTAAGCATAAAGATGCTTTAACAAACAAATATGAATTTGTAACCTTGAAGCATCAAGTCCATAAAATTTCCCATCAACGTAGAGTTGTATAAATTAACCCTCACAGTCACGGCTCATATCGACCATATTCAAAACATACAGAGGCCCTCTAAAACAGACCCAATAATGTACATTTAAAACAGACCCAATAAAGCACAGACATTTAAAACAGTAGCCGTGAAGAGTAAAAACACCCCGGAGCGGAGGGGGTCCGGGCGTCGACCCTAGGGGCTCGCCCGAAATAGACG
The DNA here is from genome assembly GCA_905404095.1 of Glaucopsyche alexis. Taxonomy (NCBI): domain Eukaryota; kingdom Metazoa; phylum Arthropoda; class Insecta; order Lepidoptera; family Lycaenidae; genus Glaucopsyche; species Glaucopsyche alexis. Next base: position 30,010,303 of record FR990048.1, read on the forward strand.
CCGCGAGGGTCCGCGCCCGGCTATATTAGGGACTCGTGAGGCCACGCGACGTGCGTCATACACCTAACACCATACACTGCAGACATGTTTTATTAGCTTCAGCAACCGAAAGGCCTGATGACATTTCTTGGGACTACGCACTGCATTATGGACATTCAGACACAATTTTAATTGCTCGGTGCCCGAATAAATTCCCAAGTTGACATTTCCAAATCGATCCAAACATGGGATTTCATTAAGATACATGTCTATCGTGTTCAGACTTATGAAGTGCAAAAATAAGTTGCATTACCTGAGATCTTGGAAGTTAAAGATGTGGTCCCTTCCCATCTCCTTTACGTTGTCCGTACTCTACCGCGTTCTTGATCATGTAAACATTGCACTGTGGTCTGTGCAGTGTACGGGCAATTGATTGTAAATCATAAATGTAGAGCATGCTGGTGTTTAGGTGTACCAGAATCTCATGGCAAATAGGGAAAAAAAAAAATTGTAGTGTGCAATACTGGGGAAATTGGATTAAACGATCTTGATACTGGTTAATATTTAATTATGTCTTTAGTATTATTGAACATGAATTATAATAAGACTGTATGAAGAATGTTCGGTGTATAATATAGAAAACTAGCTTTTGCCCGCGGCTTCGCCCGCGTGGAATAGTGTTCTTGGAGAAAAAACTACTTCGGCGAATAATTCTCTACCTACTTACAGCAACATACTACTGATACAATATTGAACATGTTTCTAGGTTTGCCCAATGCAAATTGTTAAAAATGGGACCCTATCACCTCGATACGACATGCGCGACCACTTGATAATATACTTACATAATATTATATTTACTTATCGCACTTGAATATAAATTTTACCATAATCTTATAATATCTTAAAGACTATTATTTTAAAAACTCGCATCAAAATCCGTTGCGTAGTTTTAAAGATTTATGCATACATAGGGACAGACAAAAAAGGGACTTTGTTTTATACTATGTAATATAATGATATTTCATGAAAAATAAATCAATCGTGAATTACTTTATATACTTATTTATTACGAATAACATACAATTAAATTGGCAACAGTTTATTTAATGTTGGAATTTCCTTCCGAACTGTATAGAACTCGTTTACTTTATTCCTAATCAACTAAGTATAAATCGAAACTGTCTTATGTTGATTTTCTTTTTTCCTCCTCTCCTCCTTTTACCAGGCATGTAAAACAAACCATCATTCGATGTGCCATCAGCTACGATTCACCTTATAGTAGTACTGGAAACACATTTAAAGAAGTCACAATAATTACCTAAGAAAATATAAAAAAACTAAAAGTATCAAAACAACTCACTCTAACTTACCGGTCAACTCTACCACGAACTTTAAATTATAAGATTGAGTTCGATTTATACCTTCTTCTTTCTGTATTTTACTATAGACATAGAAAACAATATTTCTCGCTTGAGATCGAATTGCCTTTTTGGATATTTTCACAAAAACAAACAAATTCCAAGAACATAATCACAAAATTTTAGCAGCGGTTGACAGATCACGTACTTTGATTTGACGGGTCATACTTGACATTGCCATATGAAAATCACATTTTTTATTTTTTTTAAAATGCCATCAGATTCTGGTAGAGCTATAGATATTATTTTATTTTAAATATTCTGTGTGTCGCAAAAGCCATATTCCTATGGTTCGATTCTTGTACATAAATCAATTTGGTAATGTCGATCAATTTAATGGTAGTGGTAGTAAAATTTTCGTTAAATAGTAACTTTATGTTAAATTATTAAACTTTGATCCTTCTTGTCGATTTTCGATCCGAAATTGACATTATTATTTCCAGGCTTCGAAATTTTTTCCATATTTCCAACCTTTACATTCGGGAATTCACTTCGAATAGCCGTTAGATTAAATATGAATCAGATATGTATAGTAGTGTTTCTTTTGCAACATTTTCGGGGGGTATCCTTGAAAAATTTGGCGGCAAGTTGCCTACGTGCCGGGCCCTTAGAAGCATGACAAATTGGGCAGTTTTTTTATTGTTAACTTTATTGGTTTAGTTACGAGTTGCTCCAACTTGGTAGGTAATAAAATGCCCATACTTTTAGTTAAGTTTATATCTAGAGATGCAGTGCAGCGAGTGCAAGGTCTCCCCATTAGGGTCCGTCGGGCCCCGCTCGTCTGCTATCGATTTTTTATGAGCTGTCCTTTTTTGTTTTGTTTTAATGACATTGTCGCGCCGTCTCGCTCCCTCATAAAGCTTTTAGGCGATAATTTTTCCAGACGCTAGAATTCGTTGTATATTTAAGGTCTTAAGTCATAACTCGGAACCGCTAAAGTTTACCCTTAGATCTTATAAGTTTACCTTATGGAATTTTAGTGTCCAAGACAGGGATTGATAAAAAGACTTTTCTTCTTGCTAGCTATTATGGGCTCCGTATTTCGTAATTCTAATGTCAGTAGTCACTACATGTACACTACGGCCGCTGTATCTTGACGGGTCTGAACATAGGCTCTGCGAACTTTAGCGCGTGTACAACTCGTGAAGAAAACTGTTATTGTATTATTTTTATATACCTATGTACTAATAAAATTCCCTAATACAGTTGACCAATTAGTACAAATAAAATAAATACGAAAACACTTAGAAACAGATATTGCGCAACCTTCTGCGCGAAGTTCAGACTCGCCAAGATACATCGGCCGTATTGTATTTTAGTTGGGATTGTCGCATGTGTTTAATTTAATCATAGAGTCAGTGATAGTTTATGTCTCAGGTTGAGACGAAGATTAGTTTTATTTTGTTTGAATTCTCTTCCGAATATGATATTTGCTACTTGTACGTCAACTGAAGATTATGGTCATAGAGTCTTCTGAGTCTGACTGATTCAATTTGTATTGCTGAATATTATGGTAAAGAATTACCACCATCCACGGAGACATACATATTGCAATACAAAAAAAATATAGAGTTGTTAAAGTTGAAATTTTCAAGATCCTTGACGGTTGCCACCTTTTAACGCCTATTTTTGATTGGCGCCTCCGTGGTCCAGTGGTTTAAGAGCTTGGCTCTCGACTCCGTAGGTCGTGGGTTCGATACACGCGTTGGAACTGTCAAGTCTGGTTAGGACAGTGCAGGCTGATCACCTGATTGTCTCACAAGAAAGCTTACAATCATAAGACGCTTACGAGAGTAAAAGAAGAGAGAGTCTTCTTGTATACACTTGAGCACTATAAAAATGACTCCTGCTTAGCTGATCTGGCTTTAATTAATCTGACTTGCTTTGAAGAGTTCCTCCCATTTTAAACTTATTTTTTTCTGTTTCAGGTATTTAAAAGCGAATCCAGATAAGCAAGCCCTCACTAATTGTATTTTTATCTAGTCTTAAAGTTTCTACTTGATATAAAATATTGTTGTACTTAAATATATATACTTATTGTATTTGAACTGTGATAAACTTTTGGACTGTGCAATTTTATACAAGAAGAACTGAGTTAGTTTGGCCAAAGATATGTTATAAGCACCCACTACAAGATGGCGCTACCCCCGCAACAGTTCTGCGTGAGATGGAACTCCTACCATACAAATTTGCAGGTTGGTTAGCTACAATCTGCCACACACAAGGAATTTGTAAGTATTATAATATATAATACTTACAAATTCCTTGGCCACACAACACTACTAAAAGGCCACTTTAGGTGTTTCATATTATGTTTCATATATCGCACCTACGGTGCTATAACGTCACTTATGTATCTAACGTATTTTTTCAGGAGAAGCGTTTGAAAATTGAACATCCTATTAAATTGTATAGTATTACTCGACTAAAAAACTAAGTTGATAATATTGAAAATAAACTATTAAACCTTACTTTAACATAAAAGCAAACATTTCACTGTTTACTATTATGAAGATATAGACGTCTAAAAATTACAACCCTCGCAGAAGTGACGTTATGGGTCTAGAAAATAATTTATCGGTCAATTATGTCAAAGCAAATAAAACACGTCATCATGCATTTCTAAAATTATTTATTCAAATAACAAAAAAAAAGTAACAAAATTTCTGAATTCTAAATAGTAACTTTTATACTAATCAGACTTTTTAATGGCAGATTATCTTCTTACTATCTAAACTTGAACAATCGTCCCTATTCCAAATTAACCAGGGGGTTAATTTGGAATTGGGAATCGTTCAACATCTTCGTAATTGCAATTATCCATAGAACTTAACTATTGATTAATCTATGAATCACAGTCATTGTACCCTTATTTAAATATAATGAATAAATGAATCAACAGTAGGTATCACATACCAATTCACTTATCCTAGACATACATACATACATATAATCACGCCTTTTTCCCGTAAAGGGGTAGGCAGAGACCACTTTTGCCACTTGCTACGATCCTCACATACTCGTTTCGCTTCGTTCACTTTCATTCTTACCATCCATTCCTCCTCTTACATTCAACATAGCGAAGCGGCTCTCCATGGTCCACTTTTCACCTCCGCGAGAAACGAGACGTGATGGGTGGTGAACCACATCGCCGCCATTTTGGATAATTAAATTATTTTTATTATTATCCATTGCGTTTCCACGGATTGGTAGAGAGGGTAGGAATAGGGAAAGGGAAGGATAGGTGGTGTGGAAAGGAAGATTGATAAGTTGGAGTGGGAAATAGGAAATGTAGGATATTACCGCCCAGGAGGGCAAGGGATAGGACAGTAATAGCTAGGGAAGCCGGGGTCGCGTACCCGTATACTATACCACAACTACCGGACAGGTAAGTTGGGATGAGTACCCCATGACATACTTCCCATCCTAGACCTACTAAAAAATAACTGTTTACTTTAAACTTAGAATCACAGGCTTGGTAAAGCTTAAGGTAAAATACAAAAATTAAATTAAATAATTATAAAAACTTTCATAGTATCTTGGCACAAGATTAGCTTCCAATAATTGCAATAAATCACGCTTTTTACGTTCTGAAATTGGTATTTTGTTGTTGTAAGCTTGCTTCAATGTAATTTCGTCTATTTTGCGATTGCCTCTATTGCCGCGTAATTTTTTGGGTTGAAGAATAGCTTTTGCTTCCTCCCAATTATCCGTTTTGTATGTGGTTCGATAATGCTAATTTTCAGAATTTTTGCTAAAAAAAAAAATACAAAATAATGATAATATAGGTGCTCAATAAAAAAATATGATAACGATAAATTATTGACTGATTTTTTTATATCAAAAACAATAATCCTACTATACTGGAGCAATATCGTCACAAGAGTTAATATAACGTTAAACTTTACACCATGAAATACAAATATTGGGGAAACAACGTCATTACTTCACTACCTCACTACACAAGTGTCGTTATTGCTCCAAAAACATAAAAAATAATTGTCACAATTACCTTAGTAACGTTGTAGCTCCAGAAGACAACTACTCGTGCGGGGGGCCGCGCGCAACTGAACGATGCAACGTTGTTTCTCCCAGTGCCGTCCAGATTCGCGCCAAAACCGAACGACACTAATGCCCTCACGTGGACAGTTTGCGTACTACACAAATGACAATAACGCACCAAGTAAAGCGGTGGATTTGGAGTATTTTCTCATAATCACTTAAGTTTTGAAAAAAATTGCATAAGTGACATTATTGCACCGTAGGTGCGATATTTTGACAGTTAAAAAAATAATTTTGACAGTGGCGCACATAATATGAATTGCATATTCATCTAATGTGCACCTAAAGTGGTCTCAGTCACCATAATATATATAGTATCGAAGTAGTAGATATTCAGACTCTACCATATTTGTTTTTTAATCCTTATTATCTCACTACTGGGAAAACGCTATCCATTTTTTACCCAACTACGGCGAAGCCAAAAGGAAGGGTAGTGGCCTTGGCAGTTTGTGTGTATGTATATTTGTTCCACCTTAGCGCCTTAACTACTGGTCCGATTTTAATAAATGAGGTGTCAATAGATTCGTAATGACAGCCCGGGTAACATAGGCTATAGGTATATTTTTGTAGTCGAATTATAGTGGAATCGCCATCTAAAGCCAATATAATGTTAGCCCAATTTTTCATTGCGCTAAATATTATGCTAGCCGCTATGTAAGTATGAATATGTTAGCCGCTAACATAATACTTACATTCTATTGGCTTAAGATGGCGAAACGTAATACTTCTTTTAATCATTTTCTAGTATAGGCTCAATAATGTATTCAAATAGGGGTTGCCAATTTGCGATATTGATAAGCATCTTCAAGTGTAACAATTACATGACAGATAATAATAATAATGCATCTTGTCATGCTCCAAGTAAAGATCATGTTTCATGACGCATATATTACGAATACGCTAAAACATCAACAACATACTGCACAATGCTTTTGAGGTTTGAGCGAAATGTTCATTAGAGGTCATTAGGAGTATTGTCTGACTCGCGTGGAGCGACTAGCGAGTAGTGACGCTGCGGTCACGTCGAGGTCTACTACTGTGACGATTAGACTACAGCTCTACCACGCGTTCTTTATTCCAAACTGAAAAAATTCTGCGAACCATACAGTGAGGCCGATCTAAACTCGCTGTGTAATTAAACAGTTTCACGCACACATATGAAGTGAAACTACGCCTAATACCTTGGAAGGCGACGTGTCGCGGTGTGTGAATTTTAATGTATGAAGTGCGCTCTACATACATAGAAAACTAGCCTCATTTTATGTTTCACAAAGTTCTGTCTTAACTTTTTTTTTAACTAATATGTGTGTTCAATATAATGAAATATCAGAGGGAAAATATTCGTAATTATCATCGGTTAAATCTCGGTTGGATTTTCAGACTGTTTCGCTCGCACGAGCACGATTTCACGCATATGCGAATGAGTCAGCGCGTTCACCGAACCGAGATTATATCGAAAATAGTAAAAGAGAATTTGGACTAGACAACTTAGTAGTAACCTGAAGCTTACCAGTCATGTCTCTAAAGTTCTGTAAACTGACCACGTGATCGTGTTTTCTGTTGTGTACGTGTTTGACGTGGGTTGCGCGTGCGCAGGCGGTGTTTCCGCGTCTGCTGCTGACGGAGCAGTTCGCGGACGTGACGCTGGCGTGCGAGGCGCGGCAGCTGCGGTGCCACAAGCTCGTGCTGTCCGCCTGCTCCGCCTACCTCGAGCGGCTGCTGCTCAACAACCCGTGCGACCACCCCATCGTGCTCATGCGGGACATGAGGTACGTCACGTGCCGACAACGGCACAGTAGACTATATACGTATAAACCAAAGATTTCAACTCAAGATAGGCTATCACGTACATATTTTAGCAGAAAAAAAAATCATACAAGAAAAAGTGACGCCATCTTGGTTTTCACCATAACTCAAATGTCAGCCATCTTGTTTTCACCATACTTCGAATTTCAAAATGGCCCCAAAAATTTAAAATTTGGGGCCAATTTACTGGAGACACTTTTTGCCTCAACATGCCTCGTCTATAATGTACGTCTATGGTATAAACAATAAACATTGCTAGTGATGACAGCTATATCGCCCTATATCTTTTGACGCGATTGTGCCAGGTGGGCTGTTAGACCTAAAGATATACCACCTTACTAATAAAAATATTTACCCAGTGGATAAGCAATAGAAATACAATGTTTTGTCCTTGTCTGTCAAGCGATTTTTCCAACGTATAAAACAAGGACAAATCAATGTATTCCTTATCCACTGGATAAATATTTTAATCAGTAAGCGGGATATAGTGTCCACGAGCAATAACATTAAAAATATATTTGACACCTAAATCATGCACTATCAAGCTTCTTGCTATCAATATTCCGTAGAAATATAAGTTTATAATATATAGATGATGTTACTACACGTCTGTATCAACATTGTTTATGTAGCCTACTACACCTATATTTACTGCAGTATCGCACGTCACGGATACATGTCTCTGTTCTATGTTTGCAGGTTCAGCGAGATGCAGGCGCTGGTGGACTTCATGTACAAGGGCGAGGTGAACGTCACGCAGGAGGAGCTGCCCAGCCTGCTCAAGTCCGCGGAGGCGCTGCAGATTAGAGGTATGGAGGAATAGAGGATTAGAGATTAGAGGCCGCTGTCCCCATGGAAACTACCCTGGTCCCTGAACAGCCTGTTATGTAATAAATAATTTTATATATTTAATAATCTGGTCTACTGACCAGACTATTCACGACTGAACTACCGACTACTGATGTCATACCCTTGTTGAACAGTAGTTCAGTTGTAATAAATTTAAATTAAATGTCTACTTTGCATTGTTTTAGAATCCGTTGAAATATTATGCGTTTTTCATTGTATAATTAATTCATGCCCACATTTATTTTCTTCGAGTATTCTACTGATGTATGGACTAACTAAGCTGCAATACATTTCCAGGTCTGTGTTCGAGCGAGCCTGGTGGTCTGCCGTCCGAGGTGAAGACGGAGCAGAAGGACTTCGCGCTCGCCAGCGACGCGCTCGTGGCGCACGCGCATAACGACGGTGAGCACGCACTGCATCCACTCGCACACGGACACGCGTCACGCACCACGCGTGTATACGCATCACATCTGTGTTCCTGGGTCATGGATGTGTATTAAATATGTGTATAATATAATAAAAATCTTAAATATGTGTATAGTATACAAGTATTAAATATATTTCCGTTGTCTGGTACCCGCAACACAAGTTCTTCGAGAACTTACCACGGGACCAGATTGACGTGGTGTGAAGTGTCCATAGATATTATAATTATCAACACACAAAACTAACACGTGTCTAAAAAGCGAATATAAAATTAATCGGAACCAAAATTAAAAATATATATTAAATTGAATTCCAGTTCAAAACCAAAGCCAGCCGAAACCGATAACGACGAGCACAGTGACGAACGGGCCCAAGAAGCGCAAGTCGGAGGAGCGAGACAGGGAGAGAGACAGGGAGCGAGCGCACGAGGTGAAGGAGGAGACGGTGGAGGAGGACGGGCTGTACTACGGCGAGCTCGACCACGACCAGCTGGAGTACCACGAGGTAAGTGTGTGGGTGCGAACGGGACGGGGAGAGGGAGAGGGAGCGAGTGCACGTGGGGAAGGAGACTCTGTAGGACGACGGGTTGTAACTTGTAATACGGCGAGCTCGACATTGATCGGCTCGAGTATAGTGGGATGCAAATATGAGAATAGGATCGAGTCGGCGCCATATTGTTTCGAATTTATACTGATAAGTTAGTTAAATTTATGTTCAGATAATTAATTACTATGTAATGTTTTTATTTAAATTCGATGCAAGACTATTAATATTTATATGCACATATTTTTTTTCTGAAAATCGCACTTTTCAAGTGATATTTGACAGAAAAAGGTCACTGACGTTCCTATTCTCATTTGAAACGCGTTATACCACGAGGTCGGTATGTGTGTCGGTAAGTGGGACGGGGAGAGGGAGCGGGAGCGAGCGCACGAGGTTAAGGAGGAGAGCATGGACAGGGTAAACTACCCTGTTGTTGGCATTTTACTCGGCCCTCGGTTTTTACGCTAAATAAATAGGTAAATGACCCAGCACATATAGCACCTGATTTGGCCCCAACGCTATTTTTAGTTTGTCCTCCTTTGATTTTAATAAAAAAAAGTACACGTTCATTGTTTAATTTTGCAGGACGAGGAAAGCGGCAAACCTGGCGGCAGCCTGGGGCAAACTTCAGGTAGGTCACCGTAATGTTAAACACCAACGCGACTTCAGTACCGTTTCATCAAAGCCCACCACACCAAGTTACTTCTCAGCCTGTGGCAGTTGGCCTTTTAATTATTTGGATAATCTTTTTTAAATGAAAATAAATCGTCTTAAGCATTGTTTTCTTTTAGAAAACATTCCAATTTTATGATTCGAAAATATTCACTGCTAAAATGCATTTGTGCAAGATATAAAAAAGTTAATAATATTATGCTATTTCTTTTTTTTTTATAATCCGCGGCTCGGAAACGGTATTTTGTTTGTATTATGTGCCGCGAAATGGCCTGAAATTATTTTACTAAATAACAAGCTAGAGTGATTAAAATTTTACAAATGACGATAAATTCCCTCGTGTTTCATAAAAGTCTCTATGGTCTGAAAATAAACGATTTTTTTTTAATTTTTATTTATAAAAGTGCTTGAAGAAGAGCGGAATACAAATGAATGTCTGTAAGGTAGGCCATTTTTGGATAATCAATTGGTAGAAATTTACAATTTTTGGTAGAAATTGAACCATGAATGTAGTTTTTTTATTTTTTTTATTTTTTTGCAAGGTTTATCTTACAGACATGTCATTTGTCGTTTTTTTTTTGTTTTTGTTTTGTTGTACCCAGCTAACACATTCATGGTTCATTGCTTTTCACTGAGCATGCACATACTGTCAGAAAGCTGTGGAAACTAACGCCAGTGTTGCCAGATAGCTGTAAAATACCAAAAACTTGTTAAGTGTTGGGCAAAATTCCTTAATACGAAAGTGGGTTTCTACAGTTTTATGACGATGCAGTTGAAAAAATATTAACGCTTTGAAATAAATTGCTGTTTTATTCTGTTGTCCAAGCATGATTATGTATATTGTTTACCAAATCATTTTATCTTAACTGTTGTAATGTTTTAGGTCGGAAAGCAGCGTTTCTTCGCGTCAAACCCGAGAGCGAATTATTATTTCAAAACAAACTGCAGAGCCTCGCAAATTCCGAGTACATGAGCCGCCTGTCTAAGATGAACGCCACCGAAATACAGCACGAGTTCTCCAAATATGGTCTGACAAATATGTCCGAGGACCTCAAAAACGAAAACGACTACTACAAGTCTTGGCTCGAGCAGAATGGCGAACTGGAAGTGTCCCTACTTAAAGGCGGCCAAGCAAAAAAGACCAAAGACATCAAGAACCAAAGATCGGAAGTGGAACTCATACCCCGCCCGAAGGATCCCACGAAGGAGATTTTTCGCAAAATCGGGGAGAAAACGCGCCGACGGGGAAGACCACCTATATTCAAAGACAAGAACGTGGATATAGGCGAGACAGTTTTGAAGGCAGATTTGGACCAATTTCTGGAAGGGAAGGAGGTGAGCTCGTCCGGGTTGTCGCGGAAGGACCTGGAGAGGGTTATGATGGGCAAGTTCAACCCCAACCGCCGCTACTCCAATGAGGCCATGTGGGCCGCGCTCATGGACGTCAAGAAGGGCGGCAGCATCTACAGGTTAGTATGCAATACACAATGCAAAAATAATTCACTGGTCTGCAAAACTAAGTCCCAACTCCTGTTAGTATTAATCGTTTGTCCTAATATCATGCCTTCTCTTTCATTAATACGAAGAACGAGAGAGATAATATGATATTAACTTTAACAGGCGTAGGTGAAATTGACTTTGTTAGGAACTCTAAAAATAGCTTTAATTTTGTTAAAACTTCATAATTGGTAAGCAACGAAGGTTCCAAAAACTAATTATTTCAAATCTCCTACTTATATATTTAGAAAAATAAATAAATTGAAAGTGTATTGCTTAGCTTTACAGGCCAGCGTAGAAAATGTTATACACAGTTAAGTATCAAAGAAAGTTCTACTGGCCTGCTTTGTTTTCCTAAGAACTTTCTTTGTTACTGTTCTGCTAAGAAATGTAAACAAAAAAAAAACACATTACATAATTCCATGCACGTCAAAATATTTCAGTTTATTTAGTGCCAATTAAAAAATGGACATGGCGTTTTCAGGGCGGCGCAGACGCACAAGGTGCCGCGCAAATCTCTCCGCAACTGGATGAAGCGGTGCCACATCAAGTCGTCGTTCCCCATGCCGCAGCAGCTCAAGCAGTTCGTGGAGAACAGCAAGCGGCAGCGCGAGGTTCCGGAACCGGATCCGGCGCCGGATAGGGGGGAATATGGGGAGGATTTCGGCAAGCACTTCCTATTCGCTGCGCACGGGTCGAGCGAGGACGAGGGAGGGGAGAGGGAAGGGGCAGCCCTGGACAATCAGGGCGACGCCGAGATCCTACCCGCGCCGGCAGCCGCGTTAGATATGTCCCTGCATCAGTGAGAAAGTCGTAAGAGTCGGGGTTGCGACAAATTTGCGACTGGCGACCCTGAAAAATATTATAATTTCAACCAAAAATTCATCCACTAATTATAAACTACGGATTTGGAAAATCGCCCTCTTGGCTATGACTTATATAGTAAAATATTTCGTAAACTTAAATTGTTAATAGCATGCGAGGGAACAAAATTTATAAAAGCGCCGACCGCTAGTACGCAACCGTTGAATTTTCCGGTTAGTGTTGCCAGAAATGGCTGGAGCGCTAGGTTAGAGTATAAATCGTCCAAAAATATAAGCTTATAAATTATATATTATATTTAATATTAAATATTGTGCAGTCTTGCAAATAAGTGCGCTTTCTATGACTAAATTATCTGTTTATAAACTTAAAACAAAATCTATTAATAAGCCACAAGTATATTTTAATTTACCAATATTATAAATATTATGATTACGCTATATTAGTTTATATCCTAAATTAGTATTTACATTATTTTTTTTTAAGTTATTTGGCATCAACATGTACGGTCGAAATAACTACACCTTTTATACAAAAGAGTATAAGCTACCCGTGATGGTGCTAACCTGGGACGAAATTTATTCTAGAACGTGGTAGAATGATTGGAAGGGATACGAAAATTTGTTTTGTTAGATTGACAAAATAAAAAACGCCGACGACGTTACAATTTCATGTTCGAGAAGCTTAAAAGTTGTTAGAAAACATTTGGGGACAGTATTTATTATTATTATTATTAGAAGTTTAAATAGTATTTAAGCTATCAAATTCTCATAAGTCGACTGTTTTATCGACCTATAGCGATATCTGCTCGTAGCTAGATGTCGCTGTATTGTAAAGTAATTTAATTTTGTCGTGTATCTTATCTATTATTTTTTTACAAAGTGCAATACAAATCAGAGTATAACTCGACATTTAAGTTTCCTTTAATCGTTGCGGCTGCATGCCAAATTCGCAATTTACTGCCAAAGATAATAATCAAAGATAAAGTTTCGGTTTTATTTACTTGAAAAACTATTTATCGTTCTCGCAATATTTTTCCAAAGATTTGATTTTATTTACGAGGACGGCGCCCGGCCGCGTCGTTATGTTTTAAATTAGTTTGTTAACAGTTTAAGTCAGCTATATTTATTTGTTGTAAGCGTTGTAGGTTACTGGTAAGTTACTATAGGAGCGAAATTGGCCTTTATGAAAATTCGTGTGCTTGTATGGACTTCGTCCTTTGATAAATAAAAGACTTAAAATGAAATTTCTAAGCTAAGAATATTCGTCAAAATTGGTACAGCTGCCTTTCAGAAGTATATAACTGTAAATAATACGTTTGAATTTGATACAGATGCTTGCTAATAAAGTGATTTCCTGTGCAGTGTCGTGCGTGCGTGACGTGTTGCCTGCATTTCATGCACGTGTGACATTTATTTTGCGCATCATTATGGTTGCCGTCCTGATGTTAGGGTTTGCTAGTAAATTGAATTACATAGGTACTAATAACTTATTTGCTTGCTTCCACACAGTTCTTTCTCAAGCATTGTCCAAACTTAGATTCGTCAGAGTGTTGTCATTGTTATAAGTAGATTTAATATAATGTTTTGCTGTTAAAGTTTCTTTAGATAAACGTCATTTACTTTTGAGAAAAAAAAAACTACCAAATTGTTTTAGCATAATTTATAACTTAACAAAATCGCAGCTGTACTGTCTAGTTATAGTTAATATTATAGACATAAATTATTTATATTTAAATAACGTTAATATTGTACTTAATTAGAGGTGTTCTGTTCATCGAATCAGTTCGTAATGTAGCGCAGTCTCGCCGCTAGGTGGCGGACGATTTACGCCTTGAATTAAAAGAAGACAGCAACATGCTTCTCAGTTCAATTGAAATTTAATTTTTCTAATTTTATTTTCTTTGTGTCATGAACTCATGACGCATGGCGTAGATCGTTCGCCAGCTAAAGATGGCGCCACTATACAGTATGTTCCTATGTTTTATTTATTAGTTTAGGTTCTCGTTTTCTCGTTTTGTTTCTCTAACTTGGGATCTTGTGTAAGACATTTCTACATTACTAATGCTGCCTAAAACTTGTGATAGTATTTGCCCTGCAATTATAGTTGTACTATAACATCTGCCATTACACTTTCAGCTTTTTACGAAAAATTATGACATAAAATTGATAACGTTTTCGAAAATGATATCGTCCAATCTGCTGAAAGTGTGTGCGCTAATCACATGTGAAATATCTTACGCGCCTCCAATCCATGAAGTGCCTACTAGTGTATAACTATATACATAGCGTGTAAGTCTGTCTGTAGATATATACATAACTAGTGTATTCAGTATTATATACATATTTGCGTTTAAATATATAATGTACTTAATGATGATGTGATCGTCTACGTTTTGTATTAGGTATGTAATTAATGTACTACGAACTATTGTCTACTACGTTAATTATATATGTGGAGCATGATGGTACTTTTATTTTTCTGTTGGTGTGATATCCTTCTAACACGATACAAATAAGTACGCTATTGTTTTTAATACTATGATCACCCAAAGATATTCCTAATAACATGTATATATAATGTTTTCAATTAATCTTAAATTGCTTAAACCGTTTTAGCTTTTTATAACTGTGTCTAATAAATAAATTAAAGACTGCTTTACCGACCGATTATAACAGAGATTCACGTCTTTGCCGCGAGATGGCGCCATCCCGAAAGCGAAGACTGGGGAGTGCTGGTAAATTTTATATCTGTTAGATTCTATAAAAGTTCGATTGCCTCGCGATGTCAAAATCTACATTTAAAAGATGTTGCCATCTAACATTTAAAATATACAATGTTATCTGGTAACTAAACCTGTTGTAACGTAATTAAAATTCGCCCTATTCTAAGGAGTTTGGACATATACTTATTGGGAATCGATAGATGGCGTTTTTGTTGTTTCGTATAGTCGGTTGGTAAAATTGTCTTATACTTTCAATACCTACTACTTACTATTGTATATTTTAAATATTTCGTCACTTAACTTCCGCCCAATGTTCTGTACCAATTCTCTACTGTGAAGGTCAAATAAATAAATTACAACCAATATTTAGTTTTTATTGCATTGTTCCCCGCTTACTTTACCATACCTTATTTAATATTTATTCAACACCACTTGCATATTATGTAATAACGACTATCTCATGCTGATGAGCATTTCCATATGGGACTTTATCAAACATATTACCCTGGAGTATAGAATTTAGATACTCATTCGAAAATGATCGTTTGTCGAAACGCGCGGTAGACGGAATGCGGCTTTTCCTCGCTTTTTACAGACGCGCACCCTCCACTCCTGTAGGAAGCCAGGAAAAGAAACGCCCTCCGCGAGACTGTCGCCGTATTAGAGTAGCTAGACTAAAGGGCGCTTCTTCTCCTCGCTTGTTGCAGGCGTGCGGACCTCCACGGAGATCGTGACGCGCCACTTCATAGACATGGACCACGGCATACCGTACAACATACACGCGCGCCCGCGCCTCATCGGCCGCCGACCCAACGCCATCGTCAACATAGAGACCGACGTGTTCCAGGAGAAGTCCTACAAGCAGTACTCCTCCCAGCATCTCCGGGACGCCCTCATAGCGGTGAAGAAGGGGTACAGCGTGTATGCGGCGTCCAACAAGTACGGCGTGCCGCGGAAGACGCTGCGCAACTGGATGGAGAAGTACGACATTAAGAGCCAGTTCTCGAAGGGGAGACGGGGGGCGCGCACCCCCCAGATACACGACCCGCTGAATCTGCTCGCCGAGACTGGGGGAGAGAGCTTCGGCGGGAAGATCGAGCCCATGTAACGCGGTACGGCAGTACTGAACAGCGAGGGAGCCAGCTAGATATCGACACTGACAGACAGGATAACTTTGATCCTTCATATATTTACACAACTATACAACAGTTCTCCACTCTTTACTTTAATTACATTTGGTGAACCTCTTAACAAACAATATTTAAGAAGCACAAAATATGTTTAGCAAATTATTTTTATTAAGTACTATTTAAAATTTATTATGACCATATTTAGGATTTCTTATTTAATATTTACCTACATAGAGGGCTAGGAACATAGCACAGGCTAGAAATTAATTTTATTTATGCGACGCAAAATAACGAGAATCAGTGTGATAAATCCGTATGGAACGTATTTTAAAGCTAAATACTTATTTAATATGTTTTATTCTTAATCTGATCTTCAATTTAAATGAATGTGATTTTAAATTTTCAAACGTGTACTTAATACCGAATAGTGTTTAATTTACTTAATTTTAATTAATTTATACAACGTCTAGGTGTAACGATTTAAAAATATTATCTACACACGACATTTGCCAAAATATAACAATTGATAGTAATTTATATGTGTTAATTAAGTTATTTTAAGTGATGTCTAGTCCTAACAACGATAGATGTAAGAAAACGGGTGTCAAATATAGAATAGAGAATATTTTTTCAATACTAAGCAAGTTCAATTACAAATATATATCTAAAACGCTTTATTTATAATAACACATGCTCATGTGCTGTATGGCGCCGCCTAGTGACGACGTTTAAAAGTCAGAAAAAAGTTAAAGGTCAAAGTCAATAGATGGCGTTGTGCACAAGAGTCAGAAATCAAGAATATTCACAGCAGTTTGAAAACTATTCAATGTTGTGTGTGCATTTTACTTCCAAAAAAACGTCGATTGCAATAAGTATATGTATGGTCGCCGACTGTTAGCCCTTCTCGACCTTATTACTTCGTAGTAAGGTTCAAAGGCGATTGTACTTACAAAAAAAAGAAAATATGGAAAACATTATAAGAAGCAAAGAAAAACAGGCTACTGTAGCTTTTACCAAAGAAACCATTTACCGAAGTGCGACTAGAGAGTCAACTGTATATTATAGTTTATAGTTTACTGATACTTGCGTGTTATATGTTTTAGTTTGTACATAATATCATAAGTATATATTTTTTTATACACGGAACAGGAGTGCAATAGTCTTTATTTTAAGTTTTAATTGAATTTTATTTTTATCTCGTTGAATAACCACTATTATTATCCCATAGATCAAGTTAGCTAGGGCATAAAAAATCTTCACTGGTAACAAAATATTTCTACAGTATAACCAGTAACCACTTCTTACTAAGTACTCATTAAGTCCATTCGTACGCTCTTGTATTATTTTTAGTTCCTATTTCCTAACCAACCAAAGCGTAGGTACTTATGCCACATATTTATTTTGTTACTTAATTATAATAATTTATAACACATTACTTATATGATAGTGGTTTGTGTATTGTAAACGTTTCTTATGGGAAAATAAATGTTTGAAACATTCCATCGTTGCTTGATTAACCTTTTTGTCCTCTTTTTTACAATCAATTAATATGTCCAAACTCCCAAAGTCCATGTAAATATGAAGAAGTTCAATGACTTGTCGAATATTTAAAATATTTCTTAGACTCATAGTCTAAGATTTTTTTTATTAAGTTAATGCCATCTTACAAAAAATATTTAAGGTAATTGCATATCTACTTAGGTTACATACTTTTAATTAAGTATGTAACCTAAGTAATTACCTTAAATACCTTGAATGTCACTGACGAAGGCCATATTATGGCCTATATTCAAATTCTAGTAATGAACCGGGTAACATAAAAAATTAAACAAAAAAAAAATAGTTTAAAAAGGATTAAAAACCTGTACTGTATATGTATTAAGTTAGGACTAGAACTTGAAGTGCGGCTACATCTAAGTAGTTTTAGCCGGTTAGAACTAGGTGTAACCATTTACTCTTGGTTTAATCTATAATAAGCCGATTGTTTTCGGGTAAAACTAGTTCTAGCTGATATCATACCGGCTAGTACTAGGTCCAACCAAACCCTAGTGGCTACTATGGTCTGCTGTGACTGTTGTAAAGGCATCATGTTTTATGTAATCAATATAATAGTTTTGAATGTGATTAACATCTTTTACATAATATGTGCAATTGTGCATTTTTTATAAATAATAAAAAATATAGATCAATAGGATACAAGAAAGGTGTCTCGTGTATACAGTAATTTCGCCAGCGCGGTCAAGAGGCGCCGTGGCTTAGTTGGTTAAAGCGCCTGTCTAGTAAACAGGAGATCGCGAGTTCGAATCTCGCCGGGGCCTTCGATACAATAACTTTTTGTTTTTAATTTTTGTAAGATCCTAGTTCAACTAATATGATATGATTAACTTATTAAATATTTATATTCAATTGGTATTTATCCGGTCGAGCCGGCCGAAGGCCGAAGTCGAGTTCTTGCGAAGCGTGGCTCTCCCACAGTTCCTTTTGGCATCGTCGTAGTCGGATATAACTACAATTTACCCCGAAATATAGTGACACAATAATTTGGTCGAATGATTTGAGTTATGAATTGATTGAACGATTGTTGAAATGTTTACGTTTAGACTAAATTGGATTTAAACACAAATCAGAATCATAACGATTTGACCACAGTACAGGAGAGAAACTGTGATGTGTCATGAGACACGAATCACGATGTACACTACGGCCGCTGTATCTTGACGGGTCTGAACATAGGCTCTGCGAACTTTAGCGCATGTACAACTCGTGAAGAAAACTGTTATTGTATTATTTTTATATACCTATGTACTAATACAATTTCCCTCATACAGTTGACCAATTAGTACAAATAAAATAAATACGAAAACACTTAGAAAAAGTTAGTGCGCAACCTTCTGCGCGAAGTTCACACTCGCCAAGATACATCGGCCGTATTGTACACACCGTCATTTCGCTGCATACCGCGCCGGCTTATCAGCACAAGTGCCTGTTAACGTGTACTATGCATAAGTTGAGGCTTATGATGAAACAGCGCCGTTGTGTGCACGCACACATACTACGTAGTTCAACCGCGTCTGCAGTCGTTGCGGTCACTTTGTTTGTGTTTTAATATTTTGAGGTGTGCAAAGAAAATGTTTAGGACGATATTGTAAATCGCGCGCCGCAGTGGAGCAGCGCCATAACTATAGACCTATAGACTCCGATAGTGTATAACGATGACCTTGGCGTGTGCGGTTGCAGAGTTCGCGATCGCCAACGTGCAGTGCCAGTACGAGGGCAGCGACACGGAGGCGGACGCGCGGGCGGCGGCGGGCGCGGGCGCGGGCGCGGGGGCGGGCGACCACACGTACGACCTGCGCGACGAGCCGCCCGCCTTCATCATACACCAGCTGCCGCCTGTGAGTGCCGATTGATAAATATCTGTTGACCCTCCCTTCTTCGGCAGTCAGGTAAATATTTTCGAACGAAGCCGAGGAACTTCTTTAAATGTGAACCAAAGTTATACGATGAGAATGAGAAGATGAGAAGTTTATACGTGTGATGTATCACGTATGCACCAGAAGCCCAATTCTCATAACACCCTGTCAAGACTACTCGCCAAGTAGGCCGAGGTTGACCGAATAAGACAGTGTGGACACGCACTTCGCCTCGCCTTTTCATACTTTGGGTTACTTCGCGAGCACTTCTCTCATGAGCGGTGAGACAGCGCGCGGGAAGAAACAGGATTTTTTTAATGACAAATGAGGAAATGAGCAGTTAATGATGGTAAGCGATTATCGCTGTCCATGGACACCAGAGGAGTTACACTTGTAACTCCTCTGGTGTTGCGACTTGCGTTCGGTCCTTAAAATCCCCAATCCACCCCTTGCGCCTCCGGTAACCCTACCTACTGACTCGGCGAAATACAACGCAAGTGTTATTTCACGCCGGTTTTCTGTGAGGTCGTGGTATTTACCCGGACGAGCCGGCCCGTTCGTACCGAGGCGTGGTTCTCCCACACTTAATTATGAATAAAATAATTACGAGAATTGAGCTTCAGATTGCGAGTTGCGACGTCTGGCCGGTTCGTGAAGATGCGAATACATATACACATCTGCCAGGCGCCCCATGACGGCACGTTGCCTTTATTGTCCTCCATTGTATTAACGCATAACGTATGGCGTCAGATGGCAACGTCCGGGCCTTTCGTGGAAGTCCGCCCGAACGTGTTCGGCGGCGGCGCTGGCGGCGGCATCGGCGGCGGCGCGGTCAACGTGATCCACGTCGGCGAGCCGGAGGGCAACAAGCGCGTGCGCCGCAGCGAGGTGGTGCTGCGCCAGGCCGCCGACGCCGTGTCCCGCGGCTCTACCTTCCAGACCGTCTCCGAGCAGTTCAACATACC
Organism: Glaucopsyche alexis; assembly: GCA_905404095.1. Classification (NCBI taxonomy): domain Eukaryota; kingdom Metazoa; phylum Arthropoda; class Insecta; order Lepidoptera; family Lycaenidae; genus Glaucopsyche; species Glaucopsyche alexis. Next base: position 30,030,613 of record FR990048.1, read on the forward strand.
TATATCTACTATACGGTAAGTAGTGCTGTGTTAAAAGCGACAGAAATTATGTGTCCTGATATATGCCATAAAGAAAACACCACAAGGATATTTATTTATTTATGGATTTATTCACCACAATATTATTACCTACAGCTCTATTATGCTCTAATACACGATTAAGATGTGTTGGGTTGTATTTATTAATCGTCTAAAAAGATCTAATATACTAATGTACACTTCATTGGTCACCCTCCCGTCTTTATATTTTATTTATTTTCTTTATTTGCAAAACGATGTTACAATCTGATAACAATAGAATCATCACACTTGACCAATTTTGGATGCGAATGTCTAACTTATTATATGTTTCTAAATATTAATTATAATTATTACATCGTAAGTACATTTATGTATATGGGTTATAGTCTCTATTGAATACTATTGTTTAATTATTCATTGTACAATCTGAAATCACGTTGAATTGTTCAGTTTCTTCATGGCGCGGAAAGGAATCTTACCACGGCGTCGGCGCGGCAGGAGTACGCAGGTTCGTAAACTGGCTTATTGTCATCAGCGAAAGTGTTGAGTGAGACTAGGAATAGTTTTTATTAGTAAGGCTGTTAAACGTTGAGCGCTGCACAATAATGTAATAAATTGCGTCCAAAATTATACACCTAAAATTCTAGTCTCTTGTCCTATACATAAAGTATTTTAAATTTTTATTATTAAAATTTCTCATCCTCCTATAGCCGAGCATTGATCATACGTTCAAGTAAAAAGAACAATCAAACCCGGTCATTTTGTATCCAGGTCCGGACGTGCAGTAGTCCAGAGCCGCCGTTCCAGATGCAGCACTTCAAGCTGCCCGAGATGCTAGCTCTGCGGTCCGACGATGAGGCCTCCAACACCTAGGCCTGTGCAACTCGGCTGTTTTGATAGAGCTCGCCATGCTCCTGGAACATTATTAACGAAATAGCGCCATCTGTTGACAGATTTTAAGCTAACTTCTGTTTAGGTTAAAGCTACATTTTAATCATGAAGCAGCGCCATCTATCGTTCGTTTATTTGAGTTAACTACTTTGATAGATTTTTGTCTTTTGTTTAATCTACGCAGCTATTTAAAATTATGGAGAAAGAAACATTTTATAGTTTACTTGGTCAAATGATCAATGTAAAAAATTATAATACCTCGCCACAAGAGAAGCTTCATGAATAACTATTATATAGATTATATTGTGGATTTGTGGACAGATTGTATTAGAGCAGCTATGATTTATATTCAGTATTATTTAACCGTAACGGTTCCTAAAGTCGTTTATTTGCCATACATGTAAGTTCCTAAGTGTAATATTTTTTTATTTATAACTTACGCGTAATTTCTTCTGGGATGGGGAATATTCTGTTATCGATACTTTACTCGATATAAAAGATCGTGTGAGTTTTTCGGTTGTAAAAAATGGCAGCTCCAGTACTGTAGATATAAAATAGGAATCTCTATGTAAATAGTAGCCTAAGTTAGTAGTGAAGTGATGAACCTTACTTAATAGTATTGTAATGTACCCACGTCCCACAGTGAATATACTTAAATATAAGAGAGTCAGAATTGTGTTAGACCTTATGTGACTGGATCTTTTTTATAATCTCATGTGTATTTGCACCAAGCATTGACAATAATTTATAGATTCATTACTAATATGATGAATGCAAAAGCGCCATCTATGTTTTAATATCCGAAGTTTATTTTAATTTTTATCATAGTGTAGATTGTAGAACAGGGCTTCCCAACCTTACAGTGCCCGCCTGGCAAAAAAAAAGCTACTTTCTCTCCCCACCTCCTCCCCCGTGACATTATATACCAAAAATGAGCATTGTTATCGATATTTATTTATTTTTATACAAATCTCATTTCGTAAGGAAATAAATAAATATTATGACTTGCCGAAGCTTGTCTAATAGCGACGATTAATATTTGTGATAAAAATATATAATATGTTGGCTTTGTGGTTTGCCCCCTTAGCAGATGCCCCCCTAGGGAAGCGCGCTCAGGTTGGGAACCCCTGGTGGAGAACAAGCGACATGCATTTATGGATGTGGACACTGAATATACAAGTATTATTTTGAGCTGGTCTTTAAGCCGTAGTGTAAGCTGTTGTATTCTTATTTATGTATAGCATTAATTGTAAATGTATACAATATAGATGTAGAAACGGTGAAATCACAAGCCTTGTAGCGGTACACTATCGTACTAGTATTGTACGTTTATTATTACAATTAGACCTAAGAGTTCTTAAAGTATGTAGATGTTTTAAGTTTTTTTTTACTATTTTAAGTTAAAATCATTAAGATTTAAAGTATATTTTAACAACATTATTATTATGTTAAAATAGTTAATGTTTGTTTGAAACAAATTAATAATTGTACGAGGCCTTTGTAATCTGATGTTTGAAGGAGAAGTAGAGCATTTTGTGATTTTATTTTATGATTAGTTAGTTAATTTATGTTGTTAGATGTTCGAAATTATCGATAGGTATTACTAGTCTCAGCCCAACACTATTATTTCACTCAAGCAAAAACTTGTGTATTGTTAATATCATAAATATACTTACACAAATGACAGTTTGCGGTTATATATGCGTATGTGGGGTAAGGCTAGACGTATGCGGGGGCCGAGCGGCGCTCGCGGGACGCCGGTTTTTTCAAGCCAGGACTTTCGTTCACGGGGCTGGCTACTGGTCGTTTCGTGCTTTGACATAATTGACAATATTTTTCATAATATTTTAAAGAAAGACGTTTTGTCTGACGCGAAGTTTGAAATTATTTCGGTGTCAGACTTTGGCTAACGTCAACACGGCAGACATTCGCCTGTGCTCGAGCTGTCGTTTGTAGAGTGTCGCCCCTGTGGTTATTTATACCAAACTGTATGTTCGCCTCTATGTAACTCGTAAGTTTGGAGTGTAGAGGAAGAAGAACTATGTCCATACATGAAAAATATTCGTAAATAGACGAAAAATAACAGTTCCAAAACTAGCCATAATAGCGCTAGAGTCACAAGAGGGTATGATATGAAGTTATCAATAAGGAATTGAGTGAAGTTAATTGGAAGTTACTAATTATAACAACCTTATAGCCTTTGCCGCTGCTAGCGCCGCTCGTGGGCGATTTTTTCAACTGCTATTTTCAGCGACAGCTGGACATTTTTCAGGTTGCCCCCATACAGAGATAGTTCTCTTTTCCTCTACACTCCATACTCGTAAGGACCAGGTCCGCAGCTCCGGGATGGTGATGACATATTGTGATTAGAGTAGCGCATTACAGCCCGTGTTAATGCTATACCGATTTTGATCATGTTTAGCGGTATTTTGTTACTCGTGTCTACATAATGCACGCTACGCTAAAATAAAGATGTCTAATCTAGTAAATAAAACATTAAGCTAGCGACCGAAGTCTTAAACGCTACTTTTATGTAGCTATATACTGTGATTAGGGGCACCTAACTCTTTAGGGGGCCCCTAATCACGGGCTGCCTCTGACTCCGCTTGGCTGGCTGACGAGGACAGCTGCGGATGACTTGAGAGTATCCTAATTAAAGAAGCCTTTGAGTGTTAGGCCGTGAAACTATGAATACGTCTAAACAACAAAGTTTTGTATTTTTAAAGTTGAACCCAGTAGCAAAAAACCCTGGCTACAAAAGTAAATAATTTGTAAAGCAATTAGATTACTCTGTACTAGATTAATATTATATTTATATTACACGAGAGAAACAGGGCAAGTACCATGAATTTTGGTCACCCTACAGCGGAGGCGACGGGGCGCCCCTCCCGCGTCGCGCGCCGTTGTACGCTCCAATCACGTGTTACGTCATATTGGTCAATAGGATGACAATTATTTTTAATTTAAAAATTATTATCATTTTTTCTGAAATACTTTTTTAAATGTATAAATAAGTAAATAGTTAAACGAATAGTGCGATGTGGTTAAACAAATTTTCACCAAGTTTGAAAAAAGAAAAAACTAAGAATGCCATGATAGTACCTAGGTTCTTTATTTGTTGCACCTATTAGGATTAGGTATACCCTGTTTCTCTTCAAACGGAATAAAAAAGTATAGTGAACAATATTTTAGCGTAGCCCCTCTCGCATAGGTAGTCGGGCGCGGTAGGCGACGATGTACAGACAGCATATAGTCCAAATATAGTTTTGCAGGATGTCGCGAGTACAGTCCAAATATACTATTTTGTGTACTTCAAGTGTTTTATTTTACTTTTATGTTATGCCAACAGTACCTATACTGATTGCGAGTTCTTGTCGCTACTCGCCGTGAACAAGTTAACTACAATATGTATGGCATCGAATTAGTTACCATCATTTGCCACTAGGGGCGTTGTTTCGATGCCATACAAATAGTTAACTTCCTCACGGCGAGTAGTGACAATAAGTACAAATTATCCTACTAATATTAAAAGTATCCTACTAATATATAAATGTCAAAGTTTGTGAGAATGGATGGATGAATGCATGTTTATTTGTTACTCTTTCACGCAATAATTACCGAACGGATTTCGATGATATTTGGTATGGTAGCAGAGAAAAAAAAACAGTATTCCCGTGGGATACTGTATTTACGCGTCCGAAGCCGCGGGCAACAGCTAATAGTATATGAAAGCAGGAGACAAACTAATGTTTACAATAAGGGCCCAATTAGACGGTCCGCGCGGTCACTGCATGAAAGTCGATCGCACCTAGTATTTTGATTCATAGCAAATATAGCTTTGTCGACTAGGCCATAATATACACAAAAATTTGGGAATCTGTACGTTGTAGCCTAGTCCTTAAAGCTCAAGTACCACGGCTTTCTTGAAGTGCGCGGCTGTCGCGCGGTCATATAATTCCGTAGTACCTAACGAACCTAAGAAGGAAACCATGTATTATATACCTATTTTTTTAAAATTTTTATTTGACAATCTGTCGAGATATTGTAATATCTCTAGTTATAAATAGGTACCTAACGGTTTTTACAATTTTTCGGTTACACAATGCATACTTTGCAGGTAGAAAAAATTATCTATCGTATCAGTATCGCTTCTATCTTCTTCATCTTCTTCTAATATCCCAGCTAGAATGACACATGCATCTGAAATCGTTACATATTGCTTGATAAAAATATGGGTATAATAATTTCGATTAAAATAAGAGGCTAAAGAATTCTATTTATTCGCCTACGAGGATACGACCTCTTCAACTAACGTGAAATTAATATCACTAAAGGCTAAAGCACTCAGCGGCCAGCGCAGCGCTATGTGATAGTTGAACCGATTAGTTTTTACAGTCCATTAGTATCATCAATAACTCGCAGGCCGCAGCTGACAGCTCGTTACTGGTGACTTATAACATGCTTATGACTCACTCCGTTCAGAGATATTTTACCTCTCACGGGACCTTTATGAGGATGACGTAAGGATCACTTTTGTACCAACTCCGAGGTAAAATAACTCTGAACGGACTGTACCTCTGACCTGCCTGTTTTTTGCCTGTGGCTACCTTCATCCGGGCTAAAAGGTGCGTTTTTTCCACTTCCTCTCGTTTACGTTAATTGTACGGCGACACTTCCGCAGATAAGAATGCGCCCGCGCAGGCAGACACACGCGGCATACCGTATACTGTATAGCTACTAGAGCTACAGACATACGAGTTACGACGCGCAAAAAAACATAACACAATTAAACACATGCCTCCGGAAATAGCGGGAATAGGCGTAGGGCACTCGCGATGTTTAATCACAGATGCACAAAACGTAACAGATTTATCATAAAGTAGCAGAGTTTAGTACATTACATAATTTAGTGAATTTAGTAACATAGTTTTTACAAAGGTAAATAAATAAATTATTATAAAATATAATTGGTCAGGACTCAGGAGCTCAGGCCTCAGGGCTATAAGTTAAAATGCATTCGACAATTTTGACGGCGAAGTTCGAAATCAAAATGGATGGCATTTGACTCAAGCAACACCTTCTGCTAATATACTCTCAAGTCGTCGCTAATAAACACGTCGCTTGCGATACCTTATGTCAAATCCCATACATTCGAACTTCGCCGTCGAAATTATCGAATGCATCTTGACTAAAGGCCCGGGACTGGGTGGACCAAATTGCAAATTGGTCCAAGATAGTAAACAAAGTCATGGCATGTTTGCTCATACATACATACATACATATAATCACGCCTGTTTCCCGTAGGGGTAGGCAGAGACCACTTCTTTCCACTTGCTATAGTGCGATTCAAATGAGAATAGGATCGAGTCGGCGCCATATTGTGACGTCATAGCTGTCAGTTTTACCCAATTGGGTAGGGTGAGCAAAAAAAGTTGTATTTCTTATATTATAATTTATTTACAACTTTGAGTGAAAAAACTGTAATCTGAATCTAGCTCTTCAATTTCGCTCATCTCTGTATTACTGTCCGAGTAGTCGTCGTCGTCTATGTAACACAGCGCCTCGTTTACTCATTATCGAGCAAAATGAGTATGACAATAACAAAAATAATATAATTTTGGCAAGTTGCCTTGCACCAACAATGAAAAAGTAAAAACAAAATGTTAATTTATGATTTTAAAAACGAATTATGAATATGTATTATTATAATTAAATGTTTAGATAATTTAACGTTATTATTTAAATTCGATGTAAGACTATTATTCCTCTTCTTTTATCTATGGCAATCGCAGTTGCAAAGGTTTTGCACCAATCTGCCAATGTCGAGTTTATAAATAATTATTTCGACTATTATTATTGGCAAATAAGTTTTTCTGCTGACCGTACTTTTCACGAGACATTTGACAGATAGAGGTCATTGACGTTCCTATTCTCATTTGAATCGCGTTATACGATCCTTACATACTTGTTTTGCTTCATCCACTTTCATTATTCCCTTCATACATGCTCTTCGGTTTAGGGTACTCTTGACCTGGCCTTTTTTCAAGACGTCCCCGATTTGGTCTTGGAACGTCCGCCTAGGTCTACCCCTTCCAACACTTCCATTCACACTCGCATTATACACTTTTTTCGTCAATCGTTCTTCATTCATTCTCTCAACATGGCCAAACCATCTCAGCATACCTTTCTCAATTTTTGTCACTACATCTTCTTTCAGATTTATGTTTGCTCATAAGTCACTTTAAATAGTTACACAAATGTAGTTTCTCATAATTTATACCTGAGATTACTATTATAGACTAAACGACTAAAAAACATCACTGATCATAGCCAGCGTTGTATCTAGACCAGCCATACATCGTGACCAAGACGTTTGAAAGAGAAATTGCATGTGTCGGGCGCACCGCTCATCTGCGGGACAAATAAGGGATTAGCGACGTCCGGCTATAAGACCCTACGGAGTACGGACCCTACAGTAGGTATACAGAATTACAGACCCTACGCCGACCCGACAGGCGACACCGACCCTACACGGTGTTGTGCTCCTATTGCATTGTGTTTGGGAATCAACTTGTTTGGCGATATGGTATTCACGTCAAGGCCCAGGGGTGATTATACGGCCTATTAGACGAAAGTTAAAAAACATAAAGCTCAATCATTTCATACTTTTTACGAAGTCTACGGCGAAGCCAAAAGGAATGGTAATGATTTTGACGGTCTATTTATGTATGTATTTATGTAAGTATGTTTATTCCCCCGTAGCACCCGTAGCGCCTAAACTACTGGTCCGATTTTAGTAAATGAGGTGTCAATAGATTCGTAATAGTAGCCCGGGTAACAAATAATATATAATTTATTCACGTAGTCGGCTTATAGTTTTTGATAAAAAACCTGATTTAGTTAACTGATATGAGTGATACTCTTATAATGTTTTTAATCCTTTCGGTGTCGCGCAAAACAATTTCTACGCCGTGGCGGATAACGATATTAATACAATAAACCCACCTCGTCCAATAATTTATTACTCCTATATTCCTCAGCGCTCATACAATTACCCTTATAATAACTGACTACGTATGCCACTACTCAGTGTCCAGCCTCGTTGCTCGTTCATTCGGGATTGCCCGTTCATTTTCCCATGTTCTTTATAAAGTGTAAAAATATTCAAACAAATCCACAAAATAATTATTATTTTCAATTAGTTTCAAAATAATAATTAGTATAAAATATACTAATCCTTAAAATATATATCCTTACACTAATAAGTCGAATTCTTGACGGTTTAGTATTTTACTTACATCTAAAAAAAATAAAGAAGGGTACATAATTAATTACCAAAACTCATTTGAGCATCCTTTAAAAATGCAAAGGAGGCAAAACGGATATCCGTTATCCGACTATACCGGCTTCCTGTTAATTACACGACCCTTAAATATTTGGTAGGAGGTAGGTAAAGTAACAATTATATTATTATAAAAGTTACCGGAAATGACTCTTAATTTTGTAGAGTAGCCGGTTTTTACTGGATTTGACTTCCGGAATCTAATCACTGAAACACGCTCGTGGGAGTGGCCGGACCAGTGACATATTATAGGTTTTACAATCCGTACAAAATACAAGTAACAAATACTTTAGCAAAGCGATTTCCGTCGGTCCAGCGCGAGCGGCCAACGTCAACAGATCGCATCCGCCCGCGTCGCCCACCTGTGTGCTGAGTTGCTGACTGCCGGCACCGTGCCACGTACCCGTACGTGCCTATTTGGGTACCGTCCGTTTTGTATGGGATGTGCCAGGTAAACGAGCAGATAGGTCGCCTGATGGAATACGATTATTACAAGAAGCTTTTTTCCGCGTCTTCGCCCGCGTAAATACAGTATCGCGTGTCCCACGGGCATAATGCACTTTTTCTGGATAAAAAATGGCCTATGTTTTAATCCAGAGCATAAACTACTACCATACCAAATTTAATGGAAATCCGTTCGGTAGTTTTTGCGTAATACAGTTTCAAACATCCATACATCCATCCGTTGATCCTCACAAACTTTTACATATTATGTTTATGTGAAAGTTTGTGAGGATCAACGGATGGATGTATGGATGTTTGAAACTGCGCAAGCATTTAAGCCCCACATCCCGCAAACCGAAATTTCGGTTCCCGCTAACCTCACCGGCGAAACAAGCGTTATTTCACGAGGGTTTTCTTTAAGACCGTGGTATCTCTGCGGTCAAAGGGACCCTTGGTTATAAAGCAGTGCATGTATATTCCGAGACATTGGGATCTACATCCGTCCCCGGCGCGGCGGGAGGCCGGACATGTTTATTTAAAATTTCCGGGGTTTGTAGCAGTCGGCACTTTTTATGGACATTTAGCGACTATAGTTCGTTCAGTTGTGTTAACTCGGTTTATAGGAGAGTGACTCTTATGTCGTCGGCATAAAGGTCCCGTCGGAAGTAAAATAACTCCGAACTCGTGGAAAACAGTGGACTCAATGCAAATACAAACCGTCACGTACGGGACGACATTCTTTTGTGTTCCTCTGGCAATACAAACCTAATGCCCGTTAAAATAAATTAGCGGCGAATTTTTTGTTGTGAAACATTTGTAGGGATATGTATAATATTTATAGGGATGTGCAATAATATGATAGTTACATAATAATTTCAAGTTTCACGTCTGCATATCGGTTTTTATATGCGCTATGAGCGCGCTACAAGAAAAGTGCCTATGGTTATGTCAATTATTTCTGTGACAAGTTTATCGCAGTTCAACGATGTATCGTTAGTCGCCACGTCACGGCGTACTAAAAGCCTATAATAAAGTACAAAATGAATATCGTATGGTAATTGGTAAGCTCTAAGCTCCTACATCAGCTGAAGCTCCTACCTCGATAAGTCTCTACGCAGTATCTACTTTCAGGCGATACGTATGCTCGTTTCCTGGTCTACTTTATATAAAACTAGATGTTTTCAGCGACTTCGTGCGCGCAAAAGTTAATTTCGCAGAATCCGTACATTTTCCCGTGATATAAAGTACCCTATTTCCTTTCCCGTTGTCTACTCTATACCTGTGCCAAATTTCATCAAAATCGGTTCAGTAGTTTCGGAGCCTATTCAATGCAAACTAACAAACAAACTTTTCCTCTTTATTAATATAAATATATATAATCGAACATAACAATAGATCTGTAGAATGTAGCTTTGTATCGGACAATGTCTATAGTTCCCAACAGTGTGAGAAAGAAACCGGGTGTCTATTGTCTTAGTCTCGACACATTATTTCTCGTATTTCACTCCATTTTGTGGTTCTACAAAACAATAAAGACTGCCAGAAATCAAAAAGCCAAGAAAACTGCGAAGGAAGTGTATTGTGGCCTGTGGGTAGACAATAGGAGCGGAAGTAGTAAAATCATGCCAGCAATTATACTATTTGGCCGGAGACGAGCCGGTAATCCCATTCACCGTCTGTTTACTATCTACTTCCGTTTCCGACTACTTTTGTGTGAGGCGTCCGGCCGTCTCGCTGTATCTTTGTTTCGGGTTCCTCATCTATTCAATCTCACAAAAAAATCGTTTTCCAAGGGCCGTAGCCCGTAGCAACATAGTGCCTAAGGTTTCAAATACATTAAAGTAATAAAATATTTTAATAATAACTACATTATGCTGTCGTAAGACGTACCTGGAAAATACAAACACGTTCCTTAGCAACTTTAAATTAATTAAGAAATGTAGAGTTGATTTCTTATGTTTACGCGAATACTGTTCATTGTTTTAAGTAGTTTTGAAATCTTTGGTTTTAATCACCTACGGATTGTGTCGTGGTGCACTTTTCTTTTTCCCGATGTTTCGGGTACTTTCCAGCAGCCGTGGTCACGGGAGGACTGAGGTGTCAGTTGTCACTTGTCCTATTTATTGAAGTTGTTCAAGCTACTCGAAGATTCTTCAATTATTACTTGTGTTCTGAATTCTGATTCACGCAAAACATAAATAACATAGGAAAGTAGCCGAAACGTCAGGAAAAAGGAAAGTGTACCGCGACACAATCCGTAAGTGCTTAAAATGTAGAGTTTATATTTGTGCATTTTGCTAACAAGCGATTTAACCCATCGCATCTAAAAGTTTCATAAATTTTAACAAGTATCATGCGAAACCAGAGGGCCAATTCTGCTAAATAAAACCTGCATTAATACAATTACAATCAAGTCCCGATACGCTTATACTCCCAATAGGTGTTTTTATGAACGTTAAACCAACGTGAAACGCGCTCTGATTGGTCGAAACGTCATAAAATCCGTTCATTGTAACATGACGCTACATTTTCAATCCGAACAAAGTGAAATTGACTCTTTAAATTATGTACTTTAAATACGAGAATTGAGGTTCAGGTATGCACCAGAAGTATTTATTGGGTTTACTGTTAGTCGATAGAAACTAATAAAGAAAAAAAAACACCACACTTGTTAGATGACAGCTGTTTATATATTATGTCTCTACTCTCTCCTACTTAGAATTGTTCTAACTTATAACATAACTTACAACACTTGAGATACTTATTCCAATTTAAAAATAAAGGGTGTAGACTCTAGAGGTATCTCCTGTAAAGCGAAGATAATAAGATAATAATAATATAAATTATATAAGGGATAATAGTAAATTAATAAAACGCCTGTAGGTCTAGGTACCCAATAACTACTACAAAGGCTCCGCCATTTCAAATGTTTTAACTTGTAGGTACCGTAGACGTATGTCGTATATTATATTAACTTGTACGTGCAACGTGAAAGAATCTATACCATTCGGCTTAAGTCGAAAACTTTTTATGATCTTATAAATCCCAGTTTACGGTAGTTTGTTTATTAACAGGCACTGTGCATGTCACACGACAGGACCGATGTCGTGAAATATGAGCCGGGGATTGCCGACATGTGGCTCCAGTCTCCACGCGCTTAACGCCTCATGCCTCATCGTTATGGGGTTTTTTGACAGTGTTGCCAACATAAAAACCATAATGCATTAGTTTCAGGAAGTGCCTTCAATATATTATATTAACGCCGCTCGCGCCGCTCTATATATATACCTATCATCTGAAAAATAGCTGAAATGATTATCCTATTTATGACTCTATATTCCGACTTTATAGACACTAATTAGCTCTAGCTAGCGATAAGAGACACCAAGTAAAGATAATTTTACCGAATCAATTTTTTACTAAGTACCTAGAAACTAGGTACATTATGTTTTTAGAGTCCATTGTTTGAAAATATTCTCAGCCTACTCTTGTGGAGTCTAAGCCGGAACTGGGTTTTATGTGTTCTCTTAGTTTATTTATTGTTATCACTTCCGTTGATTAAATCTTTACCACCTACTAGTAAAATAAAAAGGTGCCTTTCCTGTCCGGCAGGGAGGCGTCAGACGAAAATAAATTTGGCGGGAAACTCAGATCGCGGAGGAAACGCTCGGTCTCTAATTAGCTGTGCCAAAACGAGATGAGTTACTGCTCTTTCCGCTCACACCAAACTATGACCTATCAGGGAAGCACAAGCGCCAAAGATACTGAATCTTTGGCGGCCGCTTAAGCTGTTCTGCAGCTGGCCCCAGTCGCGGAAACGATTAGTTTCAGCCACACGCTGACAGGATGCGTGAATTCATTATCGATTCTCAAAAACATCCTGCTTCTCCCTCACACCCGCGAATCCCGCGTGTGGTGCGGGCGAATAAAAAGATCCCGCATCCTGAACTGCTACGCTTGCAAAATGTTTTAAAATAAAAAAGGGATAAGAATTATACCCGACGCCCCCCAACAACGGACCTTACTGCTGCTACATAGAGTCACATTTACGCTCGCCGGCCGAGATCCTTAGTTCAGGTAGGAAATCTATTCATTCTTTCTTTTCCGGCCGGCGCGCGGCGCTGTATCCGGACACTCATTCATTACGTTCAATGTTCATTGATCATTCGTTCGCCGACTGTGTAGAGTAGCGGTCGTGCACGCTCGTGACTCGTGTATTAAAATCGATAATCCGGTTTAACTTACATAGTTAAATAATTGCATTTATATTATATTCGATTTTAATCTAGTTACCTGCTGAATAACTGTGTAGTGTAGTGAGGAGGAAGTGGCGAAGTGACGGATTGTTGCATTACTGTCTTCAGGTAAGCATCGAATTTTCTTTTTGCGCATATTTTTCATTTTATTATTAATTCATGTATCATGTAAACTTTTAAAAATATATGTAAATACGTTATCAGTGATATTAAAAAATATTTAATGCTGTTATTTTTAAGATCTTCTGTCAATATTTTACGAATTCTCCATATTTACCGGCGTATTTCCATTTACTTACTAAAATAATTTTATTTTTAAGTTATTTGTTATTTTTTTCACTTAAAATCTCGTAACAAATGGTAATAAACAAATGTAAAATGAATTTTTAATAAAAACGGAATATATAAGTACGGACAGTGAAAATCCTTGCATTCGGTCTATGAAAATGTTCATTATATAAAGTGCCGTTTTCCTTTCTCCGATATATCATTTTCGCACGTAAGTGTTGTCATAAAATACCTACATATTTATTGCAAAACAGTAACATGATTTATAGCTCGTAGTACTTGAGCTAATGGAGCATAATATAAAAACAGGAAGTGTAATGATTCACCGAAGTAGGTGGGCAGTAACTTTCGCGGCAAGATTTGCGCTTCCGGGCGATGACGCGTGATGACGCGGGAAATCTGTTAGGACCACCTTACACGGTCAACAAAAAGTAATATTAATGACTAAAAGTTGTTGATATTTTATGGAAATAGACCGACAAGCATGCGCGTCTTCTACCTGGGGAGTTGCTGGTGCTTTGCTAGTGTTTAATCTATTCAAATAGTTTATTTCCAATAAAATTTTAGCAAAAAATATAGAAGTAACATTCCTATGGGGGACTTACACCCTTCACCCTTGGAACTTCGGAACCCTACCCTCTTACTCAAGGAAATATAACATTATAACATTCACGTCGGTTTATTCTGAGGCCATATTATAATCTCCGGTAGAGCCGGCACAATCGTGAAGAACGACTTTCGCCTCTCCCATAAAGACGGTCCATTACGTAGGCGTGACTGACAAAACCGACAGCAAGTCCAAATTACTGTGCAATCTGTGCCTAATGACCGCATTGTTGTTGTTTGGGAAACGGTAGCGACAACGTGACTCACAAGTCACACGGTGTTCCTCAACCTGGGCTCAGGTCTCAGGCGATGACGATCACAGGTCTTTGACTGCCCAGAGTAACGTTCACTTCTTAGAGAGCGGTAGGGCTGCCGCAACGTTGTTTTAGTGTACATACGGAAGAAGTTTACGAAATATTAAGAAGCAACTAAGTAGGTAATTCACTTGCCTATGTAATTCTACTAATAATGTGAATGTTTGTGAGGATGGATGGTAGATGGACGTATGGATGGATGGATGGGTGTTTGTTACACTTTCACGCAAAAACTACTGAACGGATTTTGATGAAATTTGGTATGGTTTAGGCTCTGGATTAAAACCTAGGCTACTTTTTATCCCGAAAAAGTACTGTATTCCCGCGGGATACTCGATAATATTTTTACGCGGGTGGAGCATCGGGAAACAGCTAGTAAATAATAATTTTTCTCTATATTTTCGCTCTATATTTCAAATATTTTCTAATTAGGTAGTTTTCAATTGTGATTTTTCCAACTACTACGTTTATACGGGGATATACATGGGTTGAATTTTGCCGTACGGCGAAAATCGACCTATAAATGACAATTCGCTACAAACAAACCAACAAGATCGCAAGGCAATACAAAAATGACAAAGCGATTTGTCTAGAGCGAAAATCGATCCATGTGAATCCCGCATAAGTCGTTATCGTGACTTACGAGATTTATGTAATTATAACTTATACCATTTAATATTAGACACATTGTTACATTGAATGTATTCCGTAATAGGGAGAAATGTAGCTCGTATACTTACGTATAAAGTGATGGTAGAATAATTGAAAAGAGAGTAATTTGTATAACAAAAGACGGAAACCAACCTACATGCACTACTAACAGTGTTTAGAACACGCAGGCTAATTACTGAACAGTGGTGAGCGGTAATCACTGAGCGGGGCTTGTGAAACGTTCCCACTTCCCACTCCCAGGGCTTGCTACTTCAATACAGTATACACTGTGACTTGAGCAACATTTACCATCTTGCCTGCTGTTACTTGACCTGCCGCTTCATCTCGTGTGTCCCGTAATTAAGTGACAGAATGTTTCATTAGAATCTTGATCATTTGCAATGTTCATTTAATTCACACCTGTTGCAATGTCAAGTAACAAGTTAACATTTTTATAAAATAAATCAAGCTTTAACAGGCTCTATGAAAATTAGAAACGATTTTTAACTATTTTTTTTCTCAACTACTCTGTCTGTCAACTAAGTCCACTCCTGAGTTCCCATGGAGAGTTATTAGATTAGAATATTTTGATTTTTAAACTCAAAACCCAGAAACAAAATCCTTCTTGGCAGTCGGATAAAAAGAGAGGTATTGTAACAGTTGGACTGTCTTTCTGCCTACTGTCTGTACGGGTACCTTTGTACGGTTGGTTTACGGTTGGTTTACCTTTGGTCTACCTTTGGTACGACTCTTTGACTGTCAATAAAACGATACAATCATAATATTATACAGTCTCGACTCTCGTCTCGATGTTAAGATAGTTTGACAGCAGATAGTAGGTTTAATTTTATCGACAAAACACCCTCCTTTTGGGGTCGCAACCTTCACCCCCCCCTAGCACCAAGGAATTGAATATTTTATGTTCTGGTTATTAACAGTCATTACTTGCTTAGAAAAAATCTAAAAAAATACATTTCAATCTAAAAAAAGAATTTATTAACGTATTGGCACCAATAATCGACACGTTAAGTATGTGCTTAAAAAGAAATATAAAAAATATTTTCATACTTAGAAAAGCAATGACGAGTGAAAATGATTAAATATGCCCTTGAGAAATGATATGCTGATTATTGTTAATTACAAATATATAGATTTTGAGAAAAAACCGAAAAAATAAAAATATTTAAAATCTCCAATAATCGACATGAAAACTCCAGTAACCAACACCCAGTTATCGACAGTTACCAGTTATCGTTACCCAATTATCGACTGATTGCCAGCAATGTGTACCTACCTGCCAGGCCAGCTATAATATCATGTTATTTGCGTCAGCAATGCGACGAGCGAAAATTGTACAATATCTGCTGTCTGGTTTGATACTGAGTCCGTAAATTAAAAGTATCAATTCAAAAAATATTCATTTATTTGTATAGAAAAGTCTAAATTATAAAAATAAATTACATAAAAAAAAACTCTGAAGGACTTAACTTTTTTTAAATTCTAAAAAGTCTTATGGTATTAATCATATCTTTATCATACATTACTTATTTGGAAACATTGCTTTGGAATGATATACTTAATAACTAGTTGACAATTCAGTCATGTTTGTAACAAACTAGGAATGTTTTCTCATAACAATAAAACTTAAAATAACAGAAATTAAAATAGAATCTTATTTATAAAAATTCAGTCGTTTATATTATTTCTAATAATTGTATCTCCCTGATTCTGTAATTTGCGATAGCAACGCAACAGCAACAAGCGACGGTTCGCGCTTTAAGCGAACAATCGAGATATTAAAAAATGTATTGGGTTGACGTTTAATACATTTTAATACATTAAAAATACACCTAAACATCGTTACTTTCGCACAAGGTCACTTCTGCCCAACAAATATCACCTTTTACGACAACTTTTTGTCGTTGTTATGTAATTTGACTGCCGCCTGCCACACACGTTCAGATAATGAAACAGAAGGATGTGCTACCATCTGCGCAGGCGCATCCTATAGTAACAATGAGCTCGTAAACGCGGCTCCTTACTGGTGGCGGAAGTGTCGATTTCGATTATGGAACGTCGGTCGGTTTGGCGGGAAGACGGCGCGCGCGCTTCCGCCCGCGCCAGATATCGAAAAAAACGTTACACTAAAAATAGTGCGTCTACTGACTTTAATGTGTGGCGGTAAAACTCAAGCGTACTTGTAAGCCGGCGCTTCACATGGCTACTTATTTGTATTTGTGTATTTGGAGTTTGGCATATTTGATGAGCAATTACCAGGGTTGGAAAGTTTATTTGCCTATTAGACAATCAAGGCAAATACTAAATACCGCGTTACCGTCATGCATTTGTTGGTTTTCGAGGCACATCAAAGGACTTAATTACAAAATAGGCTAAATGTGAGGTGTACCTAGTTGACTATGTACCATGTTATGTGTCGTGACTCGTGATTGCTTCTATTTGCATATTATTATGTTTGTCTGAGCGTCATAATTTTTGCCAATTATACAACAAATACCCAATTGATTTTTTTTGACAGCCTCCGTGGTCCTCCGATTCGGGAACCAAGCTCTAACCACTAGAGCTTGGCTCTCTAATCGGAGGTCGTGGGTTTGATTCCCGCATTAGAACAACAAAAAATGTTGTTTCCAAGTTTGGTTAGGACAATGCAGGCTGATTGGATGAGCATGTAAAAAGTTAGACCTATGCCTGATCTCTCGCCAGTCGTGTCGGTTATCCGTCCCACTAGGTTATGAGAGTAAAAGAAGAGAGAGTGCTCTTGTGTACTGCGTAGTGCGCACACACTTGGGTACTATAAAATTACTTCTCGTTACTGGCCTGATTTCAATGAAACCGGCCACCGTCACCAAAATCGGTGTGGGGAGTTATGTTATTGTACCCAACCCAATCGAATATCGAACAGCCATTAGCTATTAGAAGTACCGACTACTAGCATAATGTTTTTTCAATCGAAATCTATAGGATAATTAGGATAATTAATAAATAAACCGCGACACATTAGTTATAGTAACACAATTCTTAGTGTAACTTTTTGTACATCTGGCGCGGTTTGTATAATTTTCAACAATTCGTTTTATGATTGCAGCTGTGGAAACCTAATTCTATAAGGTTAAGCCAGATTTAGCAATCTACGTTTAATTATTTACGATGCTTTCATCGCCTAAAGTAACATAATATCGAAAAAAAACGTTACAATAAATTAGGTCGATCGTCCTATTCAGCTCATAGGTAAATCCTCGTTACAATACGCCAAAGAACCCTTCGCCAATACGCACAATGCGCGCGGAAATCCGTTACACACAAAAATCGGGAAACGACAATAATACGCCGCCATTGTGCGCCGGATACCGGATGTGGGTCACGCGTCCGTACTAATGACGGATTAAAATGCCGCCCATTATGTCATTACGCGCGGGATGTTTTCTTTGGCGCCCCGGCGGCCGGCACCGCGCCGAGCGGCGGTTGCGCAACTGCTGGGAAGTGCTGATAGAATTTAGCAATATTTTTCTACCGACGCGGGTATTGAAAAGTGTAAGAACTTGAGACGGATACCTATTCTGAAAGTAGTAAATTTTTGTCAAATTCTGAAAGTAGTAACATAATACCTATATGGTTGCTTTTACACCAGGTCAATCTGATCCCGTGGTCCCATCTTCTCAAAGAACTGGCGTTACGGGTACCAGACAACGGAAATATATTTAATACCTAATTTTCATACTATAGTTATATTTAATGTAACTTGTATTATAGTATAATACACTTAACATTTAATATTTAATACACATCCGTGAGTCGTGAGTCGTGACCCAGGAACAGGGAAAACTTTTTGTTCGCTGGCGGGTTCGAACCCGCGACCTGAGGTTTGAGCGCCAACGCGCTAACCACTGAGCTACAGAGGTCGTCGCAGTCGGTACACTATATATGATATGATAAATCAGGCAACTGTTGTGGCAGCCCTGAGTCACCGTTGAGTGCACTTTCGGCGCCAGTAACTGTTGTCTGTTCCTGGTCCACCGAAGACGCTTCACTAACCGCGTTTCACGCAACGCCGCGTCTCAACGCGGAAGGCCAGCGTCTGTCCAATGGACTGTTATTATTACCCAGTTTACAGAAACTATCTTCAGATTCAGTAGCACCTATTACATATTGTCACAGTAGTATTCTGTAGTATACAGTAGGTACCAGTAGTAACGGAGTGTTTTCTCTTACAGATATATAAACAATGCCTACCCAAGCGCGTTGTGACCGCGTGCCGCCGGCGGACGCCACCTGGTCCGCCGTGGACCTCAGGATGCTGCAAGAGGACGATTTACCACTAGGTAATTTTTGGCACTCTATTAGTTAAAAATCTATCCAAATATGATATTATCTAAAATCATTGCGTAGAGGTAGAGTCGAAGGCGAGTGATAGTCCCAACGTCACTCGAATACTTTCTAGACTTTCTAAATTTGTAAATGTAGTATCTCCTTCTCCTACTTTCTAGTTTTTAGACGACTAGAAGACGAGGGCGAGTATGTGCGTCTGTGTCTTGCACGTACGCTCGTGCACGCTGCGCAGAATTTAAATGCCAATTATACTTTGTTAGTGATGTAGTTTCTCTAACGTTATCCAACCATCTTGTCTCGCATTTGCAGATCCCCGCGAGTGGGGCCGCGAGCAGGTGGGGCGGTGGGTGTCCCGGCGCGGGGGGCTGCCGGAGCGCTTCCCCATGAACGGCAAGGCGCTGTGCCTCATGAGCCGCGACATGTTCGCCGCCCGCGTGCCGCGCACCGGCCACCTATTGCACCAGGTGAGTGTATATCCCACCATGATACCATCCCCATACGACAGGTAGAGACAGAGAGAACACGGTACCAGGCCTATTGGCCGTCATCAAAACATGGCGTCCTTGCCCAAATTATACCGGAGACGTGTCCTCCATGGAGAGCTCTCGCTTGGTCGTGCCGCACACCGTCGCACGCGGCACGACGCGTCGTGATGACGTCACAGAGAAAGCGGCGCGTGGAATGATTATATGATTATATTATTTACAGTCTTTTCGCTTTATGAATGCAGTCATAAATAATATGTCAAAAGTAGCTTACTTTAATTGGTTAATGTGAACACGCGTTATTGATTAATTTTGACATTTGTACTCATGATTCACTTCATTCTTAACGCGAATACTTTATTAGCCCTTAACAGCAGCTGAGGCTTGAGTAATAATATATTCTGTACTTAATGTCTGTCAGTGTACTGAATGGCGCTCGCATTGCCGCCGTGTTGTACTGATCCAGTGTCGCCATATTGTGGCGTTAGAGCGAGTCCACACGGCGCGTTGCGTCAGCGTTGCGTCGATGCAGCGCTGTCGCTCCGTCGTTTTACATACTAAAAATTGTACCGTTCACACGGTCGACGCAACCCTGTGACGACGCACGAACAACGGACAACCTCTCCCGAGACGAAGCGGGAGGGGTAACTACGTTACGTTTACGTCGCAACAACGCTGCGTTAACGCAGTACCCGTGTGGCCGGCATTGCGTTAACATGTTTGCGCTGCGTCGACGCAACGCGCCGTGTGGACTGGCCCTTACTTAGCGAACGTATTATTAGAATACAGTCACACAGTAAAAACGACTGTTTTAACGACATTGCAGGGACCGATAGTATTTATATAGGTAATAACCAAAAATCGTACTAACCAATGTCAAAAACTTTATTATATATCATGATAGAACTGGATCGTCGTCTGAATCGTCGTCGTCGTCGTCGTCGTCGTCGACGTCGACGTCGAATGTCGTCGTGATACCCGGTTCGCCGTTATATACGATGTCGTTATAAAGGGTTTTCACTGCAATATGAACTACCAGGTCACCACTATTTTTCTATGGCAGACAAATAGCACTTGGCAGGCAAAAATTACATATTAGAGAGCTATAATCTGTTTCGAACTCTCTGATTATTACCTACTTGTTACTAAACATGTGTTTGTTTGTTTCAGGACTTCAGACGTCGTCTGGGGAAGGCGCTGGCGCTGCACGAGCTGCTCGACAAGCTCTCGAGAAAGTGAAGGCGGGTGGACCTGCAGCTCAACATGTGCATATCACTTGAAAGTATTACCTAGGTGTAGGTGTAGGTGTAGGCGGTGCCGGCAGGTACTGTTGTATACAGCTGTGGAGTTCCAAAGCTATACCTAGTATAATGATAGGCCCGAGCGTGAGTTTCATAAAGTAAACCATTTATTAACTTTTATTTATTGGGTTTTTAAACAACGCCCCCTACCGGCTACTGAAATGAAGCTAAACGCAAACGCAAAAAGTAGTAATACTTACTTGTAAAACTCACACCTAGCGTACGGGGCAGAGTGTTTCAGGATTCATTGAATTACAAGACTTTGCCCGCGGCTCCGCCGTATACAGTATTTCACGGGAAACCCGTACTTTGTCGGGATGTAAAGTAACTTATGCGTTAATTCCAGATCATAATCTACTACAATACTAAATTTCATCAAAATCCGTTCAGTGGTTTTTGCGTGACGGTGTAAAAACATTCATCCATACATCCTCACAAACTTTCATACTTATTACTACTAGTAGGATGTAGCAGGATATAACTTTTTAATGAATTTACTAATTATTAAGGACTAATAAAGCTTTTGTAAGACCGTAGTGCTCTCTCTTGAATGCAAGCAGTTTCCGTTCCTATTAGCTTTTAGATGAGTTTCGTAGGTTTTATATAATTATACTCAAATAATAATTATTATTTTAATACATTCCTTAATGTAAAGCAACTGGAAGAACCGTGGAGCGAGTTCTATAATTTGAGTGTTTGCAAACTAAAATGTTGCGTCTACTCCTCGCTAGATGGCGTTGACACAATGTTTTGGTTCGCAGAACACTGTCGCGGCTAGCGAGTGATTCGTATTATTTTAACCAAATATTATACGGAGATGTTTGTACATACTGAATGTTTTGTAGAAATTCCTAAATAAATTTTACAAACTTCTTCGATAGTGTGTAACATCGGAACTATTGAACACAATAATTTGAACTGAAATGTATATTTTGTTATCTTAGTAGTTAGTTTCTATTGTAATATTATCGCAGCAACACTATTAGCTTAGTTTGAACATGTCCAAATGTATGAATTTATTTTTACAATACTTTGTAACACTTAAACTAAAACCAAATGTTATACGTATCTGTAGATTGCATAGATATAGAGTCCCAATCGGCTCTACTGAGTGCAGCTTGTATTTAGTATTCAATCGCAAGTGTTGTTATGAATGTATATATTTTGTATTAATTTATAATATTTCTAGTCAAGGAGGTGTAAATAAAATGTTACAATGAGCGTAATGGATTTTATTTTTTGTCTCTGCATGTTCTAGAATGGTGCGGCGATCTGTTTAGGTGACAAAAGAAACTCCAATTAAAATACTTAACAACTTCATTTATTATGGCAAAAACTAACGTAATAATTTCAGATCTCTTGTAGAAAATGTTATATACAGCACAATTAAGTAAATGTTACAACTACCTAGTAGGTACATTGACATAGGCAATTCGATGGACAATAAAATATATTCTCTATTGGAAGAGAATTCAAACAAATAACATTAAAAGTAACTATTAGGTAAAGTACTTACTATGAATATACTACAATGTTTTTCAGAAATGCAGGCTACTTGACTTGGCATTGATTTTATTATACTACTAATACTATAGCCTGCAATAGAAAGTACTACAATTTTAACATTTAATTTTTTTCAAAACTATTAGTAGAGGAACCTGAAAAGCTTTGTAGATATAACGTTTTGTAATTAAAATCTGTACCTTCAGATTTACTTTATTGATTTAACTGATTGAATGTAGGTACTGTTGGTTGTTGGTGAAAATTCATGTTCATAATTATATCACACAACTTTTTATACACACTTTTCATCATCAGGTGATGATGAGTTAATCGAAATCGGTCGTGTTTATATATAAATTATTGTAAAAATCTAAATAAAGTGGTGTATAAAAAGTTGTGTTATATTATTACTTTATTGAATTCAATACGTCTATGATTGAATTATTAAAAGTGTAGTTTAGTGTAGCACTTTCTTTTGCGAGCACGAAGTATAATATTCCTCTTGGTCCACCGATATTTATTATAAATTATTAATATCTCTACATAAAAAGTTGTAACTTGAACGTTTTAGATCACTCCTTGGAATGTAAAAATTGTCTTAGCTCCCTGAAAAAGTTGATTTTATGAATAGGTATAATTATATAAGGTTCGGTAAAATCAATTACGGATATTTTGGGCATATGATCTATTGCTTATGTAAAGACGTTTAAGCAGAACAATAATTGTCATACTAGAAAAAAAAACTTTATATGGGCGAGTTTGCGTTTTGCGGAGTCACCCATACATGAGATGATTTTTTACTTTGAGTATGACAATTATTTTTTTGCCTAAACGTCTTTACATAAGCAGTGGATCATGTGCCCGAAGTATCCGTAATTCATTTTCGGAGACATTATATAGGTAATACCCTACACAAATATTCTTATTAAAATATTATAATTACTAACACAAAATTTAAAATTAACTTATTGTAAAGATACAGCACATAAACGCAGTATTCTAAGTTACTACTAAAATATATTTAATTATTTACATTACACTTTTGGAATGAGGCTTTATTAAAAAAAAAAAAAAAACTGACTCTACAGAGATTCAGCAACAATTATTGTACTATGGTATACGTATAAGGCAAGTAAAACTATTTCACTTATGTACTACTGAGCTTAGGTACCTATATGTAGTATTCTATTATTAAGAGAATTATTATATATATCACTATGTTGAGCAAACTTATTTATTTATAAATATCTAATATATAAAATTCTCAATTGCCGGGTCAGCTAGTACAATAATAAATGACTTTAAATCTGATAAAGCTGAAATGTTGTTATGTACCTAGCCTACCTATGACTGTCAGCCTCTAGCCAGTTGTACTCTATACTAGATACATATTTGCTGTCCGCGTCTAGACTCTAGTATAGAGTACAATCCTGCTCGATGAGTGCCGACAGTAGGTTCATCGTCAAATGTACTCGGAGACAAAATAAATAAATGTAAACAAATATTATGGAGTTTGCACTTTACAATTTTTGGATCAAATTGAAAAAAGAAAAACAAGAAAAACGTTATTAACTTGAATAAATCTATCAAATTTACTTAAAAAAATAGCACCATACCGATGGCGCGGCGCTTGTGTGGGTACTTGGGTAGGGTATTATGACGTCACGTCGTAGTGCGGCGCACACACGACTCGAACTCTCTGACGTTGGGCTTGGGTAGATCGTATTAAAGATCAGATATAATATTAATACCTATTATTAATTTGTTTGAGCTTGGTTCAGCTTGTTCTCTACATGCTATCACTGAAATATGTCAATTCACGTGACGCTACGCTCCATTTTAAAAGAGTGATTCAAAATTGAACTTTATTCAGTACACAACAAGATACAGGTTTTATTGCAAAAGTTGAACTGCACCGCTGTGTGTCACTATCGTAACGATAGAGCGCCGCATCGCGTACCGTCTCGTATCGGTGTCAGCTGACCGTTGTCGAACATTCTCTTAACAAGTAAACGATTGTCGTTATACCTATATAAATAGAGCCGATACACCTTATATTTATATAATATATTATAACTACCCACCATTTATTTCTCATGTGTCCCTTCACCTATAATAATTTATTAAATTCGTAATTTGGAAACTATACTAAAGGCACCATATAAATCTAATTATATTATTCTAACGTAAAACAGACATGCTATGTTACTTTAGTAGCAACCGCGTGTAGTTTTATAAATTCATTTTTATTAGCTCCCGACAATGGTCAAGCTGTAAGCGAACTGATGATGATGAATTATAGCTAAGAACCCTCTCAATCATGTCAGCTTTCGAACAAAAAAGTAGATCAAAATCAATTCATCCGTTATGCCTACCTAGAGTACCTAGGGAGCTAACAATGCCACGGCCCACGGATAGTCACACACACAGAAGTTAGTGACATTCAAATTGGTAGGATAATAGAGCGCTATTGCGTCTTTGTAGTCAAATAAATATGTCTTTGATGATTTTTTAATACCTGAAGGCTATGCAAGGCATTAGCAATAGTTTTGGATCTGAAAGGAATAGTATAATTGGTGCATCGGCACTGCAGCTGGCAGCACGCGATCACGACTCTGGCTTAGTATCGACGGGCACCTTCACCACCGCGCAGGGCTTGCGGCGTCGACCGGCCACCAGCAGCGCCAGGCAGCCCCCGGACACCAGCAGCGCCAGCACCGAGAACACGGACAGCCCGAGCCGCGCCGCCGCCGTCGAGTACGTGCCGTGGTACACCAGCGACCGCAGAGACTCCGGCAGGTCTTCCACAGACTGGGGAGGGATTCGTGCGGAGATATTACACAGTGAACATGGCTGAATGAACTTAAACGATTTGAGATGGTAAAATTGTACCCAGCAAATTGTGTAACCCAACTGAGTGGGATGGAAGGAACATATTATAGTAGCAAATCCAATATGGGAAATTAAAGAGGTACATGTGGCATCCCAGATGATTAAGAGCAAGTAATGGGAGACGACGCAGAGTTTGTACCTGATTAATATGCACTAAGCTTAATAACTTTAAGCCCTTTTGTACAAAGATCGGTACCATGTAACAGTCAGGAATTGTAGGTACGTCTCTGTTTCATCGCCAATAAGAATTATGATCTTTTAGGGTGAATAGAGGCCTATTTACCCTATTAACTTTCTGGGTGCTATTAAGGGCAAGTTATGCAATATCTTCATGAAGGCTCCAATCTCACCATCTCAATCCAAGCCACCGGCAGTATCATGTCCTGCGGCAGGTACCGTAGCGCCGCGAACATGGAGCTCTTCTTGAGCTGCACGTTGAGCTGCAGGCTGGACTTGCCGCGCAGCGCGATGCCGAGCGTGGGGTGCACGTCCAGGTAGTTGCTGTGCCTGGCCGGCTGCAGCCCGCTCATCTGCTCCCGGAGGCGAGGGTCGCCGAGGTAGAAGTGTGGAAACGACGCGAACGCCGGGAAACCTGGGGATTAACCAATAATAACATAAGTGTCACGAGAACTGGTTTCTCAAGTTAAAATTTTCTGTTGAATCATAAAAAAAATCTGAAGAACCTCCTTAAGTTCAATTGGTATACAAACATATATAAGTAACGCCATATTGAAAATTTCCATAAAGTGTGCAGACCGGAACCCGGAGCAGTGCAATTGGTCCAAGTAGCGGTAAAGGCGACGGGGCACAAAGGATAAGTTGGCCGTAGCGCTTCTATACGATTCAAAGGACAAGCCCCACCTTATTTTCCTAGTCAATTATGATTTGATTTGATCCTGCATGCAGGCGGGTAGGCTCCAGAGATCTGCTCGCAGTAGCTCTGATTGGCGGGGTTGTGCTCGTGTCGTGTGACATAGTGTCGAGGACGTACCCTGCGTGCGGGCGGTGACGTTGACGACTCCGCGCGGCGGGCAGACGCCGGAGTCCAGCTCGCAGTAGCTCTGGTTGGCGGGGTTGTGCTCCTGTCGTGTGACATAGTGTCGAGGACGTACCCTGCGTGCAGGCGGTGACGTTGACGACTCCGCGCGGCGGACAGGCACCGGAGTCCAGCTCGCAGTAGCTCTGGTTGGCGGGGTTGTGCTCGTGTCGTGTGACATAGTGTCGGGGACGTGCCCTGCGTGCAGGCGGTGACGTTGATGACGCCGCGCGGCGGGCAGGCGCCGGAGTCCAGTTCGCAGTAGCACTGATTGGCGGGGTTGTGCTCTTGTCGTGTGACATAGTGTCGGGGACGTACCCTGCGTGCAGGCGGTGACGTTGATGACGCCACGCGGCGGGCAGACGCCGGAGTCCAACTCGCAGTAGCTCTGGTTGGCGGGGTTGTGTTCGTGTCGTGTGACATAGTGTCGGGGACGTACCCTGCGTGCAGGCGGTGACGTTGATGACGCCGCGCGGCGGGCAGACGCCGGAGTCCAACTCGCAGTAGCTCTGGTTGGCGGGGTTGTGTTCGTGTCGTGTGACATAGTGTCGGGGACGTACCCTGCGTGCAGGCGGTGACGTTGATGACGCCGCGCGGCGGGCAGACGCCGGAGTCCAACTCGCAGTAGCTCTGGTAGGCGGGGTTGTGTTCGTGTCGTGTGACATAGTGTCGGGGACGTACCCTGCGTGCAGGCGGTGACGTTGATGACGCCGCGCGGCGGGCAGACGCCGGAGTCCAACTCGCAGTAGCTCTGGTTGGCGGGGTTGTGTTCGTGTCGTGTGACATAGTGTCGGGGACGTACCCTGCGTGCAGGCGGTGACGTTGATGACGCCGCGCGGCGGGCAGGCGCCGGAGTCCAGTTCGCAGTAGCACTGATTGGCGGGGTTGTGCTCCTTGTCATCAAACACATTGTCCGGCAGCGAGTAGCGCAGCAGCTTGATGCCGTCCGCTATCTGTAACCGACGTGGACCAACGTCAAATGGTGATCTTGTAGCTACTCTAAATCATAATAGAAATCTTCATGTAATGGTATATTGACTAAGTTTGTAGAAAAATTGATGTAACTCCAAATTCTAAATGACTGA
This sequence comes from Glaucopsyche alexis, assembly GCA_905404095.1. Classification (NCBI taxonomy): domain Eukaryota; kingdom Metazoa; phylum Arthropoda; class Insecta; order Lepidoptera; family Lycaenidae; genus Glaucopsyche; species Glaucopsyche alexis. Next base: position 30,058,072 of record FR990048.1, read on the forward strand.
TACATTTCGAGTGTGGAACATCAGGGCGTACCTCGACGTCCTCGGTGTAGTAGAACGGGAATCGCCGGCAGAGGTTGGAGTAGAACACGTGCAGGGTCTGGTTGCGGTCCAGCATGGACGGCGGGAAGATCGACCCGTCCGTTGAGTAAATGCTGCAATATAGAGATGAGTCTATTAGGTACTATTAGGTACAGTACCCCGGTAGGAATAGATCGAAGGAGTTTTTAGGACCTCCAAAGTCCGAATGCGCTCTTGTCTCACACTGTTAGACTGATGATGTAATTCGTTTTGAGACAGCAACCTCGCACTCATGTTGCAGGCTCGGACTAACCTTTTTTTTTTTGTTTCCGGGGGGGAAAATGATTTACGCATACCACCCAGGCGCAGGGGGCACCCGAGTGGTGATGTGGGACTCCCGTATAGGCTAATGAAACCCACGGTATACCCACTAAAACCACCCCCCACCTTCCTCCTCGCCGCCCTTTGATGGGGCCACGGGAACGATAAACACATCCGCGACCCCGCCGGCGGCAGCCGCCCACAAGCGGCTCTATCCTAGGCCCGAAAGCCCCAGGCGCACCAGATGGTAAGGTGCGCCTACCTCCTCGGCCTCCACCAGTACTGTAGCAGACTCCCCCCGAGTCTGCTACTAGGAGGCCACGGATACCAACCTTCACAACCGGTACCCGGTGGCAGATCTGGTATATAGTTCTGCCACCGACCACACCTCGGCCGCAAGCGGCGCACCGTAATACCAACTTGCCTCTTCCTCTGCGGCCCCACCAATGCCGTTACCACACGGAACAGCCCCGCCAGCTCGCAGGGGGGTAGGAGAAGTGGCACAACACCACCACGCCTCTCCCCCTGCGATCCTTCTACGGCCGCAGAAGATAGGGAGTACGGCGCACCGTAATACCGGCACTCCTCTTCTTCTGCGGTTCCACCTCCAAGCGCGTCCGCAGCGGACTACTCCAGCCCGCTGGGAGCGCCCTCCTCGGGCCAGCCGGCGGCAAACAGGCCGGCCCTGGTTGCCTCTTCGCTTCATCGTGGGTGTCCAGTCCACGGTTACTAAGCCCCACCGCCACGACAAGGCGGGCAACCAGGCTCGGACTAACCTAACCTAACTGAAGATAGAGCTAAAAATGGTAGACGCGGCAACATACGGTAGCAATTTAAAAACTCGACTCTCTGTGTTCGATTTTCAAATCTATTGTATTATCGCAGAGTTCTATTTTCAGCACTGTTTATTTCTGGCAGGATAGATTCCGGATGATGAAGACGGAGCCTCAGGCTTAGCTTCCGTTAATCCAGAAACAAATAAGACATAAGGAAATATATCTGAATAGTAATCATTTCTTTCCAGAAGCCAGCGCTTAATTCGTAGATATTAATAGCCTTCAATCATGATCTTAACTGATGTCCAATTAATGAGATGCGCATTCTATCCTTGAGGGATCGTTATATTATCTACTGTATTGACTTGTCCAAAAGTATTTGTGTAACATAAAGCGACCGTTATGCAAGTTATCAGCGACGCGCCGCGATTTCCCCAGACGTGACATTGCCTGCTGCTCTGTGTGGCGATAAACTCTCAACCCCGTCTTCTTTTTACGCGATAAAAATGTTAAACATGTTCATGATCACACAGCTCAAAAACATTTGACGCTATACCTACTCTGTTCGAAAACAATCTAACCAGTAACCGTAAACAAAAAAACGGAATTTTACCAAATTAATGTATAGCACTTTCTTTTGCAAGTAGGTGTAAGTGACTGCTACATAGAGCTATTGAAGAATTAAAACTCGTAAAACTTAAATTAATACTAGTTGTTCGATCATTAAGAATCAAGATATGATTGAGATTTTATCAGATGACGTCACGATCTTTAATTATATAACTCTATAGAGTATAGTCCATACTTACTAATGCGTGTCTTGTCAAGTATTCTATGTTTATAAAGTGCACCGTATTAATTAGTTTCCGCTCACAATTAATTACATCTATCGCCGGTTTGCGCCACTCGGACGATACTGCTATAAAGTAATTAATGGGGATTATGCAAGTTCGTCATTCATATTTTCCAGAATATCTTGAGCGAAAAAAAAATTGAATGTTGGTTGAGCAGAATGAGCAAGTAAGATGGCTTTTAGATGAGTTTTATGATATTAAGAAGCAAAATCTTAATATCATAAAACTCATTCTTCTCATTCAGACAAGGAGTCACAGTCTAAAGGAAGATTGTGCTTAGAATGGATTCAACAGAATGTCCGACGGTTGATGTAATACTGTGTAATGTGATGTGTGTCAAATCACCAACATTTGCGCTCATAACCCTAAATATCGACGTCTAGTCTTGTCTGCTCATGTCGGCGGTGCCCCACATGTCGAGGCCGGTGGACTCACCTGTTGCACGCGGCGGTGCCCCACATGTCGAGGCCGGTGGACTCACCAACAGTGCAACAGCACTCGGCGGTGCCCCACATGTCGAGGCCGGTGGACTCACCAACAGTGCAACAGCACTCGGCGGTGCCCCACATGTCGAGGTCTGGGACTCACCTATTGCACTCGGCGGTGCCCCACATGTCGAGGCCGGTGGACTCACCTGTTGCACTCGGCGGTGCCCCACATGTCGAGGCTGGTGACGCCGTTGAACCGCTCCAGGATGTTCATTTTGTCCTTGTCCCCGGCGCCCGTGTTGATTGTAAACACGTCGGACGATGTGCCGTTTTTCTGAAAATATATTTCAGACCTTGAAAATGATGTGTAACTACGTTGCAAGTTGCAATTAAAGCAAATGCATTGCAACCGGTCCTTTTAAACTTTAAAAGACCGACTGTTTAGAAGACCGGTCTGTAATGTGATTTCTCAGAATAATTTAATACTTCATAATCATAATAATAGTTTCCTGATTGTAATCAAAAATAACAATTAATAATTATAATTATAATCAGCTATTTAAAAATATCACGAACAATTCTTGTATACGTACTCGTATATAATCAGAATTTCAAAAACGGCTGCAATTTTTGCGGCCACGAAATTTAGTATGCAAGATGTTTTTGGAAAAAAATTAATGTAGCTAGGTTTATCTCTGGGAAACCGCACATTTTTAAGTTATTTATGTTCTTTCGTCGTGAAATAATATTATATATCAATGTTTTTAAATCTATAATGTTAGTTCAAATGGCAGTTTAGCATGCTTAATACGTATGTATAATTTTTGCGTTGCTGAAAACCCCAGTCAGGCAAATATTTTTGTGATTTTTTTTTTAATTTACTAGAACTCCGAGTTAAGCTCAGTTACCAAGGTACTGCTTAACTTGAAGACTGGCGACTATTTTCTTCAGCAATACTCACAGCAACGAGGAGACCAAAGTTATTGTACTTGAGCTGGCCGTTAAGGCTGAGAAGGGTCTTGGCGGTGTCGTAGATGCCGTCCTCGTAGCCCCACAGGAACCTGCACGAAGTATAATAATTATTATATTAAACATTCCAACTGCGACAGATTCAATATTTGGAAGCTCCCTTAACCATATTAATCAACTTATGTGCCAATCTTTGTAGACAAATTATTTTATACAGTAAAATTTAAACAGATTACCTACTGTACCCCAAGCAGGAAAATTTCGCGGTATCGTTACGTTTACGTAAGCGAGAAATATTGTACGAAAACCATGAAAGCGCCTCTAGTGGACGTAAATGTAACTAAAATGTTCATACAATATTCCTCATATTTCTCGTTTACGTACACGTAACGATACCGCAAAATGCTTGTTGCTTGTTCTTGCTTGGAGTATTAGTATAGTAAATTATTATTATAGCTTTATTGTCGCGACGATCACTCTCGTATCTATCAATGAAAAGGGTTTGAGACCTCGGGCGCTATCAACAGATTACAGAGCAAGGGCAGACAATTTGTTCACTGGAGGTTAATGGGTGTCGGGTCACTGTGCCATCGGAATTGCCATGAGATTGTGGCTGGGAACAAGTTACCTTTCAACGGGCAGCTTGAGGAAGGCCTCCTTGTGGTTGGCGAGGTTGAGGGAGGAGGCCAGGCCCACCTGCACTAGTATCGGGTAGTGGACTGCCTGCGACACCGCCGCCTGCAAAACGAATGTTCAACATTGGCTTACTATTACATTTGGCTTTATAAGTTTATCTATTTTCATTTTATGCATGACCATTCATAATTCACAAGAAAGCACGCTCTTTAAATGATTACATTTGAGAAAGTAATATTTCTTAGGTACATGCTCATTCAACTTCCACTGATCACCTGATAGAGTCGGGATTCGGGATGACCTCTAGGTGTTCGGCTTATACAGAATGTTTGGTTGAACGCAGTCAATCCGTGAAATAGATATCCGGGGGGTGACTAAAATATATAAAATATGTACGGACCGTTTCTGAAATATTTGCCATTTTAGAATTTTTTGTCAAAAGTTGTTTGGGTTAAAAAAAATATCAGAAAATATAAAACACTGAAAATATCAGAAACGAACGAATATGGACCCTTCGTACGGAGGGTTCAAATGAGTTGCTGTCACCTCCCGGATCTCCATTTAGCGGATCGACTACCTCTACCAAACATCCCGTGTAACTCTGAAAAAATTATCGAACATACAAAGTACAGTCCACGCACGAGCGCCGAAGAATCGGTTTCCTCCCGCTTCCACAGACATCGATAACCGGTTCCTCGGAACTGGCGGGCGAATTGTATATTTGTCGAGAGCTCTCATCAGGCCACCGAGGGCGGGTACCGTACTACACGCACCATGAGCGGCAGGTTGGGCACGCTGACGTGGTCGAAGGGCGAGCCGGCGCTCTTGTGCGGCAGGAAGCGGAAGCGGTTGCTCTCCTGGTACGTCAGCTGCTCGCCGTCGAACCGCGTGTTCACGCGCTCCACGTGCTGCCTGCACAGAGCACACACACACACACATTACACGGTCACACACACAGTCTGTAGAGCTACTGGCTCTGTGGCCCTACGGTGTGCGGTGCATTAAAGTACAATATAAGTTATAGGGAAGTCCTAGCCTATACAATAGGTAGGGTTTCGGATGAGGGTCTTTAAAAAGTAAGAGGTAAGTGAAACGATAGGAATGGATTTATATGAACCCCACGCCACCGTAATATAATATACCTACCTACTCGGCTCAGATTCAGTTTCCAATCCAACAAAAAGTTTAAAATTCGACCAAATTAATGTGATTTGCTCGTTAAGTAAATGATATTTATATTAGTTGCATTAAGTGTTCTATTGTTCTCTTTGTTTATCTACGTTTAGTTTAAGCCGCAACTCCAATATATATTACAGTGACTATTTTCTGCAATATCTTAATTAAAATTCTGTGATAGAGAATAATTTGTGTTATTCTTTTATTTCGCAAAAAAATGGCTTCTGCAATACGAAAGCGAACGGCTCCGGCTGCCTTACTCCACTACAGTAGAGGGCTTCGGCTGCCTTACTGCACTACAGTAGAGGGCTCCGGCTGCCGTACTGCACTACAGTAGAGGGCTCCGCCTGCCGTACTCCACTACAGTAGAGGGCTTCGGCTCGGCAGCCGTACGGCTACTGCACTACAGTAGAGGGCTCCGGCTGCCGTACTTCACTACAATAGGGGGCTCCGGCTGCCGTACTCCACTACAGTAGGGGGCTCCGGCTGCAATACTCTACTACAGTAGAGGGCTCCGGCTGCCGTACTGCACTACAGTAGAGGGCTCCGGCTGCCGTACTCCACTACAGTAGGGGCCTCTGGCTGCCGTACTCCACTACAGTAGGGGGCTCCGGCTGCCATACTCCACTACAGTAGGGGGCTATGGCTGCCATACTGCACTACAGTAGGGTGTACACTGTACAATGTAGATTAGTAATTAAATTTATGTATTTATTAAGCATAAGCCTTATTCGGCTCCGAATATATCCGAAAAATGGGGTAAAATAATCACGTCACGCTGAATTATGCAGTAAATTGTTATTAAAATAAAACTGGTTTGATATTAGTGTCACAAATGTCAATGTCCTGTAAACACAAATATAAAATGTGGCGCACTTCTTGTAATAAAATTATTACATGTCATTACTGAGTTAATAATTAAAATAATAATTATTATGTTTACAATTTGGTTATTCGATACGGGTTTATTATTAATTTGATAATACGACATTAAGATGACTTTAGTAATATTTTATTTTATTGCTTCATATTTCAATTTAACGACGACGTCCGGCTACCTACATTCTTAACACGAAGTCAACCGGAGGAGCAACCTAGTCACCACTAACTATAGTCCCTCGACATCAAAATATCGAATAAATTCTAAAAATAACAGTTTATTGTGTCAAAGATTCGAATATTATAGGCTACGGCTTACACTTTAGTAAACTACCCTACGCTAGTAGATGGTTATCAGCTAGCGGCTAGCCCATTTTGGCCTCCGGTATATCTCTCAGCTAAAGCTAAAGCTATTATGCATTATATAAAAGTAAACTATTATGCATTATAGAAATATACAATATTATTAATTTTGTCGAATTTCATCTTTTCGTTTACGTTAGGATTGAAATGGACGTGAACACTCGGAACTCCAGATTACTCGGACACTTACGAGTACGCGTACGGGCCGACTTGCTGAACGTGCAGCTTCTCCTCGCGGCCGTCGCGCACGGCCTCCCAGTTGGTGTAGTTGAACAGGTGCACGCGCATGGTGGGCAGCACCGTGGGCCGCCGCCACATGTTGTACGCCAGCGAGTTGTTGCGGAGCGCCATGCTCTGGAACACGCCGGACAGCGGACTTAGCCAAGACTCCACGAGGCAGTTGCTGCTCGTTACAATTGTACTAATAGAGCTAGCGCCTACCGTCGAAAAAGGAGCGCATCGAGATCAAGCATTGGACCTCTGCAGATCGCTAGAGGCCTTAAAGCTTGATATAAAACCGCCGGTCTGGCGGTTCTAAACCTGGTAGATTTTTTTTTATTGACCAAATTTTGTGTGAAGATTTTTTGAGTAAAAAAAGCTCATAAGCAACAAGAAAACTGTTGTTATACACGGCTGCGCGCCAACTAGAAACCGATAAAAATGCAAGTCTGGAAGTCCTACTCTTGACCAGTTTCCAGCCAGACCGCCCTGAACGTGTAAGAATTTTGAGTAAAAATAGCTCATAGAGAACAAGGTCAAGTTATATGTCAATCTGTTCGTCTCCTAATCCTCTTTTGAAAATCGTCGGTCTGGCATGTTCAAACCTGGCCAAAACTCAGCCAGACCGGGATGAAGTTACCTCCTGTGATGCTTACTAATAGGTAAATAATGAGTAATTTGCACTTAATGAAGCGTGATTTTAATAGATTTGTATGTATTCTTTTCGAATTTAAAATTTTCTACCCCATGTTGCTACCACTGGATCCGCCATCTTGAAAAAATGGCGATAACTTTCAATATTTTGGCTATATCTCTTTACAGACGTACTTTACGATAAAAATATGTTCCACGAATATGAACTATATACAATTTTCTACAATTTATTTTATAAGCATTTTTGTGTCAAATTGATAGTGTAAGCGCTGCAGAGTCTTAGAAGGAAATTTTATTTGTGTTGTTGACATTTTTTGTAATTCAGTATATTTTACTTTTTATGCCCTTTTAGATGATACCCATATCGCGAAGTTTATAAATAATTATAAAGACCGCCAATTTAGGACGGCGGCCATTTCGAATTCACAATTATTTTAAATATACCATATTTTAGTAGCAATAAAACTAAAAGTATACTAAACTAATATCTTATAATAAGTAAAATTAATAGAGGCCTCTAGCGATCTGCAGAGGTCCAATGCTTGTTCTCGATGAGCTCCTTTTTCGACGGTGGGCGCTAGCTCTATAACAGCTAATACAGATAATGACTCAGTAGCTCAGAGGTTAGCGCGTCGGCGCTCTAGCCGGAGTTCGCGGGTTCAAATCGCGCCAGGGTTCAGGGAACAAAAAGTTTTCTGTGTTCCTGGGTTACTGAATTTTTATTTTTGAATCAATTAATTATGTAATCTAGTTGACATTCATATACCATTGTTATGGTAGGATGTGTTAGAACTATTTACTATCTGTTACCACCATTGTAAACCAGATTTTGTGAATAAATGATGATTATGATTAAGATTACGGATGAGTGCCTATTAAATATGTGTAATACATATTATATATTAAAAATCTTAAATATATGAATAGTATGAAAGTATAATTAAATTTCTTTCCGTTGTCTGGCAACACGAGTCCTTTGAGAACTTACCACGAGACCAGATTGACGAAGTGTGAAAACATAGATACCATAATATAATTATAATAGAATTCTAGTCTTCAAAGTAGATTATTCTAGTGTTAGAAACTCACGTCGCGTGTTATATATTCTTCGTATTAAAGGTGATCATTGACCAATATTATATCAGTTAATCTCATTCGATCATGTACTCTCCCAGAGACAACTCAATCCCAGTCTACAGCCACTTTCATGTTTCCATTAATATAATACGAGTTTGAAGCTAAACTTACAGAGAGTATGGCATCGTTGAAGGAGTTGGTGAACAGCAGGAACACGGCGGCGATGAGGCTCGCCGAGAACAGAGCCGACAGCAGCACCACGACTGGAACAACACGTCATTGTAACACCAGAAGTCGCCTATGTCCTTCCCCGTGGTCTAATCTATATATGTACCAAATTCCATCAAAATCGGCCCAGTAGTTTCTGAGCCCTTTCAATGCAAACAAATAAACAATGAAATATCTTTCCTCTTTATAAAAATAATTTAAATGTGAAGACCCAGGATTCTGGGTTTTTTTCTACTTGTCTTTCAAGGGCATAAACCCCAGTAGAACCCATTTCATCTGATCGTATATAAATAAGGTTCGGTTAAATCGATTACGGATATGTTGGGCATATGATCTATTGCTCATGTAAAGATGTTTAAGCAGAAAAATAATTGTCATGCTAGGAAAAAATTTTTTTTCTTTATGAGTGCGTTTTGCGGAGTCACTCATACATGAGATGATTTTTTACTTTGAGCGTGACAATTATTATATTTTTTGCCTAAACGTCTAAACTTAAGCAGTGGATCATATGCCCGAAGAATCGGTAATTGATTTTCGGAGACATTATACCTACAACCATTCGCACAGTTTCAGACTCAGTTAGTATAAAAGTAGAAATTATGGTCAATGTTAATTGTTAATTTGTCAAACATCTAACAACTAAATTATATTTAAATGTTTTCAGTCTACACAGTCAGACAGACAGTCTACTACATTAAGGTAATAAAACCTTGAAATAATTCAAACTTTTACATGCGTTTGCTCATAATATTTTACTTATGATTAAAATAATACGTCTTTTATTTATTCTGTTAAGTACCTATAATTATTGTTGCCCTCGGTCTGAACCTCAATTCTCGTAATTAACTTACAATTTCATTTTACTCGTAAACAGATTTTTGGAGTTTGTATAAAAAGCGAGTTTGACGTTGGTATGACTTTTGTGAGAATACTATTTTTGCAGTTTTAGCATAAGGGGAGTTGATTGTAACTGTATTATTGCAGGATTATATGCTCTTCCAGCATAGGTCTCCTACAGATTTTCCAGTTTTACCTGTCTTGAGCTTTCCTTATCCACTGCGGTTCTACTCTCAGTGGAGGGCCAGGTGGAGGGCCCACCTCCTTATGCCACTTTCCTGCGGCCCTTCTCTGGCCATGTGTTCCGTATACTGCCATTTGAGCGCTTATACTGCCGCGGTAGAGACATATTTCACACTTGCTCTAATGGAGCTCACTCTTATTTTATCTGTCGTTTTTTTTACTTTTTTAAATAGATAAACATTGTAATAAACCATGGAATAAAAATGGGATACCTACATAATATACTTTTATATTATGTTGGTCGTGACCCACATAGCACTAGTGCAGAGTGCTGTCAATCAGCTCCCGCCTCAATTGTCGCCGGAGCACAGACGGTGCTGATTCGATCAGTGATTTGTGTTGATGTGTGCCAATTACATACGCGTGGGAAACAGGTCAACAAAGAAGAAACCGATGTATATTGTATATAATACTTCTTTCCTTACGGAATTGCTTTTTTCGCTTTTGCTTCGAAAGTCGATATCGCTCATTTAAGGGGTTGCAGTATCGTTCAATTTTACTTCGAATAACCACAAACTCAACATTTTCTTTTCCTTTAAGTAATTTATGTTTAAATTACGAAACTTAACTAAAATTAGATGCTTTTTGGGATAGGTGTTTCCGCAGATTAATAATTACTATTTACTATATTATAGATTAGCGAGAGAAAAAACATATTTATATATCGTACCTTACTCCATGCTAACACTTATTATTATCAGCGCAATAAAGTCGTAAAATAAGGATACTCAAAGGTATCTTCGGGAGTTCAGGAGAACGACATGGATGCTTTCTCTTTCACTCTTATGGGTTTTTGACATTGATGTTTTGTGAGACAGCTCGTTACGTCTTCGATTTTAGTGCTCCTTCCATGTTTACCTATTCTTCCTGGTGTGTCTCTTTTAGTTAATTGACAGGTATCGCTAAGAAAAATTACGCGTTCGACAACAAGTTTTCTCTCTCACAAGATATATTTGTCTGGCAGACGAAATCTGGCAGATTTGAGTTGAAAATTTTGTTAAAAATATTGCACCTAAAGAACTTCCACCCCGCACGCGCTTGCGCACATTCTCCGAAGTGTATCTGGTAGCTGATAGCTAGTTTATCGCGCTAAGTTCATAGACACTTATCATGTTTAAAAAAACAAGTATCGTACGATCCCTTATCGCTAACCCTAGGCTCTTTTTACACAATTTGTTTATTTTTATCTCATCCAATTATATTTGTGATTTAATTTGTTTGTTTCCTCCATATGTTTAATGCTTCAACTTTACTAATAAAAGTAATTGGTCTATGAATGATAGATGATATGACATCTAACACATATTTCGATTTGCACTTATCGGCCGACAGTTATTATATTTTATAATATTGATGTATGTATGTAGCGAAGGCTGGTTCTCCTATACCTATGTAGGGAAGCCCTAGCCTGTATTATAGGTTTTTGGGATAGGGATTTGGATGAGAATAGTCAAAAGGTAAGTGGTAAGGGAAGCCGATAGGAATAAAGTTATAGGAATTGCACGCCACTGGTTACACCAATAAAAAAGTTTTTTGTTTAACTAGCCGCGCCGTTGATTTAGTATTTTTTATCATTCACTAGACGTACTTATTTTATAGACATTTCTATGCATAGATTAGAAAATTTCAACGTAGCTTAGGAGGAAAACACAGTCTAAAATATTTCTAAAGCTACAAAAACCTAAACTACTTAACCCCGCAAAATGTAATTTAACAAAATACCTGTAATTTATTCGTTGTGTCATGAACATTTAGAAACTAAGTAATGACTTTTTATAGAAGTAGCAACAGCTGCATACAAAACCCTGGTCAGGTGCGATTGGGCGTACCATGATGTAGAGCTCCGTACGCTCCGTAGCACTTCGTAGCACTTCGTAGCACGCACTTTGACGTAAAGTTTGACCGGAAAATGGGTTGTGGGTGTTATATGGACATCCGACACGACTTTTGCAAGTTAACAGCATCATAATTACTCTGAAATTATAGCGCTTTGCCCTTGAACTCGCGGCATGCAACAAAGTCCACACTTAGCGTATTATATTCTATCAACACAAATTCTATCCTCCAATTTTGTTATCATAATCATACATTTTTCTGAAAGGCAAAATGAAAGATTAAAAAAATAGTTGTCTGTTTAGACGGTTTACAGGCGATAATTTTACGTTATAACGTCATCACAAGCCGAAAGCTTGGGTCTGTCGTGCCTCTCTATCGCTTATTCTGCGCTCTCAGTTGTTCACGCTCTGCTCAGGTGGAACGTGACTGGCCGAACGTGACAATTTTTTGTGCATGCGGCCGCTCGGCCGCTTCGAACTTTTAAACGATAGGTACTAAGTCTTAAATGTATGTAGTTAAAGTTTAAAATTATTCCACGGCGCGGCGCCGCGAACCTCTCGCGGCCAACCCTGCCGGCCGCTACCATTTCGGTGTGGATTAGCCCTAAGACGTCATCAAGTCGAAAGTATTCACTTATAATATGTGTAAAAGTATCAAACATCGCCAAGGCTTAAGACAACGTCGTCTGACTTATTGACCATAAGCGTCAGTTCATATCGAGACGCGATGACGCGACGCGAAATACAAACTCTGCAATGAAACGCGGGGTTGTTAGGCGTTTCGCACCACGAGGATTCGAACCGCGGTGTGAACTGCCTCAACACTGTTTCTGAATGGGTCCATTTAACAGTTTTGGTGTGAATCATACCATATATTTTTTGGAAATATCGATTCGGACCACAAATTTAAATATTCATGTCAGAATATAATATACTAATATAGGTATAGACTTTTTAATTTTTTTAAGCAGACTGGTAGAAAAGTGGTCTCTGAAAAAATGCCAAATAATTATTATATTAAAAAATACATTTTAAGCTGGTATAACGACGGATTAAATATCTACGATCCATAACAAAAATACACACTTTTAATACTTATACATAACTTAGATGTTTTATTATTATACAATAATAATAAAACATCTGCATTAAATAAGTGTCAAAACAAGGTTAGTCTTAGAATAAGTTTTGTTCAACCTTTGTATACCTTTTTTTCGTATTAGATTGAACAAGTTATGATATTGTAATGTCCATTATAATGTACAATGTATGAACTTTGTAAATTGATTATATGGAATAATTAATAATTTTTGTAGAAAATTTACTTACAGAAAGTAGCTGCCAATGTTTTGTCGCTTATAATCCTAAAATAAGTATTCTAACATTTCAACGGTCCTGGTAGCGATGCCAAAAGACCGGTTCCATCAAACAAACCTTTGGTTTCTAAAGACAACAATGTACCCGTACCACGGATCATTTTATTGGGAGTCAATCGTTACCGAAAGCGCAGTTTTTCCTAATGAAAGATTATTTTGTACTTTTTAGTTATTTTGTGCATGGTTGTACTATGCATACTTTAGGTACTATCTAAATTTATTCATCCAAAAAAAGGAATGTTTTCTACTGCGGTTCGAATCGACCCATTCAAAAACAGTGCTGAGGCGATTCACACCGCGGTTCGAATCTTCGCGATGCGAAACGACTAACGACTCGAAACGCGTTTATCTTAGAAATGCATAGACGCGACGCGGAGAGCAGAGTGGTCAACATATTGTACTGTATAGCCCCGTAGCTCATAGTGGACACCGCGCCCGCGCCGGTCGAACAGCCGACTCGTCTTGCAGTTACTTTAATAACATAAACAAGGCACGTGGACGAGTCAGCACACGCGGACAGTAGCTACTAGCTGTACTTACTTCTACATTCTTCGATACTATTTTGTATTGATGTAAAAGTAGAACTTGTTCCTAAGGATTTTGTGTGTGAATTGTAAATTGTTTGCTAATACATTGATAGTTCATACACACACACACACACACAAAAGTACACGATATTAAATCGTTCTTGTTTTGGTTTTATATGCAATGGTTACAAGATTTTATTTTATTTTAATCCATGTTTCACTAACCACTGTAGGTAATCAGTACTAACCTACTGACGAGGGCCCTAAATTTAAGGGCCTGTTTAACAATCTAATAATAATTATAAGTGTCAGATGCTATTCGCATATTTTGTCTCTATCGCTCTATACAGCGTGTCCCGACACCTATATCGGAGCCTTTAGTGGTAAAAAATATGGGTTTTTTTATCGACAAATTCCCCCTTATATTTTATTTTTCTCTCACGTTTGTGAAATGACAGCCATTTTATTTTTTGGTCACCAAGACCCGGGCTCTCGTACTTTTTTTATTACCTTTTTTTGTTTTTCTGTTCAAAGAAAATTAAAACATTTTAACTGTGAATTATTTTCCACATATTTAGCTATCAAATGAGACCTTTTTTATGTTCCTAGGACATTTACATGAGTAGCGGTGGTCAAATTAGTACGAGAGCCCGGGTCTTGGTTACCAAAAAATAAAATGGCTGCCATTTCACAAACGTGAGAGAAAAATAAAATTTAAGGGGGAATTTGTCGATAAAAAAACCCATCTGGGGGCACGGCAGTGCTCCCGCCAAGTCGAGCGCGATGCAAACACTGCCGTACCATCCTTTACTGGAACCATTTCGCCGCATTTTCAGGCCCCTATTTGAGAACCTCTGGATAAGACCAGAACGCAGAAATTTTCGTCATCCAATAAGCTATAATCACGTACTTAAAATCCAAAATTTCAAGTCTGTAGGTCATTTAGTTCCGAAGTTAAGCGAAAGCAAAGTTTCGCATTTTCGACACTCACTCACTCACTCACTCACTCACTCACTCACTCATGATCATCAAAATAGAACTAGTACTTCCCATAAACTTAGAGAGCTGAAATTTGGTACAGAGTTGGGGTTTAATGGCCACATAAAGGGAAAACTATAAAAACTAAGATAATCGATCTGGGGGCACGGCAGTGCCCCTGCCAAGTCGAGCGCGAAGCAAACACTGCCGTACCATTCTTCACTGGAACCATTTCGCCGCATTTTCAGGCCCCTATTTGAGAACCTCTAGATAAGACCAGAACGTCGATTTGGGGGCACGGTAGTGCCCCCGCCAAGTCGAGTGCGAAGCAAACACTGCCGTACCATTCTTTACTAGAACCATTATGCCGCATTTTCAGGCCCCTATTTGAGAACCTCTAGATAAGACCAGAACGTCGATCTGGGGGCACGGCAGTGCCCCCGCCAGGTCGAGCGCGAAGCAAACACTGCCGTACCATTCTTTACTGGAACCATTTCGCCGCATTTTCACGCCCCTATTTGAGAACCTCTGGATAAGACCAGAACGTCGATCTGGGGGCACGGCAGTGCCCCCGCCAAGTCGAGCGCGAAGCAAACACTGCCGTACCATTCTTTAATGGAACCATTTCGCCGCATTTTCAGGTCCCTATTTGAGAACCTCTGGATAAGACCAGAACGTCGATCTGGGGGCACGGCAATGCCCCCGCCAAGTCGAGCGCGAAGCAAACACTGCCGTACCATTCTTTACTGGAACCATTTCGCCGCATTTTCAGGCCCCTATTTGAAAACCTCTGGATAAGACCAGAACGTCGATCTGGGGGCACGGCAGTGCCCCCACCAAGTCGAGCGCGAAGCAAACACTGCCGTACCATTCTTTACTGGAACCATTTCGCCGCATTTTCAGGCCCCTATTTGAGAACCTATGGATAAGACCAGAACGTCGATCTGGGGGCACGGCAGTGCCCCCGCCAAGTCGAACGCGAAGCAAACACTGCCGTACGATTCTTTACTGGAACCATTTCGCCGCATTTTCAGGTCCCTATTTGAGGAGCTCTGGATAAGACCAGAACGCAGAAATTTAAACATAAAAAAATCGACTGTTATTGCAAAAACCTAGCGAAGTGGGACACATCTTCTAATTAAATCTAGCCCGTAGCGTCCCACTGCTGGACGAATGCCTCCCCTTCTGCTTTTGATACGCATATAAATAAAATTAAAGGAAAACTCTGGATAAGACTAGACTGGCTTTTATACTTATACTTACAAGTTTACAAGAAGAAATAGTCGAACGATTAACTTTATTCTACTCGAACATTACACAAATTAAATAAACAAATTACACTAAAATCTAGTAAAATAAATCAATATCAACGTTTCTACAAAAAGAAGTGAAATCCCACCAAAAACATTCTGTAAAAAACTAGCCAAGTCTCGATAGAGCTGCTCGTTTATCTCTAAAAAGTAGTGAAATCTAGACAAAGTCGTTCCAAGTCTAAGGTTCCTTACTGCGATTTCTTTATTATTATAGTTGATGTTGTGTGACTTGGCCGTTGAAGGGTACACAAGGGTACAAAAGGGGCTCCATGACACCACTGCTCCAATATATGTGTTCTACAATCAACAACAGCCTAAAATGAGACACTAGCATCCAATTACCAATACCAGTATGGGCTATTATCTCGCTTAACAAACATAGGTAGTTACAACAGATATACATTACGTGTAAACAAAATTGACTTGTACCCACTAACGTATAAAGAATGTTCAACGGCCAAGTCACACGACATCAACTATAATAATAAAGAAATCGCAGTAAGGAACCTTAGACTTGGAACGACTTTGTCTAGATTTCACTACTTTTTAGAGATAAACGAGCAGCTCTATCGAGACTTGGCTAGTTTTTTACAGAATGTTCTTGGTGGGATATTTTTTACCACTAAAGGCTCCGATATAGGTGTCGGGACACGCTGTATATAAAACTTCCGAACATGCTATCCTATCTTCTAATAAGTTTGGGATAACTATCCCAAACTTATTAGAAGATTGTGAAACAGGCCCTTAATATTGCACGTGTGTGTCTGAGTATGTACCTACAGGACCTACCACAACCACAGTTAGTATGTTAGCGGCGGAGCGGAGTGCGGACAGGTCCACGCAGTCGGTTAGTATAAACAACCGTATACGGTGTACCTGATGTAACTGTGTATTGAGTTGTAACTAAAGAGTTACTCGGTCCAGCGATTTGGTAATAGAATGCTCACTAGCCTACTACCATAGGTGACCAGCAGACAATAATTATTAATCTTGCTGGCGATCAACATCTATGAATCGAGATCATTAAACGATTGAGATGGTCCGATGTGTACTGACTTACTGAGCGCCTTGGAGGCGGGTCTTGTATGGTTTGGGGCGGCATATCGATGGATGCTTGAACTGGTGTTTATTGACGCAGACACACATAGCCTTGGTAACCGTGGTTTAACATCACATCGCTATATAACGAAGATATTGGACCCTCATGTTATACCTTGTGGCGTGGCGAAAACTTCATTCTGATGCACGATAATGCTCGTCCGCACGCAGCGATACAAGTTCAGCACTTAACTGGGGTTGAGATTCGTTCCATGGATTGACCAGCACGTAGCACTTACCTCAATCCGATAGAATACGTGTGGGACAACCTAAAAAGAGTTGTATTTACAAGAAATCCGGTCCCAACAACGGTTACAAAGATCAGAGTTGCATTGTCACAAGACAGGGACAATACTCCGCAAGATCTTTTAAAAACACTGATCAGGTCGATGCGAAACTGACTTGAATCAGTTATTAGGGCAAGAGAAGGTAATACAAATTATTGAAAACAAAAGAAAACTTTTCCTTTTCTTAGTATTGTCAAATTTTGATACTAGAACTGTTTTTGTTATATTCACTGTCATTTGTCATTCCAAAACAGCTGCAAAAAAGAAAAGTTGACCTATACAGTATACACACATGAATAGATTTTTTGTCAGATTAAGAACAAGTCTTAGCATCATCATTGAAATAAATGAAAATATTTTGCACTTTCCCTAATTATATTAATTGAAAGTTATTTTGCACTATGATGCAGTTTTTGTGTCCGCCAGTGTATTAGGTGATTAGGCCAACGCTTTCCTATGTATAAGCTTGTATTATTTATTTAACAGCCTCCGTGGTCTAGTGGTTAGAGGCTAGAGCATTGGCTCTCGACTCGGAGGTCGTGGGTTCGATTCCGATTTCGATTCGAAAAACATGTTGTTTCCAAGTTTGGTTAGGACAATGCAGGCTGATCACCTGTTTGTCTGACAAGAAAGATAATCCATGCGTCGGATGGGCATGTAAAAAGTCGGACCTGCGCTTGATCTCTCGTCAGTCGTGTCGGTTATCCGTCCCACTGGATTATGAGAGTAAAGGAAAAGAAACTGCTCTTGGGTACTCACACACTTGGGCACTATAAAATTAGTCCTGCGTAACTGGCCTGGTTTCGATGAAACCGGCCACCATGATTATTATTTATTTTGCATATAATACGAGTATATACCTATGTATGTATAATAATATATTAGCTTTGTATGCAATTAATTCCTTTGGCATTGGCGCGTAAACCTCGAGCGTGGGAGATTAAAATCAAAAATGACTAACTGTAATCCACAGGGAAAAAATTACATTCATTTGACATTTACTTAATATGTAAATGTCCTTTATTAATAATTTAATTATAATATTCAGAATAAGTTAAAAAAGGTCACTCTACCAGCAGTTTTTTTTTTGACTGGGAGTTTCCTCTATCTACACTAATATTATAAAGAGGAAAACTTTGTTTGTATGTATGTTTGTTTGTTTGTTTGTTTGTTTGTTTGTTTGTAATGAATAGGCTCAAAAAGTACTGGACCGATTTCAAAAATTCTTTCACCATTCGAAAGCTACATTATCCACGAGTAACATAGGCTAAATTTTATTTTGGAAAAAAATAGGGTTCCGTAAGATATTTGGGTTTTTCGGACACAAGGTGTAAAAAATCAACCAGAAAAGTTACTTATTTTGCGTACGCTGCATAAACTATAAATGATAGAACCATAAAATGTTCTAATTAATTGTAGATCTTATAAATATCTACAAAAAAGTCCGCGACACACTATACCTATCTATGTCGAGTGAGGCACAACAACCATTTTTTTATTTAGAAATCTTAAATTTTTTTTGGACTATATTTAAACGCGTTTATTTTACTCATGCTATTAATCCTTATCAAAATAAATTATTTCATCACTAAGTACAGTTTATGTAGATAATATTTGGTCTTTGAATGATTGAAATTGGACGTTTGGTTTTGAAGTTATGGCGAAATTAAAATATTGCGATTTCTGCTGCACGGCCCGTTGCGAAGTGGGTGTCACCAAGGCGGGGGTACGCGTGCGGGGGGGAGTTTAGATAAAAGTATACCCACCTACTTCATTGAGTTTTAGTAGGTACCTATATTAATTTGTTTCTGTTTGTTTTGACTAGATTTCGCCCGTTTTGTTAGAGGTTTAAAGACATTCTGTAGTATTAGTATCAGTATTGTACCCGTGCGAAGCTGGGGCGGGTCGCTAGTTAGCTATAACTAGATAACGTTATGCCAAACGGTACTCGCTACTTCCACGTGTTTCGTGGCGAATGCGCTGAGCGCTCCATCTGGACCCTTGACTTATAAGATATTATAGTATAAACTCGCCTCACTCGTGGGCCAGACCAACTCAAAATGTCTTTGACAATTCTCCCGAGAGGATAACTTCTCGTCTCAATTCTAGATACCATACAAGATTCAAAGTTTAGAAATTCAGACTTCTTCGAGAGCCTTAGGTGCTACTTAACGACAATTTCAAATATTCTCTTATCTACATATCGACACCTTCATCTGGCTCAGTGATGACGTAGACGCAGATTTGGTGACCATCAACTATTACGGCGATATTTCCTCAAAGGGAACTTATCCAAACTTCGGTAAATTTACAAAGAACAAAAAATATTATAAATAGTGGCGATTATTTGCCATCAGCAAATTGTAAACAAAAAACGCACGCTCTACGCATCAGTGTTTATGTTTTTTGCGAGCTAACCACATACGAATTACGATATGCTGACGAAGCATAGTTTTTGTCCGCAACGATTAGCGTCACGCAGGAAACATCTTATTAGTACGAACTTGAGGAAAACCTCAGTACAGGTGCAGATATCGTTACACAACACTTGGCTATTATATTTCGGATGACAATTATCTAAGTTTGACGCACGTGTTTAAATTACCTACTTTGTAAACCTACCACCTGTTTTTGCGGTCTGCTCGCGCTGATTATACTAAATCTTAACCTTAAACTCGTCGAAATGACTGTCGCGGGTCAGTTACGAGTCACATGACTGATAACAGAGAAACTAAACACCTTAATATTAATAATAACATTTTACTATATATCATTAGGCCGAGCTTTGCTTGCAGCTCTTGTAAATTGAAAAACATTTTACCGGGATTCGAACCCACTACATTTAGTTAAACAAGATTAGCTCGTTTAAAGTTTATAATGTAGATTCCAGAGCATAGTACAATATTGACTTCTTACAGTTTATTGAAATTTTATTAGATTCAATTTATCATACTATGCAGCTCTCGCTATAGATTCGATTAGATTTCTAGAGGAGATAAAGAAATATTTTCTGCGCTTTATAGAAAGTGCGAATTAATAATTTCATCGCTCGTAAGTCGTAGCGGCCCATCTATCGGTAGCATGATTGAAGAAGAAGACCTTAATCGAATTTAATTAAATTTAAAAGATAGAGTTAACATCTTGAGGAACATGTATAATGTATAATATGTAGGTAACGTGTGCCTCAGAGAGCTGTTAAACTAGGTTGACCGTTGTTTCATTAATCACTAAAATACCAATTACCTAAACTGATGATAGGCTAGCCGCACACGTGCAATATTATTGTCAATAAAGCTCATATTGACAATAATATTCCTCGTGTGCAGGCCATATTGCCGTTTTTTTTTTGTATGTGTTGACTAGTATTGACATTGACAAATTTATTCTGTCAATAATAATACACGTGTGCGGCTAGCCATTCGATAAAACAAGTCCATTGCAAATGAGTCAAAATGAACGTATTTCAATATTTTCTACAACAATGGGCTACGTAATATTTTGTAGACACAGTGTCTTAAGTAGGAAAAACACGTAACAGCTGTCTTAACTAATACCAGTTACCACAGATCAATAAATAGTTACTATGTAAATAATACGTTGTGTTATGTAGTTTTAGGTATACTGTATACATAATGCTTTGAACTTTTTGTGTTTAGAAGATGTACCAGAAGTAAGAACATATTAAAGCAAACATTATGTATAAGTATGTGGGTACACAAGCGTCATTTTCTTTGTTTTTTTTTTTTTGCCTATCTACTTTAGTATAAAGTGTCAATTATCAATGTCAAATTTGACAATTTTGTATTTATGAAAATATTCGAAGTTGTTAAGGTCGAAAATTAAATTAATTTAAAAACAAAACTTCATATCAAAACTAAAAAAACATCGAAAAAAGGGGATGATTTGGATAGCCCAAGGGCCAAGGGGTACTCTTTCAAAAAAGCTCGGCCTACTGCCTAGCCATATATTCGGGCTAATATATAAATAAAATTCTCGTGTCACAGTGTTTGTTACAGAACTCCTCCTAAAGCTGCGCGTCCACTGCATCGGAATCGGAGCGGACGGAGCGGACGGAGCGTCGGCATTTACAAAATGCCGATGGGGTGCGTCCACTGCATCCGGATTCAGCATCGGCAATTTAGTTATTTTTAATCTCCGCTCCGATTCCGATGCAGTGGACGCGCAGCTTAAAGGGGTCGTCCATTAATCACGTGATGCCTAAAGGGGGGAGGGGGGTCCGAAAAAAAATCACCAAGTATCACCAAGGGGAGGAGGGGGTATAAGGAGACATCACGTTTATTTATTTTCAAATCTAGTCTATGCATACCGAAATTATTATCAGTTGTAGATTCATACTTACAAGATAAATGACTCGTATAGTTTTTAATCGCTTAAATTATTCGATTAAATTGTTTTTTAAGTTAAAGTTTTTCTTCAAACATGACCTGCTTACTATGTAAAAAAATACACGTGATCTTAGGTGGGGGAGGGGGGGGGGGGTAGTATAAAACCTCACCACGTATCACCAGGGGGAGGGGAGGGGTCTAAAAAGTTGTAAAAAACATCACAAATGGACGGTCCCTAAACGATTTCATAGATTTTTATGAAATTTTGTAGATGTAATATTAGGTATCTAGGTATGAGTATATATATGTCACCGTAAAATTGTAAAAACCGTTAGATTGTAATAAAACTAGTGAAACTGTAAAATGTTGATAGACTTCCGACGCGAGTATGCTGCCTATAATTTAACACATTATTTTTCGTTAGATTATAAATATATAGTTTTTAATCTTTCGACATATTTTTACAATCTCGTTAGTTATTTTACAATCTAACGGTTTTTACAATTTTACGGTGACATAATATATTTTATAGCTCTAAGTGATAAGGGCTATAAAATATATGTCACCCCCAATTTCGACATGACATCCCCATGACATACATTCATATATTTTTTGACATAATTATTTATTCATTTTTATTATTTTACTAGCTGTCCCACGTGCCCACTTCGTTGGGCATTAAACATTTTTACACGTAAAGGAAGTTATAAGCGTGGTTCGGTTAGTACTGTCGAGAGTTATGATTTATTTCCTGACTACCGAATAGACCCGTCGCGCTAGCCGTTTTAGATGTGCTAAGTGGTCGCTGAATTTTTGCGCGTTGATAGAGTAGCCCCTGGGTACGTTCTTTGCCCTAGTGTTATTTATTAAGTTTTGTGCCATTTCTGCCCCAATGGGTTCGTCAGCAATTCGATTATCTGCGGTTGATTTTTTAAACGACCAGAGTGGCAAAATTGATTTTAAGTATAAAATATAAATTGTATCATATCTAGGACAACCTGCAGAGTATGGAGATTAATTTGCGTCATTTTCGTCCAGTACAAAATGACTTATGGTCATTTTCCACACCCGCACTCGCCCCGTATTCGCCATACACGATAAAAGTTGATTATAAACATTGAAATAAAAAATCCCGTAGATAAACACGGTGAACGTTGTGAAAAGTGTTTTGTGCACTTTTGTGACACCATAATTATCATAAAGATATAAACTCTACTAACTAAAAGTTTCATTTGTAGTTTTTATAGCGAGTTTTTTTAGACATTAGAATGGCCGTAGACCTTATGGGACCATGTTTTATATAGTAGCCAAATATCAAGAACCCCTGGTTGGATACGACTCAAAATACATCGGTTAAGTACTGACCGAAACGGGCCGGCTGGTATATATACAGAGATCTGACCCATATACAGAGGCGTAGTTAGAAATGTTGTTATTAGTTTGGCTTAACGACATATATTATAAAATTCAGTACCGACGTTAAGCTTTAGGCTATTGATATTAGTATTTTTTCGCATTACAGTGTTTCAGAGTTTAAAGCTAAAAGGGGTAAAAACGTAAGAAAAATGAGGGCACTTTAATCTAAACCCCCCCTCGCGCGCGCGAAAGTAATGTACTTTTAGTCGTTTTATTTCCTTGAACCTCCCCCGAAACTAACACCTGGCTACGCCCATGCATTAGTGGCATCCCTCAAAATCGGCGTTATCGAAAAAAATAAATCTTCTATCTGATATTATAATGTCTTGAGACGACACACACTGTATAATGTTATTAATGTCACATACAATGTTTAATTTAATCAATGTAAAGAAAATTCGTTTTCAGGTTTCAGGTCAATTTCATCGCGGTTAGTTACAGTTTGTTGTTACGACATCGACAGTGATAACAAAACCGCGACAAATTCACTAGAAATAGTTTGTACAACTTTGATTGATACGACGCGTATATATGCGTCACATTGCATTATTTACAAAAATAATTTGTCGTTATGTCGTATCGACTTGTATTCATGACCGTCCCTACGCGCTACGGGACGTTCTGAGTTATTTTACATCTGATAGAACCTTTATACCGACAAGTGACGATATAGGGATCAGTCTCATTAAACTACGAGGTAAGGTAACTCTGAACGAACTCTACATTATACTACTACCAAATTAAATTTCACTTGTTTACCGTGCAAGAAAGAAATGGTTCCTGTATCGTTGAGCTCGTGAGAACCCGCGGGACGCAGCTAGTCTCGTGATATCAGATAACAAGTACATACATAACTGATGCGACACTAAACATAATTCTTAATGAATGAAATATTATTATTGAATGACTTTATTATGATAATATTGCGTTAATTGGAACTAATAATACTTGTGATATAATAATAATTATTCTCTGCCGCCATTCTATTGAGTACATCGTCTAACTGCATTCTTTGTGTTCAAACATTGTAAACATTGTCTGCGACGCCCTTGCTGCTAAATTCTTTCGGTAAAAAATTATTGTCAGAAACTCAAAGTGCGCATAACTTAGCCTTTTTAACCTTAGGAGTCTACTCCGTGAACAACCGACATCCCTCGACATTCACATACGAATTTCCATGTGAACCAAAAACACTTCAAAGTGGTAAAAGGCATCGTGAAGAAACAGACGAAAGACTAAATGGATAATATGAAGGACTCACAGCAGTAGTACCGCTTGGTCAGCGTCTGGCCCCAGCACAGGCCGGACCACTGGCGGCGCACCCCCGCGCACGTGAACTGCGCGCGCCCACAGCCCGCGCAGCCCTGCAGGTTGTTCATGATGGTGTCCTCCCGGATGAGGATCTTGCCCGCGGCCGCCGGCGCCACTATCACCACTCGCTCCCCCGCCATCAGCGGCGCGCCCTGCTCCATGACTACTGTCTTACACTATATAGTCTCGCTGTACTATAGTCTCAATGTACTATAGTCTTCATGTACTATAGTCTAGGTTTACTATATTCTCCCTGTGCTATAATAAGTCTAGTGTACTATAGTATCCCTGTACTATAATCCTCATGCACTTTAGTATCGCTGTAGTCTTATGTACTATCCCACTACTCCACTCTCACTATGGTCCCACGGCACACGACCGACGCGCCCACGCAACCAGCTCCGACTGGCCTGGCCCCGGTGTCAAATGCATGATATGACTTATTTTTTTTCTGTCTTCCTGCCCATCGATGTACTGTAACGCCGATAACACTTCATTGATTTTACAAATGAATGACCAGTTTGACGTTTCGTCATTTATCGTTAATTGAGAACATTCGCACGTCTTCTAAAAGTGAATAAAACAGCTGAAATATGTAACTGTTAGTTAGCCACTGCTCTGTTTACTATACGATATTATAATGGAAGCGTGACACGCTGTTGTGTGTACAGTGTAGTTATTAGAATTTAGAATGACGCGGACGGGGCGATAGGAAGCTGTGATCGCGTAACATTCTCGATAATCTCTAAGCAAACAGTGATCATTAACAAATGTCTGAATTTTAGGCAGCTTATCATGTGCTGTGTGCTGAGTTTTTGACACTTAATGGTTACTAGTTACTACTCGTCAATTTGAAAATTTTGACGTCCTCTTTTTCCAACTTTTTCCCCATAATCGTGAATACACCGTATGCTTGTAGTAGCACTTAGCAGTTTTTCTGTTCCTCTTTCTTTTATATGTGCCATTGTTTGTACCGGGGCCGGGGCGTTGTTTCGATGCAATACAAATTGTAGTTAACTTTTTCATGTCGAGTAGTGACAATTGAGTGTCAAAAGCTCGCATTCAGCATAACACAACACGAAAATTTTAAAGTACGAATGAGTTAGCTTATTTTTCTGCAAGAAATTATTATCTCGATGCTGATTCTATATTGCTACATCGATGTCGAAGGTTATCTCACATTGACACTAGGAGCGATTTGTGCTAACCGAGCCGCGGCGATAGTGTGGCCCAACTCCAAGTGCCCAAGTCCCAACGCTAACGGGGCCGGGCGGTAAATAAACAACTTTTTTAATGGAATAATTTACGACATACAACAAACTGATAGACTCGGGATAAACAAGCTACGGCCTCCATTGATGTACTCAATTCTGAATTAAATCTAAACGTAAACAAAGAAACGGTAGCTTCCTTAGATAAGCTACCAATTTATGTCACTTCTTTACCGCGCAATATATATTATACAATGACGTGTCACATGGGTCATTAATATTTTGGTCCAATTAAAAGGTTTTGTTTACCAAAAGATAAAAATAGATCTATAGATCGATCCATCCAGCCAAATAATAGAGACCTTTCTTTTGATGCCAAACACGTGATGATTATCTAGGTTTAACTTTTTTAGATATTAGAATCTGGGGTTCAATATTCAAAATATAAAACTTTGAAAAAAAAAAATAGCCTATGTTACCCACGACATCATTACGAATCTATTGAAATCTCATTTATTAAAATCGGACCAGTAATTTAGACGCTACGAAAGAACAAACATACATACATACATACACAATACACATAGACTGCCAAAATATTACCCTTTCTTTTGGCTTCACCGTAGTCGGGTAAAAACTGTAATTATTTAATTTCCTGCGGCTTCACCCGCGTAAAATTAGGTTTTAAACTTTCATCCCCTACTTCACCCCCTTGGGGGTTTAATTTTGAAAAATATTTCTATCCATAAGGGTTTGTTCTGTGCGTTGATACATCAGTCAATCAGCTTTACCTTTTATATAAGGTTCGGTAAAATCAACCGTAGTATACGGATATTTTGGGCATAATATGGTCTACTGCTTACGTAAAGACGTTTACGCAGAAAAATATTTATCATAGGTGCTAGATTTTTTTTTCTTTATATGTTTGCATTTTGCGGAGAGTCACCCATACAAGAGATGATTTTTTACTTTGAGTATTTCAAATATTTTTTTTGCCTAAACATCTTTACACAAGCAGTGGATCATGTGCCCGATGTAGGTATCCCGTATCCGTAATAGATTTTCGGAGACGTTATATAGCTATACCACGTCAAGTTTACAAGATATAGATGCTCTAGTTTTTTTATTATTACTTAAGGAGCAAATATATTTTGATGAAATTAATGATGAATATTTGAGAATATTTTACAATGTTTTAATATGCTACCAAAATATCTCAATTACAATGGTATATTTAAACAGATTACAGAACACTTAATAATTTGATGAATCGTAACGTTTTGTTGGTTTTCCTATATGAATTTTTGCTTTAGCTTTGTGCAACATCCAGCAATGATACCTACATCTTTTGCATATCAACTTTTATATCTTAATATAATCGGCAACCTTGTTCCCCACTGTAGCCACCAAGACTTAATAGGAAACAGTAAATATCGCAAAGGCGAATTTTTGAACTCATATAAGTAATAAGGTAGGTACAGACTTAGTTCTTATAGGCATTTAAATTTTTATCATCAGGATCTATTACTAACTTAACAACAATATTTTTAAAGTCTTTCCAAGCATTTGCAAGGTTGTCTTCACTTTTTCAAATTGTACAGCCTCAAATAGTTGATACAAGGTCCCTTAAGTGAAAGTTCTGCTTAAGTGAAAAAAAAATGTGACGTGATACATTAAAATAAAGCTTAAATTTGGAATATTCAGGTTAATGTCAACACGTTGTACTTGAAATTATTACTAAAAAAATTCATCGCTGACCTGTGTAATTTGTTGGAATTAAAAAATCAACATGTATGTGTTATGTAATCATGTCACATGTATAATTGGTCATGTATACTAAGCAGAGCGGTATGTACGTGAGATGGCCATGAAATAGAATTAGCTCTATTTACCTAATTATTATTAGATATCTATTAGTATTGATATTGGGGGGCCATGTTCCCAGTGTGGTAGAAATGGAAGCCTAGGTGCCGACGTAGCTGTGGTAGCTTTAAATAATGCGTGTCTTTCTAGTGGGCTGTGGGCAGCTCACCAGACCACCCTTACAAAATATAACACCCTAATGCCCGAATACTAGAACGACAGTTACATTAAGTGCCGCTCAAGTCACATGAGGTCCTTGTCATTTCGGCTAACAGAGAGCGACAGCCCGTGAATAGGAGGGCTCTTGATTTTGATTGGCGTTTCAGTATTCGTGACCATAGACGTATATTACTCGTATTACAGACGAATCGACATAAGTGGCCCCACATTTAGACTTTGGGGCCATGGGGGAAATCAAGATGTCTGACATTTGAGGTGTGGTAAAAAGCAAGATGGTGTAACTCTTTACTGTCTGAAGATTTGTTCTGTCAAATGTATGTGTAATGTTGAAATCTTTGCGTAAAACAGGTTTATAGATAGTGAAATTAAAACTGGCAGAAGCCAGGTAACTTAGTGGGATTTGATTTTTTTTAATCAGACCTACCTGAATCCTGAGCTCGGCACTATTGGTATCTAGTTCACGTAGTCGCAGACTACGTCATCGCCGTCAATAACATCTAAGTCAACGACGGTGAAAATTGAAATTATAATAAGTAAGTAGGTACCAATATCAAACCAAAACAGGCAGACGTCTGAAACCCAATTCTCATCTTAGACTTTGAAAGAATTACCTATAAATAAAGCGTCTTGTTAACAAAATTTTTGGAGTTTGGACCAGTAAAGACGCGTTTGACGTGGGTTTGACGTTTATGAGAATACTAGGCGAGCGGGAGGTAGGCGAAAAGTCGCTTAAAAAAAATAATAATTTAAAAAATTTAAAAACCCGACTGCGTAAAAAGTGAAGCAAACTAAGTAGTACATAAAGAAAAACTGAAAAGAAAAAAACAAGCACTTAGATGTCCGGTGGTCTAGAATTCTATAGTATATTATTGAATGAATACTATTGAAGAAAATAAAATATAATCTATTATTGGAACATAACAACTAAACAGTCAGGATCCATTGAAAAATTAGATTGGCTGTCGAATAATGGATCCCGACTGTTCAGTTGTTATGTTCCAATAATAGATTATATTTTATTTTCTTCAATAGTATTCATTCAATAATATACTATAGACTTCTAGACCACCGGACATCTAAGTGCTTGTTTTTTTCTTTTCAGTTTTTCTTTATGTACTACTTAGTTTGCTTCACTTTTTACGCAGTCGGGTTTTTAAATTTTTTAAATTATAATTTTTTATTTTATACTTTTTAGTTATGAGTACCTAGCTAGCTATTTACCAGGCTGGATTTCCTATCAGCATCAATACTATATCACAATTGCACTGGAATGTAAAAATGGTTGTTACGCAACTTTAAATCGATATAGATCCTAAACGGTCAGTCAAATCGAAAAATGGTGAGAGAAAACTAAAAATGATTTTTAAATACCTATTCAACGATACCCCACTTGATATAGTTTGTTGACTTTCATTTTTTTTCATTTTCACAATATGGCGTCCAGTAGTCGCCATATTGAATTTTCACTAACGTCCTGTCTTTAGTGACACTCCTCGGACTAAGAGGAATCGATTGACGTGTGAATCATTAAAATCGGCCCAGGCGTTTGGTCTCTATAGTGCTTCAAAGGAACATACATACATACATACATACATACATAGGCTGATAAACACATTACCACTCCTTTGCGTTGCGCAGTCGGGTAAAAAGGGGACATACCGACCATTGTGTGATGAGTGGCTAAAGTATCTACATGTAACATGATACTTCACATAGCATAGGCATACCTAGACTGCACCGAAATTGCAATAAATTGTATGATTTAATTAGCAGAATTGACCTTCTTTATGGCGTCGAAATAATTGTGTAATAAAAAAAGCTCTATAAAAATGCGAGTTCATACGAAGGGTACACTGGGTACTTTTCAAATTTCAATGTAATGATTTGTGTCAAAATTGGCTGGACCTGTTCGGTCAACCGGCCTGAGCGTGTCTGGCGAAACAATTGAGAAAATTGCTCAATTAATTATTTATTGGTTTGGATCAATAAATAATTCATTCGTAGCGTTATTTTGGAAGCGCACAAAAAGCAAAATGAGTGGACACTCAAAATGTAGAAATAAATATGAACAGTACCTAGGTAGTAGGGACATACATAATTTTGTATTATGTTTGATTCAAAAACAAAATGTTTTATTTCCATATAGATTACAAAGCAACGCTTATGGAATTGTCCCTACATGATGCCTACCACCGGTTCGGTAACTAACCCGGCGAGAAGAACCGGCGTAAGAAACACGCACGGGGCAATCTTTTAACATAAGATTTTTTAACTTGAAAAAGTCTATATCTATATTATAAATAAAAATCAGATACAATATATAGTACATAAAAGCAGCCTTGCAGGTGGCCATCCTATTCCCATAGTTTGCGATCGTCAATAAAATCCTTGACTCTATAATAAGCTTTTGCAGACAAAAGTTCTTTAACTACTTTTTAAAATTTATTAATGGATGGATATTTTGAACATTTTCTGGGATTCTATTGTATAATAAATAATAATACATTGACCTTTAAATGACGATTTGCTTACTTTACTTAGTCTGATCACCGGTATATCTAGCTTGTGCTTATTTCTAGTGTTTCTTCAGTGATTGTCGCTTTTAGTTTTAAAATTAGGTATTCTTTGTAACATATATAATGTCTCCGAATTTTAATTACGGATACTTCGGGCACATGATCCACTGCCTATGTTTAGACGTTTAGGCAAAAAAATAATTGTCATACTCAAAGTAAAAAATCATCTCATGTATGGGTGACTCTCCGCAAAACGCAAACTCGCCCATATACATATTTTTTTTTAAAGTATGACAATTATTTCTCTGCTTAAACGTCTTTACATATCATATATTATGCCCAAAATATCCAAAATGTATTGAGAAGCGATTCAATAGTTAAATGTTTATATATTTTAAGTTATGTCCGAGTGTGTGCGCCGTGTATCTGGAATACTGATCTGATCTCAACGTCAGATTATTTGCCGCAATTCGTAATTTATGTTCAGACGAATGTTAATTATAATCACGTTTTGTAAACGCGTCACACCCACTAGCTACACTAGCCACTAGTCCACTACACAAAAAATGCCCAAAAGTTAAAAGGAAATCAAAAGTCGATTTTGGAAGGTTACGGTTTTTATTACAAATTTAATTTTTAGTTGCAAGCACGGATGACGGAATATGATTTAAGCTATTTAGATCCTACTTCATTAATTAAGGCAAGTAATAAAAATCCTAAATTACATAAAACTCTCAATTCTCATATCACAGTGTTTGTACAGAACTCCTCCCAAAGAAATTATTCATGTGTATTCGGTAGGTATGAGAATATATTTTTTTCAAAATTCAACCCCCAAGGGAGTAAGATAGGGGATAAAAATTTGTATGAAACTTTTTATTCCTTGCACATATTTGCATGATATTTCGTATGAACTGAGTACCTACTACCTACCTACACAAAAAATAATGAGTTACGTATTTCAACGTTTTTTAAAATTCAGCCCCTAGGAGGATAAAATAGGGGATGAAAATTTAAAACCTGATTTCAGCAAAATATGCTTTTTATCAAGATATAAAATAGAGCTCCGTGGCCTAGTGGGTAGACCGTTTGGTTGGCACTCGAGAGAGTGCAGGTTCGAATTCCAGGTTGTGGCAGACTTTTTCAGATCTCAAGGACATTATACGGACGCTCTAACGGTGAAGGAAAACATCGTGAGGAAACCCGCACATAGTTGGCCCCAGACGTATTGACCAGTTCATTCCTCTGGACTAGGCTGACTATGTTGTGAGAATGCCGTATGTGTTTGGGCAACCACACGACATTTAAAAACCAACTGTCCCAGGCACTACAGTATTTCAAGAGTGGTTACTTCGCTCGGAGAATACTGTATAAATCGTCCAATAAGGATGTAAAGGCCTAAGTTTTTTATCAATGTTTGATTTATGATTTGACATTAAAAGTACCAGTTTTACGTGGTAGAGCCATGCTTCGGCACGAATGGGCCGGCTCGACCGGAGAAATACCACGGGCTCACAGAAAACCGGCGTGAAACAGCGTTTGCGCTGTGTTTCGCCGAGTGAGTGAGTTTACCGGAGGCCCAATCCCCTACCCTATTCCCTTTCCTACCCTCCCCTATTACCCAATTCCCTCTTAAAAGGCCGGCAACGCACTTGCAGCTCTTCTGATGCTGCCAGTGTCCATGGGCGACGGAAGTTGCTTTCCATCAGGTGACCCGTTTGCTCGTTTGCCCCCATATTTCATAAAAAAAAAAACTACATTTATGCCTCAATTTTCAATACCAACCCCTATTGTTTCGTAGCGATATTAGTACTGTAACTGTAAATCTTCAACCCTCAGTTGTCGATAACTCTTATAATGTGTGTACTCTTTCACACGTCGCATGTAGGTTGTATAATAACTCCCCACACCGATTTCGGTGACGGTGGCTAGTTTCATTAAAACCAGGCCAGTTACGCAGGAGTAATTTTATAGTGCCTAAGTGTGTGCGCAGTACACAAGAGCACTCTCTCTCACAGAACACATAATACTTGCTCTCTCTTCCTTTACTCTCATAATCCAGTGGGACGGATAACCGACATGACTGACGAGAGATCAGGCGCAGGTCCGACTTTTTACATGCCCATCCGACGCATGGATTATCTTTCTGGTCAGACAATTAGGTGATCAGCCTGCATTGTCCTAACCAAACTTGGAAACAACATTTTTTGTTGTTCCAATGCGGGAATCGAACTGACGACCTCCGAGTCGAGAGCCAATGCTCTAACCCTAGACCACGGAGGATGTATATGTAGGACTAGGTAGTTATAGATGTAGGTACTAGGTAGGAGGTGTAGGCGTCCAATTTCCAGATTATAGTTAAGACAGAACAACGTCTACAACAGCTAGTAATTACTTATTAATCAAATGATGGACAAAAAGTGTAATAATAAATACTTAGTGATTATTACGGCGATATGAATGGCGTTCCCGTCAAGGTGTTGAATTTTTTTCTGTTCGGACGGTATGCTGTAAATAGCTTTTATTGTTGCCAATAGCATGGTAATAATATATAATTTTCCCTATAAAGTTACTTCAGTTTTTTGCGTAGAACATAATCTAGCAATAGACGAGACAACACAAAGAATACTTAATCATAAAAGTCGTGAAGAAAAGGCATATATTTATTTACCAATCTATATTCGTTCAATGCCTCTTAATTTTTATACTTAGTAACTAAAGGACCCAGAGGTCCTACTGACAATAACGAATAAAAAACCGGCCAAGCGTGAGTCGAATCGCGTACCTAGGGTTCCGTATCATTGTTCCAAAATTTTACATGTTTACTTATTATTTCGTTATTTTTATACTAAGTTGGAAAGTTAAGTCTATAACTCCTGAACTAACAAAGTGACAATTAAGCCGTTATATATTTCCTTCAAAGTTCATCACATGGTCTATCAATCATTATACATTTTTTCGGACTTTTCGAGCCAGCCGTTTAGATTTTAGATAGGGACGGGATTTTAACAAAAAAAAGCACTTTTAAGTTGTATATCTGTCAAACGGATATCTACCTAAATCAAAAAATCGTCTTAATGTCTTATCAACCTCTCAATGTTTTTAAAATACCAATACGATGCGCTAGACGCGAGAAAAAAATCTTCCCCACTTTACGTAACGTAGGGAAGGTAAAAAAATATTTTTCGTGATTTTGTTTTAGCACTTTGTCGACGTAGTAAATACACACATCTATGCAAACTTTTATCTTTCTAGCACTAACCGTTTGGACGGTAAGCTGAAGACGAAAAGACGGACGAACATGACGAAACGATAAGGGTTCCTAGACGTGAACTACGGAACTCTAAAAATTAGTACGGAACAACACTTTCATAATTTTCACATCTGCATAATTTTGTCGCCTGCTGCGTTCAGTAGATAACAGCTGCAGCGCAGATGAGTTCAGTAAGTACAGTCTGTTCCGAGTTACTTCACCTCGGAGTTTGTAGGAGACTATACGTATGTCGTCGACGGCGAACTTCGCAAACGACATGTCACTTATCGATGACATGACAAATCCCATACATTTTTGATTTTGAAGTTCTCCGTCGAAATTAACGAATGCATCTTGACTAGAGGCCCTGGCCTGTCAGAGGTAAAATAACTCTGAACGGACTGTAACTGCACATGACACTGTTGTTACGGGAAAGATTACTTATCTATCGAGAGCGTTATCTTCTTCCGCTTCCAGTGAATAATTTGTGCATTTCCAATCATTATTTCTGTTTTTCAAGGCGATTGATTTATATATTTATAGTTTTTTATAGAGAACATAACGTACATATTTTGACAAAAAAAATTAAACAAGAAAAGTTACGCGGTACGCCCGCGCCATCTTGATTTCAGAGGATTTTATCAAATTAATGCGGACTGAATTCTAACCGCAGAAAGCAAAATGTCAAAATATCAAGATGATAAAATATGTCAAACCTCAACTGTCCCAAACAGCCCCAAAAGTGGCGCAGTTCAAATGTGGAAACTTTTTGCCTCGACATGCCTCGTCTATTATTATAAATTATAATATAAAAGGTTTGGTAAAATCAATTACGGATACTTCGGGCATATGATCTACTGCTTATGTAAAGACATTTAAGCAGATAAATAACTGTATTTTTTCTTATATTTCTTTATATGTGCGAGTTTGCGTTTTGCGGAGTCGCCAATACATAAGATGATTTTTGGTTAGTTCGAATATGACAAACATTTTTTGCCTAAACGTCTTTACATAAGCAGTGGATCATGTGCCTGAAGTATCCGTAATTGATTTTTGGAGACCTTATATATGTATATATATATCTATATCTATACATATAATAAAACTGTAGAAATGAAAATTCTGTACATTAAAGATATTCAAAAAATAATAA
Organism: Glaucopsyche alexis; assembly: GCA_905404095.1. Lineage (NCBI taxonomy): Eukaryota > Metazoa > Arthropoda > Insecta > Lepidoptera > Lycaenidae > Glaucopsyche > Glaucopsyche alexis. Next base: position 30,092,413 of record FR990048.1, read on the forward strand.
GCGGGGGGTGTCACTACATCGCTATAGAAGCCAAAAATGTGGATAGTTTTTTTGTCTGTCTGTCTGTATGTTTGTTCCGGCATCACACGAAAACTACTGATCCGATTTGAATGCGGTTTTCGCAGATATATTTGTCTTCTTCCAACTTAACATCTGGTGTATAAATTTTTTCCCCCCCACCCCTCTAAGGGGACCAAAGAGGGGGTCAGAATTTGTATCAAACTTTTTTCTTTAATGGACTCACTTCATATTATTTACTGTGTTTTCCAACTTAACATCTGGTGTATAAAATTTTTCCCCCCACCCCTCTAAGGGAACAAAGGAGGGGGTAAGATTTTGTATCAAACTTTTTAATTTAATACGAAAACTACTGATCCGATTTGAATACGGTTTTCATCCGATTTGAAGACAAATATATTCCAAGTTTTCACAGGTAATATATTTGTCTTCTTCCAACTGTTTTATCTGGTATTTAAAATCCCCCTCCCCCCCCCCGCACCCCTCTAAGGAGACCAAAGAGGGGGTCAGATTTTGTATCAAACTTTTTTCTTTAATGGACTCACCTCATATTATTTACTGTGTTTTCCAACTTAACATGCTATAGAAGCCAAAAATGTGGTTAGTTTTTTTGTCTGTCTGTCTGTCTGTCTGTCTGTCTGTCTGTCTGTATGTTTGTTCCGGCATCACACGAAAACTACTGATCCGATTTGAATGCGGTTTTCGCAGATATATTTGTCTTCTTCCAACTTAACATCTGGTGTATAAAATTTTTCCCCCCACCCCTCTAAGGGAACAAAGGAGTGGGTAAGATTTTGTATCAAACTTATTACTTTAACACGAAAACTAATCCGATTTGAATACGGTTTTCACAGATAATATATTTGTCTTCTTCCAACTTAACATCGGTGTACAAAATGTCTGTCTGGCTGTCTGTATGTAGGGCATGGGCATCGAGACCGGTTTTACCCGAAACCGAAAACCCGGGAAAACCCGGGTTTTCGGGCCTACAACAAAACCCGGTTTTCAAAATATTGAAAACCAGTTTTCGGTTTTTTCGAGCTTTTTTTCATTATGAAATTCTACAACAGTTTATAACAGTTACAGTCACAAACCGAACGTTATAGTGGCTTGTGATTGTCAATGTAGAATTTTAGAACAATAGTTATAATGTTTTCATGTTGTATGTAGTACATTTGGGGGCACGGTAGTGCCCCCGCCCCGCCAGGACGAGTGAGCGAAGCGCAAGCGGTTCGTCGATTTTTTGGACCTTCATAACTTGGTATGATTTATTATTCGGTTCCATCAAGCGCTCAGTGCGAATTGCTCTCCGTTCCCATGACACCAAAAATCGAGTGGGCCTAACGGAATCCGTTCCATTGTGTTAAAAATGTGTGCTCTAGAGTTGGCACCGGTCTTAACGCATCTTTTTCGGCTCACCTGCTCTTATGGCACAGTCCTGGCATCCAGGGCCGTGCCGCCCCTGTGTGCGATGTGTGCGGCGCACACAGGCGCCAAGACGATGGGGGCGCCGCGGGCCGCCACCGAAATTATTATGTTACACTTTAACACTTACATAACAACAATATATTGTTTGTAGTGGAATATTCATAAGTAAGTAGGTACAATAGGCGCAACATATGCCTTGTAAATAACAAAACAATATAATACATTTACTTTACATTAATTACTCAGCGAATTAAAAGAACCGTCAGCGGCGCTGCGCCGTGAGTATTTTTGAGTGTGTTCATGAACGCGACCCGAATCGGGTTGCGATGCGTACGCGGTGCGACGCAAGTGCGGTGGCACAGGCGCGCGGGCGTTGGGAATTGGGATCGCCGGGTTTCCCCGGTTTATTTATTTTTATTTATTTATAACACTTTATGCACGTAATGTACAAAGGCGGGCTTAATGCCTTGTGGCATTCTCTACCAGCCAACCTTAGGGTGATGCAGAGACATGGTAAAGTAGGCGCATTTCTTGTACTATAATTTAACTGAATCAGATATTAACGAATTTTAACGAAGGAGAGAGTCAAAACATTTGATCAATCATATTTTATTCATTGTAAAATAACTAACTAGATTGTAAAAATATGTCGAAAGTTTCAAACTCCCCCCGAAATGGGCCGGCTGGTCCATGTGGATGACCCATATACAGAGGCGTATTTAGAAATTTTGAGCCGCAGGCCAATTAACATATTTTGTCGCCCCATTAACCCTATCTAAAAGATGATTTTTTAAAGTTATTTTATATAAAAAAAAATCAACAGCCTAAAACAGAAGTTTAAATACTAACTTGTTCTATATGTATGTGTTTATATTAAACGCGTTCAAACTGAGAAAGCGAGCGAATGTTTTTTACGCTTAAACCTGTTAAAATCTTATTATACTTTAAGCCCTGAAAGAATATTGTACTTTAGAAAAAAACAATAAAATCAATAGCCTAAAACAGGAACGGCGAACCTATGGCACGCGTGCCATCGAATCCTCCAACGTATAGCATGCGACACAACATTTTGGGCACGTCACTGATCACAAAATTTTGTAATTATGTACTACGAAAAAAGGCAAGAAATAAGTATTATATGACAAACCTAACAATAAGTTATTTGTCATCTATTTTACAACATCAGAAATTACACTAATTTTACTTTAGTTTAAATTGCAAAATGATCCTATTTTCACAGTCTTTTAGGGTTTAAAATTGGAGCAGATTTAACCTATTAATAGGAAAAAAAATCGCGTTTAACGTAAAGAAGATAATATATTATTTGGTAGCGATGTTCTATTTTAGCCGGTTAATTTTATGATATTTTTCCGAAGCTCACCGTTATTCAGTGTTTAAGTTTAACGATTGAATAGATTTTAGCCTATAGAATGGGAAAAATATTTTGCTCGCTCGCTTCGCTCGCTCGCGTTTAACATAAAGAACATATTATATTATTTAGTATAGCGATGAACTGTTTTAGCCGGTTCATTTTATGATATTTTTCCGAAGTTCACCGTTATTCAGTATTTAAGGGGAAACCCTGAAAGACAGTGCTTCAAAGCATAAACAGGTAAAAACGAAAAAAAATGGGCGCCTATTATTCTAATCTATACATATAAAATCCTTTGTCCTGAATGACTGACGGATCAACGCACAGCCTAAACCGCTGATTGTAGACCTGAAACTTCCAGGGTTTGCTCTTTGTAATGCGTAGGGATCCGATAAGAAGGGATTTTTCGAAATTCGACTCCTAAGGGGGTGAAAAGGGGGAAAACAGTTTGTATGGGACAACGTGATTCCTTGGTCCAATCTACTTCATATTTTTCACAAACATTATGTAACAGAATTGATGGAATTCGTGTATCATAGTTTATTGAAATTCGTCCCCTAACGGGAATAAAAAGGGAAAAAAAGTTGTTTGAGAGCGATTTGCTTTAAAGTTGATATAAATACTCCTTAGTGCTTTTGATTTAAAGCTCCCACTCACAAGCGATCGATCGATTTAGTCTTTACAATTTAAACATTTACTGGATTCGTAGTTGCAAGTAAATCGGTTTAGATAAAAATTTAATATAGTCTGAGATCCTAGGACCACCTTACTATACTTTTTATATGAAATTCGTATAAATTAATTTCGTAACGCGTAAATTTTGTTCCAACTTTTGACCCCCACAGCAAAAAGTGTATATTATAAAATGATAGTATTTCCACAGTATTTTAGGGTTTAAAGTTTGAACAGATTTAACCTATTAAATAGGAAAAAAAATTTCTCGCTCGCTTCGCTCGCTCGCGGTTAACATAAAGGCCATTACATTATTTATTACCGATGTTCTGTTTTAGCCGGTTGATTTTTTGGTATTTTTGCGAAGTTTATATTTTAGTTTAACGTTTGAACAGAGTTGAACGTTTGAATCTTTAAAATAGTAAAAAAATGTGCTCGCTCGCTCGTTTTTGGCTTAAAGAAAGTATTATAAAATTTTGTACTGACGTTTAGTTTTAGACTATAGATATTTGTATTTTTCCGAACTACACAGTTTTTCAGGTTTTAAAGCTTAAACAGGTAAAAACAAAAAAAAAATTCTAATGTGCCCAGGGCCTCTAAAAGGTTAAAGACTAATATTTATAATATTCTAAATATGCTGGTTATTTAATGTACTTGTAGTCGTTTTATTTTCTTGAACCCCCACCGAAACTAAAACCTGGCTACGCCCATAGTAACAATTTAATTCGCGCTTTATTTTTCGTAGTAAGTAATTGGCAAGCGGACGTTTTACCTCTTTAGTATAATATATAAACTAAGTATATTAAACTGAAGAACATTTTTCTTTCAGTCAAAATAAAAAAATAATAAAAAAGTAAGTACGTTAAAACATGAAGATTCGTAAAAATAAGAGGCGCTTCATGGGTTTCGCACACAGGCGCTGCCGGGGGTCGGCTCGGCCCTGCAGTGGCATCTTGGTAGACAGCTTTGGTGTGCTATCGCCTACCCTGTTCATACTGCATATCAATGATAATATTATGTGATGACGACAGTACGGTTGATGCCTTATATACAGGTCGCCCGAACATCTCTTGGCAAAACGTCATTGAGAGTCGAAACTTACTTGTCTCTCAAATTAAGAATTCATTGGAGAAGATCTCTGAATGGGGTAGACTTAACTTAGTCCAATTCAACACCTCTAAGACACAAGTCTGCGCGTTCATCGCTTATAAGTTACCGATGGTCGTATGTCCTCGTTTTGAAAGCATACCCATAACTGTCTCCTCCAACATCGGAATACTTGGTGTTAGCATATCGAGCGAGGTCTAGTTCCGATATCATCTGGAAGGCAAGGCCAAGTTAGCCTCCAAGAAGCTTGGTGTTCTGAACAGGTCAAAGCAGTATTTCAGTCCGGTCCAACGCCTACAACTCTATAAGGCGCAGGTTCGGCCTCACATAGAATAATTGTTCTCATCTCTGGGCAGGAGCGCCAAAGTACCAGCTTCTCCCTCTGGATCGTATCCAACGAAGGGCCGCTCGAATTTTCGACTGCCATAGTATTTCAAACGGGCTTTACTCCTTAAAGCTACGTAGAGATGAGCATCGCTCTGCATCATATATCGGTTATATTACGAGGAGTGCTCCGAGGAATTGTTCGGACTTATACCTACTGCAACTTTTCGTTATCGTTCGAAGGGACAAAATATTTATCATCCTCATCACCAACTGTCGCCAACAGTATTTCCGGACCATTACGACCTGCACACCTTCAAGAAGACAGCATATTCCCTCCTAAAAGGCCTCTCACAAACTCTACACTTTAGTCAAATTATGTGGCATGGCCATTTCGTCAGGCAACGTATTTTGACTAAGGTGTAAAGTTTGTGAAATTATTAATTACTTTACATGAAAATGTTTATGGTGGGATCACATTTTACCAGTATTACGTTGTTACAACAGAAAGCAGCTGATAAAAGTTAATTTTAGGACATTCCTAACAAAATTCTACAAAATCAACAAAAAACCCGAAATACCCGAAAAAACCCGGGTACCCGGTTTTGAAGATGGCTGGGACCGAAAAACCCGGTTTTTTTAAATATGGCCGGTCTTCGATCCCCTATCTGTATGTCTATCTGTCTGTCTGTATGTCTGTCTGTATGTCTGTCTGTCCATCCGTCCTTCCATCTGTCTGTCTGAATCATATTATTTACTATATATTTTATAAATTATAGTTAGTATATTTTTTTATTCCTTTATGATTTCCATGGCTCAGACAATTGCCACGCATATATTTTAAAGTAAATAAATATCGTAACAATATTGTATGGATGGGTTGTGTTCCCGGGGTAAAAAGTAGCCTACAGCATTCCTCATGAATTTAGGCATCATATTCAGATACTTTTTATAGCAATAATAATTTATAATGTACACAAGATGCGTACGTGCTACAATTTAGTTTCGATGTTCGAAACTAGATGGCATCAAGTTTCTATTACATCGCGCTATCGTTGGTTTTTATCATTACTACTTAACTGGGACTGGGACTTCAACAATATAAAACCTGAAATAATATTTGAGCGTTCTCATTGCTAATTGTATAAGATCAATAAAAATAAATTTGCTTCGAATACCGGATTGAGGATTTTGCTATGCGATTTGGTTTTGTTGTTTGGTTATTTTATAAGAAAAATATTTATTGCTACGGTTGTATTAACTTACTACGGACTACGGATTGTGATTAGGGACTCACGATTTTGCATTGCGATTTGGTTTAAGTTATTTTTAGGAAAAAAGTATCTCCTATTTCACATTGTATAATAAGTACTTAAGTCAATCTCATCAACTTTCACTATGCCGGCAAGAAAACGTACCAATCTTTCTCAGTCCTCGAGAAAGGCTAAGAGAATGAGACTGACGCGCTCTCAAGAAACTGACGAAGAGCGTGAAGTTCGCCTAGCTAATGTTCGCCAGCGCGCAGCTGCGTCACGCGCTTCTGAATCTTCGTCTCAGCGGTCAATTCGATTGACAGCTAACCGCCAACGTATGTACTACCGAGTCTCGGGCTTCTGAAACATCAGCTCGGCGTGAAGTACGGCTGGTTGCCGATTCTGAGCGCCACAGTCATTTACGAGTATCTGAAACATTTACACAGTACGTTGAACGTTTGTCAGCTGATCGGGAACGCCACGCAGAATCACGTGCTTCTGAAACTTTTACGCAATACGAAGAGAGACTGATCTGCCGATCGTGAGCGTCATGCCGCATCACGGGCGTCAGAGACTTTTACCCAATACGCAGAGAGACTGACAACCGATCGTGAGCGTCATGCCGCATCACGGGCGTCAAAAACTTTTACGCAATATGAAGAGAGATTGACTGGCGATCGTGAGCGTCATGCCGCATCACGGGCGTCAGAAACTTTTACCCAATATGAAGAGAGACTGACCGCCGATCGTGAGCGTCATGCCGCATCACGGGCGTCAGAAACTTTTACTCAATATGCAGAAAGACTCACTGCCGACCGTGAGCGTCATGCCGCATCACGCTTGCGTAATGACCGCGATATTTTATAGTCTTCTGAGAGGGAAAGAATACAAGAAGTTCGTTTCACGGAGACTCAAGAACAGCGTCAATTGCGTTTAGCTGAAGATCGTCTTAGACACTCTTTGAATAGGATGTCAATCTCATCTGCAGACGAGAACGAAGTAGCGTCGCTTGAATATGGCATACAGAATGAATCACTTCCTTGGATTGATAAAAGTAGAAGTGGTTTCAGTTACACACCTAACATTAATTATGCCGAATTTGCTAATATTGGCGGGATGATCCAAGTCTGCAGTCATTGCCAAGCTTTGAAATGGAGAAGAGAGCCGAATGGATTATGTTGTACTGGCGGGAAAGTTAAATTAGACGATTTCCAAGAACCACCTCAGCCCTTGAAAGATCTTTTGACCGGGGAGCACGCACATTCAAAATATTTTTTGGACAATATTCGATCTTACAACTCTGCATTTCAGATGACATCATTCGGAGCAAAGCAAGTTGTGGAAGGGTCATTATGCCCACGTTTAAAATACAAGGACAAGTGTATCACTTGATAGGGTCGATGTTACCTGCAGGCGAACCAAAATTCTTACAAATTTACTTTGTCTCAGATTATTGTGAACAAGTCAATTTAAGAAATCGACATATTCCAAATTTGAACTCAAGTGTAATAACTGAGCTACAAACCATGCTACATCAAATCAACCCGTACATCAGTAACTTTAAGGCTGCACTGGAATCCATTCCTGAAGGTCAGGAAAACAATTATAAAATTGTAATTAATGCTGACCGTCGACCAAGTGCTGAACATCGTGGTCGATACAACGCTCCCACGACCAACGAAGTTGCTGTTGTATTGGTTGATCAGCAGTGTGATAAGCCTGATATAGTACTACGTACAAGAGATGATCGTTTGCAACGAATTAGCGAAACTCACCGCGCTTATGATGCGCTACAATACCCTCTCATTTTTTATCGTGGCGAAGATGGCTACAATTTCGGTCTGTATCAGCTATACTCTACTACTGGCGAAATAAATTTTGCAAAAAAAGTTTCAGCCTTACAGTTTTACTCCTATATGTTACAAGTAAGACAAGGCCGTTTTGCTCATTTACATCGTTTTCGCGATCTCTTTAGTCAGTTATTGGTTGATATGTACGCAAAAATTGAAACCAAGCGACTGGTTTTTATTCGCACAAATCAGCGAAGATTACGCGCGGAAAATTATATTGATTTGCAAGATGCCATGCAGCAAGATACCAACGCAGAGGATTTGAGTCGACTGGTGATTTTACCGTCCAGTTTTACAGGCGGGCCCCGCTACATGCATGAGCGCACGCAAGACGCATTCGGTTATGTCAGGAAGTATGGGCGCCCAGACCTGTTTATTACCTTTACTACGAACCCAAAGTGGAGTGAAATCACCAACGAGCTTTTTGAAGGACAAGCCTCCTTTGATAGGCACGACATCATTGCACGTGTTTTTAATTTAAAACTAAAGCTGATGATGGATCTGCTTACCAAAGAGAAACTTTTCGGCACAACTTTATGTTTTCTTTACAGTGTCGAGTGGCAAAAGCGTGGATTACCACATGCTCACATTCTTCTGTGGCTACAGGGCAAAATTCGCCCCAGCGACGTCGATTTCATAATATGCGCAGAGTTTCCCAACCCTGACGAGGATCCCGTTCTACATGACATTGTAAAGACGCATATGGTCCATGGTCCATGCGGTGCCCTCAATAGAGTCTCTCCATGCATGCGAGATGGCCGTTGTACAAAAAAATACCCACGTGCGCAAGTTATCGACACAGTGACAGGCGAAAATGGGTATCCTTTATATCGTCGACGTTTACCACAAAGCGGTGGCTTTGTTGCTGACATGAGGCTTCGTAGTCAGCAAATTACCGTCGACAATAGATGGATTGTACCTTAATCGCCTGTTTTATCAAAAACTTTCCGGGCTCACATAAACGTCGAAATGTGTAACAGCGTACAGTCCATCAAGTACATCTGCAAGTACGTGAACAAGGGAAGCGACCAGGCGACGTTTGCTTTGAGGAGTAATGACCGCGATGAAGTGACCCGTTTCCAATCTGGCAGGTATATTAGTTCCTCTGAAGCAGTTTGGCGCACACTCAGTTTTCCCTTGCATGAGAAACACCCACCAGTCATGCACCTTGATGTGCATTTGGAAAATGGACAGCGTATATATTTTGACCCTCAGAATATACGGGAACGTTTGGAAAGCCCCAGACAAACAACTTTGCTTGCATTTTTCCAATTATGCTCGGTGGACAATTTTGCCAAAACGTTATTATATGATGAAATTCCATCTTTCTACACTTATGATAAACAACGTGGCATTTTTAATCGCAGAAAAAAGGGACAGCGGTAGAGGGTTGGCCAGGCGTTTACAAAGATCATGTGCTGGGAAGAGTATACACAGTCCACCCTAAAAACAGTGAGTGCTATTACCTGCGTCTTCTTCTATTTACTATACGTGGTCCGACTTCTTTTTCTGCGCTACGAATGCAGAAAATGTTGCGTACCCAACTTTTCAAGCCGCTTGCCGGGCACGTGGTTTGTTAGACGATGACCAGCACTGGGACGATACTTTGGCTGAAGCATGCGTCAGTGATAGCCCACATCGTCTACGTCATTTATTTTCAGTTATGCTGGTGTTTTGCAGCTTATCTGATGCCGCACAGTTATGGCAAAAATACCGAAATAATTTATCAGAGGACTATTTACATGAAATGGGACAAGGTGTTGAAGGTGGCGAATTAAATGAGGAACTGCGGGATAGCGTTATAAGACGTTGTTTAAAAAATATTCAGGATATCGTTGTATCCATCGGTGGTGGTCTTCTCTCAAGCTACGGTTTGCCTGAACCTTTAAATGAAGGACGAGGAAACAGGGAGTACACAGTTGAAACCAACTATAATCACTCCGAAATTTATGAAACTTTACGCCAAGGTATACCTGCTTTAACACCGGAGCAGAGAATAATTTTTGATCGTGTTTGTGCCAGCGCTGTCGATGGTTCAGGACAAATGTTTTTCTTAGATGCTCCGGGCGGCACGGGAAAAACATTTTTAACTAAAATCATCCTGGCAGAGATACGAAGTCAAAGCAAAATTGCTCTAGCTGTAGCATCTTCCGGCATAGCGGCCACGTTACTGCCAGGCGCAAAAACTCTTCAACTTTCAAGACTTCACTTTCCACTTTCAAGATTCCACTGACGTTGGATATCACTGAAACCCCAGTTTGCGATATATCACGAAACAGTGACAAAGCACGAGTTTTGCGCGACTGTCATTTGATTGTGTGGGATGAATGCACGATGGCACACCGTAAAGCAGTGGAGGCTGTTGATAGGACGTTGCAGGATATTCGCCAAAATAACAGAGCAATGGGAGGTATAACAGTACTTTTTTGCGGAGACTTCAGACAAACGCTGCCAGTAGTCACTCGAGGTACCAAAGCTGACGAAATAAATGCCTGCCTGAAAAGTTCCAGTCTCTGGGCTAGGGTTATACGCCTGCAGCTTACAATCAACATGAGGGCCAGAATCGGTGGTAACCCAAACGCTCAGCAGTTCTCCGATTTGTTACTTGAAATCGGTGAAGATAGATATCCTGCTGAACATGGACGAATAAGTTTACCTTCAACTTTGTGTAAAACAGTGTCATCCTTAGATGAACTTATTTCGTCCGTTTATGGTAACTTGGAGCAACATTTGAAAGATCGTGAGAACTCTTGGCTTTGCGAGCGAGCTATTCTGGCCCCTCGCAACGATCAAGCTGTAGGTATTAATAACAAAATACTGGCACGTATATCTGGTGAAAGTGTGGAGTATATTTCAGTCGATAGAGTCATGGACCAGGATGAGTCTACGAGTTACCCAATAGAATTTTTAAATTCTTTGTCTGCTACGGGACTTCCAAGTCACAAAATCTTTTTGAAAGTCGGTGTGCCTATAATGCTTTTAAGAAACTTAAGTCCGCCCAAATTGTGCAACGGAACCCGTCTAAGAGTGATTGCTCTGCAGCGCAATGTTATAGAGGCTGAGGTGATAACAGGGTGTGGTGCTGGTGAGCAAGTATTTATACCTCGGATACCTCTGATACCCGACAACTTCCCGTTTAAATTTAAACGCTTGCAGTTCCCAATAAGTGTATGTTTCGCCATGACTATAAATAAGGCGCAAGGGCAAACATTAGGTGCTGCAGGCTTAGATCTATCCACCAGCTGCTTTTCGCATGGTCAACTGTATGTGGCTCTTTCACGCGTAAGCGACGCAAATAGCCTATTTGTATTTGCACCAGACAGTACTACCGATAACGTTGTATATAGAGAAGCTCTATGTACCGAATAACATGTAAGTTGTAACTTATTAATAGCGTTTAGCGTTGTAAATACTATTTCCTATTATCCATACTTCCATTGGGAAAGTGTGTTTATTTGTTTATTTATTTGTTTGTTTGTTTGTTTATCCTTCCTTGACGCCCAAACGAAGCAACCAATTGACTTGATGTTTGCCTTAGTTGAAAGGATGGAGAGTAACATAGGCCAGGGAGGCAACTTTTAGTCTTTGGAAAACATCATGATCCCAAAGGAGGCTTACGCGATTTTCGAATTTAACGCGAGCGAAGCCGCGGGCAAAAGCTAGTATGTATATATATATATGTATATGTGTATGTCTGTTGCCTGTACTCTGTACTTCTGTAGGCATTTTTCTTTACGTTTTGTACACGCGGAATTGATTTGCATTTGTATTACAAATCCACAATTAGGCAACAGTCGCCTTCAACCCCGGGAAGACAATGGCGCGGGCCGCGGGTGCGGGCGAGACGCGGGTCGCGAGTGAACGACCGAACGATACGCTTGCATGTATGTATTAATTCCTCCATGCATATATTAAATTATTAACCTATATCACTTGTAGTTTATACCGACTACGACTGCCGGTACGTGTTTCTTCCTCGTGTCTTCTCTACGATAATTACATCGTCATTGTTCAATTGTTATTAGATTTTAACTACGTATAGTCTACAGAGGGATGAGAACTATTACGTTTGAAGTTAGCCTCAATTAGATCAGTGGGGTAAGCACGATCAATTCACAATAACGTATTCGTAACATTATTCAGTTTAAGTATAGTCGCTGTCATATAGAGGCCTTCCTGTGGTCGTCATTCGCCCATAATAATTCATTTAATTATTAAGTTTGAATTTTATAAGGGCTTAAAGTAATACGATGTGACAGATTGGCGAACGTCAACGTGTAACAAAATTCTAACGCACCGTAGTGTGTGTTAATAATTAATCTGAGGTAGTTTGTGTTATTATTTTCTTTTTATGTATTTCTAAGCATTATTAAAAAATAATGTTAGCTTTCTGCACGCCTTCCTCCACGGTCCACATAAACTTTAACGTTCGTACATTTCTCGTAAAACAGTACTGAAAAATTTAGCCTAACGTATTTTTATAATAATTATCATTCGACAAAGTTACGAATACGGTGATGTCGACCATTCGCCCTACAGATAATTGATAGTTTTAAAAGCGTTTGAATATTCGGTCATGAGTCGTCACACAAATAAGAGAGACAGGTACAAAATAAACGACTCAACCCACCTATCCAATAAAACATGCTCGTAAACATATAAACATTTATTCGTCAATAAGTACATCAATAGAAACACGTTGATTGCGATCAAGTCCAAACTTAACAAGGAACTTAAAAGACTAGGCTCTTCAGTGCGAAAAACGAGAGAGGAAAAGAAAATAGAGTATGACGTATGTGCGCTGATAGACCGTCGATTAAAATATGCAAATTGATATCCCTGAGGAATAAAACGTCAATTCCTTTAACGTGATAAAAAATTACCAACCCGAAGAAACATTAATAAACAAGAAGTTCGGATTATTCGAATTCATTCTTAGATAACACATTTAGGACACTGAAAAAGTTTTAAGACTAATTCGCTTTAACAACTTACTTCTCTACATCACAATATAATATGTATACTTGGTTCACATATCAGGATTTAATAAATAGTAAATATTCGCATGTTCTGTTTTTTACAACACTTATGAGTAGGTAATCAGTAGAGTGCATTTTTTACCCTAAAAATAAGTTTTAATAGTCACATTACTTATAGCGAAACGCGCCGAACCTCGTCACTGATGTGAAGTTAGCAACAAATAATAACTCATTGTAATACGAGTTAATAGCTGCTAACTTCACTACGGAAGAGCAATGTTTGGCGCGTCCAGCTGGTTAACGTCTAATATCACATTGATTTTCACGTATACGTTTGTAACACTCTTTATGTACAGTTTGGTCAACATTTAAGTTATTATAAGTAAATATGTATTAGATTACTTAAAAAAATATTACATATTATAATAATACCAAATACGTTTCAATATTACATCCCATTCTTATTACTTATATATTATACATAAATTATGTGCTGCTTTAGAGATTATTATTCAACATCAGTTCCATTAACACATTTAAATAAATTATAAGTACATACAACATCAACAAACTAACTAGCAAATTACTTAATTATTTTAATACGAGTAAAGACTAGAGACGTATTTCAGAACAGACAGATCACGTGTGTCTATTATATGTAGCTTGTTTAATACCTAATAGTTAATGATCATATTTTTATGATTTTAATCTATTATATAATTTTTAAATACATTTGGTCCAATTTGTTCCTGTATTCTCTTCTTGTAAATCCGTCGGACCTACATATATTTGCAATTGCTTATGAAATATGGCATTTACTCGTGGTATTTATATTCACAGGATGTTATTTTAAATTGCATATTATATTATTTACTTAGTTATGTTGTTTTTATTTAATTTTATCATTTTATGGCATGCGACATCCCGTTAATTAATGTCAATATTTTTCGTTTATTATTAAACCCTTCTTTATCGTAGTCAATGACATAAACCATGAATAGTACCGCTCCTAATGCTGTACCTTTTTGTACGCCAAATTAATTGAGCAGATTTGGCGTGTACTTACTTACTAATTTAATTTAAATGTAGATAATGTAAATAGTATTTGTAACAAATTTTTCTATGTGGAATAGTAAACTCGTCACAAAAGATGTCACAGTCGGTCTTTGTATACTGATATTTGCTATGCAAAGTTTCTATGAATTGAGAAAATAAGTTTTGATATGTTTGTATTTATTTACGTTGCTATTCATTCTGTTGAATTGATTACTTAGTAGAATTAATTACCTACATTTTCTTCTTTTAAAATTAGTTCAAAGGTAATTGAGATTCGATCCGTAGAGTTTGGCAAAGTTTGATAATTTGTGTTGGGGCTAGGTGGGTTCAGGGTGCCTTGGGCTGCGCGGGCGCTGCGCCACCGCCACGTGAGCGTCCAGCCCGTCGGACGCGCGCGATGCCCGTCGCACGTATGGACCACTGGGACGCTCTGCAATGTAGCAAAAACGTAGATTATTATAGCGCTCTTAAGATGCTACCTTGAGGTACACCAATATATAGTCACGAAGGTCCTAGTATTATTCCTTGTGGTACATCAACAATTTTGAGTACAGTTGATGATAAAACATTTAAATTTGCTCATACGATAAGTCGTAGTAACGTGAAGGTAAACGGTACACCAATACAGCGAATTAAAAACTACGTTAGTAATAATATTTACTTATGTACTAGCTTTTGCTCACAGCTCTGCCCACGTAAATACAGTACATACAATATATAAATTTCATTAAAATCCGTTCAGTAGTTTCAGCATAAAAGAGTAACAAACCTACATCCATTCATACATCTTCACTAATTTTCAAGTTTATAATAGTAGTAAGATATTCTTTGGAAAAACTGACGCCCCAATATTTTGCTCTGTGGTACGAAAGTTGAATTGATTTTTCATTTTATCAAAACAGTTGATCTGGCTTACATGCGATATGTAAATTAATGGTCTGGTACCTTCAAAGGTGTGCGGCATGAGGTGTCTATAGTCTGTGGAGTGTCGGCGACCGTGCTCGTATTTCGCCTCCTTCGCCAACAACGCCTCGCGCTGCACCTGCGTGCGCAGCTCCATGGGCGCGCTCGGTATCAGCAGCTGCATGAGCCCCGTTAATCCGAACACGACGTGCTCGAAGACAACCACGAAGGCCAGGCGCGCCGCGAACACGTGCCAGTAGTGCGGCGACAGACCGTAGGGGTCGGGGTGCGCGGGCGGGTTGCGGTAGCCGCGGTACGCGCACACCGCCGGGTCCACCTCCGTCTCGTCCGCGCCCCACTCCTCGCGGTAGTCCGACGTGTTGAACACTACACAGTAAGGATATGTACAGAATAATAATAGCCTAGCACCCTAGCATTATACACTGTTCCCAAGACTTCCGTCGTAGGCTCGTAGCACTAGTTTTTAAGACTGTGTTCATAGTTTGTTGTCCCCAATAAAGAAAAAAAAATATATCCAAAAAATTATGTAAGGAAATCTGCAGAAGATAACTGGAGCTCCACAGATAATCTTTCAATGATTAAGTCCACCGTCAATACACCTGCAAGAGGTGCGAAATTTGGACACGTCTATAAACTAAATATATAGAAAAAATACTTTAAATTAAAACGTTATCATGAATATTCGTGCTCTGCTAAAAGGGATCTTTAGTCGGAAACGTGAAAAATACTTTGCATATACTCACGCGAGAGCGAATGGTCGATGTATCCGGCGAGCGTGTTGTCCGGCGAGTACACGTATTTGTACACCATGCGCGGGATGAAGTCGCTCGTGTACGCGATCACGAACGCCTGAAAGACAGGTTAGAAGATATTGAGTAAGGATAGTTACTAGTTCTGATGGTACGTAACAAGTAGAACACTAAGATACATACGTTTGACACGACTGCCGCGTAGGTGATGCCTTTCAATATGCCGTACCTGAAGCATAAAAGTAAGTCTTAAACGTACGAGGGCAGAAAACATTCAATGTGATGTATTATGGAGAGAAAGCTATAAAGATAAGATAGTCATTAAAAGAGGAGTAAGTAAGAGTAAGTAAGAGTTGTGGCAGTAGAGTATTAACTACTTACAAGTAAATCTATGTTAAAAGGGGATTATCGAAGTTATCAAAGTACTATGTAAGCACAGTTGAGCGGATTGTATTCCAATTGCCATGTTGCTTGATACTCAATCCCAGAAAATAAGGTAAAATCAGTGGTAAGCTGAAGCTGTACTAATCGGAGGTATACTAGTCGTCACATTCTAGTACTACAAACAAAGTTAAAAAATATATGCAGGTTTAAAATGGTTATGTTACCAGGCGCCGATGTCCTCGACGCGCTCGGCGAGCGGGCGGCGCGCCTGCGTGACCATCTTGTAGGCGTCGAGGCGGATCTCAGCGATGTTGTTGAGCAGCGCGCACAGCGGCGCCAGCGGGAACGCTGCCACGAACAACGTCACGAACCCGTACTGCAGGACTAGAACATTATAAGTCACCATAATATGACTATACTTCCAGCCAGAGACTCTTTGACTGACTTATAATCGCCTCGTACAAACTATCTGACTGTTACATATTCAGCGATAGTTCATTGGTCTTTTAATAAATTCAAAATTTCAAAATTCAAGAATTTTTAATACAACAGGAGCTGGTTCCATATCATCCAATTCGATACCGGTTTTAGCCTTCATTTTGTTGAAACGTCTACGTACTACAATTGGACAGCGTTGGGGATCTGACGATGATGACTCACTCATCTCCAGGTACTCGTCGAAGAGCGCGAGGCGGCCGGGGTCCTGCAGGTGGTAGTCCATCTCCCAGGACATGTGCGGCCGCAGCGGGTCCCGCGTCACCGCGCGGTGCGACCGCTGTCGCCACCAGTTGTTCAGCTTCCTGGGGATCGACCGTGAATATTATATTAAAACTAGTTCAAAATTGTTCTTTATAAGGTTATAAGCACTGTGACGTGAGAATTTTATAAATTACATATAAGATTTGAAATTATTTTGCGTATGAATTGCTAACATTGTGAAACAAGTTAAAGTATGAATTATTTCAAAATCGGAAATACAATTTTTTGGTGCAGTTACGTATCTATCACCCTAAACAAAATTCATTTACACCACAGAATATTTAAAAAAAAAAGAGAAATTATGCTAAGTTACGACTGTGACGCGCTACGCACTAATAGAGAAGGATATATGAATTTTTGTAAAATAATGAAATAGAAAATATGGAAATAGTCACTAACGGGTATCCGAGCTCGACGAAGTTGTTGAAACACTGTTTGCCGATCATGATGATGGCGAGCTGGATGCACAGCTCGGACAAGCAGCCGGCCGGGTCGCAGATGTCGCCCTTCAGCTTGAAAAACTCCGAGCGCCGCGCCTGATCGTCGCCCGGGTAGTCGTAGAACCGACCCTGAAATTTTAAAACAGATTAAATGTACCGGACCATAATATCATGTATAATTAATGGAGCTGATAAAGGATATTTCATAGTAATACTTCAGAGAGACTATTACTTTACATAGAAGCTCGTTTTAGGAAAGCATTTGCTGTACTCTTAGATTGTGGAGAAATTACAGACTATGGAGCAGACTATGAGACAAGTATAGGTCTGTTGAAGAAAATGGGACTGACCTTAAAAAACGCGATGTATATGAGCGAAGAGTAGAAGTTGATGAACTCGAAGAAAAAGATCTTGAAGGTGTAGGAGTCCTCGTACTCCGTCTGCGTGCGCGGGTTCTCCACGTTGGTGAGGTACACCGCCACTTTACTATAGATCTGGAACATGATGAATTACTGCTAAATAAAGGAACGAAGTTGTTGTATAAAAAAACCTTAGTTACATAATGGTCATGGAGGTGAGGATCATGGTGTGGAGCTTAAAAAAACAACCAAAGCCGCCCCAGATGACAGAGATCATGCTGATGCCGATGTCAGTGCTCACCCAGGTGAAGATCTTGATCATGGTCTTGATCATCAAGATCTTGATCAGATTCAGCGAGGCGGCGGTCATCGAGGTGAAATCTTTTCCTGACGTTTGAGAAAGCAGCCGGAGCCGTAGATGACAGAGACCATGCTGTTGTAAATGACCATGTATGTAAACTTCGTGGCAAGTACTCACCCGAGTGAGGATCATAATCATGGTCAGATTTAGCGAAGCAGCGGTCATGGAGGTGAAGATCTTGGCGTGGCGCTTGAGGAAGAAGCCGGAGCCACCGTAGATGACAGAGACCATGCTGATGCGGTAGATGATCGTGCCCAGCACAGCGCCCATTACGATTGCGATCTGCAATTAGACGGAAACTTGATAATAAAATATTGAAATTTGTGGTACAAAGGAAAGCTGACGAAAAGTGCGCACCGACTGTCGTATGTAGAGATTCTACCCCTAGTCCCCTACTGTCACCTTAGCTACCACGCTTCGACATAGCCCGCGCCCGTTCAAACTATCTAGAGCAACATAGCAGACAATTCAGTCCCAACGCGCTGATTGGAGCAAGATTGGCGAGAGAGTGATCCGATATAGTACTGACCATGAAAAGCACGGCGGAGCTTGTGGCGACGTAGCGCACGGTCTTCTGCCAGGGCGGCAGGTAGGGCTCCTTCTCGCGCGTCACCGGGTTCGTGCGAAACGTGCGCACCGATGCCTCGAACTCTGGTCGCGGATCCTCGTCCTGATGAAAAAAGATACAGATTGACTACTACGCTTCCAAACCATAGTTAGACTACTCTCAGAGAACTAATAATTTGCAAATTATTGTTACAACTGATTAAAATGTATCAAGCAATTAATAATAATTAATTGTTCTGTTTAATATTTTGCTTTTCGATATTTTGTACCTGTTCGACGCTAGCCAAATCCCACTCCCATCTCAAGACAGACTGTTTTCGTTTCCACATTTCTAGGAATGTTGTCGCTGAAACAGGTTTAGTAATCTATAACTTTTAGCATCATATCACATAAAAATATACATATATGTCGAAGACATGGGATGAACATGCCTCAAACATCGTACTATATTAAAGTACTGGCTCTCAAATTAACACTGTGGGCGTATTGTGGGTAATGTTGGTTACAAAATGAAAAGAGAAGAAGCAGCATTACTTCACCTTTATTCTTAATAGTACTAAAACTAAGCACTTCACACTGTTTTAATTACTTTTCACTGTCTATTAAAATAATAACGACTCTGTATTTATTTCATTAATTTGCATTAACAATAACACGTATATATCCCGAGCCGAACCTCTCGCCACGACGGCTGGTAGCTTAATGTTCTATGATCATTCCTTGGAGGGAAAACGTGATCACAACTCCCACAACTCCCACCACACCGAACGCGCAAGCTGGTCAGACCGGACTCTATCAACGCCAAACAACATGGCGCTAGTGTTCCCGTCGATTATAATACCGTACTATTGACTTGCTTGTCAATTCAGCAACAAAATATTAACCTCTTCGACATATATAACATTTAAAAATGAAAGCAGGTGATAAAAATTAAAATCTCACTCACCCCAAAAAGACATGAAAATAGCGAAGAAGACGGTGGCGGGGTTGTCGAAGAGGTAGGTAAGCTTGGCGAAGAGGCAGGAGTCAGAAAGCTGCTGGTACTGGCACGCCTTGTCGCACAGCGGGCACAGCGTCGTGTTGCCCGGCCCGGACGCATCGCAGATCTCTTTACTGGAATACCAGATATGTCAACAAGATTACGGTCGGCGATGTAGACAGTTTTTCAGAATGTCAAGACGTAATGGAGGTAGATATTGCCATATTGTGGCTTAAATTTTAACATAGACATCGCGATCAAAATATATAATAGGTAAAAGAAATTGTTTAGTTTGAGAATAATATAAAATCTGCTCAAAATTATTGATCCATAATTATTATGAAGTCTTAAGTAGGCACAGACCTTCTTCAGTCACTTCTACAAGCCCTACCTTAAAGTCAGAAATCGTTGTTAAATATATTTGTCGTAAGTAGGTATTGTTAGAAGTACCCTACCTGACGTCGGAGTTCATGCTGGCGAGCCCGTGCAGGAAGCAGAGTGTACCGACGGCGGCGGGCGCGTACAGCATCTTGGTGTAGAAGCCCGGCTAGCAGAAGTACAGCGCGATCACGTGTGAACATACCTGGGGATGTTGTCGTCAGAGTTCATGCTGGCGAGCCCATACAGGAAGCAGAGCGTGCCGACGGCGGCGGGCGCGTACAGCATCTTGGTGTAGAAGCCCAGCCAGCAGAAGTACAGCGCGATCACGTGTGAACATACCTGGGGATGTTGTCGTCAGAGTTCATGCTGGCGAGCCCATACAGGAAGCAGAGCGTGCCGACGGCGGCGGGCGCGTACAGCATCTTGGTGTAGAAGCCCAGCCAGCAGAAGTACAGCGCGATCACGTGTGAACATACCTGGGGATGTTGTCGTCAGAGTTCATGCTGGCGAGCCCATACAGGAAGCAGAGCGTGCCGACGGCGGCGGGCGCGTACAGCATCTTGGTGTAGAAGCCCAGCCAGCAGAAGTACAGCGCGATCACGTGTGAACATACCTGGGGATGTTGTCGTCAGAGTTCATGCTGGCGAGCCCATACAGGAAGCAGAGCGTGCCGACGGCGGCGGGCGCGTACAGCATCTTGGTGTAGAAGCCCAGCCAGCAGAAGTACAGCGCGATCTTCTCGCCGAAGTAGCGCCGCACTAGCCACAGCGGCTGCTTCTTGTACCACTTGCACGGCCGCGCCCACTCCAGGTATAGCAGCTACGGTCACCGTAACATATTTTATAATATGAATGAGTATTAAATGTAGCCGTTTTAATACAAATTTAAATATTTTTAACTCAAAATCTTTCATTCTATGGTCATGGTAACTTCAAATTGCAATGATGATACTATTGTTTTGTAAGTAAGCGTTAACATATTATATGTCAAACAATATGTTTCAGGTTTGAATTCTGCTAAGATTAGTTGATTATACTTTTTATGCTACTATTTGTAAAAAAAGAGAAAATAACGAATATTTCAGAAGTGGTCCAATATCGACCATAGTAAGTATATAATTATATGGGAAGTTCAAATCATTTCTTTTATTTTACGGATTGACTACGTTCTACCAAACATTTCTTATATTCATTGATGATGTCATTTTAATTAATTTGTGAGGGTTACCCGTCTATCAGTCTGAGTGCGGTCGGGCCCGTCGGCGTCGTAGCGGCCCTCGTGCAGCGGGAAGCACGCCAGGTACGTGCCGTCGTTCAGTAGACGCCGGATGCCCAGCTGCAGTAAACACAGACATGTTATTACCATCAGCATCATCAAAGTAATCATTGCATAATATATATGTCATTTTGGAAGATTGTGGAGAGGTAACACGTGGTAAATGCTATATCTAGTTACTGTCAATACCTTGGTATCATTGTTGTCGTACTTGGCTCGCAGCAGGATCTGCATTACCATGAGGCTCCGCTGTGCAGGGGAGAACTGCGTGTGCCGGTCTTTCACTAGAAACCTGAAATTTAACATTTCGTGTTACAGACAATTATTATCTTACATAAATGGAATGATGTTAATTGAACGTGAATAGGGTGAACGTACCAATTATCAGCACTTTAAAAAAATGGTCCAATTATAACCTCGATTATTACAGAGGAAAATACTTTATAGTTTAAAGTATGGTGTCGCTGGCAATAGATTCCAGACACATTAAAGTTTTGTTTTTATTAAGTGGAAACAAAAATTAATTACAGAGAAGCTTATAATTCTACTATTTGTTCGGGGTGCTGATAATTAGGTACAGTGCTAGCAATTGGGTGTGTTACCCTACTTCGTTTATCAGCACATTTGAATTTCTTAATTTTGTGATAACTAAGCTACGCACAGTGTTCTATTTCACTCCAAAAATTGCTTATTGCTATGCTGTTTATTGCATAAATCGATGAAGAAATGCATTTTAAATGCAAGAGTAAAACACCCACGTGTCTATTTCAAATACTTTTTTTATAAAAAATAATAATTTATGTTTCGTGACCTCGACGTAAAAAAAAGACTTAATAAATTCTGTAAGCGTGTCTGATCAATATATATTTTTTGATGTATATGGTTTGATGAAGAACCTTTAGGCGCATATTTTCCATGTTTTATTTTTTGAAGATCACTTTTGGCTACCGAGTTATTAATTTTTATTCAGATTTTTGTTTTTATTTTTTTTCTCCCAAAAAACTCAAAAGTGCGACTTGTGACTGACACTGAAAGATTCATCTTAAATGTGTCTATCACTGATAAAAAAATTAAGTTGCACTATGGAAGCGTTTAGCGTAGTAAATAGCGTGTCGGCAGCCACGTTCGGCATGCTTTCGGTTCATCCACAGCTCCCCGCCAGAGCCCGCTACCGCCAAATACACCCAAAAACTGACTTCTGCGCATACCCCCTCTACTTTTGTCGAAAGATCTTAATTCGTTGCGTGACCTATAGTAACCATGTATTTACATACGTTCCGAATAACACAAGTGATATGCAAGTTGTAACTTTATCTATGTTACAGTTAAAACCAGTTTTTAGATAGAACGCGTTTTCCCTAGTTAGAACTTGTTTTTACTAAACACCTTTGTTAAAACTAGAATTAACTAATGTTCAAAATTTAATATCAGTTAAAACTAGTTCGTACTAGTCAAAACCCGTTTCTCCAAAGACTCGCAGTTAAAACTGTTCCCACCGGAGTCAAAATTCACCGGATGGTAAGGACGAACCTTACTCTGATTGGACGGCGAACTTCGAAATCAAAAATGTATGGAATTTGATACAAGTCATCGTTAAATGACACGTCGCTTGCGATGCTTTATGTCAAATTTTTTTTTTTCGTTTTGCAAAAATCGAATTCTCATCATTGCTTTAAATCCGAAATTAGTTTCCCTAGTGCTCGTTTTAACTAAAAGTCAGAGTTATAACTAGTTTTATCTGAAAATCAAATATATTAGTAGTATATTCTAGTTTTAACATAGGCATTTAGTAAAACCTAGTTTTAACTAGGGAAAACGAGTTATAACGAAAAACGGGTTTTAACTGTAACATCTATAGTATAAAAATGAATCGCTGAAATCTCGAGAACAGTTGAACCGATTTCGCTAATTCTTTCTCGAGAATATTCCTTGAAGTACGAGGATGGTTCTTACGGAGAGACAAATTTAAAAAATTACCTGAAAAAGTCTAAATACAACACTTTTCTATACTCTATGGACAAACGATTCGTATTACTTAAAAGTCAATTTGAACTTTAATACCATAAACTGAAACTCAAAATTTTTATTTCCTTATAGGTTATAATATAACGTTTATAGAATAGGGAATATGCACGTATTTTTTTTATTTATTTATATAGATCTATCTTGTTTGGTAAACCGTATGGTAAAATCAGTTTTTTGATATCATTAAAAATAACGAAGATATGAACGTTTAAAGTGGTCTATTAGACAGAGAGATCCGACGTGTATAGTGACGTCACATAACACGACTTTCATAGAAAGTTCATACTAAATTTCGTTTTGCTAGAAAGAGATAGATTACAAACTTTGACCGCTCATATCTTGCTCAAACCGCCCAGAACCGCCCAAAGCAGCCACAGGATTTTCATTTGCGGATATGGTAAAGAAAGGTAACAATTACATTCAGCCCTCTAACTTAAGCTCAGTAGCTATTTATCCCAACGATAAACAAAAAACAAGCACAGACACTAAATCCTTGGTACAAAAAATTATATGCCCTGAACAACTAAAGCTGCATGTGCGGGCCCTACGGAAGACAAGAAACGGTGGTGTCGTAATAAGCACGGAGTCCAAAGAAGACATTGAGAAAATTAAACAATCTACACTTAACAGTGATGCAGGCCTAACTGTTGATGAGCCGCGTAAGCGCAAGCCTAGAATCGTCGTTATTGGGGTGCCCTCATCTATGACGGAAAGAGAATTACTTACTTGCATGTACAATCAAAATCTAGCCGAAAAAATAAAAGATCTTGATGTCGAATCTTTCCTTAGATCTAGTAGGCTAAGTCACAAATCGGGCAAAAGAGATGCAGATACCTGCAACTTCATCCTTGAAGTACCAGCTACCATACGTAAAGTCCTTATCTCCAATGGCCGAGTTTTCGTGAACTGGTCGTCGTGCCCTGTGAAGGATTTCACCATTGTAACACGATGCTTCAAGTGTCAACAGTATGGCCATGCAGCGAAGACCTGTCGGGAGGCCAACTACACATGCAGTCATTGTGGTGAACAAGGGCACTCAATAAAAGAGTGCCCCAAAAAAGAACTAGATCCGAAGTGCGCAACGTGCCTGCGCTTCAAAAAACCGTGCAATCACAGTACGGGTTCTGCTGACTGTCCTGCCAAAGTAATGTCCGAAAAAAAGGTACATAAATTCGGTAGACTATGAAGGCGCCTAAGAGCGCCACACCTTAGGTTATTTTTCGACCTCTTATTGTACAGTTTTCTTTTATATTCTACGTTTCTTTTTCATTTTTATTTTTTTGCATAATATACTAAGTTTAAAATGAATAATATAATACAAGAAATAGATGATTTCAATGTATCAGAATCAAAAGTATGTGAAGCAGAAAATTGTAAACGTTATCTTTCTGGCTTTACTAATCCGCTTACCATCTTAACACAAAACATTCGCAGTATATATAAGAACTTTAACGAAGTAAATATTTTGCAACAAAGATTGGATTTAACATGTGACGTCATTGTCCTAACTGAATGTTGGCTAGCTAAGCAGTATAACATACCGATGCTGACGGGCTACAATATGTACATGACTCGAAATAATCACAATCAAAACGATGGAGTTGTGGTATATGTTAATAAACAGTTAAATGTTACTGTAGAAGAGCCGGTTATACAGGACTGTAGTGCATTACTATTAAAAATTGGAACTGAATATGCTTTCTTATGTATTTTTAGATCTCCATCCTTCAGAAACACGTCAAACTTTATTAATAACTTAAATAATATTTTATTACATTTATCACATTACAAAAACATCGTTTTGATTGGAGATATTAATATAAATATCCTTCCAGGAAGCACTGATGTGGATGCTTTTGACTACCTTAACTTGTGTGCTTATCACGGCTTACTCCCCGCTCACAGGCTCCCTACTCACCAAAGTGGATCCTGCTTAGACCACGTAATGCTTAAATCAAATTATCAATCATTAACTTTAATTTCAAACTCGGCTATAACAGATCACAATGCTGTCCTACTAACATTGAATTGCTGCTTACCTAGGCTAAATAATAAGCGTGTAATTTATAAATTAAATATAAATAAACTTGATGAAGATTTATGCAATATTGACTTTACTCCAATTTATAGTTCTGCCGACACAGAGTTTTGCATGATGTACGTGATACAAAATGCACAAAATGCAATTCAGAAAAATACATTACACTCTCGCTGTAACAGTAAAAATTTTAATGTTAAGCCTTGGATTACACCCAGTCTTCTTCGCTGTATAAGACACAGGGATAAATTACATATGAAATCTAGAGCTAACCCTAAAAATACTATGTTGCAAGTAACATACAAAAGATATCGCAATTTTTGTAATAACTTAGTTACTAAGAAACATTAAAAATAATTATGACAAAAACCTTTTGGAACGCGCTGGAAATAATAGTAAGCAAATTTGGAAATATATTAAGAATATAACGTACGCTACAAAGCAACATGAATCATCCTCAAGTTTGCTAAAAAGTCATCCGTCAGAATTAGAATCTTTAAATATTGTAAATAAATTCTTTGTAAATATTGGATCACGCCTAGCATCAAAAGTGCATAGTCAAAGCGGCCAATCGTATTCCCAGTTGACGTGCAGCTCCAACATAACGTCTTTCTCACTCTTAGAAACTGGTGAAGCTGAGGTAGAAAGGATTATTTTAAGCCTAAAAGACGATTGTGCTGTTGGATGGGATGGTATATCTTGTAAAATAATTAAAAAATGTAGAAATATTTTGATTCCACCTTTAACGTACATTTTTCAGAAATGCTTATCTGAAGGATATTTCCCAAAATGTTTAAAAAAAGCTGTAGTTGTACCGATCTATAAATCTGGTGACAAACACGAAGTGTCAAATTACCGACCAATCTCAATACTACCATCCATATCAAAGATATTAGAAAAAATCATTAACATCAGGTTGGTCAACTTTTTAGAAAATAAATTGTTATTATCGAAAAACCAATTCGGATTTAGATCAAAATTATCAACCGCTGACGCTGTGCACAATTTGACAAATCATATCGCCCAAGAACTTGATAAAGGTAATCATGTAATTGGAATATTCCTTGACCTTGCCAAAGCATTTGACACAGTGTCAACCAAAATCCTTTTGCATAAACTTGAATGCATAGGAATAAGAGGTAACCAGCTAAAATTATTTCAAAGCTACTTAGAAGAGCGCACTCAATGTGTAAAGATTGGAAATAGTTTTAGCTCATATGTAAATAATACACAATATGGTGTCCCACAAGGAAGTATTTTAGGGCCAACATTGTTCCTAATCTACATTAATGATTTGTGTGAACTAACCCTAGACCACGGCATAACCATATCATACGCTGATGATACTGCACTAATTTTTTCAGCTAACTCATACAATAAAGTATTCGAGTATGCGCAACACGGGTTCAACATTGTTAACGTATGGCTTCGGACTCATTTATTAACTTTGAATCCAGAAAAAACGAAATATATAAAGTTCTCAATGCGCAAATCCACCTTAGCTCCTACTAACCAAACACTGTATGCCCACTACTGCAAAACTCCCTCCACTAGTAGCGAATGCACAATATGTCCTAGCATTGGAATAATAAACGAAGTTAAGTATTTAGGCATAACTTTAGATGAAAATCTGTCTTTTAAACATCACATTGATACACTATGTGATAAGATGCGTAAGCTGATATTTATTTTCAAAAAGATTCGTCATATATCAGACAAACAGCTTATCAAGCAAGTTTATTTTGCTTTATGCCAATCCTTAATAGCTTACTGTATTACATCTTGGGGAGGAGTGGGTAAAACACTGTTATTAACCGTTGAAAGAGCACAGAGGGCAATCATCAAAGTATGTAACTTCCGTCCATTCCTTTTCCCAACCAACCTGCTTTATGATTCATTTAAAGTACTAACAGTTCGTCAATTGTTCATATTAAATACAGTTCTAAAGCAGCATACATCCCTACCCTATTGCTCGGATTTCATTAATAAAAGGCGGAAAGATATCGTTTGTCCATTGAAAGCAGATACAAAACATGCTTTTACTGCAAAATTTTATATATTTTTAGGCCCACTTCTTTACAATAGAATTAATGCTTTATTCAAAATATATGCCCTTAACTATTACAATTGCAAAATTAACCTAAAGAACTCACTTCAAAAATTGACGTATGAGGAAACAGAAAATTTGTTACTAGTCTTAAAATAGCGTTAATGTATAAAAAATATATATATTTATTACTGTAATTTATAAGTGTACTGTAATATTTTATTGCATACCAAAATTAATCCTAAGTAATACATAGTTTTAAGCCTTTTTATTTTATGCCAAAAGTTTGTAGTATTAATGTTAGTGTAATTAGCACTTGTTTTTGCCTGAAACACAGGTTTATCCTAGTTCAGGCGCTATTGTCAACTTTATGTAGATTAAGTATAAATTGTTACCTACTTTTGACCTACCTGTAATTTACAATATTGTATTTTTACTGAATAAAATTTATTATTATTTATTATTTATCAACAGATATTGAAAATTTTCACGCCATTTTCTTTATTTTTCTGTCTTGTATCATATTATTATATTTTAAGCTATTTTTATATTTTATGCATATTCCCTATTGTCCTACATGATGTTAACTACCGGTTCAGAAACTATCCCGTCGAGAAGAACTGGCGTAAGAAACTCGCACGGGGCCACCTTTTAGCAAAAAGATGGAAAATTGTTCTTTACAAAAAAAAAAATTTACAATGTAGGTAGTAGGTTTAACAACTTTTTTAAATTTATTAATGGAAAATATATTGAACCTTAAAAGATTTACTTACTTTGGTAAGTCAGATCACCGGTATTTCTAACTTGTTCTTATTTCTAAGATTCCTACAATGAGTATCGCTTTTCTTTTTAAAATTATTTTTAACATACAACATATTGTCCAAAATGTGGCTGCGCTAGTCGGTTTTTTCTCCATACAAACGCTGTTGGTGATTTACTCCAAAGTCAAACATTGTAGACCCAAATTCTAGCGTAATATTGGTTTTTATGACACTTATCTAGGTCGGTATTTGCTTATATTTCTGAAATTCAAATTAGTGTAGAAGATAATAGCCTCCATACATCGCATTTTTAGCGCAACTTTGAACGTAAATAAATATTAAACGTAGAATCATAATAATAAAGCAAGCACATACCGACACAGCTCGATTATTCAGCAATTGAGATAATTTTACTTCAGATAAAAATATTATATAGTTTTTTCATAAAACACCAACAGCTGAGTGTCGATTTGCGTAATTTGAAAACGCCTTTTCTAAAATACTTTACACAGCTGCATAAATGTGTGCAGTATAGCTTCCGTTTTATGTATAGATTACTATTTTAGGGGTATATCCTTTTTTTCCCAATATTGGGTGAAATAAAAGCATTTTCCCCGCGCGCAGCACTGAGTTCGAGCCGTTGACTAGCGCACTCTTAAGAAGCAACGGTCAGAATACCTATTTCTTTAAATTTTTCTCTCAGAGATTCAAAACATGACATCTTATAAATAGAACGTATAGCTCGCTTCTGTAGCACAAATATTGTATTAATGTCCGCAGCATTTTTATTTATTTATTTGGCATATCAACAATATAAACACAAGCCTACATAATTATTATCATTTTGGTCATATAGCATTGTTCATATCAATTATAGACGCGCACAACATTGCTTTATAAAACAAAATACAACTTTTAGTAAAATATACAAAGTTAAATAACACTAGATTACAATAATATTAAAACAAAAATAAAAAATCTATTAAATCTAGGTCAGTAAAAATTTGAGATTAAGTTATTCATTATTATATATACAATTTATTATTATTTATTATGTCATGAATCCTGTTGGGACAGTAGGTAATTGAATTTTAGTCAAAAATACACAAACAATATAAAAAAATCTACTTTAATAAGATGTCAAGGCATTATAATAACAATAAGCAAATTAGCATTTTTAAATAAAATAGTATCTATATAAAAAAGAGCTCCGTGGCCTAGTGGGTAGACCGTTTGGTTCGCACTCGAGAGAGTGCAGGTTCAAATCCCAGGTTGTGGCGTGTACCAATGAGACTTTTTCAGATCTCAAGTACATTATACGGACGCTCGAACGGTGAAGGAAAACATCGTGAGGAAACCCGCACATAGTTGGCCCCAGACGTATTGACCAGTTCATTCCTCTGGACTAGGCTGACTATGTTGTGAGAATGCCGTATGTGCTTGGGCAACCATACGACATTTAAACAACAACTGTCCCAGGCACTACAGTATTTCAAGAGTGGTTACTTCGCTCGGAAAAATACTGTATAAATCATCCATTAGCGGATGTAAAGGCCTAACTTATTACTTATATATAAAAACAACATATCAATAAGAAAGCTACAATAATCAAGTAAATCAAGTCAATAATTTTTTCTTGAAAGATATGAAGCGATCGTGAAATATGTCTAAATCATACCTTTTATTCCAAATATTATAGAAATTGATCATTCTCGTGAATATAAATAAATGATTTTCCCATAGAAGGATGCCGTATGATATTATACTATGAAAATAACTAAAATAATCTAGTCGCGCTGTGTCCTGACATCGGTAATTTCTCTAATTGTTTGACTGCATATGCTGCAGAACTGAGCCTATCTGCCAGATTTGCAATATGGGGATCCCATTGTAATTGACAATCTAGTGTTATTCCTAGAAATACAGCGGTGTTCACTAAGTTCATTTTCTCATCATTTAATAGTACATTGGTTTGTGCCTGCCTAACATTTTGAGAGAACACTATTTACCTCGTTATAATTTGACTGTCGTCGCTTCACATTCAAAATAAGTGAAGTGTCATCGGCAAAGAACTTACTATCTCATGCTGATCTTTAACTAGATAAGGAAGGTCATTTACATAATATAGATGAGAAAAATTAAAGGGGCCTAAAATTGACCCTTGTGGCACACCTAGTTCTATTTTGGTCCCAGTAGACCTTGTAGAATTAACTTCTACTTTTATTATTTCTAAGATAAGAACTTAAAAGTTTAAGTGCCATGTCCCTTATACCATAATGGTATAATTTTCTGATCAACGTAGCATGCTCGACACAGTCGAAAGCCTTGGAATAGATCACAAAAGACACCAAGTGCATCATGTGATCCCTCCCAGGCCCCAAATATGCTGCATAGAAGGCTGATACCAGCATCTTACTATGTAATAGATTATTTAAGATAAAGTGAACCAGAATTGATTTAAGATTATTTTCTCGAAAATTTTACTGAAAGTCGGTAGTATTGGTCAATAATTGACTGGGTCAGACTTAATTCCAGCCTTGAAAAGAGGCATCATCTTGCTATGTTTCATTAGGTCTCCCTGACCTACTACACTATACCCCAGAGATCGGTTAAAAGTAGTACTTTTAATATTAAGTAATTTGAAGGTGTTAATAACATCTCTGGAGTCAATTTCTTTAAAATTAAAATTGACATCAGATTCACACCACTGGTCCGCCTCGCCCGCTAATCCTCGCCCTGTACACTGAGGTACTCACTGCTCCTCGCGGCGCACGCCCGGCTTGTCGGTGGCGGTGTAGAAGGAGGGCTCGGCTTCGATACGGCTGTGCTCGTACTCGTACAGCTGCTGCCAGCGCCTCCGCCACCGCGACCACCACTTCTTGTCCGCCTCGCCAGCTGCCTCCTCACCCTGAGGATAGGGATTATTTTTGTCAAATCGGCAGACTATATTTGAAGTGAAACTTTTTTAACGACGTTAAAAAAGTTTCGAAGAGTGAAATTTCAAGATCGCGTCACGTCACGATATGATTTTGGATTTAACGCTATCATTACATTACATAATAACTTAACTTTCTAAGGAACGGCTCAATACTAGGTGATTTTTTTGAAGTGATGTGCTTTAGGCAAGATGAGAGTATTTTCTTTATTTTAAATGATGAATTAATTTCTGCCACGTATTATCACGTATATATACTCTATAAACGTTATGTTTTTTTTTCCTCCGGAAGACTGGCGTTAAGAAATAATTGCATTGCATTTGCCGAATGAGTTTAACAAGCGTTGCTGAGATAATACCGAAGAGCGAATTTCAACTCTCTCTTCAATTTCTAGACAAAACAAACCCTTATGAAGATTAGAATTTTATGTGTATGTAGATTTTAGATGACGTACTGAAAATACACTATGTGTTTTACGGTTCGTTAGTTTCATCAAGGTCGACTTACCCAGGCCCTAACAGATATGGTGATGAACCGCTTGGTGGGCAGCTTGAGGCCGAGCACCTCCGCCAGCCGCATCTCCGTCTTCCACGGCAGGTGGATCTTCAGGAACCACGACTTGCCGTCGAACGACAGCACCTTGTTCTCTAGCTCTAATTCTAAACCCTCTTTGATTAGGTTTTCCTGCAAAGTGTGCATATATACACATAATATATTATTAAACTTATCATTAGTGATTATGAATACTATACTCAGATAGACTTCATATCCAATTACCTTAAGGTAAGCAAAAAGATAAAATTTGACCAAATTAAGTTCACATTATATTTTTTTATTGCACGGTAAATAAGTGATATTTAAATTTATACTTCGTTTGTAATTTTGTTTTTTCATTTAAGTGTTCTATTATTACCTTTGATTACGTTTTGAATGAATTGATACTTAACGCTCTATGGAGGCAGACCAGCTTGTGTAGTGCTTTCTTTTTCAGCTTCATTATTCTCGATATTCAAAGTCGTACATTAACTACAGAAAAAAATTGTCCTTCCTGCCAATATCTCTGTACCTGGAACGTCTTCCTGTAGTCGCGGCGGCGCGCCTCGGCCTCGGTCATGACGCCGAAGTCCTCCTCCTCGTACACCAGCACCATGTCGATGCGCCGCCGCCCGTCGCGGAACATCAGCGACTCTGGGTCCAGGCCCTAAAAGTATTGAGCATTCATATTTATTTATTTACACACACACACACACACATGCACGCACAGACACACACAACATACAGATACACAAATACGCACGCACGCACATACACACAAATATCTATCATCACAGGGCAGCCTAAATAATATATCACTAACATGAAAGTTAAAACAGTAACGCTTCTCACGTATGTAAGCAGATCTTTTACGGATTCACGTTAATACCAAACATTAGATTATTTTCTTATCGCTTTATCTAAGCTATCGTTTTTATAATTTATAGTATTACTTTTGAGCTTCTGTGGTCACCGGAAGATCGACATATTGTCTCCAATGTCTCCGATACCTAGAAGTATCCAAATCACTTACCTCAGGGCTGGTTTCGCCGATGGTCTCCTGTTTCTCGTTGGGTCGATCGGGCAGTTTCTTTTCATTTTTAACCCCCGACGAGACATAGTTTGGCGCCTTACCGTCAGTGCTGTCCTGAAATATTATTAAATCCAGAGCAACATTAGTCATGAGCGTATCCGTGGTGTAAATATTTGTATTACTAAGGGGGTTTATTGTTCAAATCGTAAATTAAAATTATCACACTCACGAGCAAGACATTTAATGAAAACCCAGTTGGTAATTCTGTGACAAGTGACAACACGTCCGTAGCGAATGAGTTTTCCGTCACGAGTGTTTCACTTTTATTTGATTACCTATATTATTTATTTACTATATTGTATACTTAACTAGCCAATATAAGACCCATATATTTCACTAGCCATCCTTACGATTCCATGACAATTTCAGAATCCAACAGCTCGTGGACTATCTGTTCGTATGACCATTGACCTTGCTATTTTTATTACATACTATTCTGTCGTTCTCGGAACATCCTTGCATCTTTTATGCGCTCCATCTATCACCAAGTGTCGACCAGCTGGTACCTGCGGCGGCGGCAGCGGCGTGCTGGGCAGCGGCGTTGTGGCGGCGTCTACCTTGGAGCTGAAGGCGTGGGCGGCGGCGGCGGCGTTGCGCACCAGCCGCCACGCCGTGCGCGAGCGCCGCTCCTCCGAGCTGCCGTGGGACAGGTCGTCGCGGAGGCAAACCTGTATGTACTACGACGTCAGACACAAATCTCTATGTAATTTTAGTCGAGAAGCGTGAAATATGTTTGTAAGAGGCAGCAAAGAGTAGGTACTCTACTGACTGTGCGCAACAAGTAGCAAGTGGTCGAAGATT
Organism: Glaucopsyche alexis; assembly: GCA_905404095.1. NCBI lineage: Eukaryota > Metazoa > Arthropoda > Insecta > Lepidoptera > Lycaenidae > Glaucopsyche > Glaucopsyche alexis. Next base: position 30,125,885 of record FR990048.1, read on the forward strand.
AGGTACTTAGCGTCTGTGTCGACACTGAAAAAATTTATATGGTAAAGACGATACGTTAAGTACCTGTTTTTAATTGTCCTAGGTACTCGGATATATCACCACGCATTTGGATTTTAGTACCTTCACAATGAATTGCTCGTACACCTTCCAATGGACTCCTACGGTCTACATAAAGAACCGACCCGATTATTACCTGACCTACAAAATGACGCAAACGGAAGGCCTCATTTCAGCATAAATATTTGGACTGAAATCAATTAGCGAAACTTATAATGCATATTGATAATTGTTTCGATCATGTGTCACAAAGTCGACGCTTTCTTCTACAATGGGCTATTTGTATTGCCATTGGAGCCAGCAAGTAATGTAACATGTATAAGGGAAGCCGATAGGAATGGTGTTCTATGAATGCGCCAGTGGGCCTTAGGGTTACGAACGGCGGCGACTATAATATAGACGGTGCCATCTCAGGAATGTAAGGTTGGGACTATAATAATATGATTCCAAGGAAAATTGAGAGCACTGATAATAGAACTCTGCGCTAATACAATAAAGTTGAAAATCGAACACACAAGTGTCGAGTCAAATGTCAATGTCATTTAAGATATCTCGAAACTCGACACTTCAATTTTCAACTCTATTAGATAAAATCATAACTCTATTGTATTAAAGAAGAAGAAGAACTCTATTGTATTAGCGCTGAGTTCTATTTTCAGTGCTCTGAATTTTCCCGGGCCCACCGGGTTCCGGATCATAAACTCCAGCCTTAAGGCTGCGCTAGTCGATTTTTTCTCCATTCAAACGCTGTTGGTGATTTACTCTGAAGTCAAACGTTGTTGACCCAAACCAGACCCAAACTCTAGCGTAATATCGATTTATATGACTTATCTGGGTCGGTATGTGCTTATATTTCTAAAATTTTAACTAGTTAAAATTTTAGAAATATTTGGACTGAAATAAATTTAGCCATAAAAAGTTTGGCCATACAGCGAAGTAATACTGCCAGCCTCTTAGGTTCTCTACCCGCAGTCTCCGACCTAGATACAGTTTTTATCCATAGCCCTTTTTATTAATTTTTTATTTAGATAACAAGTTATTATATATTTTATATATTTTATCTAGTTTTTAAATTTTTTATAAAATATTGTAATTAAAATTGTAATATGTTTAAAAGAGAATAGCCTCCAAACTGTCCAAATATCTGATTTTTAGCTCAACTTTGAACGCAAAAAAAAAAAACGAAAAATGAAAATAAAAAAAGCACACCAATTCAGCAATTGAGATAACATTACCTCAGACAAACATATATATTTCTTTCATAAAACACCAACAGCTAAGTTTCGATTTGCGTAATTTGAGTTTGACTAAACTTAAATATTTTACAAAGTAGTATAAATGTGTGCATTATAGCTTGTCTTATAAGACGTATAGATAACTACTTTATGGTTATATCCCTTTTTCCCCGATGTTAGGTGAACATTTTATGCTTTCCCCGCGCCGCACTGAGTTCAAGCCGTTAACTAGCGCACTTTTAACTGTTAAGTGTAATAGACGGGACCGTAGTACCTTGTTGGCGGGGCTCTCCATGATGTCGGCGAGCGAGGTGCCGAAGGCGGCGTCGGGGGCGAGGGCGAGGCTGTCGGCGGAGCGCCACGCGCTGTGGTACGGCGTACCCGGCAGCGCCGACTCGTGCGAGCGCCGCCGTCCGCGCTGACTGTTACTCGGGAACTGCGAGATAGTACTTGAAACTTTAAATAAATCTGTACGCTATATTATAAAGTCTCCAAAAATCAATTACGGATACTTAGGCACATGATTCACTGCTCGTGTAAAGACGTTTAGGTCGAAAAATTATTGTCATACACAAATAAAAAAAAAACATCTCATGTATGACTCTCCGCAAAACGCAAACTCTCCCATATAAAGAAAATTTTTCTTCGTGGTATGACAATTATTTTTCTGCTATACATAAGCAGCAGATCATATGCCCGAATTATCCGTAATTGATTTTACTAAACCATAATAATTATATACAGAGCCCGGTCATAGAATGCAAATCGAACTCTGAAAACAGATAGGTACCTACTCAGGTTGTAGCTCATCTCTGTCAAACTCTACCGACGCGACGCCGCGCGCCGGACGCGACGTGTCATTTGTGGGAGAATACGCTCTACAACATCTCTACAAAATCTTTTCAAAGCCGACACTAGCAGCTTATCTTTTTTACCAAGAAGGCTGTTGTTTTTCGCGCATATCTCGTATATTCGTTTGTAAATTCCGTTATTCTCGCGTATCTTCCAAACGGCTTGATGGATTTCGACAGTTAAAGTGTCGTTTTCTTTTGAATTTTAAATTACAACGACACTAACGGTCTTATTCATAAAAAAAGCTTATAAAACGTTTATAACGGATAATAGTTAAAATGCTCGATAGGCTTATATAACGTTCGATAAAATTATCTATTCATAACAGTTCTATAAACCTTCTATAACTAACAATTGTCTTTAAGCAAAAATGTTGCCATTATTAGGAAGTTGGACGAACATATTGAATCGATCATAGATAATATGTATAAAACTACAATAATTTGTTGTCTACGCAATACGGAACGACAAATAATTTCAAGTTGTCAACTGTTGTCAACGATCAATAATTTATCGTATCTATTTGAATTTATTTTTGTAGTACCTAACATTATTATACAAGTAGTTTTAATGGCATTGCAATTGATCTCGACTGTTAAAAGGCAGAGAAGTGAACACTGGTTGGAGGAAGATAAGGTTAGTACTGATACACCTAAAATTGGACCATAGTAAGGACGGACGTCCAAAGAAAACGGATCAACCGGTTCAACCCTACTTCTGTACACTTTTCTTCGACGCGTATTTCTAGTTGTTCAATGACATCAAAGATGTGTAAAGCTTGCATTATTTTATAAAATCAGAAATAATTATTTTGTTTACAAAATAACATTGACAAAATATTTGTGTCAAATGTCAGTTTTTTAGTAATCAGCTGTTAAGAGTTTGGCCATCTTGTATCTTATAGTACTGTTAAAGTAGGGTCCTGGCCTCTATAACTTTATGATAGGTTTATAGAACTCTTTGTTGATATAATGCTGTTATGAATATGTAGGCGCGTGCCTACATTTACAGGATATGTACAAAAAAGTATCTTGCGGGTATGTCGCTATCTGTGGCGACATGGTTAAACGTCAAACGTCTAACTCGCAGTTCGCGCCGTTTTAAAATAGCAGTACGAACTAGGGCTAGATAAAATACGGATAACTTATTATTTTCCCGTAGTGAATGTGATAATTTAATTGGTTTTATTGTGGAGAAGTGATAAAGTGACGTGATCTATGATAATTCGTTAATTGGAAATAACCTACGGACCTTACATGGCCACAAGCCCAAATCAGACCGTGGGATTCGAACTTTACGCCCCACGAAAGCATGAAAATGATGATATTGCTCGGTTTTTCAATTTTCGGAAATATATTGACATTTTTATCGTGTAGGTACTTGTGCTAAGATGGAAAATGGACATTTTCACACGAGCATGTCGAGACATGCTGTGAGAAAGAGTTGGTACTACTAAACACATGAGATGGAAAGAGATAGATATGGTTTATGAACGGGTTGATTATAATATGACCCCCTGGTTTTCTATGAAACTGCAACGTGAACAATGTGGGACCAGTGTAATGGCTGATTTACACACGTTGGGTTGATAATGGGACAGTGTTTAAGAGCCAGGACTCCGCAGACTTGCAGTATAGCTTTAGCAGGCTCCATATTAGTGCTGGTCTACTATGTACGACCTAATGCAATAATCGTTCGTGCGCCGGGACGTGTCGGCGCCAGCAAGACGGCTGCAACACGACGGCGGTAGCATGACGTCGACGTGACGACGGCAACATGACGGTGACGTGACGGCGGCCGCGACAGTGGCACGCTGGAGTCATGAGCGCGGTGGTACTATGTTGAGAACTGCGACTCAGTGGCGGCTGCACTTAGTGACGTAAAAGGCTGTAACCCACTTTATTTTTTATTTTTTCTGATATAATTTTAAAGACAGCAATACATTAGTTATTCCCCTATTGTTGTTTCGAGTGTCTGTGGGCGATAAATTGCTTTCCAATAGGCAATCCGTCTGCTCATTTGTTAAATCAAGTTTAGTTTGGTCGCTTGTTCTCCTGTTGTGCTTTTCTATTCTCTGTGTGCAGATATTATGGTGGCTACATCATGAGCGGCGCGGGAGTCGCCTAGTGCCTACTGTGAACCGTCACACATGGTAGTGTAGAAGCACTTCGAAGTGAGTCTTGTGGAGGAGTTGTGTGCGACTCCAGTCCTCTTTTATTACTAATAGAAGCTTTAGGGTGAGTCTAACTGTTCTTTTTACAACTATACTGCAAAATACTCGAGGAGCAAAGTTTGATAAAGCTGTAAGTACCTACTCATAGTGTGAATGACCACTATGGGCCATATATTTAGTACTGAGTACAGAGCAGTAAAGTTGTACGTTATTTTATTTTATATTGGTTTTAAAAAGTCTAAAACATTTCTTAGATACTGGTGTTTAAGAGAATTTTAGTGTTTAAGAAGAAATATTTGCCCGAGTACATTTTGAATCTGATTAAAGAAAATAATCTATTTGACCGACACTAGTTGGTGTTAATTACTTTGCGTGTTATTAATATCGAGTTGAGATATCATAGAGATCGATTACGGTTTGCTGTGCATAAAACCTATCTTTACTGTTTATCCAAAAGTCAAAATCGTTTTGAGGCCTTACTTTTGAAGCATTGAAAAATAATACGGCTACGTGGTAACCTCTCTGTGCAACGTGCGCTCCGTGAGTATTATACCTGGTTCTGTAGCTGCACTTTGCCCGCCTGGGCGCCTGGGTCGCGCTGGGCGCGAATCGCGTAAACTTTTACAAAGTCGACGTCTCGCTTTAGTGTTCTTGTGTAGGGCCTACCGTACCGCCCGTGCGGAGGCGCTTTCACCCAGTGAACGTGTGACATTGAAGTGACGTCACATATAGGTAACACAGAGGTCCAACGTCCAAAGTCCAAATTTTGCATAGGTATGACATAATTGTGACTATGTTTGATTTGATGTCATATGTATGACATGACCATGACCTCATATTGGCTGTCGACTCGAGCGCTATGTGCACGCGCGGTCGATTAGGTGAACTAAAACTTCCTACCTCGCCTAATAGATGGCACTAAGCGCGAAAAATGCAAACTAGCGTTGTTTTGCATTATAATAGATACTATCACATACTATTTTATCAGCCAACACAGGTTTAGGCTAGGCTTAAACTAAATAATTATCCTAGCTTAGTAATAAGGGCGAAACTCTAGAAACACCACAGGTAGGTGTATATTATAGTGGTGTGAGATTTTGCCGCCCCTCTTGTTGTGCCGCCTGGGTTTTCAGAAAATCGGATTTTGCATCCCCTAGATAGATTATGAGCAAAGTTAAATCACATTGAAGAAAATTTGAGAAAACACGATCAGAGGATGTCACTTTTATAATTTCTTCCCTTTGGTTCGCGAACGATCTGGGCACTGGATAAAAATTAATCACTATTCACTGCGTCGCTCAGTCGTTCGTGGCAATTTTAAAACTAAACTTTATTGATTTGAATTAGTTTCGTTGCGGGTCCCAGGATGGCTTTGGCGTGTCCTCTGGGCGCTCCTAAGATCATGTTAAGGGGGTTTATGTGGTTGGTTGTCGCTGTCGATCCTGGCTGCACACGGGTTGCAGTGGTGGGGATTTGTGGTGGGTAACCATTTGCCCGTATATTACAGTAGTAAAAAAAATCTAAGAAATTCCCCGTATAAAGGCAATGTAAAGTTGCGTGTGTGGAGCACACAGAATTCAAAACATGCAGAGTGAGTGTTCGATCACATTTGTATGCAGCGCACTGTGTCCGGAACCATGGCGAGGTACCGCCCCGCCCGCACTTTTTAATTTTTACTCTTTACACTTACGGAACGGATCGCGTTGTTGTATTGCGACGGTTAGGTGTTTGATCAAAATTGATTGAAAGAAGGGTTGGGTAAAATATTTCGTTGATCTGTGGCAACGTGTTGTGTGTGGATGACCATTCCAATTTGGAGTGGTTGTGACGGCCTCGCTTTCGGGCGTGTTGACGGCTTCTGAATGATTTCTGTATTCCGTGGTGGAGCAAATAGAATTCTTTATGACTTGTTTTATTACTTAACACACATTCTCGTGATAATTTTTAGAAATGCATAGTAATCCAGATATCTACCGTAAGCAGATAGTAGGTAGCAATGACTAAAAAGATTATAATTGAAGTAAATTGCTCTGATTCAGTACAACAGTGTTTTTCAACCTTTTTCATGATGCGACACCTACAGAAGCTTCGCGACCCACAGGTTGGGAAGCACTGCAGTACAATATAAAAAAAAGAGAATTGTATTAAATTATGTTCCGTGGTTTAGACTCTAATCACTAAACAGAGAGTGTGCGTAAGTAGGAATATAACGTGCAGTAGTTGTAGCTGGGTAAAAAAAAAAAAAAATGTGTATTACACACATAATAAACACGTTTTCATAAGATTGGTTAAGTATGCTACGTTAAAGAGGACTATTGTTGGGTACCGTCGCTATGACTGACATAACAATGAAATGCGCTTACCTGTAATTTGACACCGATACACATTATAAGATAATATTCGAATTACGTTTAGTATGCCTAATGAAAAGCTAAATGCTTTCATACCTAGTTCAATAGTGATTTACGAAACGGGGTTTAGTATGAATATTGCAGTCCACGGGGACTCCGGTGAGCAGCCTAGATGTACCTAATTCATATTATGTGCTATCCACAATCTACATGGATGCTTCGGCTTCAGTTGGCGTAGTTACATTAGGTTACAACTAATGAGGATAAGCCGTTACTATGAACACTGTGATGTGAGGTGTTCTTGTTGCGCCAATAAATATAGCTCTATATCGTTGACGAAACACTATGTACTGCTATAGACAAGACATAGACGAAACACTACTGCTATAGTCATAATAAAGTTTGGTGCTATTTAAGCAATCTAAGATCCGGATTCTGGTACCTACCGATTAAGCGGTGCGGGCTATCGGGCACAAAGATTTTGTTTCCATATAATTAAATGCTCTGTATTTTAAAGGTAGCACCCCACTTCCTGCATCAAGTTTTCTAATAGCCTGCAGATAGCCCAATCTACCTTCTGTAGCTACCAGTTCTATTCTAGTTCGATTCTTTGAAGAGAAGTCCGAGCGCTTCTTTCGCTTCTTTCATTTCGCAAATCGTGTTACTTCGAACATGCATTTGGTTATCAACCGATATTAGTTTGCACGAAGTTCGGGAGAGATCAAAGAATTTACCTACATTGCGGGTAACCTGCCCCGGAGACAAGGCTCGGCGGGGGTGACCGCCTGGTAGTCGCTTTTGCGCTTATTTCGTGTCACAATGCATTGGTGTTAAATGTGGGCTGAGTTCAGCCGTTGGATATGGCTATAATATGGTAATTGAACGTCTGACCTGACAATCCTCGTCGTGTGTTTGGGTATTTGCGCGAAAATGACCATGTAGGCGATGATGGGCGATGTTATTGACATAGAGATGTTGACGTTAACTTATGAGGACGTAGAAGTTGACGCAGAAGTTGATGCTGAAACTGCGGTTGTGTTACATTTTGGTTTTTGGTTTTGTGTGGGTGTTGTCTTCCGCTTTTGCGTTGCAATTGGAAGGGGAGCACACCAATGTGTGAAGTGTGTGGGGTTTGTAGACTGCGGCGCCGCAGCGCAGGAGCGATACAAACCTAGAGGATTTTGTGTGTGGGTGTTGCAAAGGAGAGCAAACCCAACATGTGAAGTGTTGTTGAGTGTTGTTGAGCTCAGGTAATTCAAGGGAGACGGGTGACCGTTGAGTCAGCGGGTTTAATCTTGTGAGATGGCAGAGTCTGTCATTGTGGAGCGATCTACAAATCGATGCAACGAATTTGAATCTGCCATCACAGCAAATTTGCCAATGCTGGTCGACACTTATCACCTGATCCATGCCTTTGAATCATTTGGCTCTTGTTAGCGAGTGGTGGAGTCTCGCCGGTGAGTTTGGTGGCATTTGATGACTTTTGTGATTTTTGATAACCTTTAATGACTTTAACTTTCCGTGACCTTTAACTTTCGTTGACCTTAAACTTATAATAACTTTTAGTCTTCAACTTTTGATGACTTGTGATTTTTGATAACTTATGATGACTTTGAACCATCGGACTTTTGAGAATTGAGAAGCTGCCGGAAACTACAAACGTTAAGTTTACTCGTCAGGGTGGACGAGCGTAATGATTTGATAAATTGCATTGAGAGGTTCCTTCGCGCAGATACACCTACACTCTACAGCCTACTTATTCGCCCGAGGACGTGCGGTTGTCAGTCCGGCCGTGTAGGCGCGTGCCTACATTTACAGGATATGTACAAAAAAGTATCTTGCGGGTATGTCGCTATCTGTGGCGACATGGTTAAACGTCAAACGTCTAACTCGCAGTTCGCGCCGTTTTAAAATAGCAGTACGAACTAGGGCTAGATAAAATACGGATAACTTATTATTTTCCCGTAGTGAATGTGATAATTTAATTGGTTTTATTGTGGAGAAGTGATAAAGTGACGTGATCTATGATAATTCGTTAATTGGAAATAACCTACGGACCTTACATGGCCACAAGCCCAAAAATACAATTTTTTGCCAATCTTCTTATAGTGATCTTATAGAACACTTTAGGTGTTCTATAAGTTTTTATGAATAAGAGCGTAAGTATATAAAGAAGTTTTCTCTTCAAAATGAAGTAACGACCGGTTCGTAAAAGTTAGGAAACTTCAATATAATATGCATGTCAGCCGTGATACGTTTTTCAACTAAATATTTATGGGTGAAGACAATGTACTTTGAAAGTTTGACAGATTCCAGAATTGTAGAACAGAAGAGACCTTCCTAATAAGTATGTATTCCTAGGCTAGGATCGAACACTGATACCGACCGACAGTCTGACGAGCTGAACACCGATTAATGTGTAGACTCCTATGATAATAGCCGTACAATTTGTGAGTATTCCCTATTCAATCCTATTCAAACAATTATGTATAAATAGCGGCCGTTTGCATCTATTCGTATTTTATAACTCTGTATAGGGTGTCATTGAATGTATGTCATGCGTGGGCGCGAAACGGAAATCGATCATTTCAGATATTTATGGGACGAGGGTACGTTAGTAATAACTAATAGGTATATGTACATCAAATATTATATATTCTGACGAGGGTGAATTTTAGATAACTTAAAATATGTAGGAGCCAAAGACTTCTAAAGACGGAGTCATAGTTTTTGAAAGTTGGTACTATTGTTTTCTGTTGCTCTGTCTTACTAACGATGTATCAATACGAGCGAATGAAAGAGCTTATATCGGTGTATAAACACGTGTTTCGTGTCATGTTATGGCCAGCTCAGTAGGCCATTGCAGAGCAGTAGCTCTGTGTATTTTTTGTATTTTATAAATGAAAATAAATGTGTAAAGAAGATATTAATTTTAAAACATCTAATATGTGTTGCGCCGCTGCATATTGTGCCTCAAGAATGACGACAGAAGGTGTCAAATACTTGGAATTATCATTTTACACGTAATGTTTTAACAATGTTTTGTGAACTAAATAATGAGTATTTTTATAATATAAACAGATAATCATTAAATTTAACGAACCCTTTTTCGTACTATATCACGCTTTAATGATGAATATCACGTAATGAGTAATAATTTGTGCAAAATAAAAGCTTTGTTTTTCTGCGTATTTTGAGTGATGTACCCTACTGACACAGGATTTTATCGATAAAGATAATAAAATTTTACTAAACGGTTTTATTAGGTCTCGGAAATGCTCCGGAAGAAGAGGCGAATAGATTGAAGCAGTTAGATGCGAAAATTAGAAGAGTGTGTTCCACCAGTGAGACAGCTTGGTGTGACGGTATTGATACGGGGAAGATATTTCTGTTTTACCGGACAATTAAGAAGACTTACAATAATATAATTAAACTTTCTTAAACATATTTTTTTTATTTAGTTTCCAATTAAAATGCACAAAGAGCATTTTTCCATTATCCGATCCAGATCGAATACGATATCGGTATCTAATGCCGATACAGTAATCGATATTCAATAACCATGCAAGGGCAAGTAAAATATATGAAACACATAGGTCTTTCACATTATCGGTTTGATATCGGATAGAAAAGCACTTTTATTCCTGTAAATATGGGCCTAGCAGGAACAATTGACAGGTGCGTAAATGCAATGTTATCGAATATCAATTGTATGAGCGCTGTCATAATTTTTATACAAATCTCTTTCGATAACGTAACGCTTACGCAATTGACAATTGTTCCTGCTAGGCCCCCAAGCAAGTGAGTAATCTGACTGACTCAGCTAATCTCTCAATGTATTTACTATTTAGATGCTAATCAAAAATGCAAATACAATACAAAGAGAGGAAATCGAACGCAAAATTTTTGTGTTGTCAGATTTGACATAAGACTCGTGTGTTCGATTTTCAGTTCTATTGTATCAATCCAGAGTTATATTTTCAATGCTCTAAATTTTCCCCGGCCTTCCAGATTCCTGATAGTATGTCCGTCGGGATATATTATCGGGTCGGTATTACTAAGAATTTTTGAAATCGGTCCAGTACTTTTTGAGCCTATTCATTACAACCAAACAAACAAACAAACATACAAACAAAGTTTTCCTCTTTATAATATTAGTGTAGATGTCACCATAAAATTTAAAAAACCGTTAGATTGTAATATTACTAGAGATATTATAAAATGTCGACAGATTGTCAAATAAAAATTACTTCTTACAATTTTACACTTTATTTTTCGTTACATTGTAATATTTACCATGCCGATTGGTTAAATGGCAAGTGCCCCGCGCCGCCATATTTGTTTTTTTTTTTCATAATAATAATTAAAACTAAAAATAATGCGTACAATTATTGTAAGGAGAAATTTTTATTTGACAATCTGTCGACATAATATAATATCTCTAGTAATATTACAATCGAACGGTTTTTACAATTTTACGGTGACATATTATATACAGCCGAACACAGAACCTCCTTTTTTTTAAAATCGGCTAAAAATATTTATGAACGGTCTATTTCTATTACAATAGTGCAGAATTGTTAGGAATTGTAAACTTTCAATTGGTAGATATAGGGAGTAATTTTATTTAATGTAAATAGTTATTAATAAAACGTTTTCTCATAATACTTAGTTTATAATTAAAATACGCAATTGACTGAATAGTGTGAAAGAATTATGCTACTAATTATTTCATACATTTTACTCGCCTTTGACTATTGTGTATCGGCTATCAGCATTCTTTACCGATATCGTGTCGGATAATGGGAAAACGCTTTTATGATAAAAACTAGATGTTGCCCGCGCCATCGTGCGCGCTAAAAGAAATGCCGTGCCGCAAAAAAGTAGCCTATGTGGTCTTTTCTATATATGTGCAAAATTTCATCAAAATCGGTCAAGTACTTTCGGAGCCCATGCAAACAAACAAACCTTATAAGAACACAATATTTTTTAAACATCTAATAAAATCTTGTTAATTTCAAATACCTATATCTTAAATTAAAAAGGTACTTAATGAGTTTTACACATTATAAACTGATGACATAAAACTTAAAATGTGTTTATAAAATAAAAATTCAGAATTACAAAAATATCTACAAACGTCGATAGGTACCACAAAAAAGTCGAGTAGTTTATCGATATTATATCGATATACGTTACATCCCTGCACGTACACTAATGCAATGCACACAAGCAGAAAAAGGACACGCGTTTGCTGGCTAAAACTCTCTCTAGTAGTTATATACTCAAAGGTAGGAGCTGTGGCGGCGTATCACCGCTGTCATATGACATCGACATTTGACTCGACTCTCGTGTGTTCGATTTTCAGGTATATTGTAATAGCACAGAGTTCTAATTAAACTGTTTTAAATTTTCATAGGCGTACTGCCCATTGGCCTACAATTGTCTTTTCTTTCTCTCTTACCTCGTCGCCACCATCGGAGAGGCTGAGCTCGGTGTTGGTGGTGTTGGTGGTGGAGGTGGAGCCGGCCAGGTCGCCCCACGCGTTGTAGCTCGACACGTACGCCGTCGGCGGCTCCGAGCTCGTGCCGTCTGCAGTAGAGGTTAGAACTTTTTATCAAGTCACAGTCTCACTTGGTCGAACCGGCCAGGTTGTGGTTCCTTGTCGCCCGCAATGCACCGAATCCAAATCATAATATAAGAAGTACCTACATACAATCGTACCGGTTAAACGCAGCTTCCAATTTTTACTATTTAACTATTACATTTGGGAATTTAAACATCGTATAACTTTTGTGGCAATGGAATATTAAAAATATTGGCTTCATATCAACAAATATTAAAAATGTAGGCAACATACCCTCTCTGAGCGTCTCTACCCTGCGTCTACGCCGGCTGGAGTTCTCGCTATGACTGCCCCTGGAGCGCTCGGTCTCGTACGTGACCCGATCAAACAGGGCCTGCTCCTCCCCTTCCTGTCCCTCCTGACCTTGCTCGGTCCTGCCCAGGTCCTCGGTCTTCAGCACCTGCCTCAGCTTGCTCAGCTGCCGCACTGACTCTGACGGCCCGAGCTGGTTCAGCTTTATGACCCGTTTAACAAGTTTCTCCTCTTTGCTGGAGCCATTGTCCATGATCTAGAAAAACATGATGTACAGCGTTAGCCCACGTTCGCACGAGCGCTCTATTATCACGTAATAAAAAAAGCGTTAAAATTTAACAGCGCTGAAAAAAGAACACATTTTATAAAGACGACGCTCATGCACTTTTCGACACTTCCTTCACACTATAGATTTATTATATTGAAAAGCTTCACACGCATAAAAAGACATGTTTTGATTCATATTCTAACGCTTTTTTAAAACGTGAAAATAGCGCTTGTGCGAATGGGGGCTTAGTCTATACTTTTTTATTTCAGACACTTAAAACAAAACAAAACATAATGTTGGTCAAACGAATTCCGGAACAAATATCTACAATACCGAGGATAGCACTCTGCTAATTAGTATTTTAATCAGCTCTACGCGGATGACCTTGACATAGAATGTATCCGCACTCGGTTACCGATACGTGGTATTCATAAATACTTAAAAATAATTCCGTATGAGTTATGAACTTATAAGTTATGACCTATCTACGACTCTACGGGGCTAGCAGTAAGAGCAGCCCCCGCATACGTGACACGATTACACGACAAGCTTGTGAGACCGAGGCGGTATAAGTAAAACCGACAACAGCGAGTCGGACTCGCCGACCGAGGGTTCATGGATGGGTTGGAGGGATTCTAAACATTTTTTTAATAAAATAGTTATTTGCGTAGTACTAAAGAGCAGCAGCTCTACTTTCTAAGAGCCGCAAGTGGCTCGCGAGCCGCAGATTTTGATTTACCCCTATTTTAATACAAGATAGACGGACGGACAACAAATTGATCATATAAACGTTCTGTTTTTTCCTTGTGACGTACGGAACTCTAAAAGCGACAAACGTTCTTGCGCTTATTGCGGAGACGGTTATATACCAATCACACGTTTTATTTCCCTATACGATTAAGTGACAATTTAAATATAATCATTAATGTAGACGTAATGGCCCATCAACATCGGCCTAACCACTATTAATGTGGGGTGGGGGACGTGGGGGACATGTGGCCGAGGAGGAGCACGTGTAGAGTGTGGACACGTCACGTATGTCCACTGTCCATGCTATTGACCCATTTGGAGCAAAGTACAGTCGCATGCATAAAACTTATTGTGCTGTTATTGGTTGCTTCGCGCGAACTTCAAAACGATAGTAAAAGTGCCGCTCAAGTCACATGCTGTCCTTGTCATTTCGACTAGCAGAGACAGCGACAGCCTGATAATAAGAGGGCTCTTAATTTTGATTAGCGTAGCAGAATTCGGCCACAATTATAATTTTGAGGGTATACGGCTTGGAGCAAGCAGTTGAGCTCTTCAGATCAATTTTATGTCAGGCCTAAGGCTAGGCTAGAGCTAACTTAACAGATACCAAGACCGGATAAAACGAGTGCCCATTGATTAGGTTCAATAGGACTGCACAATGCAGACTAATTCTAATTGGCCTCTAGCTAGAGTCGAGGTGTTAAAACGCGACAAAGGCGGTGTCGTTTTTTGATATCTCGAATCTCTTGCGCCTATATAGCAGCAAGCTTAATGTCAGGATGGCAAAAAGTTGCTGAGTGTTGACAAACAAGTGTATACTTACATCAGGCCGAGTGTACACCATATCACCACTCGTATTGACAAATCGATACCGTCACATTTGACGACTATAAATAGAATATATATATATTATATTTAATTGACACACAAATAATTATACCGTTTAGCCATTAGTGATTAGACAATGAACCTACGAGTTGTGCAATACGACGTGGTGGATAACTTACTACTGAGTACGGAATACGGATATTAATATGGGAAGAACTTACGTTCTCACTAACATTGGTGCTGCTCCGTAGAAAATATATTGAAATTAATTTAAAAAGTAAAGAAATACAATTCATACAAAATGAGTTAGATCGTCCGATGTAATCGTGTACTGTCACCCATGCTGGATACCCATGCTGGATACCAGCTGACTGCAAGTTGCAAGATAATATTATATTATCATGCGGTGCATCTGTCGGTCCTTGGGTAGTCGGTACCCTCACTCCCAGTGATGAGTGAGTGAGTGGCGCTTTATATCACCGGTTTTCGGTGAAGCCGCAACATTAATTAACCTGATTGGATCTGTAGGCCTCCTCGGCAATCGGTACAGGTGGGCGGGTACCGACGCGGACGGACGATCGATCCTCCTCAATAATTCACGCGCGCCGTGGGAGACCGGTGTCCGCGCTCTGGTACTGCTACTATCTGTCATAGTTGAAGGACGAGGAAATCGTAGCAGCAAATACATCTTAGGGTCAAATCACACCGGGACGCGAGCCGACGCGGTGCCCACTTTTTAATAGCGATACAAAATGAACGTTGCGGTCGTCGAGCGACATTACATTACATAAACGCAAGCTTCGAGACGCCTGAAACGCGTCGTATGAACTGAACCCTCAGTTTTCCGACTTTGCCTTAGGACATTGTAAAACATCAATAGGTACGCGACGGATCCGTAGGCGCGTAATGTGGCGATGTAGCGCGACACGTAGTTGGCGTTTGTAAAACAACAAAGCGACAAACTTGACACCACTCCAAACACTGTATCGCCCGTACTACACCTCCTCAACAGATCTCACATAATATTATATCGCCGCGAATAATTGCGCTAATATTGCACAAAATAAGTAAGATATCATAGTAAGTATAAGTTTAGAATAATTGATTCAAGTGAAACTTCTTTAAAGAAGACCCCTCGTATTACGTTTTTGCTGTCACTAAAAAGCGTTACGGCCAATATAGAGCCTGAAACTGGCTTTCCTTTCGTCGTGTAATA
This sequence comes from Glaucopsyche alexis, assembly GCA_905404095.1. Classification (NCBI taxonomy): domain Eukaryota; kingdom Metazoa; phylum Arthropoda; class Insecta; order Lepidoptera; family Lycaenidae; genus Glaucopsyche; species Glaucopsyche alexis. The sequence goes on from FR990048.1 coordinate 30,141,493, forward strand.
CAAATATTAGATAGGTACGGTAAGGTAGTAGATAAGTAATTTCGAACAGTAATGTCAGATACGCGTCACCCAGTTATGTAGTCGCTTGGATTTTGCGCTGTTGACCAATTAGTTTATTTTTATTATTTTTATTTATTTTTATTCTTTTTACAATAAAATAATAATAACTATCTACTTTAAATTATTTACAGACTAAAAGAAAGAAAGAAATAAAAAACTAAAAAAGATAAAACTAAAGTTCTTTTTAGTTTTTTTCGAGTTCCTTTACCCTGGGTTACGAGGGTAAAGGAAGAGCACCCTAGGACTCTGCCCTTGTGTATTGCGCACACACTTGGGCACTACAAAGTTACCCCTGCGTTTGCTAGCCTGGTTTCATTGAAACCGGCCACCGTCACCGAAAGGAATGATATTAGCTTTTTAAACAAAGCTAAAGGTGTAGTATAAAACAATTTTAATTTGAAACCTAATCCAAGGCCACGAACCAATATCCATTCTCCATTTATCACCACGCACACGCGAGCGTCGCGACGGTTTTCGGGGTAGCACTACTGAGTATGGAGTACGTACACTGCGTCATAACTCATAGGTGGAACGGCCGAAACTGGACAACAAAACAAAGGGTCAATATTCATATTTCATACTGGCGCGCGAGTCTAAGTGCAGCGGAGCGCAATTCTGAAATTCGTTTTCAGAGTTACTTTTCCCTGTAATTATAGCAAATTCACTCCTCTATTAGGTATCTCTACAATGCAATGCACATATTCCTTCTGAGGAAGAAAACCCGCAAATTCGCGCTTCTGTGCACGATCAACGCTTCTTTTTTTATCTCAGGAGGAATATTATGTGCTTTACGTTATGGAGATAAGAGTTCTTACTAGTGTTTGTTACTCTTTCCCACTCTAACTTACCAATCTTCCTTTCCACACCACCTATCCTTCCTTTTCCCTATTCCTACCCTCTCCACCAATCCGTGGAAACGCAATGGATAATCAGAAAAATAATTTAATTATCCAAAATGGCGGCGATGTGGTACACCACCCATCACGTCTCGTTTCTCGCGGAGGTGAAAAGCGGACCATGGAGAGCCGCTTCGCTACGTTGAATGTAAGAAGAGGAATGGATGGTAAGAATGTAAATGAACGAAGCGAAACGAGTATGTAAGGATCGTAGCAAGTGGCAAAAAGTGGTCTCTGCCTACCCCTTTACGGGAAATTATATGTATGTATGTATGTATGTATGTTACTCTTTCGCACAATAACGACTGCAGCGGATTTTGATGAAATTTAGTATGGTTCTGCTTTTTATCGCAGGAATATGTACGGTTCCGACGGGGCTTGTTTTTACGCGTACGAAGTCGTGGGCAACATCTAGTTCCCTACATTACGTTTTGAAAGTTGCGACTCAGCGCTGGTAAGAATTAACCTAAAGAAAACAAAGTACAAAGTATCATTGAACTTTGGTTCCTTAATAGAGTAAAGACGTCATATTATTAGTTATTCTGTACTCATACGTCAGAGCATCTACGACGTGTGGCTGTGACGTAGACATAGACTAGGTAAATATGTATGTGTTAATAAATTATATTAAAATGTATGATTTATTAGTTTGGATTGCGCGGCGCCATAGCGTCTGTCTAATTTTAGGTACTACTAGTACATTAAGCAGATTATAGAGAGGAGGTGTTGTAATTAGATTTCAGACTATGTATATCTTTTGTCTGCTCTGTGCGTTTTTTCCTATCGTTAAGGGAAAATACCTTTACACCTTTTTACTACTATGTTTGGGTTTTGATAAGCCAAAACTTAGTCTAAGCCAGAATAAAATTATAGTTTCGTGTTTTAATTAACAAGTGTTATGATTTCCTCAAGTGTCAAATGTATATTGTAGACCTACACGAACAAAGGGAACAACGACTTTTAAAAAGTAATATTCGGCAAACCTTTGTAGAGCGTTTTCACTTAGGTTTTCACTTACCTACGAATTACGCACAAAACGAGAGAAAGAGGCCGCGTTCGCCGTCAGCGAAACAGATTCATAACCCTCTTTTGCAGTCAAACTTTAGGTTCAGTTCACAGTACACCACGACGATGTTGTGCTGCAGTACTGTGTGCAGCTGCCACTTTACATTCTCTTACAATGAAACGTGTATCTTCTTGGGTAATGAATAATCTAAAAGGTCAGCGCCGTCGCGTATCGTTTATTTTCGGTGTAAATTGACCCTTATAAATCACATTTTCTACTAAAGAATACACTGTGAATTTGTGAAATACTGTCAATAAGTAGTTTCACGTATCGTAATCGATATCGTTCGATTACAACCGCCGACCTCGCGTGCCGGCCGCCGCCGCCGCATCCGACCGCCGACCGCCGCGGCCGCAGGTGAGAGCTGGAGGTAGCCTTGGGGCTGGGAAAGGTCACATGCACGCGGTGAAGACGGTTCCAGACAGTTCTACATACATGCATCGTTGTACTGGCACTTAACAGAAGAACGAAGAACAAACCCACCGAGTCAACACAGACACTTGGCGAAAAATAATTATAGTTCTCGAATGCACTTGGCAAATGGAACATCCAGAGAGTTCGTCAATACAGTTTCGTCATTGCACTTGGCCAAAAAGGAGTGTTCTGGACGAAATGGTTTCTTGGAGAGTGGCCCCTTTAAGTGGCACTTTAACACTATATTGATTGATAGAACTCGTGCTTGGACACGAGCCAAAATTGTCTAAAATAAAAATATTGATTTTTGGACTCTTAGTACCGAAAAATACGTCATGTTTCATAATTTAAAAGCTAAAATTGTACCCTAATAGTCCTAATACCTACCTATGATTATATCACACCTGAAACCACATAAAGCGTGTGTATCTAGAAGGGCTGGCTATACTGAAAGGCTGTTGTAACCTTAGATCATCGAACTAAATTGGATGCTAAGACTGTAACTTTAACTATGGTGACAACTGACAACTCGTCATTGGCCAGTTGCTATTGACTTTTAGAGCCAGATTTTTAGTAGTCCGACAGTTTGATCGTTATAAGAATCAGTATGGGGAATTATTTTTTATTTTATTTATATTATTATTATTATTTTATTTATAATATGTACATACTTATATTTTATTTATTTATTTATATTTTATTTCAATTTTAAATTTACATCCCCATACTGATTCCCATAACGATCAAACTGTCGGACGACTAAAAATCGTAAGTGCGCGGTGGCTCTAAGGGTCAATTCACCCTGAAACGAAACGATACACGATGTGGCGCTGCATTTTTAAGATAGCTATTTAAAGTTGAACTTTATACAGTACACAAGAAGGTACATTCTTGTTTACGTTTCACTGTAACAGTTCAAATGTCAGGCGGCACCGCGCGCGCGCTGTACAGCGCATGTGATTTCATAATCACTGATGTCATATGAAACGTGTATCTATGTGTAGTGGGTATAGTTCAATTTTGAATAGCCATCATAAATATCTAGCGTCGCGATGTGAACTGACCCTAACTGTTAAAAAAACAGAACCTCAATTCTCGTATTTAAAGTAGACTTTCATGGTATTTTGATTGTATTATAAGTAAAGCGACTTGTTATCATAAACTGATTTTATGAATTTTCGACCAATCAGACCGCGTTTCACATTGGTTTAACGTCTACGAGAATACCGTTAGGCAGTTTTAGCGTATCGAGACTTGATTGTATTTGTATTAATGCAGGTTTTATTTAGCAGAATTGACCCTCAGATTGCAGAACCGATAACTTGTGAATTTAATTTCAGTCTACCTGCTGTCGATACTCTTCACCGTAAATCATTTATAACATTCTAGGAAAGTGTATAAATAGTCTCAATCGCCGCTGCGGCCTGCCGGTTTGATGTGCCGCGAATAGCCGTGACGCGGATTATACCGTGTACTAAAACTATTATAAGGTCTACTAAACTATTACGACATGTATAATGAGGGAAAACCGCAAAACACTTCCGAATTGCGAATTAATTACACGAAATCGGGGAAATAAAAGTATAAAAAAGCAACATAGGGTATCTCATTTTAATGGCGTAAAAAAAATCATATTGGCAACGACAGATTATCGTCTCAAACTGGTCTTTACTGCCGGACGGTAAAATTCCGTATAGGACACAAACGCCCTACAACCTTAAGTTTTTAATGCAAATTCTGTTAGTGGATATTAAATGGCTTTTGATCAGTCAGACGGTAACGGTTGCCTCTATTCGAGTATTTATTACAATTTCAGAGGACAACTGGACGTATAACTCGATCTCTGAACTCGGCAATAATCGCGGGGCAATTATGTAACAAAGGTAAGAGCAATTTATTGCACTCAATACAGTTTTTGCCGTAAGTGGGCAATTCCACGCCTCCGCTGACGGCCTAATGAACGCGAGTATTGGCAGCGAACGAGCTCTACAATAACGTAGGTTGCTCAGCCGAGCTCCGAGGTAAAATAATCCTCATCATCATTAGTCTAGGACCTACGTCCCTGTTTCTATTCTACTATGTACAATATCGAGTTATCGACATAGAACATCAAGCTCGACCATTTTCTAAATATTTGCCTTTGTACTATGACTCCTCAAAATATATTAATTAGACACAAAGGAAGTGACCGCTACGATTGCAGACGTGGTTGAACTCTGAATGTGAGGAACTAGTTTATAATGCTAACTACGAAATGGTCTGTTGCTAAATAAGTATACTTCTATTAAATAGTTTCCGCTACCCTAGCTTTTATACTTGGTATATAATGAATTTTTATACATCTCACCATAATTCTAATCCATAGATTAACTCATAGGCTACTTTTTATTCCGAAAAAGTACAGTATTTCCGTGGGATATTATATTTACGCGGACGGAGACGCGGGAAAAAGCTAGTCTAAACTAATATTAAAAAGATGAACGTTTGTTGTTTGATTGTTTACATTGTTTAAGCTCTGATTTTATTTATCTACTGGACCGATTTTTATTAAATTTGTCACAGATATGGTGTAGGGGTAGACTCCGGAAAGGAATTAAAAATATATCGTTCCCATATAATATATCGTTCTCTTCCGCTTAACGCTTATGGAGAAATTCGAAATTTAAATCCTGATTCTGCCACTGGGCGCTCTGTACATACATGTATATCTATCTCCTCTAGCAATATACTCTAGGGGCCTGGGCAGCAACAGGTGCCGGGCTGACGGCACATGTGGAACAATCGCAAGTATCGTAACTGTGTCAACAAACAACACTGATTCATGTCGCTCGACGCTCGTTACTGCTATCCGCGTTTTATCACCGATCTTTACGTGTCCATTTTTATGGAATCAATATGGGGAGAATCAATACGACAGTTGACCTCGAATACGAAGTCCAGAAACAAAACGAAAAGGATGACTATCGACTATAATCACCTATAATTTTCTTAAATTCTTTTTCAAACTTAGCTCATGGTTTAGGGTGATGACAAACGAATGTAATTTTGTGAGTTGTTACAAAACTCACTTCCGGATAGATGATAATAAGAATATTATTTAAGTTTGTGACTATTTTTGCGTAGCTTCCGGTCTATCTTAATTTGATTCTAACAATTATTCGAGCATTTCTCAAATTTTTTGACCATAGCCGCAACGTCGATGTCCCATGTTTTGGTCTTTGATTATTTTTTTACTACGATAACATAAATAACATACATGACTGTCGTAACTTCGTTGATATTATTTAATTATCAGAGAAAATATCAAAGCTATAAATAAAACACTCTCACTACAATAAATAATTAATAATCCAAAATACCAAAATTTTCGTAGTATGGAAAATAGGTTGTCCCATTGCGACCGCGGTGATTTTGAACTCATTTATTTCATTAAATTCTAAGAAACGGAATATATGTTATAGTCTTAAAACACTACTAAGGCCCACTTGCGCCAATCCGGGTTAAATTAAAAATTAAAATTAAATTAAATTAAATTTCATTTATTTCGGGCGGCATAGGCCCATATTATAAATACCTTACAGACTAACATACATATTATATACTTAAAAACTACACTTTGTCACGTGTTGTCGGCGACGTGATCCGCGCTTCGTTCCGGAGTCTCCCCCGGAACCTCCGGTAGACCACACCCGTCGGCCAGAACTCCTCCACCTCGAAGGTCGACAAAAGATGCGTCGGCACTCTCACCACAAAGGAACTGAAATTGACCTTGTGGCGAGACTCCAGACGTTCGACCCTTAAGGCGATGGAAGTCTTCTGGCGGATGTAGTCCACGACGTCCTCGACCTGCATAGACCAGTGCAGGCGGGATACGTACAACGGCGTCGCGGGTACTTCGCTCCGCAGGCGCAGTTCAGGTACGTAAGGTGCGGTGCCGCGGTGGTTGCGGGCGGCGGGCTTCTTCTTCTTTCTTCTCTCCACCAGTATGAAGCCCTCCTCATCGCACCTCCTGCTCTCGTCCTTGCCAGGTCGAAGAGGCTCAGCCTTGCGGCTCTCCACAGCCTTACGGCTCTCCTTCACCCCCTTTGTCTTCGCCCGCGGGGGTGGTGCGGGGCGACCGGCGACAGTCGCAAAAGTTTTCTGCTGAGTTGGTTGACTCGGCGTCTGCACGACCCGGAGGGGAAGGCGGGCGGGGGCGGCGGCGATCGCCGACTCGTCGGAATCCGCTGACACGCAAAACGATGTGTCAGCGCGCGCGCCGCCACGACGTGTGTTGACAAAGGCGGTTGAATGATCGGGTGACCTACTTACTGAATTATTACATTTTAATTGTAGTAATTCACTACGTAAGTCACGGATGGTAGATTCCGATGCATCCAACCTACCTCGCATCTCGTCCAGCTCTGCCTTCATACTGTTGAAGTTCTTCAGCAGGCTGGAGACGTCGACGTGGTCCATCGTTACTACCGGCAGCTTGTGGAGATCTTTCGCCACAAAGGCCGGCACGTCGTCTGGATCCGTCTGCTTCAGCAGGGAGATGATGTCCTGCACGCTTCGTTCGCCGCCATCTCGCCTCCGTGATGGCATGTTCGCGCTCTGGCCGAGCGTTTCATAAAGCAGCTGCTTACCCATGCAAATCTCCTCGCTTGAGAAAGAAGATTTGCAGATCTGCATGATGCTGACCTCGTCCATCGTGTCGATGGCGTGCTGGATGAACGCCAGCAACTCGTTGGCCACCAACGCCATGGTGTACGTGCAGCGGCGTAACCGCGCGACTCGCAAACCAACCCTCGGTTAAAGTTAACCCTCGGTTAAAAATCATGTTATCTCTCTCGTTCTTCGTATTTGTGAAAGAGAAAGCATGATATTTTAACCCAAGGTTAACATTAACCCGGATTGGCGCAAGTGGGCCTTAGAGTATTTGAATACATATTTTATTTAGTATAATAGTGAAATACGTCGTAAGTTAATCAGTTTCAGGAAAATAATATTGTCCCATAAAAAATTCCAAAACGGAATTCAGATTTTGTTACCGATTTTTGTGTCGAAAGATTTTTTAAACTACAAAGTTAATTGATTTTTTTTCCTTTGGCAACACTATTGACGACATTTCACATTGCCATTTTGTTGTGATGTCATTTCGGTGTCGACAACCTCTATAGGAGTAATAGTGTTCTGTGTCGACAACAGCCGCGGCTTGACGTTGTGCTCTGCACTGCGACTAATTCGATCTGGATTTTGTTATACTGTGTGAAGGTAAGTTCAATACTCTTGTTGAAATTGATAAATAGTTCTTTTAATGGGCTACAATTTGATGTAAAATACTGTTTTAAGTATTGAGTTTTAAAGAATATGTATTTTATTCAAAATCTGTAGGGGAAGGGGGGGCATGACGGGGTAGCTAGGTAAGACGGGGTACCGCATATATAGAAGAAACTAGACATTTGTGAATATAAAACAATAAGCCAATAGGAAGTCTCATTTAACCGACGATGAGTGCTAGAGAAATTGTGAGTGAGAGTGCACGCGTTTTTTGTTTACAAACAAAAAACTGGTTTAGCGATTCGTCGATCTAATTTTTTGTAAGATTAAACGTCATTATTTTAAGGTAATTATGATCACCCCATTTATGTTTTTTGATCTTTGGTTACTAGTGTCATTTATTTTGATATGGTATGTTGTTTGTAGGAATCCGTTAAACATTTTATTAGTTAAGTTTTTTTTGTTCAGAGTGACCTTATGAGGCAAGATGGGGTATTGGGTGTGGGGTCGTCAGAACCTTGGGTAGACTGCCAGCTCTGTGGGCGTTGGGCTCACAACGCTTGTGCTGCCGTGGACGATGAAGATCTGGAGGAAATACACATTATGTTTGTTTTGTGAGAACGACTACCCTTCCCCATCATGCCCCAATTTCATAACCCCATCATACCCCATAGTATGGGGCAAGATGGTTTTTCATAATATTCCTATTAATAATTAATTATTAAAAAATGTGATATGTTGACTCTCCAAAGACTGTACCAAATCATAGATAGATTAATGACATAACGTGCCATTATTTATTAATGAGACTAATAAACATAGTGATTATGCTGTATTTTTGTTATTTTCCTTAGCTACCCCATCATGCCCCCCCTTCCCCTACCCGTCATTTCGTTACTTCTGTTTATGTTACTTTCGCGTGGTAATATATAACCAGAACGAGGGGTAACAAAAAAGGAGTTTTTAAAGCTAAGTACACATTTCGTAAAATTGCCATACTGGTAGGTAGGGATCTATATTCGTTTAATCCCCATAATGTTATATATATCTTTTGTTATGTATATATTACTAAATTTGAAGATTATAACACAGGATAAAACTAAATAATAACGATCACATAATATAAATTACAAAATAAAAACGGTTGCGTATATCAGCTGACCGAAGCACTAAAGTATATAGGTAGGTATTTTATTTTTCAAACTAGCGACCCGCCCCGGCTTCGCACGGGTACAATACTGATACTAATACTACAGATAACAGAATGTCTTTAAACCTCTAACAAAACGGGTGAAATTTAGTCAAAACAAACAGAAACAAATTAATATAGGTACCTACTAATACTTAATGAAATAAGTAAGTGGGTATACTTTTATCGTATGAAATACCTACACTTTTCAGAACTAACAATACAACAATCACTAAATAAATAGTTACTCAAGTATCTATCCATCATAGTTACAACGAACACAAAACAAAAAATTTACTCATAGATCTAAACTCGCACGCCTTGGCGACGACGCGACGCCCACTTCGCAACGGGCCGTGCAGCAGAAATCGTAATATTTTAATTTCGCCATAACTTCAAAACCAAACATCCAATTTTAATCATTATAAGACCAAATATTATCTACATAAACTGTACTTAGTGATGAAATAATTTATTTTGATAAGGATTAATAGCATGAGTAAAATAAATGCGTTTACATGTAGTCCAAAAAAAATTCAAGATTTCTAAATAAAAAAATGGTTGTTGTGCCTCACTCGACATAGATAGGTATAGTGTGTCGCGGACTTTTTTGTAGATATTTATAAGATCTACAATTAATTACAACATTTTATGGTTCTATCTTTTATAGTTTAGGCAGCGTACGCAAAATAAGTAACTTTTCTGGTTGATTTTTTACACCTTGTGTCCGACAAACCCAAATATCTTACGGAACCCTATTTTTTTCCAAAATAAAATTTAGCCTATGTTACTCGTGGATAATGTAGCTTTCGAATGGTGAAAGAATTTTTGAAATCGGTCCAGTACTTTTTGAGCCTATTCATTACAAACAAACAAACAAACAAACAAACATACAAACAAAGTTTTCCTCTTAATAATATTAGTATAGATATAATTTTAAAATAAAAAAGGGTAAGTTTTAAATTAAGGACCCTGTTAATATTAATTTATGCATTTGTCTCTTATGTTTGTTTAACATCACCTACCCGAGCTTCAACACGAGGATTGTTGGTGCTTTAATGGCCCAAGAGCCCGTGAAGGCCAGACCTTACTGACCTTACGGCATGTATTTAAACTTGCGACAAAACAATTAAATTTTGGATGTGAAAATACCCAATATTGAATTCTAAATTACCAAGTTGGCGAAAGAATGTAAGGAACAAAAAAATTACTAATCTGGTGACTAAATAATACCACTGAATTTTCCAAACTGGCAGACAGATTATGTTTTAGCGACTAAATAACCATCTTGGCGACAATTTGTGAGTACACATTTAATTTAAGAATAGGCACATATATTTTCCCTAATGTAGGTAACTCAAAAACCATACAAGCAGCGAAAGGAGCGCACACAAAAAAACCATAAAGGAGCGTACAAAATTCCCAATTTTTTATTTTTCTCGGTTTTAGGGAGGTGTAGATTATTGTGTAGATTAATTTTGAAATTTAAAAATGGCGGATATTTATTTTTCGTAAAATTGATATGGGTGTCGTTTACCAGGTTTTTGGGAGTGCTGGATACGAAAATGACATTCGTTTTGAAATTCCAATATGGCGGACATACTTAATTTCATAAAAATAATATGGGTGTCCTTTTATTGGTTTCTGGAGGTGTTGATTACAAAAAAGTCATCCATTTTAAATTTCCTTAGTAACTCAACAACCTCATATTTTCTTCATGATGGGAGAAAAAGAAATTTGAAAATCCTTAATTTTCCAACATTTCTATAGCTTTATACATCTAGGAATGTATCTCAATGTAGAGCATTTACTATGTTTTTATAAAGTTGATTCTATCTCGGAAACGGTGCATCCTATTGAAAAAATAATGAAAATTTCGCCCCCCTTTAGAACTCGGCAACATCATATTTTCTTCACGATGGGAGAAAAAAAAATCGAAAATCCTGAATTTTCCAACATTTCTATAGCTATAAACATCCGTCGTATCTCAATGTACAGCATTTACTTCTTTTTTTATAAAATTGATTCTATCTCGAAAACGGTGCATCCTATTGAAAAAATAATGAAAATTTCGCCCCCCTTTGGAACCCCGCAACATCATATTTTCTTCATGATGGGAGAAAAAAAAATTCGAAAATCCTGAATTTTCCAACATTTCTATAGATTTATACATCCGTCGTATCTCAATGTACAGCATTTACTTCTTTTTTTATAAAATTGATTCTATCTCGGAAACGGTGCATCCTATTGAAAAAATAATGAAAATTTCGGCCCCCTTTGGAACCTCGCAACATCATATTATTTTCTTCATGATGGGAGAAAAAAAAATCGAAAATCCTGAATTTTCCAACATTTCTATAGCTATAAACATCCGTCGTATCTCAATGTACAGCATTTACTTCTTTTTTTATTAGGGTTCCGTAATACTTAAGGAACCCTTATAGTTTCGCTCTGTCCGTCTGTCTGTCTGTCTGTCTGTCTGTCTGTCTGTCTGTCTGTCTGTCTGTCTGTCTGTCTGTCTGTCCGCGCCTCTAGCTCCTGTAATTATGAATATAAATTGATGAAATTTGGTGCAGTTATAGATTGTGTATAGATCACAATTTCGGGATCATAAAAAAATAATAATTTTATATTTTAGGGGTGGCTCTCCATACATGTGAAATGGGGATGAAAAATATTTTTTCACCCTACCCCATCGTGTGGGGTATCGTAGAATAGGTCTTTTAAAATAAAGGCAAGGTTTCATACGCCACTTTTTTATAAAGTTAACCATTTTCGAGTAATCGGCCTCCAAAGTAGTTTGTTAGTTGGTCCCCCCCCTAGCATTTTTAAACTATAGGAGATAGAAACTTGCAAATTTCCATGCTGATAGATCATGCTAAAAACTCTTTAGGAAAATTATTTTGAACCAAATAGGACAGTAACTTTTGGAGTAATTAAAAAAAAAGTATATTACGCGTTTATAGTTACGGAACCCTCCTTAGACATGTCCTGACATGCTCTTGGTTAGGTTATTTATAAAACTGATTCTATCTCGGAAACGGTGCATCCTATTGAAAAAATAATGAAAATTTCGCCCCCCTTTGGAACCCCGTAACATCATATTTTCTTCATGATGGGAGAAAAAAAAAAATCGAAAATCCTGAATTTTCCAACATTTCTATAGCTATAAGCATCCGTCGTATCTCAATGTACAGCATTTACTTCTTTTTTTATAAAATTGATTCTATCTCGGAAACAATGCATCCTATTGAAAAAATAATGAAAATTTCGCCCCCCTTTAGAATCCGGCAACATCATATTTTCTTCACGATGGGAGAAAAAAAAATCGAAAATCCTGAATTTTCCAACATTTCTATAGATTTATACATCCGTCGTATCTCAATGTACAGCATTTACTTCTTTTTTTATAAAATTGATTCTATCTCGGAAACGGTGCATCCTATTGAAAAAATAATGAAAATTTCGCCCCCCTTTGAAACCTCGCAACATCATATTTTCTTCATGATGGGAGAAAAAAAAATCGAAAATCCTGAATTTTCCAACATTTCTATAGATTTATACATCCGTCGTATCTCAATGTACAGCATTTACTTCTTTTTTTATAAAATTGATTCTATCTCGGAAACGGTGCATCCTATTGAAAAAATTATGAAAATTTCGGCCCCCTTTGAAACCCCGCAACATCATATTTTCTTCATGATGGGAGAAAAAAAAATTCGAAAATCCTGAATTTTCCAACATTTCTATAGCTATAAGCATCCGTCGTATCTCAATGTACAGCATTTACTTCTTTTTTTATAAAATTGATTCTATCTCGGAAACGGTGGATCCTATTGAAAAAATAATGAAAATTTCGCCCCCCTTTGGAACTCCGCAACATCATATTTTCCTCATGATGGGAGAAAAAAATTTTCGAAAATCCTGAATTTTCCAACATTTCTATAGATTTATACATCCGTCGTATCTCAATGTACAGCATTTACTTCTTTTTTTATAAAATTGATTCTATCTCGGAAACGGTGCATCCTATTGAAAAAATAATGAAAATTTCGCCCCCCTTTGGAACTCCGCAACATCATATTTTCTTTATGATGGGAGAAAAAAAAACGAAAATCTTGAATTTTCCTACATTTCTATACATTGATACACCCCTCGTATCTCAGTACAGCATTGTCATATTTTTTTCTATAGTCGCTTCTATCTCAGAAACGGTGCATCCTACTGCAAAAGTAATGAAAATTTGCTCCCCCTTTTTAATCTAGAAATCGCATATTTTCTTCATGAATGGCAGAAAAATTCATGAACCCTGAATTTTTAAAAATTTCTATAGCTACATAGCTGGTACTTTGAACTACATAACATACTGTAATAATAATCATCAATCCTAATTAGCATCCCAAAGATCTTTTAATTTAGTATTCATATTCATTTTCCGAAGATTGAATATTCTCCATTTTGGAAAATGAAATCGGAAGACAATTTTGTAATCAGAACCCCCAGAAACCGGGAAAAGGACAACCTTGTTAATTTTAATAACAAAAATTTACGCCATTGTGGAATTACGAAACCGATTTTATTTTCATATTATTCTGCACCCCCAGAAACCTAGAAAATGACACCCATGACAAAGAAAAACATACTCCAACAGTATCCAAAAAGTAAAATTAAAAATTTTAAAAACCCCCCGACACAAAAAATAAACTCTAAAAAATAATAAATAATATTTTAAACCTATTATAATTATATTATCACATATTATGTAAGTTGAAATAATTTTATTTTCCAATCGTCGCCTCGTCGGGGGACCGCTAAAGTTTATGAAGTATTTTTACAACAACAGTCAACAGCTAATTAATTATTACGAATTACATTAAAATTTAGGTATGAGCAAATTTTTTCGGAGTAAATTCTTTTGTTCATTCTGCGACTACACCTGTTTTTTTCACATAGCGGTCCCCCGACGAGACGACGATTGGAAAATAAAATTATTTCAACTTACATAATATGTGATAATATAATTATAATAGGTTTAAAATATTATTTATTATTTTTTAGAGTTTATTTTTTGAGTCGGGGGGTTTTTAAAATTTTTAATTTTACTTTTATTTTATCCTTTTTAAAGTAGGTATAATTAATGGTTACCTTACCATATACATACTTTCAACATCATTGAAGTAACATGGTACCAAATTTCGAATCGATAGGACATGTGGACGATAGTCAGATCCCCTCATCAACTAATAAAGAAAAGATGATCTTCAAACGGCTAATCAGGTCATGGTTACCTTACCATGTTCTTTAAATATCGTTGAAGTAACACGGTACCAAATTTAGAAACGATCGGACATAAGAAAGTTAGTCAGATCCCCTCATCAACTAGAAAAGAGCTGATCATCTTCAAACGGCTGATCAGGTCATGGTTACCTTACCATGTTCTTTGAATATCGTTGAAGTAACACAGTACCAAATTTTGAATCGATCGGACATTGGAAAGTTAGTCAGATCCCCTCATCAACTAGAAAAGAGCTGATCATCTTCAAACGCTGATCTTCCCACCACCAATTTTCTCATCAAACGAAGCTACGAACACTCGATTAAGTCATCAATATTCTCTTTCAGTGCGCTTTCATTTGAGACCCCAGTCGAGTATATTTGCACATTCGGTTATTCTTCCCCGCTTTCACCCCCCACAACTTTTAAACGGCTCAACCGATTTTCATCAAACATGTCTAAGAACACTCGTATGTAAATTACCTTTAATACAAAAGAAACTAAATTGAAATCGCTTCATCCGTTCGGGAGCTATGATGCCACAGACAGACAGACAGACACACAGACAGACAGACAGACACGTCAAACTTATAACACCCCTCTTTTTGCGTCGGGGGTTTAAAATAGGATTTTCCGTAGCCTGTTAATTGAATTTTTAGCAGCCATTAATTTATCAACCAAATCTGGTTTTATAGCTGCTTATATGGCATAATGGTCACCAACTCGGAAATTAAGTCACCAACTTATAAATGTCGGTGCTAATTTTGGATTAAATTTCGCCTCTTTTTATCTGCCGACTTTAGAATTTTTTGTCACCCGAGTGTTTTCGCCAGTTTAGTAATTTAGTCGCCAACATATTAATTCGCTGCCAAATTCAGTAATACAGTATGCTCACGTGCAGCCGCCAAATTATTTTTTGTTCGCTCGATTAATTATATCCCTGACCTTACTAGCGTTCACAAGCATGAAAGTTATGTATGTGTGTGTATGCTTAGCCTTACATTTCCGATTTTGTTACCCATGTTTCTTGTTTTGATACTGTCCCAAATTTTTTCTGATAATAATGGTAGATATTTCTTTTTCTTTAAATTGAAGTGCTATAATCAATAATTTAAAACAATTTTATGATAAATATTATTATAATTATAAATAGTAAATATAACATCCCTTTTTCTATTTTAGAGGAAAACTAAACATTTTGATTAGAAAGTTTAAAAAAGGTAACAAAAAATACTCAGTACTGCTAAAAACAATTTAAATAATTTTTTTCACAATTTTTACTTTTATCAGATGTTGTTTAATTTATGATCTACATAGAAAAACATAAATTTATAATACAGTCTGCATGTTTCTTTATGGTTTTCATTAATTTCCAAGTAACAAAATAAGAACTTTTATTTCGCCCTTAACTAATAATTTACAGGTTTTTTGTATAAAAACTCTATTAAAACAAAAAAACAACCATAAATTCAGAATCTGTCTAGTTTTAGCTAGCTGTATTTAACATAATATGTCCAAAATATACTTATTGTATTTTAGGAAGATTATTAAAATTATGGTCAAAAAATTTGAGAAATGCTCATTCAATCATTTATTAATAATAGAATATGGTCTGAAATAATATTTAAATGCTAATATCAATATTTAAAACATATTTACTTTAATATAAACATTTAACAGTTAATACTCATAAAATGTATAAAGCGCTCGAAAGTCGAGATCTCCAAGCACGACCCTACCCCTAAAGAATTTTATTTCCTGCTGAATTGTTACTGATGAATAGACTATGTTTTTCTATGATCGGATTCAAATTCAAATTCTTTATTAAACATAAGAATAAACATTATACATCACATCAATCTAATCCCATGCTAAGTTAAAACTTGTGTTATGGCAATCAGACAACGGATACACATTTAACAATTCTATACTATGTTATATTATTACATACACTCACAGACTCACACTACACAAACACTCGTAGGTATTGTCTTTTTCGCGCTTTGTTGGGGAGTCTCTCCCGGAACCTCCGTCGGCCAGAACTCCACATCGAGGGTAGACAAAAGTGGTGTCGGCACTCTTACCACAAAGGAACTGAAGTTCACCTTGTGGCGAGACTGCAGACCCTCAACCCTTAAAGTGTAGGTGGTCTTCTCACAGATGTAGCTCATGATGAAGTAAAAAAACTGTCAACACTCAACACAAATCCAATATAACCGAACAGCATATCTGCTAATCTGCAACATCCAATTAGGGTATTGTCCAGACAATTTGACAGTACATTATCCGTATAATCTCTATCATTATCATCATCATCATTAGCAGTTCTCGGTTCTCTACATTATATGTAGAGTAAGTAAAAATAAGTAGGGAGTGAGGATGTATGGATGGATGGATGTTACTCTTTCGCGCAAAAACTACTGAACAGATTTTCATGGAATTTGGTATGGTAGTAGCTTGAGCTCTGGATTAAAACAGACTACTTTTTATCCCGAAAAATAAAGCGTTTCCGTGGGATACTGTATTTACGCGGGCAGAGCCGCGGGTAACAGCTAGTTTGTATATATTTTGACATCGTTGTATATATTTTGACACCCACTGGCTTGTTTTGAAAAGTGAAAACAATAGCGCACAGGCAAGCATTCGGCGCGTGACCATACCACCCCGTACTATCTAATACTACAGTGTCGCCAGTTCAACGGTTTTTCCCATCTCAAAAAATTGTTTAACGCACCTAAGTCAGTTTTCATTTAAAACGTTGGTGATGTATTGGGGGTGATGTACTGGGGTCTGGGGCAAAGGTCTGTATCACCTTCAATGAAAGACAATGAGTTTGCAGTCCACCAGTGGCGAAGGGTTCCTATAACTCCATTCCTATCGGCTTCCCTTGTCACTTACCTTTTGCAAACCTTCATAGAAATCCCTACCTATTATACAGGCTCCGGCTTCCCTATGAAGGAGAAGCAGCCTTCGCCACTGGCAGTGGCGAAGGGTTCCTATAACTCCATTCCTATCGGCTTCCCTTGTCACTTACCTTTTGCAAACCTTCATAGAAATCCCTACCTATTATACAGGCTCCGGCTTCCCTATGAAGGAGAAGCAGTCTTCGCCACTGCAGTCCACCACGTTAGCGGCTAGAGTCTAGACTATTGGGCTGCAGAAAATCACGTAACTTCTTGTCCTAATATTACAATAGTGAGGTACTAAATAACAGATCATTAACGTCACATTGTGACTTGTGAGACTTACGACCTTGCCGGGAGAGACTTGTGTCTTGACCCCCAGCTAAATATTTAGCAATATTCCTGCGTGCACATGGCATTGAAATTCGCGAGGAATTATTCAGTCGTAAAGTTGCTGACATGAATAAATATATTATGATGAAGAGGTTACACGCCACGTATAGATAGAGATAGAGCACTGTAGTTGGCAGTCGACACGCGTTTATCATCGAAAGTTTTTTTTTTTTACTTTTTATAAAATAGAGGGCAAAAGAGTAAACGGATCGCCTGGTGGGAAGCGATTAGGTCGTCGATACCCGCAACACCAGATGAGTTACAAGTCCGGTAACAATGTTTCAAAACAGAAAGACGCTTGACGGCCGATGGAGAAATAGGTCTATGTCACATAAAGAGCCTCTAAGTTCTCTAGTTTCTGATGTACGGTTGCCGATAGTCCTTATTGCCCTGTAATAAGATCGAAAAGTGGTACACCGGGTCTGTCGGCGAACGTACTTCAAACTATACCAAAGGACAGAATAGATATTAGTTACACCAAAGGATTTAGATACAGTTTGACTTTTGAGCTTATAATATTAAATAGGTTTTCAGTTTTCTACAGATTAGCGCTTACGGCTGAGTCAAATACGAAAATTAACAATTTTGCTTTGGGTTTGGACAAATATTTGGTTTCGCTAAATTCATACGAAGTACGAACACCGACCTATCTCATCTGTCGTATTGTAAATGATTTTTTCTACCGACTTAACCCGCGGTTCAGAAAAATGCCTTGGTAATTGTTCTTAGAAAAAACACGTAACATGAGTTGTCATAAACATCTCGTCATCCACGATCATCATCATCATCATCACTGCTTCTCTAAGTACTATTAATTATGCTCCATTTACTACTTTTTACCATAATAGGTAATATGTTGAAGTGTATTTTTTTTTACTATATTATACACATATTTGGTGGACGACCTCTGTGGCTCAGTTGGTTGAGCGTGTTGGTGCTCAAGCCGGAGGTTGCGGGTTCGAATCCCGCCGAAGGAACAAAAAGTTTTTCTGTGTTCCTGGGTCATGGATGTGTATTAAATATGTGTATAATATAATAAAAATCTTAAATATGTGTATAGTATAAAAGTATTAAATATATTTCCGTTGTCTGGTACCCGTAACACAAGTTCTTCGAGAACTTACCACGGGATCAGATTGACGCGGTGTGAAGCGTCCATAGATATTATTATTATTATTATATTTTAGACACAACCACGACCCACGAACACATAATAACCCGCGACCCCCGGTTTGAGTACCAACGCTTTCGACCACTGAGCCACAGAGGTCGTTGACGATGACACTTTCCACCCCGGCGAGTGGCAAGGACAGGTCGCTCAGGGTGTAGGTCTCTAGGAGCGTGGCATTACCAACTGCCTGCACTATACCCGATACCGATCAAGTAATTACATACACATAATATAAACATTAAAAAACAATATGATAACGCCTAGTAAAAATGTTATCAAAACGTAGAAAATATAATTTGAGATTCATCATTATTTATTTCACGGCAAATAAGTCTTATTTAAATTGGTAGCATTATTAATTATTGTTCTCTTTGTTTACGTTTGGATTAAATTTCACCTGAACGGAGTATAGAAGGTAGATGGGAAACAAAATATGATTAGATTAGATTCGAAGGACCAGATGCCGATACAGCTTTTGTACATACTTAATTATAATGTGATTTTCACAAAGTAATTACTTATTAAAAACGACCAGTACCAACTACCAAGCATAAAATTATAGTATATGTACGTATCAAGTTAAGTACCATACAGACTTTTATAATAAATTATTATTAGAGTACGTCTATCTATGACTTTATCCAACATTTTCTAATACTTTAACATATTGTGCTTTAACTTACCTACATTGGATTTTCTTCAACCATTTAATAAAAATACACAACTACACCACACAGTCCACTTTGCATTTAATAATTATTAAATACAAGTTCATTATTAATTAAAAAAAAAAAAACTAAGCTTTACGCAGTCGGTCACGACTCACGGTCTCCTTTCCGCGCGCGGCGCGCGTTTCCCACCGCGTTCGATTTTCAAATAAATTATCCAATATGGCTGACATTGTCAGTACAGTCATAATAATAATAATAATATGATTTTAGTTACGCTACTGATGAAGCAAAAAATATATATTACTAACGTAACTGAAGTAAAAGGGACTTCACTGAAATACTTATGTTTCATCGATTTGTTGAGCTACTGATTAGTAATTACCGACTTAAGTAGCAGCTTTTTCCTGAAAGTAACTAGGTACCGTAGCTTAGTTACTACCAAGGCCATAGATTCTGAAAAATCATCTCAGAGAAGGTACAGTAGTCAGTACCTACTTAGTTGAACGAAATCAGATTTAAAAAACAGTTTTTAAGCAGCAGAACCGACCCTATGGTCCTGGACCGTGCATATCCGGGTCCCAGGTGGATGTATGGTGGATGGTGGATACCTTTACAGCTCGTTCAATAACTTAAACAAATATAAAACTTTGTATTATTTTCTACAGTTCTATCTACTGGTCAATAATAATAATAATATTTAAATAAATAAAAATAAATACTTTTGTAGCGTCACTAAGCGCCATCTAGTGGTCAGTAGATGGAAATATATGATAATATTGCTGGCACCGGGCATTAGACGTGCCGGGGCCGGGGCACGACTCACGAGCGGGCCAAGACGAGCCAAGCGAAACGCAAGGATATAATATTATTAAAACGTCGTAAACGTATAAAATACCATCTTACGTCGAAAAGTGGAATTAATTTCAATAAAAGTAGAATTAATTTAGAACTATGTACTGCAGTTCTGATAAGCGTCACCTAGTGTTCAGTAGTACAATAGTGAATAGAGCCTCGCTAACCCGGACCCACGTTTTGGCATGGATATAGTACCTAGTTGTTATTCCTAGGTCCATTCGTTTCGGTGCACGCTGTAATCAAGACAGACGGATGATCGCACGTGATAACGTTTGCGGGCGAAGGGTTAGGTGCAGGTCACAAAGTGTCAATATTCTTACTCGACAGTATTTTAACATCTTGCAGTGTTAGTTACTATTGGCTAGTGCGTTTGCTGAAAAAATAAATGGCACCGCCGCGTAAACATTTTATTTTTAAGGTCAGTAGGTACCTCATTTCTTGTAATTAAAGTAGACTTTCATTTTACTTTATATTACATTTAGGTAAGTAATAGTAGATTATGCACCAAGGGGATAAAGCAGTGTCTTACGTCACGGGTAGCATATTGGACCCTGAGCGTAACGAGGGACTCTAGAGTTAACTCCCGAGCGTAGCGAGGGAGTTAAAACTTAACTCCCGAGTGAAACGAGGGAGTTGTGTAGAGTCCTGAGTAAAGCGAGGGGTCCAAGCTGCCCAAGACGAAGACAGGCTTTATCCCAGAGGTGCATACTCTACTTTTCATACCTACTGCGAGGCAATAAAAACCCAGGGCTACAAAAATATAACATTTATTTTGTTAAAAATTAATATTGATATTCGACACATTTGTCCAGTTATGGAGGGACAGAGTAATATTTTTATTAGGAACATTTATGGAAGTTGTGGTGGAGCAGTACTTTTTTTTTTTTTTTTTTATGGCGTCGGCTTATCACCATTTGCCAATGTCAAGTATATTATTTTCATCAACGTAGGTACTGTATTTCTAAATCGTCAAGTCCAAAGTCTAGTCAAAGTCCAAATAAATAGTCACGGTAGTCAATCAGTCAAGTCAGTCGATTCAGTAAAGTGGTAGACGCTTTACTGAAACTTCCTAGGGAGTTTTGGCGGGAAACCCAATTTAGCACGCATTTTGTAGAATGTATCACTTTTCCACACTAATGCACCTCAACGAATAATTAATGGTTAATATTCCACCACTATAACACATTAAAAACCGAATTAACACGAATTTAGAAAAATAATACAGAAACACAACATTGCTGATTGACTTTCCCGGCAAAACTCCCGGAGCAGTACTTAAAGATTCAGGAACTTGTGACTGACGATTTTGACACGAGAGAATATTAAAATTATAGGTGGCCAGTTCGATTTTCGAATAAACTCTCAGCAATACCATATTATTATTGAAAAACTCTATGATAGATACGTATGGCATGTATTTAAACTTGCGACAAAACAATTAAATTTTGGATGTGAAAATACCCAATATTGAATACTAAATTACCAAGTTGGCGAAAGAATGTAAGGAACAAAAAAATTACTAATCTGGTGACTAAATAATAACCACTGAATTTTCCAAACTGGCAGACAGATTATGTTTTAGCGACTAAATAACCATCTTGGCGACAATTTGTGAGTACACATTTAATTTAAGAATAGGCACATATATTTTCCCTGATGTAGGTAACTCAAAAACCATACAAGCAGCGAAACGAGCGCACACAAAAAAACCATAAAGGAGCGTACAAAATTCCCAATTTTTTATTTTTCTCGGTTTTAGGGAGCTGTAGATTATTGTGTAGATTAATTTTGAAATTTAAAAATGGCGGATATTTATTTTTCGTAAAATTGATATGGGTGTCGTTTACCAGGGAGTGCTGGATACGAAAATGACATTCGTTTTGAAATTCCAATATGGCGGACATACTTAATTTCATAAAAATAATATAGGTGTCCTTTTATTGGTTTCTGAGGGTGCTGATTACAAAAAAGTTATCCATTTTAAATTTCCTTAGTAACCCAACAACCTCATATTTTCTTCATGATGGGAGAAAAAGAAATTTGAAAATCCTGAATTTTCCAACATTTCTATAGCTTTATACATCTAGGAATGTATCTCAATGTAGAGCATTTACTATGTTTTTATAAAGTTGATTCTATCTCGGAAACGGTGCATCCTATTGAAAAAATAATGTAAATTTCGCCCTCTCTGGAACACCGCAACATCATATTTTCTTCATGATGGGAGAAAAAAAAAATCGAAAATCCTGAATTTTCCAACATTTCTATAGCTATAAACATCCGTCGTATCTCAATGTACAGCATTTACTTCTTTTTTTATAAAATTGATTCTATCTCGGAAACGGTGCATCCTATTGAAAAAATAATGAAAATTTCGCCCCCCTTTGGAACCCCACAACATCATATTTTCTTCATGATGGTAGAAAAAAAAATCGAAAATCCTGAATTTTCTAACATTTCTATAGCTATAAACATCCGTCGTATCTCAATCCTGAATTTTCCAACATTTCTATAGCTATTTTAAACATCCGTCGTATCTCAATGTACAGCATTTACTTCTTTTTTTTTATAAAATTGATTCTATCTCGGAAACGGTGCATCCTATTGAAAAAATAATGAAAATTTCGCCCCCCTTTGGAATCCCGCAACATCATATTTTCTTCATGATGGTAGAAAAAAAAATTCGAAAATCCTGAATTTTCTAACATTTCTATAGCTATAAACATCCGTCGTATCTCAATGTACAGCTTTACTTCTTTTATTATAAAATTGATTCTATCTCGGAAACGGTGCATCCTATTGAAAAAAATAATGAAAATTTCGTACCCCTTAGGAATAACGCAACATCATATTTTCTTCATGATGGGAGAAAAAAAAAATCGAAAATCTTGAATTTTCCAACATTTCTATAGATTGATACACCCCTCATATCTCAGTACAGCATTGTCATATTTTTTTCTATAGTCGCTTCTATCTCGGAAACGGTGCATCCTATTGAAAAAAATATGAAAAATTCGCCCCCATTTGGAACCCCGCAACATCATATTTTCTTCATGATGGGAGAAAAAAAAATCGAAAATCCTGAATTTTCCAACATTTCTATAGATTGATACACCCCTCGTATCTCAGTACAGCATTGTCATATTTTTTTCTATAGTCGCTTCTATCTCGGAAACGGTGCATCCTATTGAAAAAATAATGAAAATTTCGCCCCCCTTTGGAACCCCGCAACATCATATTTTCTTCATGATGGGAGAAAAAAAAAAATCGAAAATCCTGAATTTTCCAACATTTCTATAGCTATAAGCATCCGTCGTATCTCAATGTACAGCATTTACTTCTTTTTTTATAAAATTGATTCTATCTCGGAAACAATGCATCCTATTGAAAAAATAATGAAAATTTCGCCCCCCTTTAGAATCCGGCAACATCATATTTTCTTCACGATGGGAGAAAAAAAAATCGAAAATCCTGAATTTTCCAACATTTCTATAGATTTATACATCCGTCGTATCTCAATGTACAGCATTTACTTCTTTTTTTATAAAATTGATTCTATCTCGGAAACGGTGCATCCTATTGAAAAAATAATGAAAATTTCGCCCCCCTTTGAAACCTCGCAACATCATATTTTCTTCATGATGGGAGAAAAAAAAATCGAAAATCCTGAATTTTCCAACATTTCTATAGATTTATACATCCGTCGTATCTCAATGTACAGCATTTACTTCTTTTTTTATAAAATTGATTCTATCTCGGAAACGGTGCATCCTATTGAAAAAATTATGAAAATTTCGGCCCCCTTTGAAACCCCGCAACATCATATTTTCTTCATGATGGGAGAAAAAAAAATTCGAAAATCCTGAATTTTCCAACATTTCTATAGCTATAAGCATCCGTCGTATCTCAATGTACAGCATTTACTTCTTTTTTTATAAAATTGATTCTATCTCGGAAACGGTGGATCCTATTGAAAAAATAATGAAAATTTCGCCCCCCTTTGGAACTCCGCAACATCATATTTTCCTCATGATGGGAGAAAAAAATTTTCGAAAATCCTGAATTTTCCAACATTTCTATAGATTTATACATCCGTCGTATCTCAATGTACAGCATTTACTTCTTTTTTTATAAAATTGATTCTATCTCGGAAACGGTGCATCCTATTGAAAAAATAATGAAAATTTCGCCCCCCTTTGGAACTCCGCAACATCATATTTTCTTTATGATGGGAGAAAAAAAAACGAAAATCTTGAATTTTCCTACATTTCTATACATTGATACACCCCTCGTATCTCAGTACAGCATTGTCATATTTTTTTCTATAGTCGCTTCTATCTCAGAAACGGTGCATCCTACTGCAAAAGTAATGAAAATTTGCTCCCCCTTTTTAATCTAGAAATCGCATATTTTCTTCATGAATGGCAGAAAAATTCATGAACCCTGAATTTTTAAAAATTTCTATAGCTACATAGCTGGTACTTTGAACTACATAACATACTGTAATAATAATCATCAATCCTAATTAGCATCCCAAAGATCTTTTAATTTAGTATTCATATTCATTTTCCGAAGATTGAATATTCTCCATTTTGGAAAATGAAATCGGAAGACAATTTTGTAATCAGAACCCCCAGAAACCGGGAAAAGGACAACCTTGTTAATTTTAATAACAAAAATTTACGCCATTGTGGAATTACGAAACCGATTTTATTTTCATATTATTCTGCACCCCCAGAAACCTAGAAAATGACACCCATGACAAAGAAAAACATACTCCAACAGTATCCAAAAAGTAAAATTAAAAATTTTAAAAACCCCCCGACACAAAAAATAAACTCTAAAAAATAATAAATAATATTTTAAACCTATTATAATTATATTATCACATATTATGTAAGTTGAAATAATTTTATTTTCCAATCGTCGCCTCGTCGGGGGACCGCTAAAGTTTATGAAGTATTTTTACAACAACAGTCAACAGCTAATTAATTATTACGAATTACATTAAAATTTAGGTATGAGCAAATTTTTTCGGAGTAAATTCTTTTGTTCATTCTGCGACTACACCTGTTTTTTTCACATAGCGGTCCCCCGACGAGACGACGATTGGAAAATAAAATTATTTCAACTTACATAATATGTGATAATATAATTATAATAGGTTTAAAATATTATTTATTATTTTTTAGAGTTTATTTTTTGAGTCGGGGGGTTTTTAAAATTTTTAATTTTACTTTTATTTTATCCTTTTTAAAGTAGGTATAATTAATGGTTACCTTACCATATACATACTTTCAACATCATTGAAGTAACATGGTACCAAATTTCGAATCGATAGGACATGTGGACGATAGTCAGATCCCCTCATCAACTAATAAAGAAAAGATGATCTTCAAACGGCTAATCAGGTCATGGTTACCTTACCATGTTCTTTAAATATCGTTGAAGTAACACGGTACCAAATTTAGAAACGATCGGACAT
Source organism: Glaucopsyche alexis (assembly GCA_905404095.1). Taxonomy (NCBI): domain Eukaryota; kingdom Metazoa; phylum Arthropoda; class Insecta; order Lepidoptera; family Lycaenidae; genus Glaucopsyche; species Glaucopsyche alexis. The sequence goes on from FR990048.1 coordinate 30,167,132, forward strand.
AAGAAAGTTAGTCAGATCCCCTCATCAACTAGAAAAGAGCTGATCATCTTCAAACGGCTGATCAGGTCATGGTTACCTTACCATGTTCTTTGAATATCGTTGAAGTAACACAGTACCAAATTTTGAATCGATCGGACATTGGAAAGTTAGTCAGATCCCCTCATCAACTAGAAAAGAGCTGATCATCTTCAAACGCTGATCTTCCCACCACCAATTTTCTCATCAAACGAAGCTACGAACACTCGATTAAGTCATCAATATTCTCTTTCAGTGCGCTTTCATTTGAGACCCCAGTCGAGTATATTTGCACATTCGGTTATTCTTCCCCGCTTTCACCCCCCACAACTTTTAAACGGCTCAACCGATTTTCATCAAACATGTCTAAGAACACTCGTATGTAAATTACCTTTAATACAAAAGAAACTAAATTGAAATCGCTTCATCCGTTCGGGAGCTATGATGCCACAGACAGACAGACAGACACACAGACAGACAGACAGACACGTCAAACTTATAACACCCCTCTTTTTGCGTCGGGGGTTTAAAATAGGATTTTCCGTAGCCTGTTAATTGAATTTTTAGCAGCCATTAATTTATCAACCAAATCTGGTTTTATAGCTGCTTATATGGCATAATGGTCACCAACTCGGAAATTAAGTCACCAACTTATAAATGTCGGTGCTAATTTTGGATTAAATTTCGCCTCTTTTTATCTGCCGACTTTAGAATTTTTTGTCACCCGAGTGTTTTCGCCAGTTTAGTAATTTAGTCGCCAACATATTAATTCGCTGCCAAATTCAGTAATACAGTATGCTCACGTGCAGCCGCCAAATTATTTTTTGTTCGCTCGATTAATTATATCCCTGACCTTACTAGCGTTCACAAGCATGAAAGTTATGTATGTGTGTGTATGCTTAGCCTTACATTTCCGATTTTGTTACCCATGTTTCTTGTTTTGATACTGTCCCAAATTTTTTCTGATAATAATGGTAGATATTTCTTTTTCTTTAAATTGAAGTGCTATAATCAATAATTTAAAACAATTTTATGATAAATATTATTATAATTATAAATAGTAAATATAACATCCCTTTTTCTATTTTAGAGGAAAACTAAACATTTTGATTAGAAAGTTTAAAAAAGGTAACAAAAAATACTCAGTACTGCTAAAAACAATTTAAATAATTTTTTTCACAATTTTTACTTTTATCAGATGTTGTTTAATTTATGATCTACATAGAAAAACATAAATTTATAATACAGTCTGCATGTTTCTTTATGGTTTTCATTAATTTCCAAGTAACAAAATAAGAACTTTTATTTCGCCCTTAACTAATAATTTACAGGTTTTTTGTATAAAAACTCTATTAAAACAAAAAAACAACCATAAATTCAGAATCTGTCTAGTTTTAGCTAGCTGTATTTAACATAATATGTCCAAAATATACTTATTGTATTTTAGGAAGATTATTAAAATTATGGTCAAAAAATTTGAGAAATGCTCATTCAATCATTTATTAATAATAGAATATGGTCTGAAATAATATTTAAATGCTAATATCAATATTTAAAACATATTTACTTTAATATAAACATTTAACAGTTAATACTCATAAAATGTATAAAGCGCTCGAAAGTCGAGATCTCCAAGCACGACCCTACCCCTAAAGAATTTTATTTCCTGCTGAATTGTTACTGATGAATAGACTATGTTTTTCTATGATCGGATTCAAATTCAAATTCTTTATTAAACATAAGAATAAACATTATACATCACATCAATCTAATCCCATGCTAAGTTAAAACTTGTGTTATGGCAATCAGACAACGGATACACATTTAACAATTCTATACTATGTTATATTATTACATACACTCACAGACTCACACTACACAAACACTCGTAGGTATTGTCTTTTTCGCGCTTTGTTGGGGAGTCTCTCCCGGAACCTCCGTCGGCCAGAACTCCACATCGAGGGTAGACAAAAGTGGTGTCGGCACTCTTACCACAAAGGAACTGAAGTTCACCTTGTGGCGAGACTGCAGACCCTCAACCCTTAAAGTGTAGGTGGTCTTCTCACAGATGTAGCTCATGATGAAGTAAAAAAACTGTCAACACTCAACACAAATCCAATATAACCGAACAGCATATCTGCTAATCTGCAACATCCAATTAGGGTATTGTCCAGACAATTTGACAGTACATTATCCGTATAATCTCTATCATTATCATCATCATCATTAGCAGTTCTCGGTTCTCTACATTATATGTAGAGTAAGTAAAAATAAGTAGGGAGTGAGGATGTATGGATGGATGGATGTTACTCTTTCGCGCAAAAACTACTGAACAGATTTTCATGGAATTTGGTATGGTAGTAGCTTGAGCTCTGGATTAAAACAGACTACTTTTTATCCCGAAAAATAAAGCGTTTCCGTGGGATACTGTATTTACGCGGGCAGAGCCGCGGGTAACAGCTAGTTTGTATATATTTTGACATCGTTGTATATATTTTGACACCCACTGGCTTGTTTTGAAAAGTGAAAACAATAGCGCACAGGCAAGCATTCGGCGCGTGACCATACCACCCCGTACTATCTAATACTACAGTGTCGCCAGTTCAACGGTTTTTCCCATCTCAAAAAATTGTTTAACGCACCTAAGTCAGTTTTCATTTAAAACGTTGGTGATGTATTGGGGGTGATGTACTGGGGTCTGGGGCAAAGGTCTGTATCACCTTCAATGAAAGACAATGAGTTTGCAGTCCACCAGTGGCGAAGGGTTCCTATAACTCCATTCCTATCGGCTTCCCTTGTCACTTACCTTTTGCAAACCTTCATAGAAATCCCTACCTATTATACAGGCTCCGGCTTCCCTATGAAGGAGAAGCAGCCTTCGCCACTGGCAGTGGCGAAGGGTTCCTATAACTCCATTCCTATCGGCTTCCCTTGTCACTTACCTTTTGCAAACCTTCATAGAAATCCCTACCTATTATACAGGCTCCGGCTTCCCTATGAAGGAGAAGCAGTCTTCGCCACTGCAGTCCACCACGTTAGCGGCTAGAGTCTAGACTATTGGGCTGCAGAAAATCACGTAACTTCTTGTCCTAATATTACAATAGTGAGGTACTAAATAACAGATCATTAACGTCACATTGTGACTTGTGAGACTTACGACCTTGCCGGGAGAGACTTGTGTCTTGACCCCCAGCTAAATATTTAGCAATATTCCTGCGTGCACATGGCATTGAAATTCGCGAGGAATTATTCAGTCGTAAAGTTGCTGACATGAATAAATATATTATGATGAAGAGGTTACACGCCACGTATAGATAGAGATAGAGCACTGTAGTTGGCAGTCGACACGCGTTTATCATCGAAAGTTTTTTTTTTTTACTTTTTATAAAATAGAGGGCAAAAGAGTAAACGGATCGCCTGGTGGGAAGCGATTAGGTCGTCGATACCCGCAACACCAGATGAGTTACAAGTCCGGTAACAATGTTTCAAAACAGAAAGACGCTTGACGGCCGATGGAGAAATAGGTCTATGTCACATAAAGAGCCTCTAAGTTCTCTAGTTTCTGATGTACGGTTGCCGATAGTCCTTATTGCCCTGTAATAAGATCGAAAAGTGGTACACCGGGTCTGTCGGCGAACGTACTTCAAACTATACCAAAGGACAGAATAGATATTAGTTACACCAAAGGATTTAGATACAGTTTGACTTTTGAGCTTATAATATTAAATAGGTTTTCAGTTTTCTACAGATTAGCGCTTACGGCTGAGTCAAATACGAAAATTAACAATTTTGCTTTGGGTTTGGACAAATATTTGGTTTCGCTAAATTCATACGAAGTACGAACACCGACCTATCTCATCTGTCGTATTGTAAATGATTTTTTCTACCGACTTAACCCGCGGTTCAGAAAAATGCCTTGGTAATTGTTCTTAGAAAAAACACGTAACATGAGTTGTCATAAACATCTCGTCATCCACGATCATCATCATCATCATCACTGCTTCTCTAAGTACTATTAATTATGCTCCATTTACTACTTTTTACCATAATAGGTAATATGTTGAAGTGTATTTTTTTTTACTATATTATACACATATTTGGTGGACGACCTCTGTGGCTCAGTTGGTTGAGCGTGTTGGTGCTCAAGCCGGAGGTTGCGGGTTCGAATCCCGCCGAAGGAACAAAAAGTTTTTCTGTGTTCCTGGGTCATGGATGTGTATTAAATATGTGTATAATATAATAAAAATCTTAAATATGTGTATAGTATAAAAGTATTAAATATATTTCCGTTGTCTGGTACCCGTAACACAAGTTCTTCGAGAACTTACCACGGGATCAGATTGACGCGGTGTGAAGCGTCCATAGATATTATTATTATTATTATATTTTAGACACAACCACGACCCACGAACACATAATAACCCGCGACCCCCGGTTTGAGTACCAACGCTTTCGACCACTGAGCCACAGAGGTCGTTGACGATGACACTTTCCACCCCGGCGAGTGGCAAGGACAGGTCGCTCAGGGTGTAGGTCTCTAGGAGCGTGGCATTACCAACTGCCTGCACTATACCCGATACCGATCAAGTAATTACATACACATAATATAAACATTAAAAAACAATATGATAACGCCTAGTAAAAATGTTATCAAAACGTAGAAAATATAATTTGAGATTCATCATTATTTATTTCACGGCAAATAAGTCTTATTTAAATTGGTAGCATTATTAATTATTGTTCTCTTTGTTTACGTTTGGATTAAATTTCACCTGAACGGAGTATAGAAGGTAGATGGGAAACAAAATATGATTAGATTAGATTCGAAGGACCAGATGCCGATACAGCTTTTGTACATACTTAATTATAATGTGATTTTCACAAAGTAATTACTTATTAAAAACGACCAGTACCAACTACCAAGCATAAAATTATAGTATATGTACGTATCAAGTTAAGTACCATACAGACTTTTATAATAAATTATTATTAGAGTACGTCTATCTATGACTTTATCCAACATTTTCTAATACTTTAACATATTGTGCTTTAACTTACCTACATTGGATTTTCTTCAACCATTTAATAAAAATACACAACTACACCACACAGTCCACTTTGCATTTAATAATTATTAAATACAAGTTCATTATTAATTAAAAAAAAAAAAACTAAGCTTTACGCAGTCGGTCACGACTCACGGTCTCCTTTCCGCGCGCGGCGCGCGTTTCCCACCGCGTTCGATTTTCAAATAAATTATCCAATATGGCTGACATTGTCAGTACAGTCATAATAATAATAATAATATGATTTTAGTTACGCTACTGATGAAGCAAAAAATATATATTACTAACGTAACTGAAGTAAAAGGGACTTCACTGAAATACTTATGTTTCATCGATTTGTTGAGCTACTGATTAGTAATTACCGACTTAAGTAGCAGCTTTTTCCTGAAAGTAACTAGGTACCGTAGCTTAGTTACTACCAAGGCCATAGATTCTGAAAAATCATCTCAGAGAAGGTACAGTAGTCAGTACCTACTTAGTTGAACGAAATCAGATTTAAAAAACAGTTTTTAAGCAGCAGAACCGACCCTATGGTCCTGGACCGTGCATATCCGGGTCCCAGGTGGATGTATGGTGGATGGTGGATACCTTTACAGCTCGTTCAATAACTTAAACAAATATAAAACTTTGTATTATTTTCTACAGTTCTATCTACTGGTCAATAATAATAATAATATTTAAATAAATAAAAATAAATACTTTTGTAGCGTCACTAAGCGCCATCTAGTGGTCAGTAGATGGAAATATATGATAATATTGCTGGCACCGGGCATTAGACGTGCCGGGGCCGGGGCACGACTCACGAGCGGGCCAAGACGAGCCAAGCGAAACGCAAGGATATAATATTATTAAAACGTCGTAAACGTATAAAATACCATCTTACGTCGAAAAGTGGAATTAATTTCAATAAAAGTAGAATTAATTTAGAACTATGTACTGCAGTTCTGATAAGCGTCACCTAGTGTTCAGTAGTACAATAGTGAATAGAGCCTCGCTAACCCGGACCCACGTTTTGGCATGGATATAGTACCTAGTTGTTATTCCTAGGTCCATTCGTTTCGGTGCACGCTGTAATCAAGACAGACGGATGATCGCACGTGATAACGTTTGCGGGCGAAGGGTTAGGTGCAGGTCACAAAGTGTCAATATTCTTACTCGACAGTATTTTAACATCTTGCAGTGTTAGTTACTATTGGCTAGTGCGTTTGCTGAAAAAATAAATGGCACCGCCGCGTAAACATTTTATTTTTAAGGTCAGTAGGTACCTCATTTCTTGTAATTAAAGTAGACTTTCATTTTACTTTATATTACATTTAGGTAAGTAATAGTAGATTATGCACCAAGGGGATAAAGCAGTGTCTTACGTCACGGGTAGCATATTGGACCCTGAGCGTAACGAGGGACTCTAGAGTTAACTCCCGAGCGTAGCGAGGGAGTTAAAACTTAACTCCCGAGTGAAACGAGGGAGTTGTGTAGAGTCCTGAGTAAAGCGAGGGGTCCAAGCTGCCCAAGACGAAGACAGGCTTTATCCCAGAGGTGCATACTCTACTTTTCATACCTACTGCGAGGCAATAAAAACCCAGGGCTACAAAAATATAACATTTATTTTGTTAAAAATTAATATTGATATTCGACACATTTGTCCAGTTATGGAGGGACAGAGTAATATTTTTATTAGGAACATTTATGGAAGTTGTGGTGGAGCAGTACTTTTTTTTTTTTTTTTTTATGGCGTCGGCTTATCACCATTTGCCAATGTCAAGTATATTATTTTCATCAACGTAGGTACTGTATTTCTAAATCGTCAAGTCCAAAGTCTAGTCAAAGTCCAAATAAATAGTCACGGTAGTCAATCAGTCAAGTCAGTCGATTCAGTAAAGTGGTAGACGCTTTACTGAAACTTCCTAGGGAGTTTTGGCGGGAAACCCAATTTAGCACGCATTTTGTAGAATGTATCACTTTTCCACACTAATGCACCTCAACGAATAATTAATGGTTAATATTCCACCACTATAACACATTAAAAACCGAATTAACACGAATTTAGAAAAATAATACAGAAACACAACATTGCTGATTGACTTTCCCGGCAAAACTCCCGGAGCAGTACTTAAAGATTCAGGAACTTGTGACTGACGATTTTGACACGAGAGAATATTAAAATTATAGGTGGCCAGTTCGATTTTCGAATAAACTCTCAGCAATACCATATTATTATTGAAAAACTCTATGATAGATACGTATGGCATGTATTTAAACTTGCGACAAAACAATTAAATTTTGGATGTGAAAATACCCAATATTGAATACTAAATTACCAAGTTGGCGAAAGAATGTAAGGAACAAAAAAATTACTAATCTGGTGACTAAATAATAACCACTGAATTTTCCAAACTGGCAGACAGATTATGTTTTAGCGACTAAATAACCATCTTGGCGACAATTTGTGAGTACACATTTAATTTAAGAATAGGCACATATATTTTCCCTGATGTAGGTAACTCAAAAACCATACAAGCAGCGAAACGAGCGCACACAAAAAAACCATAAAGGAGCGTACAAAATTCCCAATTTTTTATTTTTCTCGGTTTTAGGGAGCTGTAGATTATTGTGTAGATTAATTTTGAAATTTAAAAATGGCGGATATTTATTTTTCGTAAAATTGATATGGGTGTCGTTTACCAGGGAGTGCTGGATACGAAAATGACATTCGTTTTGAAATTCCAATATGGCGGACATACTTAATTTCATAAAAATAATATAGGTGTCCTTTTATTGGTTTCTGAGGGTGCTGATTACAAAAAAGTTATCCATTTTAAATTTCCTTAGTAACCCAACAACCTCATATTTTCTTCATGATGGGAGAAAAAGAAATTTGAAAATCCTGAATTTTCCAACATTTCTATAGCTTTATACATCTAGGAATGTATCTCAATGTAGAGCATTTACTATGTTTTTATAAAGTTGATTCTATCTCGGAAACGGTGCATCCTATTGAAAAAATAATGTAAATTTCGCCCTCTCTGGAACACCGCAACATCATATTTTCTTCATGATGGGAGAAAAAAAAAATCGAAAATCCTGAATTTTCCAACATTTCTATAGCTATAAACATCCGTCGTATCTCAATGTACAGCATTTACTTCTTTTTTTATAAAATTGATTCTATCTCGGAAACGGTGCATCCTATTGAAAAAATAATGAAAATTTCGCCCCCCTTTGGAACCCCACAACATCATATTTTCTTCATGATGGTAGAAAAAAAAATCGAAAATCCTGAATTTTCTAACATTTCTATAGCTATAAACATCCGTCGTATCTCAATCCTGAATTTTCCAACATTTCTATAGCTATTTTAAACATCCGTCGTATCTCAATGTACAGCATTTACTTCTTTTTTTTTATAAAATTGATTCTATCTCGGAAACGGTGCATCCTATTGAAAAAATAATGAAAATTTCGCCCCCCTTTGGAATCCCGCAACATCATATTTTCTTCATGATGGTAGAAAAAAAAATTCGAAAATCCTGAATTTTCTAACATTTCTATAGCTATAAACATCCGTCGTATCTCAATGTACAGCTTTACTTCTTTTATTATAAAATTGATTCTATCTCGGAAACGGTGCATCCTATTGAAAAAAATAATGAAAATTTCGTACCCCTTAGGAATAACGCAACATCATATTTTCTTCATGATGGGAGAAAAAAAAAATCGAAAATCTTGAATTTTCCAACATTTCTATAGATTGATACACCCCTCATATCTCAGTACAGCATTGTCATATTTTTTTCTATAGTCGCTTCTATCTCGGAAACGGTGCATCCTATTGAAAAAAATATGAAAAATTCGCCCCCATTTGGAACCCCGCAACATCATATTTTCTTCATGATGGGAGAAAAAAAAATCGAAAATCCTGAATTTTCCAACATTTCTATAGATTGATACACCCCTCGTATCTCAGTACAGCATTGTCATATTTTTTTCTATAGTCGCTTCTATCTCGGAAACGGTGCATCCTATTGAAAAAATAATGAAAATTTCGCCCCCCTTTGGAACCCCGCAACATCATATTTTCTTCATGATGGGAGAAAAAAAAATCGAAAATCCTGAATTTCCAACATTTCTATAGCCATAAACATCCGTCGTATCTCAATGTACAGCATTTACTTCTTTTTTTATAAAATTGATTCTATCTCGGAAACGGTGCATCCTATTGAAAAAATAATGAAAATTTCGCCCCCCTATGGAACCCCGCAACATCATATTTTCTTCATGATCGAAAAAAAAATCGAAAATCTTGAATTTTCCAACATTTCTATAGATTGATACACCCCTCGTATCTCAGTACAGCATTGTCATATTTTTTTCTATAGTCGCTTCTATCTCAGAAACGGTGCATCCTACTGCAAAAGTAATGAAAATTTGCTCCCCCTTATTAATCTAGAAATCGCATATTTTCTTCATGAATGGCAGAAAAATTCATGAATCCTGAATTTTTAAAAATTTCTATACCTACATAGCTGGTACTTTGAACTACATAACATACTGTAATAATCATCAATCCTAATTAGCATCCCAAAGATCTTTTAATTTAGTATTCATATTCATTTTCCGAAGATTGAATATTCTCCATTTTGGAAAATGAAATTGGAAGACAATTTTGTAATCAGAACCCCCAGAAACCGAGAAAAGGACAACCTTGTTAATTTCAATAACAAAAATTTACGCCATTGTGGAATTACGAAACAGATTTTATTTTCATATTATTCTGTACCCCCAGAAACCTAGAAAATGACACCCATGACAAAGAAAAACATACTCCAACAGTATCCAAAAATAGCATTTTCTGTAGCCTGCAAATTGAATTTTTAGCAGCCCTTAATTTATCAACCAAATCTGGTTTTATAGCTGCTTATATGGTATAATGGTCACCAACTCGGAAATTAAGTCACCAACTTATAAATGTCGGTGCTAATTTGGATTAAATTTCGCCTCTTTTTATCTGCCGACTTTAGAATTTTTTGTCACCCGAGTGTTTTCGCCAGTTTAGTAATTTAGTCGCCAACATATTAATTCGCTGCCAAATTCAGTAATACAGTATGCTCACGTGCAGCCGCCAACTTATTTTTTGTTCGCTCGATTAATTATATCCCGATACGTATCTACTAGTAATTTTCATACGAATTTTAACGTTCCAAATTCAAATCACTTTAATCCCTTGGGAGTTTCATACAACATTATCTCCCTTGGGAGTCAATGACATGCTTTACGTTGAGATTACGTGATATATAATCGAACATTGTCGAGCAGGTGGTATGAAAAATGATATTATGTTATCATAAACTGATTTTGTTAAGTTTGGACCAATAAGAGCGCGTTTCACGTTGGTTTAACTTTTACGAGAATACTTTTTGGCAATTTGATCGTATCGGGATTTAATTGTAATTATTAGTACAGGTTTTATTTAGCACCCCCCGATGGTTGCACGCCTTGTCGTGGCGGTGGGGCTTAGTAACCGTGGACTGGTCACCCAGGGTGAAGCTAAGAGGCAACCGGGGCCGGCCTGTTTGCCGCCGGCTGGCGCGAGGAGAGCGCTCCCAGCGGGCTGAACAGCCCGCAGAGGACGCGCGTGGAGGTGGGACCGCAGAAGAAGAGGAGTGCCGGTATTACGGTGCGCCGCTTGCCCTATCCTCTGCAACCGAGGTGTGGTCAGTGGCAGAACCACAGACCTGATCTGCCACCGGGTACCAGTTTATCTGGTACCCATGGCCTCCTAGTAGCAGACTCGGGGGGAGTCTGCTACAGTACTGGTGGAGGCCGAGGAGGGAGGCGCACCTTACCATCTGGTGCGCCCATCGTGGAGGGCAGGGACCGACAAGCGGCTTAATATTAATACCCTTAAAATAGATAACCCTTCAACAAAATATCCCAAAATTAAGGAAACACTAATTATAAGATAACCCAGCTATTAGGGTTACCCTTTTAAAGGGGATTTTAAACAATATCGAAAAACTAACCGCTAACCTTTTCTTGAAAGGGTTACCCCTTTAAAACAGGGTAAGCGCTTAAACCAGTTCGAGCAGTATTTGGCTTTCCGCTTTCCTTTGAAAGGGTTACCCCTTCAAGTAAGTTAAGCGCTTAATAAACCCTATGAAATGGGTAAATATTTTTAAAAAAATGTTGAAACTCGAACGTCGTAAAAGGTGATATTGTGTATATCGTTCCCGTGGCCCCGTCAGAGGGCGGTGAGGAGGAAGATGGGGGGGTTTTGAGTGGGTATATCGTGGGTCTCATTAGCCTATACGGGAGTCCCACATCACCACTTGGGTGCCCCCTGCGCCTGGGTGGTATGCGTAATGCATTTTCCCCCGGAAACAAAAAAAAAAGGTTTTATTTAGCAGAAATGACTAATCAAAAAAATAGATTTATTGTAGCCTGTATATGATTTCAACACCGTATTATTTTCAAGTCTAATGTCTAGTCAAAGTCCAAAATACAGATAGTCAGTGCAAGTCAGTCGATTCAGTAAAACGGTACCTAGTAGTTTTACTGAAAGTTCCTAGAGTGTTTACAATAAGAATTAAGTAATAAGTAGGTACTTAATTAACACAGGCTATTATGACGACCTCTGTGGCTCAGTTGGTTGAGCGTGTTGGTGCTCAAGCCGGGGGTCGCGGGTTCAAATCCCGCCGAAGGAACAAAAAGTTTTTCTGTGTTCCTGGGTCATGGATGTGTATTAAATATGTGTATAATATAATAAAAATCTTAAATATGTGCATAGTATAAAAGTATTAAATATATTTCCGTTGTCTGGTACCCGTAACACAAGTTCTTCAAGAACTTAGCACGGGATCAGATTGACGTGGTGTGAAGCGTCCATAGATATTATATTATTATATTATTATTATTGCATTCTAAATCAGACACACAATTTGACAACTGTTTATTATTTGACATTGACATGTGACTGACCAGTCGTGGGTGCGATTTTCAACTCTATTGTTTGACTCCAGAGTTCTATTTAGAATTATATTCTATTAAAATACATTATTTAATTAATTATCTTCTATTTTTCATTGATAATACAGATTTTACAGTCGGACAATGATCTTCTGGCACTTGGATGGGGGCGTGAGTGTCGTAAATAAGAACAATATTTATTACTAAAAGTGAAATTTTACAAGACGGGATGTTATTATAGTACTGATTTTATCCACGTGCCAAAAGGTAAGTGTCGCAACTACAAAACAATACAATATAATACTAAAAGTGACATTTTACAAGACTTGTTTTTCCCTCGGCGGATTAGAGAGGCCCTTCTGTATTATTTGTATTTATAAATACACTGCTAGATAGCGTGTTGCATACCTACTCTAATTTGAGATTTTATTTCGCTTGTAATTGAATAAAGTAGCCAGTAGGTTGGTAAGTAGTACAAAATTATTTTTTTCAAACTTAAGTAGGTACCTATTAGATACTTATTTAAATGTTGTTTGATATATTGGTCAAAATTCGACCACATTTATTAAATTAACTAAGTAAGCAATATTAGTTAATAATATTAGGTTTATTATTTTATTTATTCTGTTCTGTTTTATGACCTTGTTCTTATATTGGCAACAGAAAAATATTGTTATAAACAACCGTAATCTGTAATTATTAAACTATTTTGCTGGGAACGACAATCAGCAATGTTGTGTTTTTGTGTTTATTTTTCTACATTTGTGTTATATCGGTTTTAAATGTGTAATATTGGTAGAATATTAACCATTAGTACCTACCTACTATTATTTATTCTGTGCCATTAGATAATAATCGTTAACGTGTATAAGTGCGAGCAAGTGATACAACTCTGTAGTGGTGAAGGAGAGCCGTAAGGCTGTAGAGAGCCGCAAGGCCGAGCCTCCTCGACTTGAGGGTCGAACTTCTGGAGTCTCGCCACAAAGTCAATTAATTTCAGTTCCTTTGTGGTGAGAGTGCCGATGCATCTTTTGTCGACCTTCGAGGTGGAGGAGTTCTGGCCGACGGTTCTGGCCTACCGGAGGTTCCGGTGGAGACTCCGGAATTAAGCGCGGATCACGTCGCCGCACAGTGGTCCCGATTTTGACGCTCCATACTCATAGAACTCGATTCTTAAAAATCGTTGTTTTTTTTTTGCTCAGGAACGTTTCGGGGCATGGTTTAAGTATAAATATTAGGATATAAAACTCTTAGGTTTATTTGTGTGCGTAAAATGAACGTTTCAATTTTTTTTCTATGGACGAAATCATTCAAATTCATTTTATTCGAAACTGATTGAAACTGACACCTTGGGTTTCACAGGGATTGTTGTCCTACACGAGATGAATCCTATAATCTATAATACATGTACTAGTTTTTGCCCGTTTGGACGTGGAATAAACGGGAAATTTTTCTATGGACGAAATCATTCAAATTCATTTTATTCGAAACTGATTGAAACTGACATCTTGGTTTTCACAGAGATTGTTGTCCTTCACGAGATGAATCCTACAAGCTATAATACATGTACTCATTTTTGCCCGTTTGAACGTGGAATAAATGGGAACTTTTTCTATGGACGAAATCATTCAAATTCATTTTATTCGAAACTGATAGAAACTGACATCTCGGTTTTCACAGGGATCGTTGTCCTATATGAGATGAATCCTAAAAATTATAATACATGAATCTGTTCTTGCCCGTTTGGACGTGGGAACATAAATGGGTAATTTTTCTATGGACGAAATCATTCAAATTCATTTTATTCGAAACTGATAAAAACTGACACCTTGTTTTTCACAGAGATTGTTGTCCTATACGAGACGAATCATACAAGCTACAATACATGTACCCGTTTTTGCCCGTTTGGACGTGAGAATATAAATCAGTAATTTTTCTATGGACGAAATCATTCAAATTCATTTTATTCGAAACTGATTGAAACTGACATCTTAGTTTACATAGCGATTATTGTCCTACACGAGACGAATCCTACAAGCTACAATACATGTACCCGTTTTTGCCCGTTTGGACGTGAGAATATAAATCAGTAATTTTTCTATGGACGAAATCATTCAAATTCATTTTATTCGAAACTGATTGAAACTGACATCTTAGTTTACATAGCGATTATTGTCCTACACGTGAGGAATCCTACAAGCTATAATACATGTACTCATTTTTGCCCGTTTGAACGTGGAATAAATGGGAACTTTTTCTATGGACGAAATCATTCAAATTCATTTTATTCGAAACTGATAGAAACTGACATCTTGGTTTTCACAGAGATTGTTGTCCTATACGAGACGAATCCTACAAGTTATAATACATGTACCTGCTTTTGCCCGTTTTGAAAAAAAAAAACGACTCAAGAGTGATTTCATCTATAGAATTTTTTTCCATTTATGTTCCCACGTTCAAACGGGCAAAAACGGGTACATGTATTATAACTTGTAGGATTCGTCTCGTATAGGACAACAATCCCTTTGAAAACCAAGATGTCAGTTTGATTCAGTTTCGAATAAAATGAATTTGAATGATTTCATCTATAGAAAAAATTTCCATTTATGTTCCCACGTCCAAACGGGTAAAAACGGGTACATGTATTATAACTTGTAGGATTCGTCTCGTATAGGACAACAATCCCTGTGAAAACCAAGGTGTCAGTTACATTCAGTTTCGAATAAAATTAATTTGAATGATTTCGTCCATAGAAAAATTACCCATTTATGTTCCCACGTCCAAACGGGCAAAAACAGATACATGTATTATAATTTTTAGGATTCATCTCATATAGGACAAGTATCCCTGTGAAAACCGAGATGTCAGTTTCTATCAGTTTCGAATAAAATGAATTTGCGTGATTTCGTCCATAGAAAAATTACCCATTTATGCTCCCACGTCCAAACGGGCAAAAACTGGTACATGTACTGTAGCTTGTATGATTCGACTCGTGTAGGACAACAATCACTGTGAAAACCAAGATGTCAGTTTCAATCAGTATCGAATAAAATTAATTTGAATGATTTCGTCCATAGAAAATTTTCCCATTTATTCCACGTTTAAACGGGCAAAAACGAGTACATGTAATATAGCTTGTAGGATTCATCTCGTGTAGGACAACAATCTCTGTGAAAACTAAGACGGCAGTTTCAATCAGTTTCGAATAAAATGAATTTGAATGATTTCGTCCATAGAAAAATCTCACGTTTATTCCACGTCCAAACGGGCAAAAACTAGTACATGTATTATAGCTTGTAAGATTCGTCTCGTGTAGTTCAACAATCCCTGTGAAAACCAAGGTGTCAGTTCCAATCAGTTTCGAATAAAATGAATTTGAATGTTTTCGTCCATAGCAAAAAAATTGAAACGTTAATTTTACGCACACAAATAAACCTAAGAGTTTTATATCTTAATATTTATATTTAAACAATGCCCCGAAACGTTCCTGAGCGAAAAAAACAACGATTTTTAAGAATCGAGTTCTATGAGTATGGAGCGTCAAAATCGGGACCACTGTGCGCCGTCAACACATGACAAAGTTTTTAAGTAATTAAGTATAAGTCTGTAAGATATTTATAATATGGGCCTATGCCACCCGAAATAAATGAAATTTAATTTATTTAAAAATGCGTGCTTAATTGGGTTTCCCGCCAAAATTCCCTACGAAGTTTCAGTAAAGCGTCTACCGCTTTATTGAATCGACTGACTTGACAAAACTTTGGATATGACGGATTAGAAATACGATGATGAAAATTTTAACGATTCATATTTTATTTCCCGCCTTTTTTACTCGACACTGGTAAATGGTTATAAGCCGATGCCATTTTTAAATAAAATAAAAAAAATTGACGTCAACAGACGTCTTGACAGACGACAGTTGACAGCCAAAACAAAGTTGGAACTTGGATGCAAAGTTTTTGTTAAAAAATTATTTGAAAAATAAATAGTTATTACAAAATAATATGGAAAAACCTCCTTCAAAACCCAAACCAGTAAAATCCTTAACAAAGGATGATTTTTTGAGTATGGATAAAAATGTAATAAAAATTTAAATCTTCTTTTTCACACATAACCTCTACAGAGTTTTTAAACATTATTTATCACTTCATTTTCAGGAATTAATAGAAAAAATAATGCAGTTACAAGCACATAACACTCAATTGAAAAACATAATAAACAAATCTTTGACAGAGAGTAACAGCGCTGAAGAAAAATCAAGCAATAAGAAGTTTGATTTCAGTAAGTATGTATCCTGTTCTAACATAGGAATAATTAATTAATGGATATATATGTTACATCTTTTACATTATGTTGGTAAAATACATTATATTCAATATCATTAGGAACTATAATGTATTTATACTACGTGTCTATACATAATGCAGATTTTTTAGGGTTCCGTACCTCGGAAAGGAAAAACTGGTACCCTTATAGTATAACTTTGTTGTCCGTAACGCGTAGAGGTATTATGTATATGCATAGGTAAATTGTAATTCATATCAAATACTCAGGTCTAGGGGCCATCCACATATTACGTCATGCAAAATTTCTTTTTGAACCCCCACCCTGTCACGCTTTTTAGTATCCCTGTACCTGTATTTAACATGTACCTACTGTCACATTTAGTATGACCCTCCCCTCACCCATATGCTGTGACGTAATATGTGGATGGACCCCTATAATACCTTTAAACTGTAACAGAATCACACAGGTTTGTAGGGAACCCTCGGTGCGCGAGTCCGACTCGCACTTGGCCGAGTTTTTTTAATATATGGAGACTAGACATGAGATAAAGAAAATATTAATGTTGTTTCTGATATTGTGTGATTAATTGTTCAACAAGCATCAGATTGACATTAGATTCTATTGGCTTTCAGATGTCACTATCGCAGAGTGTTACTGAAGATAATGTACTACGGGTGGGACTACCAAGGTCTTGCTGTGCAGGAGGACTCCACGCAAACAATCGAACACCACCTGTTTCACGCCTTGACTAAATCGTGCTTGATAGAGAGCAGGGAGACCTCGCAGTATCACAGGTGTGGACGCACCGATAAGGGTGTAAGTGCATTTGGACAGGTGAGTAGTTTGAAGTTTATTATACCTTCTTGATACCACTTACGTCACCAGATAATGCTTTGTGTGTGTTGGGTCTGCCCTCGACATCAGAAAAATATTAAACACCCTCATTAGACTGTATTACATTAATATTAATTAGGTAGTTAGAGAGTTTTGGTTTAGGTTAGGAATTTTTTTTTGTTATTGTTTTTATTATTTACAAATTATACTTAACTACCTCTGTAAGACTAAATTTTAGTAACATGTTTTGAAAATTTTGTTTTAATTAGTAAATATGTTGAGATTCCATTAATTCAACTGCTTAGTTGACATTAAATTATTATTTAAGGTACATTTCAGTGCAGGCAGTGCCGGAGACATGACATCCGAACTTTGTTACTAATGTTGTTAAAGTTAACATACCTAAAAAATGCAATTTGAAATATTATTACCTCGAAAAAACTTGTTAAGTACAGGTTTCTGGGGGAATTGAGGGTGGAGAGGAGGAGATGGGAGGAGTAACCTACTCCTATACTGAAGAATAGGGGATCGGACTACATCTGAAATATTTAGTTTCATTAATATATTCAGAAATATTGAGGCATTACTACTTGGTAAATGTAAAAAAATATATTATTTTATGTGTAGTTTACTAATAAAATACATTTAAAAAGTAACATTTTGCGAAATTGGTAAACAAAACCTACATCATTAGTTTACTCACATCATATACAAAAACATTCATTATGGTAAGTATGAACTTAAACGCACAAATATGGGAGATATTTACATATATATTCCGACGGCCGTATACTTCATATACTATAACCTACAAGTGACGTCATTTGTAGGTCGACTTTAGTATGGAGCGTTTTTAGGAGGCTCGCGAAATTTTTTATACAAATCGCTGTACCTTTGAAAATATTGACTTTTGATATACGGTTTCTGGGATCCTCTTCTTTCGCATAATTTTATTTGTCATAATTTCATTTGGCATACATCACTTGGCATAATTTTAGTACGCATAATAATACTTTGGCATAATTGTTTTTTGGCATACTACATCATTAGGCATAAATATCATTTAGACTAATATTGTATGTCCTAATTTAATGAGGCATAACTCGTAAGGCATAATTTTTCTTGTCATAATAATACTTTGGCATAATTGGTTTTTGGCATAAACTCCTTAGGCA
Organism: Glaucopsyche alexis; assembly: GCA_905404095.1. NCBI lineage: Eukaryota > Metazoa > Arthropoda > Insecta > Lepidoptera > Lycaenidae > Glaucopsyche > Glaucopsyche alexis. The sequence goes on from FR990048.1 coordinate 30,185,472, forward strand.
TATTTTTTTGTCATAATAAATTCAAAGCATTTTGTCACAAGGCACAAATATACATAAACTGGAACGACATAATGAAAATACGGTTAAGGTAATTAAACGCATATTAATAAAATATTAAAAGCAGGTATTAAACTCATATACCTAGTGTAACATGTGTAACAGTAGGTTTAGTTGCGGCGGGGTGGCCCTTGGGCCACCCGTAAGCCGCTAACATGTTTAAAATAATTAGCTCGGCATGTTCTTAGATAGCAGTTCGTGTTTTTGTCCGAGTTTATTTCGTAATCAGTCGTAAAATTACAATTATAATTGTTATTTCGTCTTAACTCGCACACCCAGTAGAATTTATCATTCGTATCATGTGAAAAAAAATGCTACAAAGATGTATGCGTAAATATAATAGTATGCTTAAATATCATTATGTTATTTATGCGTAAATATATTTATGCTTTTTAATATTATGCAAAAAAATATTATTCTTAATGAACATTATGCGTAAAAAAATATATGCTTTACAATAAGTATGCCTAACAATTATTATGCTTTTAGTAATTATGCGAAAAAAAATTATGCTAAGAAAGTTATGACAAATGAATATTATGCGAAACTACTATTAGGTCAAATGAAATTATGCCAAGTAAAATTATGACATATGATTTTATGCGAAAAAATAGGGAACCACGGTTTCTTCTGAGAAGTTACTCATATTTAAGAGTACTATTCATTTATGCAATAAAAAAAAATAGTCCGATTGCCTATTGCAGAAGAATTTTCAATTGCACTTTTCTCAAAAACTTTACATGTCCTCACCCTGGTAATGGTGGAGGGGGTTAGGTGAACCTCCCCCCCCTCTTCTCTCCCCCCCCCCCCTCTCCCCTATTTAGGCTACCCCTATTCTAAATCAACATTTTTTTTTTTTTTATTTGATTTACTTACTATATTTTACTTCAATATTTTAAATATTACAGATCATATCAATAACACTCAGAAGTAAATTTGAGCCCCCAGAACAAGATCTTCAGAAATCCTTAAATACTGAGATGCCATACTGTAAAATACTCAACCGTTTGCTACCGAAAGAGATCAGAGCTGTCGCGTGGATGCCTATCCCACAAGATCTACCAGAGTTTAGTGCAAGGTATGTTGTTTAATTTCAATATTATAAGATAATAGTCATAAGTTTTTCACTTATTTGTATTGAATTTTACAAATATATTTTACATTCTATATCTGTTTTCCAGGTTCGATTGTCGGAAAAGGCAATACAAGTATTACTTCCCGCGCTCGGCGCTGAATATCGCCGCTATGCGAGATGCGTGCGCGCAGCTGGAGGGCTCGCACGACTTCCGCCATCTTTGCAAGATGGACGTCGGCAATGGCGTCACAGAGTTTAGGCGCGAAATTCTGCGCGCAGATATACTGCCAGTAGACGAAGATTCTGATGATCGTAAATATTTACGTACAGTCGCGTGCACTAATATAGACACATTGACAAATTTCCAAAAATATGTAAACATTCTAAATTTCAATAGTATGTATCTCATCTTGTGTTCAATATTATGTAAACTACAATATGAGTCAAAACTATGTAAACATTTTTGTCATAATAACGTAAACAAGAGTGTATCAATGAATAGTACTCACTCCCATAGTCAAATTTATAGATACGTAAATTTAATACCGCTTGTAAGCGGTGCTGAAGGCTATTGGTATGTGTAAGTAGGTAGTTACATATAGGTAGGTATTTTTGTTTAAAGAAGTGTGAGCTAGTTAAAATATATTTCAAAATTCAACTTCCAAGGGGGTAAAATAGGAGATAAAAGTTTGTATTAAACTTTTTATTCCTTGGACATATTTTCATGAATTGAGTACGAAAAAAATAATGAGTTAAACGCATAGATATATAATAAAAAAGAGGGTTAAACGTATTTCAGAGTTTACTCCTAGGAGGGTAAAATAATAGATGAAAGTTTTAAATTATTATAAAGATATCGCTTAAAACACAGTGAACAAAATGAGCTGAGATCTTATGTATATATTTTATTAAAACTCATAAATTATCATCCTCATAATCCTATATTTTCTCAGACTCTAAACTCTACATAGCAATAATTTTCTATGTAAAACGTCAACTTAAAATCTGTAACAATTTAAAATCTATAGAAAAATAAATATAAAAAGGTTTTATAAAATCTCGTTTTAAACATTCTCCCCGCCAAAGGACCTAGTTCTATAACTAGTCCTTTCAATCTAAACTCATAACTCTATATTCTTAAATAACATTAAATAAACAAAATTAATGGTAAATATTAAAACTCGACTCCTCGTATATAAAAAATAATTAAAAATAACTTAACTAAACTCAAAATATTATCATAATTTTCCTTGTTTTATTTTTCTCCTTTTGTCTCTCTCTCTCGACTCTCCATTAAATCTTTCTCCCAATATTTTTTCCTAAGCTTGTTCGCCATTGCTTCATAATCGTTCTTATATTTGCTTAATACTTTCTCATGATCTATAATCTATAATCTCCTGATCCAATGATCTATAATCTCCACTCTCAAACTGCCACTAAAACTGACCCATATTTGTCTGAAAACAAAAATTAATACCTAAGTTATAACAATGTTGAAAAATCTTAATTAAAAACAATAATAATCAATTTATCAAAAAAAAAAAAATATAATCAACACAGTCTGCAACAAACCAAATTAGACTGATTGGGTTTGTTGCAAACAATACTACAATATTAAGTAACATTAATTAATAATAAATATTAAGGAATAATACTCACTGTGGGGTACCATTTCGTTTGCTATATTATTAGTAACAGAGGACCCCTGCTCTTTTAAAACTATAATTTTATGTTTTTCGTAGGAAGATATTCTATAAGGAATGTTCTCCATTCTATCCATAATTTTCAAATTTCAAACGAACACCACAACACGCAATCACCGAAATATTAGTGCGAATGAACTCCGCTGCGACTGTCATTCTAGTTTATAACATTATGAAAGTTGAGGGTAGATAATAAAAACCGAACCAAAACAACGCATTGTTTTTTTAATCTGAGAAGTCAATTGTAATTATCACGTATGTCGTAGGTGTAGGATTCATTTTTAGGGTTCCGTAATACTCAAGGAACCCTTATCCTTAAAAAAAGAATGTATACATTGTTTTGCAACCTACAATGATTACATTTTTTTGACAATTATAAACATATTGGCAGAAAAGTAAAAAGTGCTAAACTTTTATGAGTGTATACATATTAATGACACAATTATTGTTTACATTGTAATGAAATTGTGTTTTACATTTTCGGATACACAAAATTAATGTTTACATTATATTGAAAAAACAATGTTTACATGTTATTGACATTGTCACGTATACATCATTTTAGCTTTGGGGGTGTTTAGTATTCATTGACAAACTGTTGTTTACTATATTATGAAAAAAATGTGTTCATAATTTTGAAACAGTTTGTAGGTTACATCATTATGAATACAACATGGTATCCATGTTTTTGAAGTATGATACGTTGACATATTATTGCAAATTTGTCAATGTGTCTATATTAGTGCACGCGACTGTACATTACTTATACTCCCCCTCACCCCGCAAATTATCACGCTTAGTTTCATACTAAAAGCTCATTACAACGATTCCTCTTAGTATTAGCTCCATGATTTACTAGCTTGTCTAGCAAAAGTTGTTCTTCCATAATATAATTATAAGTATCACCTACACCTGGAATGAGAAAATAGACTACAACCTTTTACAAATCCCACCAAACCTTAAACTAAATATTTCTTAATAATCCGATAAGTCGTTTAGAAGTTTTATCGTAGTGTGAAGAACAGTGATAGACTTAAGATTTCATGTACTTTATGGTCAATAAAGTTTTTATTTCTTTACTCTTATTATGTAACAAGAAATTGTTTATGGTTAGTCAACGATATTGATGTATTTCGTTTTATTTTCAGCTACGTGTATGTATATTCTCCTGATAGAAGGCAACGCGTTCCTCTGGCACCAGATCAGGTGTATAATGGGTGTGCTGCTGCTCGTGGGGGAAGGGCGGGAATCGCCAAAAGTCGTGGCAGACTTGCTCGACGTCCACACGTACCCGTGGTAAATATGTCATGGCTTTTGAAGTAACATTAATTAATACTTGATGTAACAAAATAGCTACAGTAATTATTAATAGAGATAACCGCACATGCCCAACGGGGATTGGTGATTTTAAGGACCAGGAGCGAGTCGCAAATTCACTTTTTTTCACTAAATAAAAATTTAATTACGCTTTTTACGGCGCTGTTAAGGTCATTGACCTCACACAACTCTTTCACCTGTTTCTGTGAGGTTAATGACCTCAGCGCTAAAGAGTTGTTTGCTGTTGCCCGAATTTTATAGAGGGCGGACCTCTATAAAATTAAGAGCTCTTCTCTTAATTTTGATTAGCGTTGTAGTATTCGGCCGTAACTGACGTATTTCGTTTCCAGCAAGCCGCAGTACAGCATGGCGCTGGACGTGCCCCTGAACCTGTTCCACTGCTCGTACGAGCTGCCGCCGCGCTGGGTGTACGACCGCGCCGAGCTGCGGGCTGTTGTGGCGCAAGTGCAGGCGCAGTGGACGCTCTGTAGTGTCAAGTAAGTTGTATAATGTATTATGAAAAGGTTTAACTCACACTGGCGTAAAGTCGAACCTCAATTCTCGTATAGTATACTTTCATTTTACTTTGATTGTATTATAAGTAAAGCGATATGTTATCATAAACTGATTTTGTGAAGTTTCGACCAATCAGAACGCGTTTCACGTTGGTTTAACGTGTCCGTGAATATTGTTTGGTAGTTTTAGCGTATCGGTACTTAATTGTAATTGTATTATTGCAGGTTTTATTTAGCAGAATTGACCTGTGTTCTTCACCAATAGCATAATGTTCATCAAAATCGGTCCAGTAGTTTCGGAGCCTATTCGATCCAAACAAACAAACGTTTCCTCTTTATTATATTAGTATAGACAACATGATATTGAACAAAGTTGACTGACTAATTTATGAAGTAATCTCCCTAGTCCCTAGCTACTCAATAAAATAAGTAATATTTTTATTTATCCACCAGGGCAACCATGATGAAAGACACACTTAAGCAACTACAGGATGTCTACAAGGATTTGCCGAGTGACGACTGTCAAAATGAGATGAAAGATAGTAACTGCCCAAAAGAAAGAGACAGCATCAATACATACACTGACTGCTTATTGCAAGGTGTAAAGCCAAAAGTCTACACCCCACTACTCAAAAGGGAGACTTGCTGTAAGTGTTACAAAGTATCGTACAACACTACCACGAGCTCAATAGCTCACGATTTGGAAACGTCGTTATTTATACATCATCTGCCATTTCCATAGAAAAACGAGATAGCTTAGCACCATTAGCAAAATGGTTTTACTGTACAACCATCTTAATTTTGTGATTTTTGTTATATCTTTATTTATTCAGACCAAAGATCACCATTTTATAATATTTTTAAACCGATTTTAGATAAAGAAATTACGCTATTTGTAGCAATTGTTCGTTTTCCAGGAATTGGTTTCATTTGATCGCAAAATCTACTAAATAACAGCCACGCGATGTCTTTATACAGCTTGGCAACAAAGTGTATGACGTGGTGACAGCAGGAACTAAAAATATTTTCGATTGTATCATCAATTATTATCTGTGATAGATTGGAATCATATATATTATATTTATTTACTGTAATATTTTAAATTTAAATTAAATATGTCATCACAATCTAAATAAGGATAAAATATGATACAGTCGAAAATGTTTTTAGTTCCTGCTGTCAGCACGTCATACTCTTTTTTGCCAAGCTGTAAACGTGCCCAGATAAAATTAATTTCGTAAATTCGACGCTAGATGTCATTAGTATTCTAACCAGCTGCAATAGAAAGGTTTTTTACTTCAGTGGCAAATTTTATAGAATAAGTTTTAAACATACATTAATGATGCAGTAATTTACATTCCCCCTTACCAATAAACGCTGTATAAGCCAAAGAGAATGTAAAGCTGTACTACGTATTAAGAGGTGGCACTCCGAATAAAAAAAAAATCGAAATTTAAAATTATACCATAGCTTTTTTACATATTTATATCTTCTAAAGTGCAAATGATTCAAGCCTACAATGAAAAAAAAAACTATACCCAATTATTAGGTTAAAAAGGTAAATAAAACAAAAAAAAAACAAAACAACTACAATTCGATCGTTTTTATTGCATTAGAAAAATACACAAGGAATGCTACATTGCCACGAGCGTTTTTATGTGATCGCGAGTGATAAAAACTACACTATAAATAGAACTTTGCGCTAATACGACACAGCTGAAAATCGTGTACACTTGACATTTCGATTTTCAGCTCTATTGTAGATTAAGTGCAGAGTCCTATTTACATTGCAGTTTTTCCTGTCGCGTCACGACTCGCGACCACAAAAAAACCCTCGGGGATACGAGGGCTAAAGGTTGGTAACCAAAATATTTCAGATTACCACTTAATTATACGACATAGCCTGATTAACTTCAGCGGTTATCCTTTGGTACAAAATAGGTACTTAGGTACACTTTTGTGGGCCTAGCAGGCTATTTGACAGCGGCGTAAAGTACCTAATGCTATACCATTATACGAATGAGAATCTTGAAATATTTTCATGTTGTCATAATTATTATTGCGTGCCCTTGCAATTGGAATCCAATACCTGCAAATTATAAAATTATATTACATCTTACTTATTCGCAATACTAACAAAGGTTAAACTAAATGTAAAATTAGATTAATAAGTATGCGATAAAACTGTACAATAGTATTAAAAATAAAGTACATAATTATTATTATTTGGTATGGTACCTATTTAAAGTTTTTACTGACTGGCAGAAGAAAACGTAACAATATGTCTATATTTTTATAAATATAATATTATGCATAACAAAATATATTAGGTAAGCAATATAAATTTGTTTTAAACAATATTGCGTGCATTAATAAACATTCGAATCTTATATTATTAATAGAGAAACCTTACAATCTTAAATCTTAGCATGCATATTAAAATCACTACACAATAAATTTCATTTATTGAAACAAATAATAATAATAATAATAATATGTATGGACGCTTCACTCCACGTCAATCTGGCGCCGTGCTAAGTATCCGAAGAACTTGTGTTACAGGTAGGTACCAGAAAACAGGAAGTATATTTAATACTTTTATACTATACATATATTTAAGATTTCTGTTATATTATACACATATTACACATCCATGACCCAGGAACACAGAAAAACTTTTTGTTCCTTCGGCAGGATTCGAACCTGCGACCCCCAGCTTGAGAACCAAAGCGCTGAACCTCTGAGCCACAGAGGTCGTCAAACAAATATAATTTTATGTCTCTTTTTAATATAACGAGAAGTTAAAATATGGTAAAATATTATGCAAATACTCACCGATATTCTTTGAGTTAAAGCATGTTTATATGGTGGTTATATACATGAACTTATTTTATATAAATCACTATTTCATCATAATAAATATGATTTCGAGTTCACTTCACTAAAAATTACAGTTTTTTGCAAATAACAAAACATGAGTTAACAAATTTTGTAAAAGTTGAAAATATTTTTTCAAATTATTAGAATAGAATTTCGTAGTTTGAAATTTAAAATTAATCTGCTATTTCTGCTTAACCAATAACAGGCGATGTGTGAAAGAGTACACACGATAAAAGAGCGAGCAAGGTATGTGGTTTGCACAGACGATAGTCAGGTATAATTTTGGATTTCGAACGCCAATACTTACGATAGGAAGTTGCGACACCCTGGTATAAGCTTTGAATAGTTATACAGTGTTTTGTCTCCTTCTATCGAATTAAACATGCCACTTATGTGCAGAGCCGTGCCGCCCCTGTGTGCGATGTGTGCGGCGCACACAGGCGCCAAGACGATGAGGGCGCCGCGGGCCGCCACCGAAAAGTTAAAACATAAAGATTCGTAAAAATAAGAGGCGCTTCATGGGTTTCGCAAACAGGCGCTACCGGGGATCGACGCGGTCCTGCTTGTGTGATGTGAACAAAACACTGTATAACTATTCAAAGCTTATATAGCGTTTATATTTAGTAAGGCCGTGTATCTATAATAGTTACAAAACAATATTATAAATGGGTTATAGATGTTTAAATCCTGATCAGGAACGTAATATGCAATGTTTGTTTCAGCGAGCTTGGAGGATAGAATAGAATATTATAAGAAGAAACGAAAAACTGGAGACAGCTAAAAATCTGAAATAAAAAAAGAACAAGTTACTGTGTTTATTTCAACCCCATATTACAGTGTATCTTTGCTTTTTACACAGAAACCTTAAAGTAGTTATACCTCAAAGAAATGATTAATGACACCTTTGTAGAATTTGTATTCTGAAATAATTACAGTGTATGTATGCATATGACCCTCATAAAAAATGAAAATATTAGGCGAACTGGGAACTTTAGTTTTAAATAGTTATTAGAATTAGTAAGTGCGGAAATCCATAGCATACAATTAAATTAATATTGAATCCAGCAATGATTTTTCGCAAGATATTGCTAGATATAATATTTAAATTATTGTAAAGTTTAGTTTTGTTTGTGCAAAAAATTACACCTTTCAAATAGATGCGCATTGTACTCATAATTGTTATTATAATGATTATGGCATTGTAGGTGCATTGTACTTCGTGGCTAAACCGGCCGCGCTGAGGCGAACGGACAATATTTTACTATCTTACTGTACATTACGTACGCAGTGTTAGAACATTGCTCGTTACGGCTAGCGGTCTCCGCTACATTCATTTCGCATACGCACAAACAATTCATGTAAAAGTAGTTAATTTCGATTAAAATAATAGGAAATTCTAAAATTGCTAAAGTCTTCAGGAAAATAGGGTCCTATCTCCAGGGGATGAAATTTATGTATTCGAGTGTGATTTATGTCATTTTTTGTAAAAAAAAAAGTTGATGACTTTGACAGCTCATTATAAATATTTACAAATTGCAAATTGTATCGTGCGAGGGTAAAAAGGCTGGAATTTATTAATTTTTTATTAAAAACTGCTAAAAATACCGGTAACCGGTGAATCTAAAATGTGATAAATAATTGAGGACAGTTAAACCAAGGTTAAAGTTATTATTTAATAGGTAAGTGAAGTGTCACTCTGAAATTGAATTTCTGGCATAAGTTTTACTTTAATGATAGGTTTTGCATTATAGTTATTGAGGTTTATGTTCATTATATTATCAATAGTTTATGGGAATACAATACTAAACATTGTATTAAATTTATAGGACTCAAAATGAAAGTAAATAGGTACCTTTGAAATTGTCATAAAACAGTTTGTTGTTTCATTTAAAATTTAATAAAATATAATAGTTTTGAAAAGAGAAAAAACTAACTGTTCTTGAGATTTCACTTATGTTACATGATACGTTATTTCATTAATTGAAAATTATGTATTGCTGTTTGTTTTACAGTGCTTGAGGAGTCTTTGCACACTACGGATAAAGGTAAACCTCTGTCCGTAGTGCAAAGGTCCTCAATTTAATTGTAAAATAAATAAATAAATAATAAAATAGGCCTTTATTAATTAAAAAGCTCTTCATTAATAAAAAAAGGCTAACTGTGAGTTGGACTCGCAAATGAATGGCTTGACACAAAATGGCTAAAAATTCATGTGTTACTAAATAATAAACCACTTAAATAATTATTTTTAAAATCTCTTCTCTCTAGCTATTGTGATTCATGAGACTGTCAGACTGTTGAATGGACGGACAGACATACAGACAGCAAAGTCTTAGTTATAGGATCCTGTTTTTAGCCTTTGAGTACGGAACCCTAAAAATGCTTAAAGACATGTTTTTTGTTTCAGCATGTGCGATGCACTCGAGCAATGTGTATTACAAAAATGAAATGGAGCTAAATACTGAAATGTCGTAGCACCAGCTCCGCAGTTCGCTAGTAGTGATGTAGTCTGTATGTCGTTAGCAATTATTATGTGAAGTAAACTTTGTTCTCTACTCTAAGGCCAGTATTAGTTTTATGTAGTGTTAGTTAGTGATATGTGTAGTATATTGATGGCACCGGGATATGACGCTGCTCTTCCGCATGTAAGTTATGTTCTTTATTAATTTGATACATTTTTTTAAATGTTAACTCACTTTATTATTAAAATATTTTAAGGGCTATAAGCCTGTACAATAATTATATTTTCAGTATTTACCCTCCTCCTTATCATAATTAAAATGAAGGATAATGTGCAAAAATTGAGGTAGAGTGTTATACACTTATGGTGTTATATTAATGTTATTAGCAGAAATACTTACACAAAGCTATTTCCCGCATCTCCGCTCGCCTAAATATAGTATCGGGTGTCCGTGGGATACCTTACCTTGTACTGTACATTTTCGGGATAAATCCCTATCTTTTATTCTAGAGCATGAACTACCATACCAAATTTACACAAAATCCATTCAGTAGTTTTTGCATGAATGAGTAACAAACATCCATCTATCCTCACAAACTTTCACATTTATAATAGTAGTGGGATAAACAGTATAATAACAAGACTGAATTAGAGAAGTGCTATAAATGTGTGTTGTCCTGAATCAAAGAGATATTAACAGCACATTACAGCACATTGTAGGTTAAAAAAATACTTTTAGATTCAAAAAAGATTTATTTTCAGTGTATGTATAAGGATATTAAAATTGCAAACAAAAATTATAAAACCGAATATGATTAAACCTTTTACCTGCTGTTAAAAGATCCTTGGCTGAAAATGACACACATTGTATTATTTTGGCATAGTACTAAGTATGTAAGTCGTCTATACTTCATTACGTACGTACTACTTACATATTTGTCAGGCGAACATAATACATATTACTATTGCAGACATAATATTATAGTATAGTATGGTAAGCGATTACCACGATGGAACCTGTACCGCCAACAACAGAGGAGCAGTGCTGAGGCATTGCGCTCCCACAGTCATGAGTCAATGTTTATCTCATGTGCGTTCCCTTGCAGCTCCGCAGAGCACACACCAGACTGGAAAACGACACTTAATGGTTTACATGGTGAGTTATATTTTATCAAGCAAATAATAGTAGCTAATACGACAGCTAGACGACCTCTGGCTCAGTGGTTCAGCACGTTTGTGCTCTAGCCGGGGGTCGCGGGTTCGAATCCCGCCGAAGGAACAAAAAGTTTTTCTGTGTTCCTGGGTCATGGTTGTGTATTAAATATGTGTATAATATAATAAAAATCTTAAATATATGTATAGTATAAGAGTATTAAATATACTTCCCGTTTTCTGGTACCTGTAACACAAGTTCTTCGGATACTTAGCACAGGGCCATATTGACGTGGTGTGAAGCGTCCATAGATAATATATTATATTATTATTATTAATAGTCTAACGGCACGTTTCAATAACCTATCTACCAATAACTATTTGTTAAAAACGTCGTCATTCAATGGTTTGCCGGTTTTTTGCGATACAAAATTGGCGTTTTTACAGATAGTTATTGGTAGATATGTTATTGAAACGGGCCATACTTAAGTACGTTAGTAATATATCTAAGTACGTTAGTAATATAGTAATATATCTTTGCCGTAAGGGCATGTTTCACGATCTACTGATATAAGTGTCAGTTAGGTGTGCGTGTGGTTTGAGGGACCTACCTGAATATCCCCAAAATAAGTATAGCAAGTTTTAGTAGAAGTCTAAAAAAAATTGTAGAACAAATCTGGGAATTTGTAAAAAGATAGTTTAAAAGATATAGCCCTCAGAGTGTGGTCCCTCAGTTCACACACCGCTATTTTCCAGATCTCGAAAAGTATGTGGAAAATTATGGTTTTTTCACTACAGAATTTTAGTAGAACTTTTGTAAAAGTTTTTACAAATTTATCAAATACATAGCATTAGAAATAAAAAAGCTACAACCACCGAAGTGTGGTCCCTCAGTTCACACAAAAATGACATACTCATTTCGCGATATATTACTGACTTTTTTAATTATTTTTCTACGTAGAGTTTTAGTAGAAAATTTGTAGAATTTGTAGACAAAATTTCGGCAAAATCTATCGGCGCATTTGGAAGATATATACCATTATGTTGGGCCCCTCAGTTCACACACTTGTGTATAAGAAAAACTCAAATAACTAATAAACGAGAAAACTAACAGAAAGTCTACTATACTTAAATTTTAGTAGAAGTTTTTTTCTCTTGGAATAGCACATAAAATATTTAATTTCTTGCTTCCTAGCTGAGATAATGTTAATTTTTTGATTGTATGAAAATGCAGAGTAGGTTACCACACAAGAGGCAAAATGAGGACAAGTCCTAATATTATTGTGTATGTTATACCTTATTAAATTTACGTTTTGCTCGTGGTTTCGCACCTTTTCACTATTTTAGGGGTTCATAGTACTACAAACAACCCATATACTTACTTATTAACTATGTACCTATTTGTGGTTTCGCTCTGCCCGCTCTTTTCTCTGTCCGTTCTTGCTAACTCCTTATATGTAATTACATATGTATTATATGAATAAAAAACTTGCCAAGTGCGAGTCAGGCTCGCGCACAAACGGTTCCGTACAAAACGGCAAAAAAAAATCACGTTTGTTGTATCGGAGCCCTCGTTAAATATTTATTTTATTTTGTTTTTAGTATTTGTTGTTATAGCGGCAACAGAAATACATAATTTGTGAAAATTTCAATTGTCTAGCTATCGCGGTTCCTGAGATACAGTCTGGTGACAGACAGACGGACGGACAGAGAGCGAAGTCTTAATAATATTTTGGGTCCCTTTGGGTACGGAACCCTCATTGGTGAAATTTCATATTTTTATTATACCTACCTATTTTCTATAAAAAAAATATAAAAATCTTAGGTCTTCAAATTAATGTCAAGCTTTTATGAAAAGGAAAAAGTTAATTTGTGGGATGTACGGTGTACATAATGTTATTCTTAAGTGTGTGTGCTTTTTTTTGTGTGCATTTTTTTTGTAGGTACACCAACACACAATAGCATTCCACTTTTAAAATACAGTTCACGAGTGGTCTTAGTATTTTTTACCACTTCGTAGATGTCCAACAACGAAAGCATGACGCAACGAATGTATATTCAAGCGCGACAAATATAATATTATGTATATATCAAGCGGTCGCTCATATCGTGTCGAGGCGAAACTCGGAAAGGTCCAATTTTTAACCATTTGCATTGGGTAAACCTAAAAACATTTTCAGTATTGTATCAGAAGTATATTGCTGTAAGTAGAGACTAACACCCGTATCATTAGTTGTTTCCTCAGATCCGCCTCGACTCAACCTCATCTGAGGTATACTTGAGAAGTTCCTCGAGTTTGGTATTCTTAAACATAATTTCTACCTCAGCTGTTTGCTCCTCCAGTAAGGTTGAGTGAGGGTATGACATCATAAATAATCATGGAAAAATATTTTTTTTTTATGTTAACACTAATAGTAACCATTAAAACTCGATCCAAATTTTACAGAATAATGAATATGTATGCGCTGTATAAAGTCATACAAAAATCCCACCATGCTTATCTTCAAATAAGTATCCCTATATAATTGTGTAATTGCTTCAAATAATTCCACTCTGTTTGTAAAAAGAATTGATATAAATGTTAGAAATAGACGCTCGAGGGAGCCTCAAGGTACGTCCTGAGGTACCTTAAGTTTGACAGTTACTCGCGTAAGGAAATTCCTCAAGTCGAGGGAATTTTGTTGAACTAATGATACAACTTTCGTGGATTGAGGTTGAGTCGAGTGGAGGAAATCTCTAGGTAACAACTAATGATATGGGTGTTAGAGAGTTATTCGCCGAAGTAGTTTTTTCTCCAAGAACACTATTCCACGCGGGCGAAGCCGCAAGCAAAAGCTAATATAACAAAAATATTAGGTGCAGTCATAATATTACATTGAGTATGTATAGCTGGGGGCGAGACGACGACGAGACGAGGACGAGGACTCCGATACAACAAACGTGATTTTTTTTGCCGTTTTGTACGGAACCGTTTGTGCGCGAGCCTGACTCGCACTTGGCCAGTTTTTTATTCATATAATACATATGTAATTACATAATATAAGGAGTTAGAAAGAACGGACAGAGAAAAGGGCGGGCAGAGCAAAACCACAAATAGGTACATAGTTAATAATTTGTAAGTATATGGGTTGTTTGTAGTACTATGAACCCCTAAAATAGTGAAAAGGTGCGAAACCACGAGCAAAACGTAAATTTAATAAGGTATAACATACACAATAATATTAGGACTTGTCCTCATTTTGCCTCTTGAACCTACTCTGCATTTTCATACAATCAAAAAATTAACATTATCTCAGCTAGGAAGCAAGAAATTAAATATTTTATGTGCTATCCAAGAGAAAAAAACTTCTACTAAAATTTAAGTATAGTAGACTTTCTGTTAGTTTTCTCGTTTGTTAGTTATTTGAGTTTTTCTTATACACAAGTGTGTGAACTGAGGAACCCAACATAATTTATTTATTTTTTTTATTTATATTTATTCAGGAAAACAAACAGTACATTATAGCTTATAAAAAATCTAAAAATATAACAAATTACCATTTACATGTTTTCGCATATAAGATACTTAATATTGTAAAAACTTGCTTGTACAACATCTAAAGCTGACAATAATAATAAATAAATAAATTACAAGGCAAGATGGTTTGAGATCAAGTCTGAGAACAAAGAAAGAAAAATTAGGTTAACAATATTTGGTATTTTAAGTTAAATTATTATAGATATATTAGTTAAGTTGAGAATCGCTTGAAAACCAGTGATCGGTAAGTTTTTGTTTAATTTTTTGAGGTTTGTCATTAAACAAATCAATGTCAAACTTATCGCACAATTTGTTTACTTGGTTTGCGGATCTAATAAAAAAAGAGTTGGATTTATAATTACTTGTGGTAACAGGTACATGCAGATATTTATTTTTTCTGTATACTCTGCTAGGCACATATATATCGATTTTCGCTAATAAGGAAGATGAGTCTATATAACCTTGAGCAATTTTCGCTAGGTATACAACGTCGGCTATATATCGTCTTTGCTGAAGAGGCAGAATATTGTGTCTGGCACATCTCATATGGTAGTTGCTGTCTGAAATTTTGGTTTTATATTCTAAGAACCTGAGAAATCTTTTTTGAATTGATTCAAGTCTGTTCATGTATTTATCGTACATTGGATTCCATATCATCGAACCATACTCGAGTATACTACGCACCAGAGAGCAGTATAAGATTTTTAAGACTTTTATCTTTTTAAATTGGTATATATCTTAATGGTATATATCTTCCAAATGCGCCGATAGATTTTGCTGAAATTTTGTCGACAAATTCTACAAATTTTCTACTAAAACTCTACGTAGAAAAATAATTAAAAAAGTCAGTAATATATCGCGAAATGAGTATGTCATTTTTGTGTGAACTGAGGGACCACACTTCGGTGGTTGTAGCTTTTTTATTTCTAATGCTATGTATTTGATAAATTTGTAAAAACTTTTACAAAAGTTCTACTAAAATTCTGTAGTGAAAAAACCATAATTTTCCACATACTTTTCGAGATCTGGAAAATAGCGGTGTGTGAACTGAGGGACCACACTCTGAGGGCTATAAATAAAAAATAAAATAAAAAATAAATAAAAATATCTTTTAAACTATCTTTTTACAAATTCCCAGATTTGTTCTACAATTTTTTTTAGACTTCTACTAAAACTTGCTATACTTATTTTGGGGATATTCAGGTGGGTCCCTCAAACCACACGCACACTCAGTTAGCTTATTGGCAAGTTTTGTCTGTGTCGATCAGTATAAAGTAAGCAGCAACAAAGCTGCCGGATAAGCTGTTCTACACTTACTGTCAAGTTTTGTCTCTGTCGCTCAGTATAAAGTAAGCAGCGACAAAGCTGCCGGATAAGCTATTCTACACTTACTGTCAAGTTTTGTCTGTGTCGATCAGTATAAAGTAAGCAGCGACAAAGCTGCCGGATAAGTGTTCTACACTTACTGTCAAGTTTTGTCTCTGTCGCTCAGTATAAAGTAAGCAGCGACAAAGCTGCCGGATAAGCTGTTCTACACTTACTGTCAACTTTTGTCTCTGTCGATCAGTATAAAGTAAGCAGCGACAAAGCTGCCGGATAAGCTGTTCTACACTTACTGTCAAGTTTTGTCTCTGTCGCTCAGTATAAAGTAAGCAGCGACAAAGCTGCCGGATAAGCTGTTCTACACTTACTGTCAAGTTTTGTCTCTGTCGCTCAGTATAAAGTAAGCAGCGACAAAGCTGCCGGATAAGCTGTTCTACACTTACTGTCAAGTTTTGTCTCTGTCGCTCAGTATAAAGTACAAATTCCCAGATTTGTTCTACAATTTTTTTTTAGACTTCTACTAAAACTTGCTATACTTATTTTGGGGATATTCAGGTGGGTCCCTCAAACCACACGCACACTCAGTTAGCTTATTGGCAAGTTTTGTCTGTGTCGATCAGTATAAAGTAAGCAGCAACAAAGCTGCCGGATAAGCTGTTCTACACTTACTGTCAATTTTCGTCTGTGTCGATCAGTATAAAGTAAGCAGC
This sequence comes from Glaucopsyche alexis, assembly GCA_905404095.1. Classification (NCBI taxonomy): domain Eukaryota; kingdom Metazoa; phylum Arthropoda; class Insecta; order Lepidoptera; family Lycaenidae; genus Glaucopsyche; species Glaucopsyche alexis. Next base: position 30,202,182 of record FR990048.1, read on the forward strand.
GACAAAGCTGCCGGATAAGTGTTCTACACTTACTGTCAAGTTTTGTCTCTGTCGCTCAGTATAAAGTAAGCAGCGACAAAGCTGCCGGATAAGCTGTTCTACACTTACTGTCAAGTTTTGTCTCTGTCGATCAGTATAAAGTAAGCAGCAACAAAGCTGCCGGATAAGCTGTTCTACACTTACTGTCAAGTTTTGTCTCTGTCGCTCAGTATAAAGTAAGCAGCGACAAAGCTGCCGGATAAGCTATTCTACACTTACTGTCAAGTTTTGTCTCTGTCGATCAGTATAAAGTAAGCAGCGACAAAGCTGCCGGATAAGCTGTTCTACACTTACTGTCGAGTTTTGTCTCTGTCGCTCAGTATAAAGTAAGCAGCGACAAAGCTGCCGGATAAGCTGTTCTACACTTACTGTCAAGTTTTGTCTCTGTCGCTCAGTACAGCGACAAAGCTGCCGGATAAGCTTTTCTACACTTACTGTCAAGTTTTGTCTCTGTCGCTCAGTATAAAGTAAGCAGCGACGAAGCTGCCAGATAAGCTGTTCGGCAGTTATTAGGCGATTGTGTAACAGGTTCTTAATGTATTATAGAGTTTACACGCAATAGAAGTAACACCTTCAAAATTACATAAATTGCCCTGTGATTCTCTGGCACATTTGAACATTAAACCTTTGTAGATGTAATATTTTGTCTCTTTTTCCGTAAATCGAACTGACATTGCCTGTAGATTCGAAATTATTGATATATTGTTGCACGACGAAAGAAAAAACAAGTATACCTAACTTAAAAATGCGCAGTTTCTCAGGGATAAAACCTAGCTAGACAGATTTTTCTCCCTCAAAACTCTCTGCATACTAAATTTCATGTAAATACTTGCAGCCGTTGCCGAGATTACGATTATATTATATTATCTACAAGATTGTCTCGTTTATTTATACTTACCCACTACAATAAGCCGCGCGGCCGTTGAAGTCTTTTACTCGGGCCGCGCCGGCTCATAATATTTTAATCGCATTTGCTTGTTTGACTTTCAAAAGTGTATTGTGATTGTAATAATATATTTCTATACATAATATAGTATGTACCTACTGGCTGTACTCAACAGACCTTGTTCTAACTATAAAGTGGAATAAATAACTACCTAAGTACCTACATACACCACACAAGAGTTATCGAATAAGTACTGACTACTGAGGATTGATTATTACAGTACCTACTGATATCGCTATTAATCAAGGATACCGAGTTGGAAGGGTGATAATTGGGGGTTGATTATTTTATGATTTGGTATTAAAAATACACATTAATGCCAATTAATTAAATTAAAAAAATCAAAACAATAGTAATGTCTCCTGTCAATGTCACTTGACAAAAACGACAGGGTCATACTGTCACCACCTTAGAGTATATACCGGTATATACCTACGTCACCACCCTATGGTTGACTGGTAAAAAATGCCCTATGGCATTAAGACCGCCATTGTACATTGTGCAGAAAGTGTTAATAAAATAAAGTAAATAAATAATGAAAAATAGTCAGTCCATTCTTATACTTTCCGAATATACCTGCAATATTTCATTAAAGCCCGTCAAGCCGTTTCAGATGAGTTCTCTATAAAACACTGTGACACTAAATTTTATATTGTGTACTAGCTGTCCCGACAAACGTTGTTTTGCCTTAACTATGAGCTGAAATTTCTCACCGTTTAAACCTTCCCTGAACTGATACGATTATTTTAGTAAAAATTTAGGGTTGTATATGTATTTTATGGTAGGATGTGCATTTACTCTTATCAGTTGCTGTAAACCACCATTGTAAAACCACATTCACGTGAATAAACGATTTGATTTGATTTGATTTGAAAAATGCCACATTATAAAAAAATAAAAACAAAAAATTTAGTCCAAAAATTAAAAAAAAAATTTAAGGGTGAACAACCCTTATCACTTAGGGATATGGAAAATAGATAGTAGCCGATTCTCAGACCTACTGAATACGCATATAAAATTTGGTAAAAGTCGGTGAAGCCGTTTCGGAGGAGTACGGTAACTAACATTGTGACATGGAAATTTTATATATTAGATATTATAATATAAGACTAGTTGTTGCCCACGACTTCGTGCGTGCAAAAGGAAATATCTCTAGGGATCTAGAGATCCGTACATTTTACCGCGACGATAAGTGGTCTATGATATTTGCCAAATTTCACTAAAATCGGTCTAGTGGTGTCGGAGCCTATTCAATGCAAGCATACTTACAAAAAATCAAATATTTTCTCTTTACAATATTAGTTAATATACATTAAAATTTTTCATGCCAATATGGAACGTTTTTTATAGTCTGATAAGCTCTCGTGCACGACAGCACGACGCGCCGCGCGCGACGCGACGGTGACCTTTTGTATCGTACAGCTGTAGATACATTCTAGGCGCCATCTTCTCCTCCACACTTCGGTCTGTATCGAGCTTGTGAGGGAAAAACCGCCCAAGTGTGAGTCGGACTTGCGTACGAAGGGTTCAGTACCTACCTAACGGCAAAAATCACATTTATTCTGTTTTAGTCTCAATTTGTTGTTATAACGGCGACAAAAATACATATTCTGTGAAGATTTTAACTGTCTAGCTAGTAGCTATCACGGTCCGTGAGAAAGTCTGGTAACAGACGGACGTACAGCGAATTCTTATTATTAGAGTCCTATTTTACCCTCTGGGCACGGAACCCTAAAAAATTAGACGTCGCGGGTCGCCTATAAAATTTGAAACGCGGATATTGAGTCCTTACAAGTCGTCTACTGTACGAGAAAATAAGACGTCGCGGGACCACTGGCAGATATAAAACATCGATATAATTTTGTAACCAATCATTATCTCCACAATTCCACATTTTTATTACAAACACGAAACATAGGAACGTTTCTATGATAATTTAGTGCCTCTACATATTGTAGGTAGGTACTGTAAAATGACTTTCTTAATGTCTTGCCGAGGGAATTAGTTCGTCGTCGAATTGAGAAAACGACTTAACATTTCCAGCGTAGGAACATTTTCTTGAATAACTGACACGTATACATGTTAATGCTCCCGAGTGTAGTGGAAGGAAGCACATGCCAACAGGTGCAACGCTGCACGCTCGATTAGCGCGGCACAAGAAACTGCTGTGTGCAAACCGCACCAACCGCACCGGGCACCGATATGGGCATATGTTATTTGCGGTATATATTAATGTATTTAATACATAACTAAGTGGTAAGTGGTAATGCGCCCGCGCAGCCGCGCCGCGCCGCCTCAGTGGGCCGGGACGAGGGCTCGGCTGTAGATAGGACTCGTAACTCGTACACCGCCCGCCGAAACTTCTTGTACATATAACATAATCGTAATCTCGGCAACGGCTGCAAGTTTTTACATGAAATTAAGTATGCTAGGAGTTTTCGGGGATAAAAATCGGTCTAGCTAGGTTTTGTCACTGAAAAACTGCGCTTATTAAGTTACATAACTTACTTATTGTGTCTTTCTTTCGTCTTTCGTCAGTCCGATTGGCAGTTTGGTTAATTTTTGCGTTGCTTGGAAATTCGGAATGTGGTAGGTTCGAACCCCGGTAAAATATTTCTGTGATTATTTTTATTTTACTTTTAAAAATACTGGAGCTCCCGACAAAACTCGGTTACCCAGGGCCGGGACCTGGTTCTCGTAAAGCAAAGGCATGCCGACATGCAATCTAATATATCGATACGTTCAAAGTTTATCCAGGATTACTAGCCAACTTTAGCAGGAAGATGAATAGAAAGGTATTCGGGTACTGCGCATTGCCGGATTTTGCTTAAAGTACCTATAACAATTTACAACCGTACACGCTCCCGAACTGTCACTAGGTATTACTATTACTACATATAACACTACTACTATATAAATGTGAAAGTTGGTGAGAATAGATGGATGGATGTATGTAGGTACTCTTTCACGCATTTTTTCACGTTGTATTTAAGCGAACGGACCCGCGGCCAAAAGCTAGTATTGGTATAATCATTTCCCTTCAAGTACCATACATAGTACCCGTGTCGTGTGACGCGTCACGCGGAGTGTGCGCGACCGCCCGCCCCCCGGCAACCTTCACCCACAGGCGGAGGTCGCCGCGAGGTCGCCGGTGTACAGCTAGGCAGAAGGCTGCTAGGAAAAAACCATAGCGCGCCGCATTCTTGCCTGTGCGCTATTGTTTTCACTTCTGTTGACACTCCCAGAGTGCCAGTATTTTTTTTGCTCAAAATTTCCGAACGTCGGCGTCGTCATTGCGTATGTAACAATTTAATGTTATTCCAAGAAAGAAATAAGGTCTCGTCTTCTCGTCTAATTCTATATATTTTTCTTGTCTAAAATAAAACAAATTTCATTCTATCGTGAACTATCCATCCGGAGCCTTCCCTTCATAATATAATTCATAAAATATGTGTCGCTACAGATTAGAGTACAGCAGTTTACATAGGTACTACATACAAACGAACAGTTCTCAAACGTGCGCTCGTGCGGCGTAGCCTGTTTTTCCTCATTATCGCCTGCGCAGGCGCATAGACAAACGGCCACAGGCTACAGCCGTATACGGCAGCTACCGATCACTAACATGATGAACTAATGAAGAGGTAAACCTCCGTACGTCCGCAATACATCAGCAATGTTCCAATGCTTAGCTGCATGTTTATGTGTATTCGCCTAATACGGAATCTTGTGTTATTTACAATTTGAAAAACCGTAATAAACATGCGTAATGGAGAATGTTTATTAAATTTTAAATGTAAGCTTTCTGTATTGTCCGTGAAAAACTAAAAAATACTCTGAAAGATTTATTTCGGTACGTCAATTGGTTTTCTTTTCGACTAAGGTCCTTTGTCCACCGCCACCGTCACCGGGACGTCAACGAGAACGAGATTATTTCTGGTCGAGATTAGATTGACGGGACGGGCGTGCAGTGGACATACTACTAAAATCGCTACTTCGGCGCCGTTATGTCTTTCTCGATGACGTCCCGTTGACGGTGGCGGTGGACAAAACAGCGTAAGGCTTGGGACTTAATGTTGGCCCGGGTAAATTCAGAGCACTGAAAATAGAACTTTGCGCTAATACAATAGAGTTGAAAATGGAATTGTCGAGAATGGGTCTGTATGACAGTTCGACACTCGACACTTCCATTTTCATATATGTATATAACATTGACATTTGACTCGACACTCGCGTGTTCGATTTTCTGATCTATTAGCGCGGAGTTCTATTTTCAGTGCTCTGAATTTTCCCGAGCTCGCCGGATTCCGGTACATATTATAGTCCCAGGCTAAGCGGTGCGTAGTACGGCGCGGACTCCGGGCTGTACGGCCGATATGTAGAGTGACGTCACGCTATACTGTTAGCGGGATTCGAAAACTTTCGCAACTTTAAACGCGTGTAAAATCATAACTACTTAATATTTTTGTATTTAAAACAAAAGTGAGTGTATCTGTATACATTATAGCTTTACTGTAACAAAGCTTCTCGTGATTTTACATACATAGATACATACGTAGTTTCCATTCGTAAAACAGAATCCACTCCACGTAAAGATTTAATAGTATAGAAACGAGACCTGCAGTGTGCGCCGAGCCTTATTACGTACCGTGTGCTTCGGCCCTTAGCGCAAAGCGATGGCCATGCAGCCATATTCTTTTAAAGAGGACATTGTACAGTGGTGAAAGCAAATGTTAGGTTCCCACGGCGCGCTGTCTCCCTCCCACGGCCGCGCTCCGCGTAAGGGAGACAAGGACGTGCGACTGCTCCAATTCGGGCCTTTCTAACCCTCATCCTTGCGGGCAGTTGCGTAAGTCTCCCGCGGGCATCTACCGCCGATGCATCTCTAGATTAGATGCAGATTGGCTCGCTGAATTAATCGTTGCTCGGTAACAGCATCCGCTGTCCTAGCAGTTGGGAGCGCTTGCCGCTTACGGACCACAGTTGAAAACATTCTTATATATTGGGGCATGGTCAATATATGACAAATACATCATTCTCAAATTAGATCCAATAAAAAAGCGAAGGCAGAGTTTTATTAAACAAAAGCTGTAGGCTGTGGCCAGTCAAACCACACACCCCGACAGCTGGCCTTACAGGGTAAGGCGTATTTTACATGTGTGTGCGTAACACTGGGTAATGCTGAGTAATTACACGACGAGGCGTAGTTTAACGGTCACACTGTGTGGTTCGCAGAACGCTGCCTTCACTTTTTATTTGGTTTTATATATCTATACTTATAAATCTGAAGAGTTTTTTTGTTTGTTTGAACGCGCTAATCTCAGGAACTAATGATTCGAATTGAAAACTTATTTTTATGTTGGATAGTCCATTTATTGAGGAAGGTTTTAGGCTATATAACATCATGCTAAGCTCAATACGAACGGAGCACGAATCAAGAATGTTTCAAAATTGTTTTTTTTTCTTTTGAGAGCTTTCGCTGCGTACGCTGCGGAAACGGTTAAAGTTTCGCTAAAATTATGTATGACAGAATTGTCTCCCTTTAAAACTTCTATAAAAAGAAGTCCGCGACTGTATATGTCTTTCTTTTAAGGTTGGCTCACAATAACCTTTTATGCTAACCAAATAAATACGTTATTCATTACAAATATTTAATTTACAAGAAATTTGCCGTTTACATCATTTGATTTCAATAAGTATTTTAGAAGATATCGAAGTAATAAAATAATCATGCGCGCAATAATAATGTACGGCGCGTGGCGGGCAGTCGTGAGGGGGAAGCGCTTCTCCTTCTACGTAAGTGAAGTCGCGGGTAAACTTTAGCGATATCCCAAAGTAACTGTTCCACGCGGATGAAGTCGCGGGCAAAAGCTATAATATTAATATGTGGCGCTATTTGACTGCTACAAATGTTGATTTTCTACCTTCCGGTTTCTACGGGAAGAAGCTGAAAGGACCACACCCATTAGCTAGCTATGGTCTGCCAGGTTTCACGTTAATTACATAATATACTTGGACTAATTAGGACTATCATTGGATTCAGTCTGTTGGCGTGGTGATGTAACGCGTCGTGTCGCCAGTACAGTACGTACACGATATTTGTGCAAATCTTAAATTAATGTTAGGAGTCCAGCAAAGGCTCGTCGGTTCTCCTAGGAGTCCACTGCCCAGTGTACAGTGTTGGTGATATCAGGGTGTGATAACAGTGCTAACGTTGTGGTGTTGTGTTGTTGCAGGACGACAGAGGGGGCGCGGGGCGCCGCGACTGCGCCGTGCTTCCTACCACGATAGAGGTATGAGAGGATGAGGATACCGCTTATTTACTTTTTTATTTAAGAGCGCTCGAACTTTTGAATAAAATAAAACAACCTGTTTAAGTGATATACAATTTTTAGAATATTGTTAAGAAAATTCGATGACAATGTATGTAGGGTGACACACCCAATTGCTAGCACTGTACCAAATTATCGCAACCCGAAAAAATAGTAGAATTATAAGCTTCTCACTAATTTATTTTTGTTTCTAATTAATAAAAACAAAAGTTTAATGTTTCTGGGACCTACTGCCGGCGACACCATAGATACTTTAAACTATAAAGTATTCTCCTCGGTAATAATCGAGGTTACATTTGTATTACAGTGCTGATAATTGGTGCTCTCACGCTATGTAAAATTATTTCAGTCCAATAGTCACCGCGACTCCGCTGTAGACCAATTTTTGACGACATCTTCGTCAAATGACGCCCAAGTTCATCAAGAACACGAGTTATGTTCGCCTATAATAGGGCAGCCATAATTGACTGTGGTTTATCTGGGTGGAATAGAGGTTTCACGAAGCTCTCAGAAAGTTATCGAGCCGTGTTAGGGCCAGAAGAGCAATTCTGCTAAATACAACCTGCATTAATACAATTACAATGAAGTCCCGATACACTAAAACTCTGAAACGGTGTTTTTATAAACGTTAAACCAACGTGAAACGCGCTCTGATTGGTCGAAACGTCATAAAATCCGTTCATAGTAACATGTCGCTTCACTTTAAATTCTATCAAAGTAAAATGAAAATCTTAAAAAAAGGTTCAGCTCAGCTTGTTTAAAATAGTGATTCAATTCATTTATTGATCACCAGAATGTAGTATAATTACAATGGGTAAATTAAAGATTTATTCAGTGCACAAGAAAATACTCGTGTCATTGCAAGAGCGGCTCCGGGGACCGGGCTATGCAGAGTGGTGCGGTTAGACAGTCGAACTCTCGCAATTAAAAACGCGGTGTGATCTGACCCTTAAATCACCCGGTTTTAGTGGTCAGTTGATGTCACCACGCCGTCCTGTTGGAGCCACATGTTTGTGAGAGATCTATACCATCCTAGATGTTGCCAGCTACTTTTTACGCGCCAATCCGGAGTCTAAACTACTACCATACCAAATTTCGTCTAAATCCGTTCAGTAGTTATTGGGTGAAACAGTAACAAACGTCCACACATCCATACCTTCATACAAACTTTCGCGTTTATAATATTAGTAATGATAGTATTTTCCCAAAACTTTGGTAATCATGTAAAGTGATGGTCTAAAAGCCAGGTAATTAAGCGACAAGTAATTTATTTAAGAGTCCTATGACATGAGACGTCGTGGTGCTCCTACTCCTACTCCGCACAATAAACTGCGTCCGACTTTCCCCCGCCGCGCGCCGTGTAAGGCATATCTGCGGGTAATCTGTAAGTGACAAATCAATAGATCAATTAATGTTTTCTGCCCGTTACCCGTCGACACTGCTCGTTATATCGATATCGATACGAGAGGATATCGATACTTTACGATTGCTACGTTATCGATATATTTTACGATTGTCGATTTCGCGGTTCGCACGATCATTAAATTCTCACTAATTGTCGTATCAAAAGGTTAATAACTTAATTTCTCTTGGAACTACATACTTGTAAGTGGAAGGCGCGAGCGATATAGAACTTAGAAGTTTTATTTGTCCATGGGTCTGTTTCATCACCATTTGATAATAAAATGTCTCCGAAAATCAATTACGGATACTTCGGGCACATGATCCACTGCTTATGTTTAGACGTTTAGGCAAAAAAATAATTAGTAATCATCTCATGTATGGGTGACTCTCCGCAAAACGCAAACTCGCCCATATAAAGATTTTTTTTTCTAGTATGACAATTATTTTTCTGCTTATACGTCTTTATTTTTTTATCATATGCCCAAAATATCCGTAATTGATTTTACCGAACCTTCTGTCAGCGCTACCCTGACACATACACAAGCTGTTTTAAAACTCAAACTCAAACTCAAAATTTTTATTTCCATGTAGGTTATAATATAACACTTATAGAATTGTCCTACATGATGCCTACCACCGGTTCGGAAACTAGCCCGGCGAGAAGAACCGGCGTAAGAAACTCGCACGGGGCCACCTTTTAGCAAAAAGATGGGAAAATTGTTCTTTTCAAAAAATATTTTACAATGTTGTAACTTAATCTATATAACATTAGTCATAAGTACATAGAACATACTTAAGTACATAAAAGCAGCCTTGCATGGGGCCATCTTATTCCCAAGGTGTGCAATCGTTAGTGAAATCACTGACTTTATAATAAGCTTTAGCACACAAACGTTCTTTAACAGCTTTTTTAAATTTATTAATGGAAAGATTTTGAACGTTTTCTGGGATTCTATTGTAAAGGCGTATACATTGACCTTTAAAAGATTTACTTACTTTACTAAGTCTGATCACTGGTATTTCTAACTTGTTCCTATTTCTAGTATTCCTACAATGTGTGTCACTTTTCTTTTTAAAATTCGTTAAATTCTTTCTGACATACAACACATTGTCCAAAATGTATTGAGAAGCAACGGTCAGAATACCTATTTCTTTAAATTTTTCTCTCAGAGATTCAAAACATGACATCTTATAAATAGAACGTATAGCTCGCTTCTGTAGCACAAATATTGTATTAATGTCCGCAGCGTTTCCCCAAAGAAGAATGCCATATGACATTATACTATGAAAATAACTAAAATAAACTAGCCGCGCTGTATCCTCATCGGTAATTTCTCTAATTTTTTTGACTGCATATGCTGCAGAACTGAGCTTATCTGCCAGATTTGCAATATGGGGACCCCACTGTAATTTACAATCTAGTGTTATTCCTAGAAATACAGTGGTGTCCACTAAGTTTATTTTCTCATCATTTAATAGTATATTGGTTTGTGCCTGCCTAACATTTGGGAGGCTAAACTTTAAACATTTCGTTTTATTTGAATTTAAAAGTAAATTATTAACATTAAACCAATGTACCATTTTTGAGAGAGCACTATTTACCTCGTCATAATTTGACTGTCGTCGCTTCACATTAAAAATTAGTGAAGTGTCATCGGCAAAGAGTACTATCTCATGCTTATCTTTAACTAGATAAGGAAGGTCATTTACATAGATGAGAAAAAGAAACGGGCCTAAAATTGACCCTTGTGGCACACCTAATTCTATTTTGGTCCCAGTAGACCTTGTAGAATTAACTTCTACTCTCTGCGTTCTATTTTTAAGATAAGAATCTAAAAGTTTAAGTGCCGTGTCCCTTATACCATAATGGTATAATTTTTAGACCAACGTAACATGCTCGACACAGTCGAAAGCCTTGGATCGATCACAAAAGACACCAAGTGCATCATGCGATCCCTCCCATGCCCCAAATATGCTGCATAGAAGACTGATGCCTGCGTCTGTTGTGGACCGACCTTTAGTAAACCCGAATTGGTTACTATGTAATAAATTATTCATGTTAAAGTGGGCTAGCAATTGATTTAAGATTATTTTCTCGAAAATTTTACTGAAAGTCGGTAGTATAGATATTGGTCTATAATTTGCTGGGTCAGACTTATTCCCAGCCTTAAAAAGAGGCATCACCTTGCTATGCTTCATTAGGTCAGGGAACACACCATTCTTTATACAATTATTGAAAACTAAGGCTAGATAGGGGGCAATGATGTCAATTATTGATTTTATAACTTTTATAGACATGCCCCAGAGATCGGTAGTACTTTTAATATTGAGTAATTTGAAGGTGTTAATAATATCTCTGGAGTCAATTTCTTTAAAATTAAAATTGACATCACATTCCTTGACATTTTCTCTGAGTATTTTTTCAGCAACTGCAGGTGAAGAATTTAAATTTTTTGTAGTTGAGACCGGAATGTCAGCAAAAAATTTTTCGAAGATTGTCGCAACCTCTAGGTCAGAATTTACCTTTTTATTATTAATACAAAGTTCAAATTTAGAGTTACGACTGCCTTTACCTCTTCCAGTCTCATCTGCAATTATCTTCCAAGTGGTTTTCACTTTATTTTTAGCGTTCATTATTTTTTCTTTTATGTGAAGTGCCTTCGCTGCTTGACATACTTTTTTAAAAATTTTTGAATATTGCTTGACATACAGTTTGAAAGATTCACTCCTATTAAATGTCTTTTCGTTATACAAATCATATAACCTGTCAAGCGTCACTTGCTGCCTTGCAGCAAGTGACAGCATGACTCTCACGCGTCGCTTGCTGCCTGGTGGCAAGGTGGGCACGCCCATAGAATAAATTTCTAATTTATAAGTGGTTTGTTTGTACCACATAATTTATACATTTATGTAATTAATATTAAGTTTTTTATGCATATACGAAGTATTTTCCATAAATCTACTACAAATTACTTCAGAAAATCGAATGAAAAATATACGTTTTTATTGCTATTTTATTTCATAGTGAGTTTATGATTTTCTTGTGAAATGCATTTTGAATTGAACATTTTAGTAGAAATTTTATTAGAACGGTATTTATTCTAGAGTCTACGAATAGAATATATGGATAAGAATAAGTAAATTTATTACTATGATTGTTTTTGTAAGACATTACCGTCAAAATAGGCCTAGTTTCGGAGGGTTCAATGAAAGAGTTCCCTTATTTGTACATTGTAAAAAAATAATGAGTTACTGTAATATTTAACATCCTGAAATGTATAAAAATATAAAAATATGTATTTAATTATGTCCCAGTTACAGTTTATTGAGCAATCAAAATATGTACTATGTCAGATATTTTTCATAGTAATTGTAATTAGTTTTGCTCCAATCCTTGTTAGTACAACTGTTTTTGTATTAAATTTTTATGTATAATATATCCAATTACGTAAATAAAGCAACAATCACTGTATAGAAACATACATTTTATATTTATTTGAGTTTTAAAACAAAATATTAAAAAAGACGAAGTTTATGTGTTTGTATCAAGATTCCATTTATTAAATGAGTATTTTTCTAAATTCCATTTACGTCATCACTTAGGAAATCTATTCTACTTTTTAAATATATATCACATGCATAGGTAGTACATAAATTATAACAATATAATTTGGAGAAATAAAAATCGCGGGAATCGAAATTAGACTGACAATTTTATAGTAGGTAACTGTAACTTATTTTATATCGGTTTTTGAATTAAAATTTTATATATAATGTGTGCACCTACGTAAATTAAGCAAATTTTACTATATAGAAACATAAATTTGGCCTTAGTTTAGATTTGCAATAAAAATATAAGAAAAAGTCGTGTGTTGTGTTAGGATCAAGATTTCTTTTATTAAACTAGTATTTTTCTTAATTCCAATTATATTATCAATTAGGAAATTTAATCACCTTTCTAAATATATATAACATGCATATGTTTTATTCACATTAAAACATTATAATCTTGAAGAAAAACACGACGGGAAACGTCATATGATTTATAGAGGTCGGTACTCCGTGCATCTGTCATGAGGGAATGAGGTCGTCCTCCTCCTTCCTCTCCGTAATGTGTGTGATGAGGTATCATTTGGCATGTTCCCACTTGAGTGTCAATATAACGAAGTCAAAAGTAAACAATCAGTGCAAGTGTTTATGTTATTTGAAATGTTTACTTTCAAGTGGATAGGTACTTAATTATACTGAATCTAATAACTGTAATTTATAAATCTGTTTCTATATTACGTAATCACTTAGGAAATTAATTATATTTTTAAATATATACATCATCCATAGGTTTTATTTACTTATTAACATTAAAATTGCGAAAAAAAATCGCGAAAAAAATTGCGGGAGAATGTAAGGAAAATTAATTTTTGGTGGCAAAAAGGCCCGACGCTTGTCTGCATAAGCTGTCAAAGAGTGTCAAGGCGCTTGACAGGATAATCGCTGTTTACTTATTATAACTCCTGCAGTTGCCCAGGTTTTAAAATTACTTTTTCTATTATTTAAATTGACCGTTTTAGAAGTAAATACAGAGTTATACTGGATTCTTATTATTTTAAATAGTTTTTGAAACGCTTCATCTGAGCTATTAAACCCATCTAACTGTTGAATATTTGAAACTAAATTACCTCTAAATTTCTCAATACGTTTTGTATTCACAGGAATATAAACAAGCTTTTCTTGAGGTTTATTTTCACAATTAATATTAAATGAAGCAAATTGTCCACAGTGATCAGAGCTAAGCGCATTAATTATTTCTTTTTTATAAGGAGTAATATTAGTGAAAATATTATCAATACAAGTAGCTGCTGTATCACATATTCTTGTCGGTTCATAAAATAAATTACTGAGGTTATACGATTTTAACAATGATGTGAATCTAACAGTGGTGGAGTTTGAGTCTAATAAATTAATGTTGAAATCACCACATACAATAATCTTCTTGTTAGATGCACATATTTTTGTCAACATTTCTTCCATGATTTGTTCAAAGGAATCGTATAAACCTGATGGAGGCCTGTATACGCTTACAATAATAAGATGGCTCAACTCAATACAGGCTACCTCAATTATTCGTTCAGTAGAGAGTCTTATAATATCTTTACGTTCTTTAAATTTAATTTTTTTATTAATTAATATTAAAGAACCACCTCTAATGGCATTCTCTCGACTGAACGAACTAGCTACCTGGTGACCACAAAAGTTAAATATTAATTCATGTTTTCTAAACCAATGTTCTGATATACACATAATATCAATGTTATATTCATTAACAAACAACTCAATTTCTAATTCTTTACCTACCATTCCTTGCAAATTTTGGTGCACCAGGTTTACATTGAAATTACATTTTTTGTTAACATTTTTGGTAGGTAAGATAGGTAATACATTTAAATAATTTATATTATTGATTATCACATTGCTAGAGTGAGCCTCTGTTGTCTTAGAAACTAATTTAAATTATTTGGAACATATTCCAAGCTGCTGACTGTATAGTTGTCCGAATAATGACTCTGCTCAATAAAAGCAGTGGTCGGTTTAGCCAATTCTTTGGCTTGTCTTAAATAGGCTTCAGAATGTTACTAGCAGTGGCGAAGGCTGCTTTTCCTTCATAGGGAAGCCGGAGCCTGTATAATAGGTAGGGATTTCTATGAAGGCTTGCAAATGGTAAGTGACAAGGGAAGCCGATAGGAATGGAGTTATAGGAACCCTACGCCACTGGTTACTAGGTCTGTAAAATAAATCGAAGCTTTCTTACAGTAAAGCTGTTATGTATACAAATACACTAGTTTTTGTTGTATTGAAAAAAATATTAAAAAATAAGTTATGATTTTGTAATTCGCGTTCAAAGTTCCCTAAAATTTCTGTCTTATGACGTCACGATATTACCCGCCCTTTATTACTCGAAATTGGTTCACTTACTAAAAATATCATGTATCAAACGTCGCCTTTAGACCAATTCGACAATACCCTTCTCGATGGGGTAGGAATTTGAATGAAAAATATCACCCCCAATTACCACGTACGGAATTAATTCACCTCTTAAAATAAAAATATAATAAAACTCTACCGAACTTATTCAATTCGGTAGAGTTATAGATAAAGAAAAAGGGTTCCGGCTTATCAGATAAGACGTCACCGGCGCCTCCTGAACGCGATAGGCCACTTTAAATATCTTAGAAACTAATTGAAATAATAATTATTTTACGTGTATTTATTAATTTCAACGGAAAATACAGAAAGATTTCATTTAAAAATTAGTAAACCTTCCTCATTACTGAAACCATGGAGAGTCGCTTCGCTACGTTGAATGTAAGAGGAGGAATGGATGGTAAGAATGAAAGTGATCGAAGCGAAACGAGTATGTAAGGATCGTAGCAAGTGGAAAGAAGTGGTCTCTGCCTACCCCTACGGGAAAAAGGCGAGATTATATGTATGTATGTATCATGTATGTATTACTGAAACAGGCCCTATTTCGACCAATTTTCAACTGCGGTTTCCCTAGGCCTCGGCCCTCGCCACTACCACTAGGTAATAAGGTGTATAGCTATATCGCGTGGATTATTCGATTTCTAATCTGCGCTTGCGCCGGGGCAGCCGGCTGATGGCAAAAACATCGGAAATTACGAAACGCGCCGCGCCCCCGGCCCGCGACACGCCTCGCAGTGATGGGAACGGAAATATGTAGTGACTTATCGAGCATTTATCATTCGGGTCGCGGGTGTTTTCCGAGGCATTTTCAATCATTCCTTGCCTTGACTATTCTCTGTTTAGATCCAGTCCAATTTAAAGATTACCGACATTTTCTTTATCAAAAGGTAAAGAAAATGTCGGTAACACGTAACGCTGCTAATTTATATTATGTCACTTACCTATTTAGAGCATGGAATTATGGAATGACACATTCATTTGATTAGAAAAACATTCAATTGGATGTGAACAGAGCACAGAGTATAGACAGTATACCCAAACAACTGCTGCTGAAAGTTTCCTTGACTATGAAAACCCCACCGAAACTCGTCGAAAATTTTCGGTAATGTAATTTATAATTACGGCGGAAAATTATGATCTTAATTCTCAATAATATATGTACTAATGAAGTAATAAATGCTTATGTTATAATTGCATAAAATGAATAGTTATTATTCGTGTTTACCAAGACGTCTAAAAGTTTAACGATGATGAATGGCCGACGTAGCAGGATACAGCGAGTTGCGAGCTAGTAACGAGTATGCATTATTATGTATTCACTGTTGGCCAATTATTATGATACCCCTAAAAAGGTTGCAAATGTTAATATTTTTAGGCTCGAGCGAGTCCGTTACGCCAGGCGCTTTCCCGATAAATTATTAACATCGAGCGTGTCACGCACGTCACTAGTGTAGTCAGTAGTGTGGACGAATAGGTCGCGCGAATCGGTGGGCATAAGGCAGTATGAGGTATAAACACAGACATCGTATGTACTTCGCGTTTAACTTCCCGTGTAAAGTAAAGTGTGAAATTCACTTCCTACAGCGCCATATTTTGCTCTCGAATATTCTCGTTGCCAAACGTCAAACAAAAACTAAAAAGCTAAAAAATGCGACAGGGCGGCGCGCGGCTACGGCCTTTGTATCGTTTACTCGAGGACGGGGAGTTATCATCACTGAATCGCTCTTGTGACGTCACAGTAATTTGATAAATAATTGGCCGTAATTTGATAAATAAACGCTTGGCTTCTATACAGACGATGAGACTTGCGTGGTCTAGTCAATAGATGCTGTGGGTATCAGCGATTACGTCGCCGCGTACTAGACCGGCCACGTGAAGCACTAGGCAGGCTTAGGGTCGGTTCACACTGAATTGGCAGCGACAAGACGATAATCGACAGACCCGAACCCGACAATTCTGCTAAATAAAACCTGCATTAACACAATTACAAACAAGTCCCGACACGCTAAAACTCTCAAACGGAGTTTTTATGACCAACCAAAGTGAAACGCGCTCTGATTGGTCGAAACGTCATAAAATCCGTTCATGGTAACATGTCGCTTTACTTTCAATCCAAACAAAGTAAAATAAAGTCTACTTTAAATACGAGAATTGAGGTTCTGGTGTAGCACTTTTCGACCTTGGAACTTGGCAATAAGGTTCAGAAGTGGTACACCGAATCTGTCGTCGACTGTATAAAGGAACAAGATATTGATAGAATGTAAGCACCTCTCAAAGTATTATAAGACCATCATTGTATTACTACATTATAGCAATAAGAGAAATTGAATTATATTATGCGGGTAGTCGTCAGTCGAGCGTTTCCATTCCAGCTCTATCTATATAGAGCTTAGACCTAGAGCTTAGATGTATTGCTATATTGGAAAAGGTGTAGGTGTAGGAGTAGACGTAGTTGTAGGTTTATTCCAGTTCATAGTTAAGACAGAACAACGTCGGGACAGCTAGTAAATATATAAAAATTGCAAAAACTCGAGAACGGCTGGACCGATTTTTCGGAAAGGTTTAAACGGTGAGAAGTATTGGAAAAATTTTGGGGATTAACATAATACTAAAAACGACGTTTGAATTTCCCATACCAATTTGTCCCTTGAGTGTCAAATATATTTTATGATATTATATAATG
This sequence comes from Glaucopsyche alexis, assembly GCA_905404095.1. Classification (NCBI taxonomy): domain Eukaryota; kingdom Metazoa; phylum Arthropoda; class Insecta; order Lepidoptera; family Lycaenidae; genus Glaucopsyche; species Glaucopsyche alexis. The sequence continues at coordinate 30,219,562 of FR990048.1, forward strand.
TGCGTTCAGTTTACCTGTTTCGTTTATTAAAATAAAACGGCCGGTTCCAGTAGGTTGGTAGTTGTAAATGTAGGTTCTAGTTGTAGGTATAGGTTCTAGTTGTAAATGTAGACATCTACACGGAGTAGATGTAACAATAAAATTTGTATTTAAGTGGGTCTCCCATACAACTAACGATATTATTTTGCTGTTTGATACGGAATTCTCGGTGCGCGAGTTCGACTCGCGCTTGGCCGGTTTTATGCGACCCTGACATACTTATTTCGTCTCATCCACATTCATTACCCTGTTCACACACACACACGTGCAGGTTCCGGGTAGTCGTCAGTCGTGAGTCGTAAGTCGTGACTAGGCTTATAATGCTCAAAGTTCAGACCAAATAAAAAAGGGAGTACGAACAGCGAACCGCACCGTGAGGCCGGTAAACTACGCCTCGCCGTGTAATCACACAGTGTCACGCACACACATGTAAAGAAACTACGCCTTACCTTGTAAAAATATGAAAATGTTGGATGTGGAAGAGAGGTGTTAAACCTAATGTAACTTATTATACAAACGCACAAACTATTTTCATTAATCTTATGTATTTCAAAACATTTAAAAATAATAGCTTTCTGCACATCTTCCTTCATTTAACTGTGTCAAATTTCATACTCTGCCGTTTGCACAATTCTCGTAAAACTGTACTTATAGTTTTTACATTCACATATTAATTTATATGATTATTAATAGTTGGCAAAGCAGTCCTAAGGCCTATCATAAGATATATGCACTATCCAGCCCAGCAGTCGGCATACCGTACGCGTAATGAGCTAGATGCAAAAGTGGCATACGAGGGCGTGGCCGCAGTATGCGCGGGTGCGGGCGCGGGCGCGGGGTGCGCGGGGGGCGCGGGGCACGATCACACGTCGCGGGCCTCGGCCTTACGCAACCGATCCACGACTCTTCCTCAGATAAGGAGTGTGGTACCAGTGACAGCGGACTACTGACGTTAAAATAAAGCCACTTATTTATATATAGTCAGTAAAATATAGAATAGAATCAATAATTTTCCAGGAAATTGGATACAGAGATGTTATTATAATATTTAATTCTCTATGTAGAGTTATTGCAAGTGTTATTTTGGTTTTTGTTTTATGTCCTTTGATTGGTTTTTAGTATTACCTTGTAATTGTCTTTGTCTAGACCTAAATAATATTTGTTTAGTAAAATGTGGAACAATTCAAGCCCATCAGCGTGACGCCAAAGACAGTGATGAGCCGATCGAGGACGGTCGTGGCGGGACGTTGCGCAAACGCAGCGCGCCTCACGATCGCCCGTCACTCGCGCCACGCCCGGGCCCCGATTTGATCTAGCAGATTATGTTGAACTATAACATTAACTATTTAACCGACTTCCAAAAAAGGAGGCGGTTATACGGTCGGCTGTGTATATATATTATATCTATATTTTTAATAAGAAGTATTTGATTAGAATCGGTGGCCATTGACCGTACCTCTCAGATGTTCTAAGACTTAAGCTAATGCTGGGCCATCCAGTAAAATGGCTGGATAACGCGACGATATGCAACGCTACGCGGCAAAGCATTTTTAAGAAAATAGAAAGAATTACATATATTCTTTCTATTTTCTTAAAAAAGAATTACATATATTCACTGCACATAAAGATACCCGTTTCATATTATGACATCAGTCATACACTGCACATTCGCTGTGCAGCCTGTCTATTCTCTAAGAACATTTTCAAATCTCGAAAGCTGAATCCGCGGTGAGTGTCAAATTTGTATATGATATTTGACACTCACCGCGGATTCAGCTGTCGAGATATTTGAAAATGTTCTTAGAGAATAATTACACTGCTGCTCCGTGCAATTTCGACATGTGAACTCTTACAATGAAACGTGTATCTTTTTGTGTAATGAATAAAGTTCTATTTTCAATGTATGAATGTATGAATTCGCGTATCGTTTCGTTTCGTTGTGAATTGACCCTTATGCGAATGTTATTACTGTCTTTGCTTAATCAGTATAATATTAGTATATATGTACTCGTCTCGTAGTAATCATTTCGACTATGGAATAGTTTCCTGTGGTCTTTTTCCATATGCTTCTATCCCGGTAAAGTGAAAGCACCTACTCCCTGTCGATGCGGTCGTGCGCGGGGCGACGTCGCGCATCTGTCTCCCGCGCTAGCATATCACGACCGCGACACCGCGCCGGGTGTGGCGCGGGCGGGCTGGCGGCCAACACGACCGCTTACGTAACGCGCTCATCTTCGGTGGGGTGTGGCGTCAGTGCCGGCGTGTAGCGCTAACGGATTCTCAGGGAAAATAGAACGTGATCACGAAGCAGCACTGAATTGATAGAAACCCGTATTCGAGGCCAAAATAATAAATTACATTAAGATCTTGAAGCAGAATGTTTTAGTACTATGTGTACAATCGGTAGAGTTATTAAAAGTCGAGAAGTTTCCAATAAATTAATTTAAGTAGTAGTAAGTCACTATGACTTCAGGTAAAATAACCGTTGATACGTCCCACTCTTAGCACTATCTAATGCGAATTATAGAACAGTGTATTTAAATAGCTTTTTACATGACACAATTATTATAAACAGTTAACACCTCATAATACCGGCAGCACCATAATTAAATATCCGTTAAACGCCGAGCTAATGATGTCGTGTGTGGTGTGTCGTGACGCAAGTGGCGGGCGGGCGTGGTGCGCCGGCGCACGGCGGCCTTTGCACAACTGCGGGTGGTGCCAGTGCGAGCGGATACATATTGTAAAAGCAATTGATATTATGGTTATTTCAATTCCGGGATTCAGAGTGTAGTCAGTTATGTAATCAATAACTATAGTTCATTAACTGGCCACTTTTATCTGGTATCTTTATTCAATTTGAGCATAAAATTAATTTTATTGCTTTGATTAGTTAATATAACTAGAGGTCTATGAAAAACATTTGATACCTTGTGACTTGGGAGTGAAATATCGCTTAAAAATTAACTAAGAAAAATTATAATTTTCTGTAAAGTTTTCCTCTTCCTTTCTTTCTTTGAAATCTGTCAGTGGCTCAGTACCGGTAGCGTCAATTAATACGAAATAAGGAACCAACAAACGACAGAACGACCATGTTGGTCAGATAAGTTAAACTTCACTTTTTTGTTCGGAAAACCATTTTCCCAACGTTTCGAACGGAAAACGCTTATAAATAGATAAACTACAGAAAAATAGCTCTTAGAAACCAGGCTTTAGTGAGAGTTTATGCAAGCCGGGCGATTACAGAGACTCAAACTTCTATGTTATGCAAATCTCTCCTATGTAAAAACCATATTGTATCACACGGGTGCATGTATAGGTTTAACCGTTCAGAAATCATTTCAGATTTAATCTTTAATCTAAACAAAATAACAAAGAGCATGTCAGGATATGTCTAAGGAGGGTTCCGTAACTATAAACGCGTTATAGGTTTTTTTAATTACTTCAAAAGTTATTGTTCGATATCGTTCAAAATTATTTTCCTAAAGTATTTAGCATAATCTATTAGCATGGAAAATTGCAAGAGTCAAGTCTTATAGTTTAGAAATGCCAGGGTCAACTTATAAACTACTTTGGATACCGATTACTCAAATATGGTTCACTTCATAAAAAAAAGTTATGTATGAAACATTGCCTTTATTTTAAAGACCAATTCAACGATATCCCACACAATGGGGTAGAATGAAAAGATATTTTTCATCCCCACTTCACATGTGTGGACAGCCACCCCTAAAATGTAAAATTATTATTATTTTATGAAGCCAAAACCGAGATCTATACACAGTCTTTAAGTATACCTAATTTCATATATTTATATTCATAATTACATAAGCCAGGGGCGCGGACAGACAGACAGACGGATGGACGGACAGGGCGTTGTCGTTTATATTAAATTGGATCTAAACATAATTGAGAAGATGATCACACAAGTGTGTAATTAAGACTCTGCCCCCAGTCCATAATTCTTTAAATTTAAATGAATACGGTCTACTCGGTATAGCCATACATAAATCTTAACTTTCTAACTGCAATATTGTCTTCGGAGTTCGGAGACATTACGGCTATCGGCATCTGTTATAAATATGGCGAGTGGTATATTGTGAAATATTGTAGAACAATTGTAGGTATATAATTACAAACGATGTTGCTATGTTCAGCGATTAGGGGCCAGGATTAGGGATTAGGATTATATTTAGGAGCCAGCGCTCATTACAAGCATTGTTACACGCCGTAGATTGCATAGGCCATAGCATCTTATCAATAATTTCTCAAACCACACTCTTTGCTGGCTAAGCATTTTTTGATGCACATTTTCTCTAACCTTTTGCGAGTACAGAAACTTTGCCCAACATGTTTTCCTGCTTATGTAAAGACGTTTAGGAAGAAAAAACCCGTTTTTTTTTGCAAAATAAAATTTTAAATTAAGTTGCACTCTTTACGACACTGACTAGCTGAGTAGCTTCAAAACAATTTTAACAATATCAATATAAATCAATAGGTCCAATTGGAAACGACTGTGATCTTTTCAGCGCCGTAGCACATTACTAATAGTCACTACGTAAGCCGTAGACTCATTCATACTAGTTTTTTTTTCGATCTTCAACGTTTGTCTGCCTAAACTTAGGCATTAGGTAATTAATTTCCCCAAAATTTGTGTTATTGATTTTGGCAAACCTTTTCCGTTATATACAGAAAATATAATAGATTCTTATCGTATACCTACGGACTACAGTTAAGAGCAAGGCTACTTCTGTTTACCGTAGCAAATTTTTTTGCTAAATACCTAATAATAATTTAAGTAAATTAGGTAAATTATACACTAACTAAAGTGAATATTTGCCTCATTAATTAATTGAATTAATTGTCGAGAACCGACTCATAACTAATCGGAAACGAAGGCGTTCTCACGACGGCGCGTGCGCCACTCCTCGTCCTGTACCAGTTACCACGTACTTGTAACACGTTCGAATATCGGAGACCTACAGACCTCCAGCCACACTCAGAGACATATTTTGTTAGAATTAACTGTATGGACTTTGTCAAAATCTGTACCAAGTAGCTCCTTATTCCTTAACGGCCTTTTCAATAACCTATCTACCAATAACTATTTGTTAAATATGTCAAATTTGTATCGCAAAAAAATACTTTTTATCTTGAAATAGTAGTGTTCCCGTAGGATAATGAGGCGGGCGGGGCCGCGGGCAACGACTAGTTAAATATAATAACGCTGGCGCGCCGGACGCTTTAATAATAATAACAGACTTCAAAAAACTAGGAAACCGCATCGGCTTTGGGATTTTATATTATATTACGTGCAAAACATTCTGGGTTAGTATATTAGTAAACGGCCAAGCGCGAGTCGAACTAGCGCACGAGGATTCCGTACAAAACGTCAAAAACACAAAATCACGGCTAAGGAGACACAACCATAAGAGAACCTGGTTACAGATGGGCGGAGAACGGACAGACAGATAGCGAAGTCTCAGTAATATATTATATGGTCCCGTTTTCACCCTTTGGGTACGGAACCCTAAACAATCATCTCCATTGTCTCTAAGACAAGTGTTTGTAAGACAATTTTTTATGTACCTACATATATTTAAAATGACATCTCTGTTGTCTCCAGGCTTGTGAGGCTCCGATCCAGGTGGAGCCAGTGGACCTGAGCGTGCGCCGTCCGCCCACGCCGCGCCGCCGCCCGCGCCCGCCCGGTGAGTCTACATTGTATTACACCAGCAGAACCTGATGATGATCATGGTGTAGCTGGACACCATCATCATCATCACTAGCTTGTACGTGCCTCGTATTAGATATACACTTCGCCTTACTTGACTAGCCAAGTCGCAGCCTTATCCTCTTACCTCGAGGAGAGGCCCGTCGGTCAGTGGATAAAGTCACGTCATTGATTCTGTAATAGAGAATTTAATAAAGATTATATCCAGTAAAATATCCCGAGAAATAAAATCCCGGGATATTGCTAGATAAAATATTAATTAAATTGTATGCTATGGATTTCCATAAAACGCCTAATTCTATTATATTATGTAGTGGGAGATAGGACGTTACTGTATATAAACAAAATTAAAAAATGTAATAACCCCCGAATTGTCAAGCTGTGAGCGAGCCGCTGATGATGAATTATAGCTATTAGCTACGAAGTAAGTACCTACTGTTATAAATTATACTTGAAAGATTGTATTGTACTTTGTAGGTTTTGTAATTAATAATACCCCACATAATATTTGAGTCACTTTTATTCCGGAGTCCGGACCAACGCCCCACAGAACATGGATCAGCATCAAACACTAATTAAACAACAGACAGTTGCAGTGTTGCCATGTACTAACTCCCCACACCGATTTCGGTGATGGTCGCCGGTTTCATTGAAACCAGCCAGTTATGCAGGAGTAATTTTATAGTGCCCAGGTGTGTGCGCAGTAAACAAGAGCACTCTCTCTTCCTTTTCTCTCATAATCCAGTGGGACGGATAACCGTCACGACTGGCGAGAGATCAGGCGCAGGTCCGACCTTTTACATGCCCGTCCGACGCATGGATCGTTTTTCTTGTCAGACAATCAGGTGATCAGCCTGCATTGTCCTAACCAAACTTGGAAACAATATTTTTGTTGTTCCAATGCGGGAATCGAACCCAAGACCTCCGAGTCAAGCCTTATACTTTCACGTCACGGTCTCGTTGTCGGTGTCGCGGACGGTCGCAACTTGTGGGTGGCCGTCGGACTGTCGAGGCCGAAGGGACGACCCGGTGCCGGATGCGCGCCAGGATCTCGCGCGGTGATTGTTGCCGAGTTGCCGACTTGCCCACTTCCTAACGTGATGTAGAGTACCTACTACAGTATTGAAACGTATCAATGTTTATATATGGAGATGCGACCTTTGCCACGTCACCAAACGTTGTAATTGTAATGGATCAAGAGATTGAACAAAGTGTCTTGTAGTCCTTGAGTCCTTATGAGGGATATGTGGAAGTGCGGAGTTGATGATGATGATGTCCAGAAGGTTGCGTGTTCATATCACTTCGAGGTCACTAATTTGGGAATGGTGGAAGCCCCAATGGGAGATCTGCGACCGAGCGGGGCCGTGCTCGGGCAGGCCGAAGCCCCACTGTAGACTTCAGATGTCGTACGGCGTACCTATTACATCGAGACTAAACTTTTTAAGTAGTCGTAGTAGGCGAAACATGAAACTATAAGGAATAGCGAAAAATGTTGAAAGGATTTCCGAGCCTGATTTTGATAAAAACTAAAACTATATCATTTGATTTTTGATAAATCAATACTTGTATCCAGGAACCGAACCAAATTATTGTAATTTATAAAGGAAGTCAATCCGCAGTAGGCTAGTGTTGTGGACGGTCCATCGAGAAGAAACCCCAGGAGCTAGAGGTCTCAGGTCGGTGATGATGAAGTACGGCCGAGGCTAGAGCTGTAACCGTGTGAATATTGTAATGATGTGCCGGTCTGGCATTTGTGCGTTATCAGGGCGGTTGCGCAATCCCGTGTAGCGGCTGGCGGCTGGCGGTAGTTTCTAGTTAATTAAGCCGGAGAGGCGCTAGTGAAAGGCGCGATACGCGGTACGCCGTGCGACGGGAGTCGGGACTAGCACAGCTGCAGTCGACACGACAAATGTGCGACACGAAAAGAAAAAGCCACGGAATACAGAAATCATCCAGAAACCGTCAACGCGCTTGAAAGTGAAATGAGCGTCAGAACCCCTGGACCAACAGAGATATTGATGTGTAGAATATACCAAAATATAGTACCTTTTTGGTACTATTTGGTACCTCACTTCAAAATTTTAGTACCTCAATAGTTGCCGAAAAATCGCGTAAAGAAAGTGGTCAGACATTCTGACGTCAGGTTGTCTGGACCACTTCTGTTTTTCATACTTCGAGACAACACAACGGATTTTTTCTTTGTAAATATTTAGTACCTTTTTAGTACCTACACATATATTACTTTCAGGTTTTTTTGGCATACCAGAATTTTTTTATACACGAAATAATATTTTTATAGTGGATATTAAATTTTATACAAAGAGCAAACTAGCAACTAGGGAATGGAAGAACCGGTCTGATTTTGAAACCGGAAATTTCGGGACTAGGCAATTTCGGAACCGGGATTTTCCGGGAATTTCGGGATTGGGTTTGAGGCATGAAATACGTTTAGACTGCAGTTTTCCGACTTCCTTTTATAGTTTATTTTATAAAATAATATAAAAAAGTGTATACTTACTGTCACTGCTCCGACGCAAAAATAGAGTTCAAAAAATAAAAATTAACTATGAATAATAAAGTTGCCCGCGGCCTCGCCCGCGTGAAATTAGGTTTTAAACTTTCATCCCCTATTTTACCCCCTTGGGGGTTGAATTTCGAAAACTTCTTCCTAAGTGGATACCTTCGTCATATGAGAAATACGTGTGCAAAATTTAAAATTTTAACCTTGAGGGTTTGGCCTGTGCATATATCAGTCAATCAATCAGCTTTGCTTTTTATATATTATATTGTATATAGTTAGAAGATATTGAGTTGTATATTCTCTTTATAAAATGAATATTACAAATCCCATACAAAACTTGTTTTTTTACTGTTTTTTGCTCTGTATGTACTAGTGATCTAACACTACGTAAAGTTTATTGATAGTGGTACGGACTGGAGCCCTTCGTGCGCGGGTCGATTCGCACTTGGCCAGTTTGTTTCTTTATATCGTAGTAATATAATATGAGTTATTTCTATTCCTTAAGGCTGCGCTAGTCGGTCATTTCTCCATACAAACGCTGTTGGTGATTTACTCCAAAGTCAAACATTTTAGACCGAAGTTCTAGCGTAATATCCATTTTTATGACACTTATCTAGGTCGGTATTTGCTTATATTTCTGAAATTCAGATTAGTGTAGAAGATAATAGCCTCCAAACATCGCATTTTTAGCGCAACTTTGAACGTAAATAAAAATTAAATGAAGAATGATAATAAAAAAGCAAGAAAATACCGACACGATTCAATTATTCAGCAATTGAGATAATTTTAATTCAGACAAAAATATTATATAGTTTTTTCATAAAACACCAACAGCTGAGTGTCGATTTGCGTAATTTGAAGACGCCTTTTCTAAAATACTTAACACAGCTGCATAAATGTGTGCAGTATAGCTTCTCTTATAAGTATAGATTACTATTTTATGGGTATATCATTTTTTCCCCAATATTAGGTGAAATAAGAAGCATTTTCCCCGCGCGCAGCACTGAGTTCGAGCCGTTGACTAGCGCACTCTTAATGATATAAATACGAAACTTTGTGAGGGTTGTTCTGATGTTTGTTCAGCTATTTTGCACAAAACTACTGAACGGATTCTGGTGAAACCTGTATGTGGTGTATTATAATAGCTTAAACATAAAGCCTCGAGCAGTTGCTAGTTTGCTCTTTGTATAAAATTTAATATCCACTATAAAAATATTATTTCGTGTATAAAAAATTCTGGTATGCCAAAAAAACCTGAAAGTAATATATGTGTAGGTACTAAAAAGGTACTAAATATTTACAAAGAAAAAAATCAGTTGTGTTGTCTCGAAGTATGAAAAACAGAAGTGGTCCAGACAACCTGACGTCAGAATGTCTGACCACTTTCTTTACGCGATTTTTCGGCAACTATTGAGGTACTAAAATTTTGAAGTGAGGTACCAAATAGTACCAAAAAGGTACTATATTTTGGTATATTCTACACATCAATATCTCTGTTGGTCCAGGGGTTCTGACGCTCACAAAGTGATGCCGCCGCGACTACTCCAAATTGGAAGGGCTATTCACACATATGTTGCTACAGAATAACAGACTATTTTACCCAACTTTTTTTTAGTTAAATTTATATTTGTTTTGTAAGTGTAAAGAGTAAAAAAGCGGGCGGGCGGTGTTTCGCCATGGTTTTGGTTACAGTGCGCTGCGTGCAAATGTGATCGAACACTCATTCTGGATGTTCTGTTTCTGTGGAATAAGCCCGCCGTCGATACTAATGGTTATTCTGAGAGTGGGAAGAAAATTTAAAAATTCTACGAACTTTTTCTATAGTTAAAAGTAACAACAGCGCGGGCGCTGTTTACTTTATCGCAGTGTTTTTCAACCTTTTTCATGATGCGACCCCCCTTGTATGAAAAAATATTTCGCGACCCCCCGACCCTTCGCTTTTTTATCACGTATGTATGTGTATTTTACAGTGTTACAAATATTCATTCCATACGACGTTTTTATGCGTCTCCATAATTAGGATACGGGTATAAGTACATAATATAGTACGTCAAACACATTATTTTACATTTACATACATCGATGATCGATTTATGAGTATATCCTTTTGTTAAAATTCTCTTACTTAATAAATAAATATTTTTAATCTTTATTGTTTTTCACTAAAGTCCTCTCGGCCTCCGGCGACCCCCCGGCGATCCCCTACAGAAGATTTGCGAACCCCCAGGGGGTCGCGACCCACAGGTTGAAAAACACTGCTTTATCGTATCGATTGCAATTCTGCTAGGCGGGCTGCGCGGGCGCACCTCGCATGTAGCGGGCTGCGGGGCGAGCGCGCGAGCGTCGCGTCGTTTATGGAAATGCCCGTGTTGTGTTGCTTAATTACTGTGATTTATGACGATGTACGCGTTTATGTGCCGTGTAGACCCCGGCCGGGCAATTAAACGAGAGCCCGTACCTCCTGATTGCGGATGGAGTAAATGTCTTTACTGTTATTGTAATCGAGAGAATTGCCTATTTCGCCATTTCAAAGATTTTAGAAGCGATAAACACGTCAATCAAAATTAACGAAGATTGTTAAGGTATTGTTACTCGAAAATTATCTTTTAAATGTTAAGACGAAAATAAATAAGTTAATTATGTAATAAATCTTAAAAATAAAAGAAAATATTGCTAGAGTCATGTATTGCAATTTGCAATACATAAATGCAAGTATTTACATTAACACAATATCTCAATATCTGAAAATATGGTCAAATGGAAAAAAATGTCACCCCAATTTACATGTATGGGGCGAGCCACCCCTAAAATTATTTTATAAGATACTAATATAAAAGTATGTAAAATTTTATCATCAAATTACATTCATAATTACAGAAGTTAGAAGGGCGGACAGACAGACGACGGACGGACGGACCAAGCGAAACCATAAGGGTTCTTTATTGTTATAGGTATATACTGCGCATCCCTAAAAATTACAAACTTTTTATGTATCGATGATGAGAAAATAGTAGCGCTCAGTAATAATAAATAATAATAATAATATATAGAAGTATAGCTGTAAATTTTTACAGCTCAAAACAAAACCAAAAGCTTTAATTTTTATTGACCAAAAAGCGAACTTTCACTGTTATGTTTTCGTTCGTCCGGGTGTTTATTATTGTGACCTAAATCCGCGTCGCCCGCAACGGCCGCAACACGGCAATCCGTGTCGCCTGTCGCCGCGACACGACGCAGCATGCAGCTGCCGGTGCGTGCATTCCGACCGCACTTAACTGTTGTGGCCCGTGGGGTATGATTTATTAATTACCGTGTTAATTATTATGGGGCAATTAGATTTTAGAGCTTAGTGAAGTGATCTCGTTATGTCCTTGCTGTAAACTGCAAACAGTTGCGTGGGGAACTGTTTGCAGTTTATTTTTCTAAACTTCACCTTTAATACTTATAAGTATAGGTTTCTTGTAAGTTGTAGTACTACGAAACACAACCACTTTTTGTAAATTAAGGGAGAAAAGGTTCTGGAAAATTGTTCTTGCTATATTAAAAGAATAGGTGTTTGAACTGATTTTATAAATTACATAACTGAATAATGAAAGAAAAGTACTACTCTTAAAATATATGAGTAACTTCTCAGAAGAAACCGTATATCAAAAGTCAATATTTTCAAAGGTACAGCGATTTGTATACAAAATTTCGCGAGTGTCGTAAAAACACTTCATACTAAAGTCGTACCCACGTGTGACGTCACTTGTGGGTTAAAGTGTATGGAGTATGCAGCCGCAGGAACATATTTGTAAATATCTCCGATATTTGGGCGTTTATGTTTATACTTACCATAATACGATAAAATGTTTTTGTATATGATGTAAGTAAACTAATGATATAGGTTTTGTTTAGTAATTTAGCAACAAAAAAAAATTTTTTTTCTACTTTTTAGATGTATTTAATTAATAAACTACACATAAAATAATATATGTTTTTACATTTACCAAGTAGTAATGCCTCAACATTTCTAAGTATATAATACGTTTGTATATTGGTTTAGACAAAGAATAAACTCGCGTTGCTCTGAAATAAGAGTTTTATTATAACACTTTTACATTACAATTAAACATTACAATAAAATATTACTAACTTTAGAAAACATACCTGAAATAAGAGAAACGACAATTAATGTTTATTCCTCACTATTTCAACCATTCACTTAATTTTTATATCTTTCTCTGATTTCAACTTGTAACGATTAAATGCAATTTTCATAGTCATCCTTCGTCTTCTATCTCTGCCATTTTGTAACTTGTACCACAGATAGCCAAATAGTTGTCTACTAACAAATGCGCGCCAAATTTAAATTGAAAAGGAAATACATTTCCTTTATATCTCCCCCCCTAAGCAGAGAAAATTTTACCATGAATTTTCAAATAACAATAATTTTTACTCCAATTCAGGAACTGGAATTAGTTTCGTGATATGAAAAATGTTGGATTCTGTCTTTTTGTGCCCAGTATCTATTCTATATATAGTGCTAGATATTTTTTCCAAAATTTTATATGGTCCAATTCTTAGTTCGTCTAATTTCTTTCTGTTCAGCTTATTTCCATTTTCAACGTATATCAGATCACCTACTTGAAATTCATGAAGTTTTCGGTTTTTGTCAAATATTGTCTTATTATAATCATGTGATTTAATAGTATTCTCAAATGCAATATTTTTGTCTCGAATCCAATCATCCTCAGTTTTATGTTGTTTTAACTCTTTCGGTAAAATAGCAACATCTCTCCCAAATAATCGGTAGCTTTGTGTGTAGCCAGTGACCGTATGTGGAGTATCATTATACTTCTTTATACATTCTTGGGCTATGGTTGTCCAGGCTCTTGTATTTCCTTTTTCGTTAATTTTACATCTAATTTTATTTACTAAGGTCTGATTTAACCTTTCATTCAGACCATTGGAGAAAGGTGCATTAACAGCTGTGAACACAAGAGGTATTTGTTTTTCATCTAAATATTTCTTAAACTCCTTTGAATTTATCCCTGGGTATTGGTCCGAGAGTATCATACCAATATTAAAAGTTTCGGGTATTTTAGACACTAAATTAATGAAGTCACTAGAACTCTGTGTTTTTGAGGTGAGGATAAATGCATGTCTTGTGAAATGGTCAACTAACAAGTGAAGATATCTTTTTGTTGACCTTGAACCTCCAAAACCCCCAATAGTGTCTATGGAAACAATCTCAAATGGTTCCTTAGCTGGTCCTAATTGAGACATCATACCAAATTTATGTTGACCTCTTGATTTATTCTTTAAGCATGTGTCACAGTTTCTACAAATATTCTTAATATTTTCCATTAAATTCTTTGTCACATAATATGGGCTTATAGTATATTGCAATTGTTTCATTCCAATATGGCCCAGCTCGTTATGTATTTTTTTTTTAAACTTTATACTGAATTCTTCTGATATAATAACTTTTTCCTTCTTTCTACTTTTCTATAAATAAATGTTGTGTTTTTCAATCAATTTACTTCTATTTTTTTGAATATCTTCATTTTTATTTTGGTCTAACATAATATCCTATCCAAAGTAATTAAGTTAACAACTTTTAATTTTTCTTCTGTATTTTTATCTGATTCTAGTACCGGATTCCTGCTTAGACAGTCTGCTTCTATGTTTCGTTTCCCAGGTGCATATTTTATTTTAAAATCATACTGTGACAGATAATATGTTAAATCGCCTAAGTCTTCATCTGGTCTGGCTTTTAAATTCAAGTTTTCTAGTGGCTTGTGATCGGAGTACACTGTGAATGATCTTCCTATCAACCAAAATTGCCAGTATCTCACAGCCTCCTTAATGGCCAAACATTCTAGGTATATCGCCTTTTTTTTCTTTTGTGCATTATTAAGTTTTTTCGAGAAATACGCCACTGGTTTTTCTTCTCCGTTTGGTTGTATCTGCTTCAAAATGGCTCCGATACCTTCTAATGAAGCATCAGTGTATATGTTGATAGGTAAATCCTTATCATAAATTTCTAGTATAGGTTTTGAACATAATAATTTTTTTATAGTATCAAATGCTTCTTGACATTTAATAGACCAAACAAATTTTTGATTTTTTTGAAGCAGATTATGCAAAGGGTCCAGTATTATAGCACTGTTTGGTATAAATTCATGATAAAAGTTTATTTTCCCCAAAAACTGACGTATATTTTTTTGAGTTTTCGGAACTGGAAATTCCCTTATTGAAATCATGTTATCATTAATTGGTCGAATAGAATTGTCTTGGATAATATGTCCCAAGTACTTTACAGAGTCCGATGCGAATATGCACTTTGTAAGTTTTAATCTGAAGCCTTCCCTTGTGATAGCTTCCAGTAATTGTGTAAGATGGCTTATGTGATCTTCAAATGTCTTCGAGAATATCAGTATATCATCAATATAATTAACTGCAAAATCATTTAGGTTGTATTTTTTTAAAATTGTACTTAAAATTCTTTGGAAAATAGCCGGTGAAGTTTTGAGTCCAAATGGTAAACAAGTCCACTGGTAATGACCTTCCTGGGTGACAAAAGCTGTTTTTTTCCGGTCTTCGACACGTAGAGGGATTGCCCAAAAAGCAGAATTTATATCTAAGGTAGAGAAATATTTACAGTTTCTAGTTTTTACCATCAGATCGTCAATGAGTGGAAACGGTTGAGCCTGCGGTACCACTATTTTATTCAAATCCCTGAAATCTATACACAGTCTGGACTTTTTATTCTCTTCTTTTTTAAATGCTAGGGTAACGGGTGCAGAAAATGGGCTGTAAGATTCTTCAATAAGTTTATTCTCAAGTAACTTACCTACTTGTGCCTCTATTTCTTTCTTGTCTTCCACTGTGCATCTGTATGGTCTCTTACTACAATACTTATCCATTATTAAATCAATTCTTGACTCATACCCATTAACTGTGCCAACATCATATTTGTCTTTTGCAAAAACTGTTTTATATTTAGAAATTAATTTAATTATTTCATGCTGTTGTTTCTCCTTTAAATGATTTATTTTTATTTCAAAATCCTTATTTATATGTTCATTAAAATTAATCTTACGCTGTATTTCCCTTTTCTTATCATTTTCTATTTTTGTATCTAGTCTCAATGTAGATTTTTCCTCAATTCCTTTTTGTGAAATGATTAAGTTTTCATTTTGAATTAATTTATAATCTTTTATCAGGTCTAAGCCTATTAAAAAATCATAGTTTATTTTTTTCTCATCCATAACATAAATATCAACATTCTTTTCTATTTCAAATATTTTTATTTTTAATGTAACCAAGCCACTTGTCTTTGTAACACCACTAATTGTTTTTAAACTTGTTTCATTCTTGCTGCTCCCTTTTCCTTTTAATTGCAACAATTTTGAATTAATCAATGAAATATTTGATCCGGAATCATACACTCCATATAATTCAAGTTTATCATTTATCAGTAGCTTGACATATATTAATGGCGTTACAATCCGTTTTTTGGCTCAGTCATCAATTCGGCTTCAATTATAGAATTGTTGACATGTTTATAATTTCTATTCTTCGAATTTTCGTTTTCATTGGACCTAAACCAGCATGTGCCTTCGGGGTGGTAACGAGTGCCTTTATTTAATTTTTCACAAATTTAACATGGGTTTTTCTCTTCATTTTTACTCATATATTTCAAATTTGCATATTTTCTTGTAGTCACATAATTTCTTTTATTCATCAAGTGTTCATATTTACCGAGTTCATTAAATAAATCTACTGTGTCTTTTAAAGTCTCTCTGTCAATCTTGTTTAGTATAAATTCTGGTAGACCTGCTGCAATGAGATCTACTAAAGTATTTATGTCTATAGTTTTTCTCATATCCAATAATAGTTTCTCCTTTCTCATGGCGTAATCCACCAATAAGCCCTCTCTATATCTAAAAGATAATGCATAGGTCACTGGGTTCCATCCCTTGTTTATAAACGAATGACAGAATTTATCTTTCCATACAGACCAGTCTGCATTTATTGAAAATTTTATGAGCATTGAATTATACCAGTCAAGACAATTTTTATCCATAAATAATCTGAGTACTTCAATTTTACTTTCATCGGACTTAACATCACAGCGAGTGCACTCTTTTTCAAACATCTCAATCCATTGACTTGCATTTGGATTCTTTGTTGTAAATTTTTCTATTACAAATTTTTCTGCAATATTTTTTAAGTTCTGCTGCTTACTGCTACTAGTTTGTGTATTTTCCATGAATCTCACAAATAACTTTTCTAATCTATCTGTTTCTGTTGGCAATGTACTAACAGTAATGGTTTCCTCCTTACTCAATTCCTCCAGATACTGGTCATTAAATTGAATATTGTTATCTGTATCCAAATAAGCTTCAGACAGTTCTTTTGACATTGTTATCCATATTTTCCGTTTTTGGTAACTTTTCTTTAGACTATTTTTAATTTTCGTATAGGATGCTGTAGTAATTATAGCTTTATGATGGCTAACTCCCTGTAATTCTTCCGGTACGGCATATACTTTGTTGTCCGGGGTACCGATTGAGGTTATGCATAAAATATTAGATTTTCCATCACTGCCAGGTAACAGAGTGAATTCAAATTGAAGTTTTTCCATTATTTCTCGTTTTTTATAAACCAATTGTCGTTTTATAATACGTTTGTATATTGGTTTAGACAAAGAATAAACTCGCGTTGCTCTGAAATAAGAGTTTTATTATAACACTTTTACATTACAATTAAACATTACAATAAAATATTACTAACTTTAGAAAACATACCTGAAATAAGAGAAACGACAATTAATGTTTATTCCTCACTATTTCAACCATTCACTTAATTTTTATATCTTTCTCAGATTTCAACTTGTAACGATTAAATGCAATTTTCATAGTCATCCTTCGTCTTCTATCTCTGCCATTTTGTAACTTGTACCACAGATAGCCAAATAGTTGTCTACTAACAAATGCGCGCCAAATTTAAATTAAAAAGGAAATACATTTCCTTTATAAGTATATTAATGAAACAAGGTAAATATTTTAGATGTAGTCCGATCCCCTATTGTAAGAACTCTCTTGGTGACAATTGTTAGATTTGTAGGATTTGATTTCATTTGGTCCCAAAATCGACCGAATTTTTTTTGTTAAATTTATAAAATCGCCCTTAATCTACACTAATTTCATAAACAGGAATGGTTTGTTTGTTTAAATTACTGAGCCGATTTTGATGGAATTTGGTAGAGATAGACCAAGAGGAACGACATAGGCTACTTTTTACCGGGGCAAAATGTAAAATTCTCGAGGCCCTTTGCGTGCACGTAGGCGCAGGCAACATCTAGGAAGACCATAAAACTGTTCACCGACTGTAAAATATATAGAGTAATAGAGCTCAGAACATCCTAGATTATCTTCGAATTTAACTACATTTGCATGCCGTTCACAGGAATTTGTCGATCAACTGCCTTCAGTGTCCGACATTCCGAACTAATTGGGGAGACTGAGGACCACCGGATTGAGATTTAGCAACAGAAGCCCTGCGATTCGCCGTACCCTGGCCTTGTTAAGACAATTGGGCAGTTGATATGTCTGACCTCAAGCTACTGTCGACCCTATACGCTTGTGATATGTCCGAATGTCGCGTGCGGTGGACGACATATGACAAATGCTACCCTTGTTAGGACAATTAGGCAGTTGATACCGGAGTTATCTCAAGCTACTACCAGCTCTATGCGATTGTGATATGGCCGAATGTCCCGTGTGGCGGCTGACAAATGCAACCAGTCATGAATATGCGCGATGAGATCTGTGATCTGTCGTATAACAGCCTCGTTAACTGCCCCTGACGAATTCTTCGACATTGTTGCTGTAGTTGGTTTGTGCCACATTCGGTGCCAATCGTTGAGGACTTTAAACCATCGAGCATCCTATATTGTGCTTCGTAATACGTAAGGCTCTGTCCCCCTATTAATAAAATTATTTACACCACGGATTAGCTAATCCAACATGGCTGTCTCTGTCAGATAGTTTGGAACAATCACTTTGGAACAATAGACAAAGAGAGCGATTTGGATTTGCTTATGCATGGTGTAAATATTTTTATTAATAAGGAGGTGTATGTTTTGTCATCATCGACAGTCGAATTTCCCGTTTGATAGAGCGCTGAACCCCAATTCTCGCTTGAATAACTTACACTTTTCATTTTACTTTTATTGAATTATAAATGAATCGTTGTATCATTTTTGGAGTTTTGGATTTGGCGTTGGTTTCACGCTTATGAGAAAACCATTTTTACACTTTAAGCATATCTACTGAATCGTAACTGTATTATTGCAGGATTTACCAGAGTCATCTATCAAGGCAGAATCTACCTTCAGGTCTGTCCTCAACGTATGGAGGATTAGCCAGCTCCTACCGCGCCAATGTAATGCTGCTTGGCAGACTTTAAACTGCCTTCGAGAATTGTTCTAGTGTTTTCTCTGAGTATGTAAGCGTCCGCAAAATTAAAATTGTACTGAAAGTTTAAGCTCTTATACCTTATACCTAATAATGATACCATTATTAGATACTAGACTGCACGCGACATCGTGCGCGCAAAAGTCCATTTCGAAAAATATGTGCCAAATTTCATCAAAATCGGTCCAGACTCCAGTAGTTTCGGAACCTATTCGCTGCAAACAAACAAACTTTTCCGCTTTATTATATTAGTATAGATAAGGGTGGTTCGCCCCCTCTTGCGACTTGCGAGCAACTCAAGCGTCGTACCGTTGGGCAACCGGATTTTTTGCTTCAAAGTTATTTTCCAGCGAAGTATTTTTTTACTGAATAAACTAGAATCCGTGTAAGAAATAGTTGTGTTCCAATGCAACAGCGGCGCAATTACAATATATTATTAATATGTAGTGGAATACATTACAATACATTACACGCGCCGTCGGGAAGTACGTTTCTATTGTCATTACTGTATACTGTATAGTGTGCACTGTAAGTTACACTGAAATATGTAGCAAGTCCGGCACCCGACATGCTAACTTCCGATATAAAGGCGGTTTCATAAGCAAAGTCTTAATACTATATACTCGTATTATAATAATGTCAAACGTACAAAATCATTTAATCATGACGCACTATTTAGGCTTCCGTAATGCTACAACCCTTATCTGTCTGCTGATTCTGCTCAGTCCGTCTCTGTCTGTCTGTCTGTCTGCTGTCTGCCTGTCCCGCCTTCTAATTTCTGTATTTTGAATAAAAATGGATGAAATTTGCTATAGTTAGATTTTGTATAGAATATAGCTTTCGTTTTCGGAATCATCAAATAATCATAATTTATATGAAGGGGGATCCATACGTGTCAAGTGGGGATGATGAATATTTTTTCATTCTTCGTGTGTGTGTTTCATCGTGTGGACCCGAATAAGTATTTTTAAATAAAGGCGAGGTTTCGTACATTAACCGACTTCCAAAAAAGGAGGCGGTTATACGTTCGGCTGTATATATATATATATTTTTTTTTTGTATGTTCGCGGATAACTCCGCCGTCTGTTGGCCGATTTTCAAAATTCTTTTTTTGATGTAAAAGGTATAATCCGAAGTTGGTCCCATTTTCAGAAAATTGGTGACCTGATGATGGGATCCATGAGGAATCGAGGGAACTCCTCGAAATTTATATGGACACATATGGTGATTTCGACTTTTTCTGAAGAAGTCCAAGCATATGCTACCAAAAAGTAAGATTTTGCTCCAAGGTATACCCTGGATCCAAAAGTGCAGAACAGAACTCCTGACTCCTTATAGATGCATGTTTGGGGATTTTGGCGTTGTTTAAAGAACTGCAAGCATATGCCACTTTGTCAATTAGAGTAATCATCATCATCACCACCACTATCACAGCATACATCATCACATTATGATGATAAAGAGGGTACTTCTCATAGTATTTTACACTAACACGGAGATCTTTGAACATTACTCTGCCGTTTATGAACCTATTTGCAAAATTCTTTTGTTGTAAAGGGTTTAATTCGAAATGGGTCCTTTAGTCACTAAAGTGGAAACGTGATGATGCGATCCATGAGGAATCGAGGGAACTCCTCGAAATTTATATCGACACGTATAGTGATTTTGACTTTTACTGTAGTAACACAAGCATATGCTCCCAAATAATAAGATGCTGAAACCAAGGTATACCCCAGATCCAAAAACACTGAACAGAACTCCTCAGTCTTTAAAGATACGCGTTTGGAAATTTCGGCATTGTTTAAAGAACTGCAAGCATATGCCACTTTGTAACTTACAGTAATCATCATCATCATCTTAATAACAATACCTAATGGAAGCTTGGCGCGTATTCAGTTATACATTCGATCGTTTATTTTAGACGTTTTTAAGACGTATTAATAATAACTTAACAATATTTAACACTAAAAAGGGTGAAATTATTATTTTTAAACAAAAAATTAAACCGACTTCCAAAGTAAAAATACACAAAAAAGTATGAAATAAAACTTATTTTATAAATAATTCCCCTTTTAAATTTGGGCTATTTCTCTACTTAATCTTCTTAATTTTGAAGTCGGTACCAGCAAATATGAACGTGAGTTCTATAAAATATTGTAGGATATTATTTGGGCTGGTAGCGACTTCAAAATTAAGAATATTAACTAGAGAAATAGCCAAATTTAAAAGGGGAATTATTTATAAAATAAGTTTTATTTCATACTTTTTTGTGTATTTTTACTTTGGAAGTCGGTTTAATTTTTTGTTTAAAAATAATAATTTATAATGTAAACTATTTTGGAATCTTTTTTAAACCACCTTTGGATTAAAAAAAATCTCTTTCCATGCTGCAGAGGTCATGCTAAAAGTTCTATAAGGGAAATTATTTTAGCGAAATCGGACAATAACTTTTGTAGTAAAAAGAAAATGCTCGTTGATATTTACGGATTCCTTCTTAGTCCTTAGACATGTTCTGATCTGCCATCCTCTTGGTTAGGTTATCATTTGCTTATTTCATCGGACTAAATATACTAATATGGAATCTAGAGATTCTAGAGGTTAGAACAGTCAACGTCACACTTCCTATCGGATATTAGCTCCCCAAACCGATATCGGTGACGGTGGTCGGTTTCATTGAAACCAGTCAAGCTACGCAGGATTTATTTTTGTAGTGCCCAAGTGTGTGCGAAAATCACAATACACAAGAGCACCCTGTGGGATGATGTGCGTGTCTCAGTAGAGGGACGATGATCGACATGACTGGCGAGAGATCAGGCGCAGGCCCGACATTTTACATGACCATCTGACGCCTAGATGAGGTCAGACAGTCGTGATCAGCCTGTATTGTCCTAAACAATCTTGAAAACAACATTTTTTGTTGTTCCAACGCGGGTATCGAACCAACGACCTCAAGAGTCGAGAGCCAAGTTCTAAACCACTAGATCACGGATGCGTCATTACTCATTACTATAGGATGCCTACTAACTCAAATTAGTTTGAATATTGTCACCTAAATCGGTAGCTTATATTTACAAACATTACTGTCAATAGGAAATTGCGTTGTCAGTGTTTATGTTCGCGCCGTTCGGCGACAGATGGCGACACTTGTATGCGAGTGCGTTTCGAAAACAGCATTATGCCCAATAAGTGCAGCGCTATGTGACAATAGATATTATATGCGGTATGATTAACAGGCTTGTTAGCGTCGCCGGGCGAATTTATATCTTAATCCGATATGGCTGGCGCACGCGCATGTAGTTGCAGCGGGTAGCGGATATTTGGCAGTTGGGTATTTATACCCAATTGCCAAGTACCTATCTTGACAACATGTTAAAATTTTGTTTTTTTTTTTTAATACTTAATATATTTAATACTTAACATAATTATGAAATAATGAGGTTATAACTGGATAAGATTTAATTTGTAGTTTTGTAATTCAAGTAAGTCATAGTTTTGTAAGTAAAGCTGCATTTCAAGTTTGAATTTTGTTACAACATTAGGTTAAAAAAGATACCAAATATGTATGTAGATTTTGTAATCTGTGGACTAAAACAAACACAGTCATAAACCATCATGGATCTAGAAAGGCATTCGGAATTTCTCAATGTCTCACAGAATCGTAACTAACACGCGCGTGTAGAGGTGTCCCACAAATGTCGCTCCGCTCGTGAGCGTCTTGCACCGCTACCCGTCTGTATGGGCCGTTGCCCGTTTGAATAACACCTAACTTACAAATAATTAGTGTCAGCGGACAGACACTTTGAATACCATGAGCGCGATACATTCGCTATTGCTGCGCCGGCGCAGGACATTCGTTATGTGCCTTAAGTATTTACCCTAATGTCATGGACTAATACGAAACTGTTAGATATTGTAATATCAATGTATTATGGTGGCTTTAGGTTCAATAAAATATGACGGCAACGGCCAATAACTAGTAACTACATAATACGTATTGCATTTGTTTTGTCTGCCTTCGTCAAAAACTATTAGTGTCTATATTGCGCTGCGTTGTCGTAGCGCCGACGATG
Source organism: Glaucopsyche alexis (assembly GCA_905404095.1). Lineage (NCBI taxonomy): Eukaryota > Metazoa > Arthropoda > Insecta > Lepidoptera > Lycaenidae > Glaucopsyche > Glaucopsyche alexis. Next base: position 30,242,395 of record FR990048.1, read on the forward strand.
CGTCGTTTTTGACATGTCCCACGTTGCGTCGTCACGCGACATTAGTGGAATGACGGACAGAAAAGAAGAGACGAAGAGGAAGGGTTGATGATGCGCTGTGCTATCACCACGGAACACATATTACTCGCGGAGAAGAAGGTCGACTTCATACAAAAAAATTGGGACCAAATAGCGCCTCTAGTGAGCTGCCCCCTCAAACTTTTAACCGCCTTCCAACAAAGGAGGACTATATATTTGATTATATGAATATGGCGGGAAATTGAAGATACGTAATTAAAGTTTAAGTTAACGTTAAATTTCTCTTTAGAGTTAAATTTTACACCCCAACAAAACCGAGCAACCACCTCCACGAATAAATCATAACTACTACGTTACAAAATGTTCGTGAGCCCTTATATACATACGTCTAGTGTTTTCGATAGCGCGATCTAGAAGCGGCATAGTGTCATCTGTTGTGGTTTTTAAGTAACTTTTATGTAATATTAACCATGAAATATAACCATTCTTGTCGCACCGAACTGCCCCCTTTTTGGTCCAAGGTCATTCATACAAAGTCGACCACCCCTGGCTATCACCCTCTTGCATTATACTGTTGTGCGACGGCGACGACATGACGGAACGCACTACTGGGACCTCAGACAAAGATCTTCAGTATAATTCGTCAAGAAGTCTATACTAATATTATAAAGAGGAAAAGTTTGTGTTTGCAGTGAATAGGCTCCGAAACTACTGGACCGATTTTGATCAAATTTGGCACAGATATAGAGTAGACTACGGGGTAGGTTACATAGGCTACTTTATATTGCGAAAACATTTACGGTTTTCGCCGACGGACGTCGTCGAAGTCGCTGACGGACACAGTCTAATAGTCAATAAAAAGCGAATAAATCTCTTGTACTTCGTTTATCCAATTTAATATTAAAGTAAACAAAAATATTTAATTCGACCAAATTAACGAGTGTTGTATTTCTTTATTGCACAGTAAATAAGTTACTTTTAAATTAGTGGCATTATAGTACGCTCTTCTTCTTCTTTCTTACGCTCATTAATCGATATTCTGATTGAAATCGATATCACAACATCGATTTTAAAGTGCTAATTGAATTGATTAACGACAGCGATACGGATCACGGGATTATATCTGAATCTGAGGAAATGTAGCGCAAATGTACAAATTGATTCTCACACTTGTTACACGATTTACGGTGTTGTGACTTACGACACACCGCTCTCTTCGACGGTATACATATTATAGCGGTAGTGTGGCTCAGGCTCGGCGATAATGTACACTGTTATAGCAATCGGAGTGTTAGTTATTAGAATGTGTTGTTGGACACGTTTAAGTGCCATAAGATGCCTATTTCACCAAACTTCTTAAAACGCGCTTGATCCCTCTCACGTTCAACATTAGAACGGGATAGACAGATCGAAAGCCGTAGCTCAGTCGTAAATGTCGGTTAAACGTCTATGTGAAATTGGGGCTAAAATGGTCATAAGGATGTATCGAACAACATAAGGACCTCCTAAGTACGTACTAAAACGCTTCGATAAGAAGCTAATAAAATAGTTTTATATACTATACCTGCTCCTATTTAAGGTTGCTCAAAATTTATTACTATAATACTACTCTGCTTCCGTCTTACGAATTTTCAATCACATCACGTATCCTGACGCGAGTTTTAACATTTTTAACCCATCCAAAAAAAAAGTGCACAACGCCGCTAAAGTTTCACTTTAAAAAATATACTTATTAAAATTACATAACGCTCTCTACGGCGCTGTAAGGTCATTCTCACACATCTCTGAAGATTGTTTTGATGTTATTAAGGCAAAGTCTTTGCTTCCTCTATAAATCATCAGTTTCTCTGAGGTTAATGATCTCAGCACCTCAGAGAGCGCGATGTTATTTTATTTTGTCTAATTATTATTTTTTCGATTGTTTTTTTCTGTCTACACGTCGTTATACTATGTAATTAGCAATAGATCATATTATAATGCCCAAATGGTTTAGAAGAACTTTATAATATGTGACAACAATCAAGAGAAGCGATTATTATCCAATTAATGGAGTTAGAAATTGTGTACAGTGTAGGTACTACTATATGCCTCTGGTCTAAAACTAAAGCTTGTTTTCCTTACTGTTTAATGTTAACTTCGAGAATGTAGAACAAATGCACTCCTCAATATTTATTTGAGACAGCTACTAACACGGGAGAACGCAATGTTCCCAAACAAATCTAGCTCTCGAGTCTCGAGTACTACGCGCAGATAATAAACCGCACTATCTCGGCCCTAACTCGATCCAATCGCTCCTATCTATATTGACACTGCTCGTTCTATAAGTTTCCTCAGGTCCGCTAAAAGCTGCGCTATCGGCAACTATAACACTTTCACCTATCGTGTTCTTGGATCGATTCTCATATTTATCTCCGCATATCGGGCATTATGGACCAATTTACTGTATCGTTGTCTCTCGCACTTTAAATATCTATTAACACAAGAAAGTGCTTATGCTTTTCAATTCTATGGCCCATATACTCTACATTCGTGTGTATTGAAGACGTCGTTTCGTATAGTTATGGTACTTCTAGCATCGTTGTCTCTAGTGCTAGAGCTATGGAACAATTCATAATAAAATTATTAAACAGGACAGCGGTCTTAGCATGACCACCGCGTATAAATGAATTATTTCTGGGCACGAGTAGATAAATTGGTTAGGAGAGAAATAACTTTTAATCCAAGGTCAGTATTAGAATCAACATTTCTTGGCAGCGGTGATTTTAATTTCTAGTTACTTGTAACAAAAATGAGCAACTTTTGATATGAATTACAAACCGGATAGAACTGTTTTCTTGGACCGCCGCGGTGAAGACTATTTGACATTTCTAAAAATACATTAAAGGGCTGTCGTATGAGTTCGTGCGAGGTCGTGCTTGATCGACGATGGAAGACAAGAAATATTGCCATTTGCCAACCATTTTGCTACGAACTGGATTAATGTTTCTACAATCTGTCATTTTATCTATTGATTCGGGCGATAGCTTGCAAAATGCATCGCCTCGCTCCAGCCGCACCACGCCTTAACTCGGATCGTTATCGGGCGGTGTCAGCAGTGTATTAGCAGTACATCAGCTCTGCCGGTGTCTACTATCTACTGAAGCTGGACCCGCCTGCAGCTTACGGCGACGTGTGGGAGGTATTTATGAATGCGAATACATTTCGTGTAACAATACACCGGCGCTGTTTAGCCGACTTCAACAAACCATTCGCCCTTATTTCACTATAGTATCAAATATATTCCTGTTTGTTCCTAAACATATCGGTAGAACATGTGGTTGTGTTGTGTATCGAAAATCGGGAATTAGAGAATTCAGCGTATTCTTTAAACTTAAAAAAAACAACACATAATTTTTGTAAACAATGAAATATGTACGTTACATTACAGTTACATACGTGTCACTTACAAAACTAATTAGCATCCCTTGATTTCCTACTTGCGCTACCCGGTCAGGCAATTTTAAGTGAAGACCGATTTGTCATTCAAGTTAATGACGAAGTGAGAAACTGATTTTATTTTTTCAATTTTGATCCAAAAGTTGCCCAATGCGCACTTCTAATGTTTGTTTAGATTCTTTATTTTGTCTCTTGAACTTGACTGGTTGCGTGACATAATTTTCGCGATATCCCATCGCAATTTTGTGTGTACAAGCCGTACGTAGTACAAGTAGTACAACATTATCTTGTATCAACAAATCTACCCGACCCGAGGGCGCTAATCGAGTCTACTATTAAACCTCGATAATATGAAGATCGTAGTTCATAAAATTACCGATAGATGTCAGAAAATAATGAATTAATACCAATTTTCCAATTTACTTTTACACTGGAATACGAGTTTAAAGGTTAAAGCCCCGACTAAATTGTCTGGCTTTATTTTTTTGTGGAATAAAAAAAATACTTTCAAAAATATAATATTTAAGTTCCGCTTTTGACCAGCCAGACCTGCAAAACCGTGTTAAGGTACCTACAATAAGAGAAGTCTAGGAAATGGTTTTCGCTTGCCTCAAGCACCTGCTCTAAATTCCTAGTTCTTTTAGGCTATATTTAACTGAGACTTTCAATGAATCGTCTTGATATAATGAATCAAAACGCGTTTGACGTTGCTTTCACGTTTATGAGAATACCATTTTGCTGTTTTATCATATCGAGATTGCATCGAAACTATTACTGTAGTCTTTATGACTTAATTACATCGACCTACAGATGTCATCTGTCGGTTATTGCGACGTGGGCAATGTCAGAGTGACACGGGCCGACACCGACACCGACACCGGCACGCGAGCCTGCGTGACGCCCGCGACTCCCGCCGCCCGCGACGACGCTTTTTGTGACCGCTCTATTTGGTGTACAGTTCGCAGCGAAATGTTATAGTTGTTTGGGAATATGTAGATGCCGTAAAGGGGATCTTCCACTGAGTGCACGCGGTACGCTCGGTCAGGCCGAAGCTCACTGTAGTAGTTTTTAGATGTTGTATATAAAGCGCCGAACTATGGAAGCTTTGATAGCGCGATTCTGAATCGGGGCACTTGTTGGTCCTCCACAGTAGCCAGATAAGATAAATTATTTCTTTGCTGCTGCAAATTTTATGCCTGTTTAATAATTTACCGACTAATCACGATGTTTCAGTGCTAATTTCACCAACACCTTTTGAATATCATGTTTAATAAATATCTCTCGTTCTTCGTATTAGTGAAAGAGAAGGCATGATAGAAAAAATATTATAAACGATAGCCTGAAACTAGTCAACCAGATCCAGTGGTGGAGCAACCTTTGGCGTAAACGACGAACGGTAGCCTGCAGCTTTACCGAGGCGAGATTATCGAGATCTCATCGATATTAGTTTTGTGTCGCCACCAATTTAGTTTTGGCTCTCAAATTAACCACTGATGACGGCACCGTAGTGTGAGTGAGGTCCCTTGCCATGTAACCATAATATGAACAATACAGTCAACGGTTAAGTTAGTCGTACATGGTTTAGACATAATTATTTTTAGACAAACTAAAATTGCGATTAAACTGTACCATTTTAAATTACGATTAAAAATAAAGACAGCAAATGCCTGACCATTTCTGTCCACCGTGATTATTTATAGTTAATAAAGCGCTTGAAGTATAAATTATGGAGTATAACGAACAATATAAAACGCCGGTGTAATTATATTGTAATGGATGGACTTGTGGATCGTGCGCGCAGCGCGACCATCGAGCGTGGATGTCGTGGCGTCTACAAATTTTAGAATTATGTATACCTGAAAAAATGGACACAATCTCTAGAATTATATTCCAGTGGCACGAACAATATTGAGTAGCAAAACTGGGTTATACTGTAACGTTTTGCAAAATAAATTATAGTGACTTATTTGGGCACCCAATTGGTGTGTTCCGCGGAAAATAGCGCTAACAAAACGTAAGCAAAATGACGACCGCTGGCATTAAATAAACAAAATGGCGGATTATGTTAGCAGTATTGACGTTAGCAAATGTATCCTGGCCAATAATAATATTTTTTTTTCTTTAGCGCTAACAAGCACTATTTTCCGCGGAACATAGCTACGGTTTGTAATTATGTAAAAAAATTAAATTTAATTTTGAACATTTCGACATTTTAACAATTCTGAACATTTTACATAAACTCTAGATAAACTAAGTTCAATTGGCGCAGTTTCCGAATCGCAAAAGTGTCATCTAGTGGTCACTAGACGAATCTTTTTTAAATTCGAGGATAAAGTTATTTTTAATGCTATGATTCGACAACGTAACTAGTTTTATGAAAAACATTTCTTACTTTAGGAGTAAAATGGAGTTTTAAACTATTTAACTAGAAAGACAATATTTTTTGTAACGTTTAACGTTTCCTTTTTGTGTCATCGCCATCTGTAAGAGTTATGGAATCGATAAACGGACCCCATTGGTCAGTTAAGTTAATCTTAGTTCATATCTGTAACTTTTTGTTGAGAAACTCGAACCAGTAGCGCTAATGAATACATAAACTGCCGTATTAACCTCGTAACCAGGCAGAAGACCAAAGCACGGCTCTCCCGCGGTAACATCCACTGAGTCCAATTACACCAGCTAAGCGGTCAATTACAGCAGCGAGCACCGAGCAGACCCGTCATAGCCAGCAGTGGCGTGGGGTTCCTATAACTCGATTCCTATCGGCTTCACTTACCACTCCAAATCCCTACCTATTATATTATATAGGCTAGGGCTTCCCTATAAAGGAGAACCAGCCTTCGCCACTGATAGTAGCCAGGGCCCTGAGCCTCTAGTCATGATGCATTCGATAATTTCGACGGCGAAGTTCGAAAACAAAATGTTTGACATAAGGCATCGCAAGCGAGTAAGCGACATGTCACGTAGCGATGACTTAATATGTCAAATCCCATACATATTTCTTTTCGAACTTCGCCGTCGAAATTATCGAATGCATCATGACTAGAGTCCCAGGGCTGCCGCGACCTCAGCGCGGTGACGTCAGGCGGCCGGGCCGGCGGTCACGCGAGGCGCGGCCGGCAGGTAAACCGTGAATTAATCATCGGAATTTACATAAATGGCCATTGTTTTCGTCCTGACAGATGAGGGTTTTTACATCAATTCTTTGCCATTTTCTCCTAACCTCCTTCTATTAATAATATTAATATCTATGGACGCTTCACACCACGTCAATCTGATCCCGTGGTAAGTTCTCGAAGAACTTGTGTTACGGGTAGGTACCAGACAACGGAAATATATTTAATACTTTTATACTTTACACATATTTAAGATTTTTATTATATTATACACATATTTAATACACATCAGTAGTGTATTATTGGGCATTCTAGACCACCACTCGTTCGCTTCGCTCCCGACCGTTCGCTTCGCTTCACTGTGGTGTTCTAGAATGTCCCAATAATACACTACGGATTGTTATAAATCGTTTTAAATAATATAATTACTTACTTCCAAACTTCCAGCGTGCCTTTGATAAGATGAAGGCCTCGAAAATGTTCTATAATCACTGATGATTGGTTGAAAGCCCCATGATAAGTAACTTTCAGCGATCCCATGATAAGATATCACACCAATCATACTTTCTACCACATGTTCGAGTGAAAACCCCATGGTAAGTAATTTTCATAATCACTGATGATTGGTTGAAAGCCCCATGATAAGTAACTTTCAGCGATCCCATGATAAGATATCACACCAATCATACTTTCTACAACATGTTTGAGTGAAAACCCCATGGTAAGTAATTTTCAAGCATGTCTGTGGTAAGATCATTGCCTCGAACATGAGCGCAAATCGTTATTGTACCGAGGTTTTATAATATGAACGCTCCTTATTAATAACGACGGAACTGTGAAATGCAATACAAGACATTGAATGTTTAAAACTTGCAGTGATTGTTTTATGTCTTATTTACTAAGTACTAATATAGACAAAATTAAATTTATGGTTTTGATAATAATGTTCTACTGACATTTTAACATAGACTATTTAAAGTATGTTTAAATAAACATACATAATATGATAATATCGAGAATGGTATGTTGACAAAATTTTCTACTTGAATGCCGTTGAAAAATAGTTGTATCTGCAGACATAGTTGAATTTTATAATTAGACTAGACTGACCGATCAACTGTTCTTTTTGACATATTTAAAAAATAGATTACGATTGATTCCCAGACCTACCAAATATGTAAAAATTATAAGAATCGGTTAAGCCGTTTCGGAAGAATGTGTCCCAGTGGTGAAGGAAGTTCGTACGTTGCGTCAAATTCTTTGATATTAATGACATAATTTTAAAAAAGTAAATTATTATACCTACTTTGATTTTTATTGTGACTTGCTAAACTTTACAGATGCGATATTTTTAATAGAGCCCGTCTATATCTATTGTTTCTCATAAGGTAGAAGAGGTACACTTGATCCTTATGACCCTTTTTTTAATGGATGAAAATGATTTTTTGTTGCAATCAACTTTTATTTTATAAGTTTTTATTCTATTTTAAAAGTAATTTAAAAACTGTATTTAAATGTGTGTTAATAAAAAACAAATCCTTATTATTGTGTGTTTTGATCCCTCTGTATAAAGCACCCTTTAAGATGTTATGGTAATATTAATGCTAAAACATCACATGCGAGTACAGTAATTATTGTAATTTAAGCTTTTAAAGGTCTAATAAGGAATAAAGGTTTTATGCACGCTTTAAACCTTTTATTTTTAATCAGTAAATTAAATCAGTAAATTTATTTCTTATATTTTTTTAAAATAGTACATATGTATTTTAAATTAAATTTGAGTTAAAAACAAAAGGGTACTTCATGTGTACCAAGTCTCCCCTATGTTGAATCAGCATTCAGGTTAAAACAAAACATATTGTAACTTGATACGTTTGTTGTTTATATTATCAACACGACTTGACGACCTCTGTGGCTCAGTGGTTCAGCGCGTTGGTACTCAAGTCAGGGTCGTGTATTCCTGGGTCATGAATGTGTATTAAATATATGTGTAATATAATAAAAATCTTTAATATATGTATAGTATAAAAATAATGATTAAATATACTTCCCGTTGTCTGGTACTTGTAACACAAGTTCTTTGGATACTTACCACGGGGCCAGATTGAAGTGGTGTAAAGCGTTCATAGATATTATTAGATAGTATTATTATCAACAGCCTCCATTGTCCACTGGATAGAGCTTGGCTCTCGACTCGGAGGTCGTGGGTTCGATTCCCGCATTGGAACAAAAAAATTGTTTAAAAGTCAAGCCAGGGTCGCGGGTTCGAATCCCACCGAAGGAACAAAAGGTATTTCCGTGTTCCTGGCTCATGGATGTGTATTAAATATGTGTATAATATAGTAAAAATTTTTAATATAAGTATAGTATAAAAATAATTATTAAATATACTTCCCGTTGTCTGGTACTTGTAACACAAGTTCTTCGGATACTTACCACGGAGCCAGATTGAAGTGGTGTAAAGCGTTCATAGATATTATTAGATATTATTATTATCAACAGCCTCCATTGTCCACTGGATAGAGCTTGGCTCTCGACTCGGAGGTCGTGGGTTCGATTCCCGCATTGGAACAAAAAAAAATTTGTTTAAAAGTTTGGTTAGGACAATGCAGGCTGACTACCTGATTGTCTGGCAAGAAAGATGACCCATGCATCGGATGGGTATGTAAAAAGTCGGACCTGTGCCTGATCTCTTACCCATCTTGTCGGGTTATGAGAGTAAAAGAAGAGAGAGTGCTCTCGTGTACTGGGCACACACTTGTGCACTATAAAATTATTCCTGTGTAACTGGTCTGGTTTCAATGAAATCGATGTGGGGAATTATTCATTTTGTTACAAGAGGTTTTACAAACCTATCAATGTTAAAAATGTCTAATTACCGCACTCAGAGATATTTGATAATAGATATAATTTATTGTTTATACTACGGATACTGATTTTTATTTGAGTACTAAATGTTCTACTAATATTATAAATGTGAATGTTTGTTACTCTTTCACGCAAAAACTACTCAATGGATTTCAATGAAATTTGGTATGGTAGTAGTAAACTACTCTAGTTTAGGTTTCTAGATAAAAAATAGTCTACGTTTTATCCTAAAAAAGTACAGTATTCCTTTGGTATACTTTGTATTTACGCGAGCAGAGCCTGGGCAACAGCTAGTTAGGCAACAGTTACTAACTTGTACATAGTCTAAGCATTCCAGGAAATAATGTATATTAGTTTTCACTTAGATCGCAATATGGTGTAACTAATATAATCCTCGTTTGGTTGTAATACGTGCACAATTCTAATGTTTCATCTAGTTTACCCCATACTATAATTGTTATTTTGTCGAAATAAATTGTTAAAAAAATAATTAAAAGTGAATTATCATGTATTTATGTTTACTAATAAAACTTGATAATCATGAAAACTATTTTTTTTTTCTCTCCTTAGTTTACTTTAGAATAAAAGAAAATGATATACCAATAGAATTTATTTAAAAATAAATACAAATTTCACTTAATTAAAACATTAAAATAAATTGACATTATCACAATACCATGTTTTTAAACAGAGCACATTTTTTAAAGCACATATTTTTTTATGATAAACACAATTTAAAATTTTATTTTGTCCTTTAGTTTTTTCATAATAGTCATTATATAATATTAAAAATTTTGGACAACCCTTTTCTCCTAATTCTATTATTTCACAGTCTTGACACAGCTCACGAACCCATTTAATTTTTTCCAAACCTTTGATTAGTATTTTTTTACTGCTTAAATAAGGGACAATCGTCCTTCGAAATTCACGATAGTCAATAAATCCTTCACTCCAACGTAATCCTCGATTTTTCTCCAACCATATAACCTGTTTCTTCTCTTCACTTGTAAGATTATTAAAAGGATATGGCGGTTTAATTACAAATGTCTGGGTATAATCTTTTGTTGCTATTGAAAATTCTTTAACGATAAATTTATTTTTGAAATCCTTAAATCCTTGAAGGTCAACGATAACTGTCTCGTTATTCATGATATCTTCTTTACGATATTGCTCAAAGGCTTATATTCAAATATACTGTCGTTTAGTATAAGACAATACGCAGCTGTTTGATCAGGAATCTCTTGGTCCGTTTCGATTTCAACTCGCACATCGATAGAACCCTTTAACATTTCATGCTGTCGAGAACAGTCTATGACGTATAACGGAGCTATGTCTCTAAATTCTTTTGTACTCATCAACGGCTCCGCTCGGCGGCCGTGATAAAACTGTTGAAATCTTGCGTACTGCTCGTATATTAATGAATACTTTTTGTCCGAGAAACTAATATTCAGACTTTCATATGGGTAATAAGATGAATTTAGAAAAACTCTTACATCGCGTACATGGCAATGGTCAAACTCAGCCATAGATACTGTTGCATTATTTTTTCGGTTAGTTTGTAAAGCAATGACAACGAAACGTGGTTTCTCTATCTGCGACGATGTTTTGATAGACCATGTGTGTTTTCGTGTTTTAGGTAGTAATGGATACTCATATAAATCCCAATTACGAAAAGCTATCGTTATGGCTCGATCTTTTTCTAGATGTTTTAACAAATTAATTCTTTCACGATCTGACACCTTAATATGAGGAACTCTCCAAACAATTTTATTTATGATTATATCCTCTACAATTTCATCAGTATTTAATTTCAAAGCATTGAGATTTGTATTACTTCTCAATAGCACTAATTCATGTTTACAATTTATTATAATTTTCTCATAATCTTCAGCAAAACCTAATATTTTATTCAATGGTATAGATGCAGAAAATACTCCATCCATGATAGTTCCTGAAGGGGACCAACCCCAAACTTTAGCACTTTTGGATTCATTTTCATTCATAGAGAGATAAGATTTAATTGTTGTTGTAATTCCTGCATTTTTGATTTTATCAATTTCTACACCATTTAGTTCATATCGAATATCTTGAAATAAAAATAATACAGGATTATTTACAAAATGTATAGATGATACTTTTTCTTTAATGGTTTCCTTTAGCTTATACACCTCTACTCTGCCCTCAATATACAAACTGCTGAGTGCTGGTAATACGTACAGGTCTTGTTGATTAATCGGTATTCGTATTTCATCATTCTTGTTAAAACTGGACACATAGGGCTTGTACGAATGATATTCAAAATTTTCAATGCTGTTATCGTATGACGCAGGTTGGGATATATTTAAAAAGTTCATTTTAATAAGCCCAGTAGCTTTAAAAATTCCTTATTGCTTTTAGTGAGCTTCTTTTTTAACCGAAGCGATCCTTCTTTATGAGAAGATCTTTTAGAACTGAGACAGTTAGTGGAGGAAGAAGGATTTTTATTGAAATTTAACATTTTTTTCTAAAATGTAAATACAGCTGTACTTCCTCTCCTCGCAAATTAATTTGTTTGTTTTCGGCGTCTAACAGCCTTATATTAACAGCGCTTATTAAATTCTGGTTGACTGGAAAATAAATCAAATTTTTAGGTATTTCAATAATTCTGTAACCAGGTGGTACGTTTGGGACAAATTCATAAATTATATGACTTGCTTTTCCGTTCACAAATGATCCGCTGATAACATCACATTCGATGCGTACGATAGTTGTTGATAGAATGCTAACAGGATACCGTGATTCTGTAGTTATATTAGCTTTTACTGATTCTATGCCAAAACCCAAAATTTTGCCAAGTGAAGCACTTTTATCGAAGTGAACGTTTTCAGAACAGAAAATGCTCGTTTTTAATGTGTTGTTATTGCAAGTCAATTTTAACACAGCATTCTTTATATTACTTTTTAGATAATCGCAAATATCTTGAAGTTCATATGAACCTTCGGGTATTTCAATAACTCCTTCTTTGCCGTAATAAAATTTGTTATTTCTCTCATCTATGTTAGGTATAGAATTAAATGTAGAAAAATATAAGAGCCCACACTCATATTCTCCATATAATTCCAATGCTGGGGAATAATGTGTTGTTAAAGATTCTCCTTTTCCAGTTATTGACACAGTGAAAGACATTTTTAAACTAACAAACTTTTATATTTTCATTGTTAATATAAATGTTTTTTCCAGTAGTTTCTTAAAAACTTTAAACAGAGATGTCCACAATTTGTGGTACCATAAGTTTGATATTGTACATAATTATAGTTTATAGTCATAGGCTTTAAATAATCTATTAATTCTAGTGGTGGTTTTAAATTTCCAAAACTGTTAAAATATTCACAGTAGTCATGTTGTTTAACGTAGGCTACCCAGTGAGTTCCAGGATTATCGGAACTGTCTAAATTTAATATAGCACACTCAATTTTTTTTAGTCTTAAAGGTAGTGTATCTCTCATAAAGACTCCTCTAAAATATGGAATGTCATTAGCATTCGTCAATATATCTAGATTAGTCAAAGGTCGACTGGGTAACCGTTTCTTTAGTTTTTTGGTGGATTTAAGAATAAGCCGGCTCCTTTTTTATAATGTTTAATGTACAACCCTTTTCCAAGAGCAACAGCCTCCATCATCTTGTTGTGTCGTTCAGATTCTTGAAGACTTTTCTGAGCCACCTTGTAGTCATTTACTGCTTTTGCTATACCTGCTGCTCCTCCAGCAAGGGAACCCAAAGCAGACAGACCAGCAAAGATCGGAATAAGGGGTAAGAAACCTCCAGTTTTTGGAATAGGAATGCAACGCGGTAAACGTACTCCTTTTTTATTGGTAAATAGTTTTTTTGCGGCTGCATATGCATAGTTTATAGCAGAACGTTTGTCCTTAGATTTCAATTTTTTTAATTGGGACTGGATCTTTTTCACAATACTCATAAAAGAACGGACTCCAGCACCAGCTCTGAGTTTTGCTTTCATAGCATTTTTTACAATCCATGAGGCGATTTTTTCGCCGTTTTTAGCATCTTTTGATTTCAATCTTTTCTTAGCCATATTCAAAAGTTCTAAATCAGCTTTATGCCGAACACCTATATCACTATTATTGTAGGCAATATCGTGATACATACAAGCTTCATCCAATTTGTTAATGCCACGATCACCTCTCAATAATCTTTTTTGAAGTTTGGTTCCAGGTCCGCAATATTGGTAACCGGGAATGTGAATTTCAAACGGTAAACTATTTATCAAATTATTAATAATACCTCTTCCTTTCTTCATTGATATTCCATAAATGAATACATTATGATGGTGTGCTTATTTATATGCATTATTATTTAAGAAGTAAAGCGTTTTTGTTAACCCAGCTATTCTCTGAATCATTGAGACCTAGCCACTTGACTAAAAGCTTATTACCTTTTCGTTTTATAACTTTCTCAATAAGATAAAGATCGGGAAATTTAGTTCCTTGTAATTCATACTCATAGAAGGATCCTAATATAATTTGTTTATGTTTATCTTCCAGTAGATAAGTTGGTGGATTCGTAAGATTAACTTTTACTACAACAAAAATTTCTGTTGACCAATTCGGAGTATAACCTTTGTAAAATTCTCCTTTAAATTTACTGATACGAACATGATCACCAATTTGAAACTTGGGTCTTTGTTTTATCGTATGTTTTTGTGTTTTTAAAATATTAGATCTGACAAGTAACTGATTCGTTATATTAACATCAACTGGTTTAAATTTTGTTACTCGATGAATAGTATTATTGTAAATTTCTACAATTGAATCTAGATTCTGTCCTAACCATTGATAGCTACCGTTTAAGCTGAAAAGTTTATAAAGATTACTTTTTATCGTACGTATTACTCGCTCTACAATTGATGCTTTTTTTACAGAGTAGGTAGAATAATGATTAATGTTATAATTTTTCATCAATATTGCAAAAGTATTATTATAAAACTCCTTTCCCGAGTCTGTTTGTAAATGTTTAGGCCTTCGTGATGAATTCCTTAAAATCTCTTGCATTGCGATTGTAACACAATTTTTGTCTTTTGATTTTATAGGACATACCCATACATACTTTGATAAACAGTCTATTACTATTAACACATATTTATAGCCCTTATTAAATTTTGCATATTTTTGAAAGTCCATGAGGTCAGCTTGCCATAGGTCATCTAGTCCTTTTATAATAGTACATCGACGAGGAAAGTTTCTTCTAGCTGCTTTGTGAAGTTCTTCAACTATGTCCTTTTTACTCATTTTTGCTTAATTTGGATTTGATGAGTCTGTCTACTTCAGTTTTTGAATAGAAATTTTTACTCAAGCGGACTGCCACAACTGTTTCCAAATTCTTTATCTGTGCATTTATATCATTATTAAGTCTCTTTATTTCATTTCTCGATTCTTCGAATATTTTGTCCACATAAGCTTTATTCACTGCATCATCGTCCTCGCTAGGTGGCAATAATCCTTTCAGTTTTGATGATTTTAAATCGTAGAGGCCTGTATCTGTTTTAACTATTGTATCGTTAAGAATGTCAATATAATCTGATAATCTTAATCGTTTGTGAACGTGGTGACCAAATTTGTCAATATTCATTTCGCTCTTGATGCGTGGTCTGCATTCAATATATTACTAATTTCTTTTAACGCCGGGGTTTTATAAACAGAAACGTTAATGATACCAGCTTCCCGTAACTCTTCTATTATAGAAATAATCTCATTACCTAATCCAGTGTTACCAGCCTCCCATGACGCAAGTAATAGTTTTAAACGTTCTACCAACTCATTTGGATCATCCCAGTAAACATAATCAGTATCTTCCTTTACCTTTTTCAAAATACATTTTCCTTGGAGATTTTCGATATTATTTTTTACTTTCATTAAAATACCCTTCCCTTGTTGAAGACTTTCCACACTTGAGGTTGTATTTCGCGAGAATTTAAATAAGGGCTTAATTACATTGTTATATTTAAAACCCTTATTACTATTTATCTGTTTTGAAGAATTATAATTACGCCGGTGTGCGTTAGTTTCAATCAGCAACATCTTATAATTCTGTAAGTCATCATGTGTAACTACATCTAAATCGGGTTTCTTTTTGTATAATAATTCTTTTAATCCAACTGTTTTTTTCATGGTATGAGTTCCTATTTTCAGAACTTTACCATCATCAAAAACTCTGACATTCCCAAGCATTAGTTTTCCGCGTTCATTTCTAATTCCGTACGGTACACCGTTAAACACATCGGACGATGTAGACCATGACGATTGATCTTTTATATTTGGTGAAGATAAAGATTTAAACGATGATGTAGATAACGATGATTGATTTTTTACATTTGGTGAAGACCAAGTAGATATAAATGAGCCTTCACTAACATTATGATCTTTAGAAGGTGTTACTACTAAAGTTTTATTAGAGTATTTTTTTAATTCATCATCAAAATAATGTTCTTCTTCAGTAACATCGTCATTGAAGTCATAAACGGGAGAATAAGATTCTTCGCTTTCACAACTTTGGCTTTTCTTCACAAAGGGAGTGTAATCGTTTTCTTCTTTAATCCGTTTACCATCACTTTTATTTGCTATCAAGTTAAGTGGGTCTACTATAGGCTTAAATATTGTTTCTAGTGCTAAATTATTTGTATTTTTTGCGTCTTTTAATATCTGAACTTTTCTTTTAACAGCTTTTGCAGATTTCACAATTTGTTCTTTAAGAGCTTTTTCCATTTTATGATTGAGGGTTGTATTCGGCTCTGAATCATAAATTAAACTAATCCGTCAACAATTATAAACAATCTTTTTATGTCTTTTTGTCAATCACTATAAAGGTATCAAAAGCTGATCTATAACATCCATTATTTCTTTCACAGTCCTTATTAATAACAAGATAACTAAAAGGTTTTTTCCAGACAGTTGAACACATCTCACGAAATTGAAGCCATGTCATATCAAACCCAACATGCTCATCATAAATGTGCTTCAAGTTAATATCATCTTGTTTAAATAATACTATGAGGTTAGCATTATCTCTTACAAGTTGTTTAGGTATTTTTGTGTAGGTTTGGTTAATATAAAAACAATCAATATTCTTATGACGACCCATAGCAAAATAATCTCTAATATTGTTTTGATTTTCACAAGCAACGTCATCAAAAATAATAATAGAATCAGGTAATGCATCATGGGGACTAATAATTTCACTGTTATTGTTGTATTTATTAAACGTGATACAAGGCACCATGCTTAAAACCTTTTCCAAAAATAAATACTTGTCTTGATATAATGATTTCGAATACACATACAAGTTATTAAATCGAGGTCCATCCTTATGCAACAATAAACTTATTACCAAATTGGTTTTTCCACAGTTGGACGGACCGCATACAACACACCGAATTGTATTCGGCAACAAGTTACCATGACGTTTTGGTTCTTTCACCGATATGGGACAAATGCAATCTAATTTGAGTGATTCTTTTTGTTTCACAAATTTCATGACTTCAATGTTTCAAGATTTCAAACAAAATGAGCGTAATCTGGATTACAAAACCGTTTTATAATCCTAAACGTAGTGCTCAGCCGTAGTGTATTATTGGGACATTCTAGAACACCACAGTGAAGCGAAGCGAACGGTCGGGAGCGAAGCGAACGAGTGGTGGTCTAGAATGCCCAATAATACACTACTCACATCCATGACCCAGGAACACAGAAAAACTTTTTGTTCCTTCGGCGGGATTTGAACCCGCGACCCCCGGCTTGAGCACCAACAAGCTCAACCAACTGAGCCACAGAGGTCGTCAAATATTCTTTTCGTCTATTAGGTACCCCTTGATAATAGGGATGTTGCCTAGTATCGAATATCACATTTTTACAAATTAAAATTTAAAACAGTTGATTAGAGATACATAAATCATAAAGAATAAGTTATTTCGGTTGACGTAATTAAAAACTATAAGCAAATAAAAAATGTTGCCCATTACACATCAGTTTACTAATATTATAAATGCGAAAGTGTGTCTGTCTGTCTGTTGTCTCTTCACGCTTTAACCACTGAACCGATTTTTATGAAATTTGGTATAGACATACTTTGGGTCCCGGGAAAGGACATAGGATATTTTTATCCCGAAAAAGTAGTTCCCGCGGGATAATGTATGAACGCGGGTGGAGCCGCGCGCAAAATCTAGTTGTATATAATTAAGTTGCAATTGTGTATCTGTTCCAGGGTCCTCGTGTTCCACCTCCACCAAGATGACCCGGCTAGATGAATCTACGTCTGCCACACCCCTACTGTGAGTGTTGATAACGTGAACTGTGACGTCTGTGTGTGTATAATGTATAGATATATTAATACATACGAGGAAAGTAGTTGTGACGCATGCGGAGCCTGTGCGTGGAGATTTCTTCATGTGCTAGTTAGACACAACAGGGCACTTGCCTGTAATTTTTATTACATAAATAAATCGTACTCTGAAAACCCGACAACGGCGAAGCCAAAAGAAAGGGTAATGATTTTGGAAGTATGTGTATGTTCCACCGTAGTGCCGAAGTAGTTTAGTCGCTACGGTTCGATCCAATTTTAATAGATGAGATGTGAATAGATTCATTCATTCAGATAATAATAGCCCGGGTAACATATCAATGTTATACTTTTGTATATGCCACCGTAAAATTGTACAAACCGTTAGATTGTAATAAAACTAGTGAAATTGTAAAATGTTGATAGACTTCCGACGCGAATATGCTGCCCATAATTTCACACATTGTTTTTCGCTAGATTATAAATATATAGTTTTTAATCTTTCGACATATTTTTACAATCTCGTTAGTTATTTTACAATTTAACGGTTTTTATAATTTTACGGTGACATATATACGACGTAAATACGTAGTCGGGATGTAGTTTTTTTTTTTTTTTTTTATAAAAAATGTTGTTTACATGTAGGCAAATTCCCAGTTATTGAGGTCGGTTGAGTGTTTAATGACTTTATTTAGCTAACAAAATAACAGCAATAAATTCATTCAAATTAATAAAACATTATATTAACATTACAGGTCAAGTCACACAGAGCAAAGATTAAAAGTGGGCCCCGACCTCCGTAGCGCCCGCAAGGTGAAGCACGTCAGCAGGTACGGCCGTCTCGCTGTTCTTACACTCTACTCGTAGCAAAATATTAAAAAAGTCCCCTTCTGGAGCATTTGCTATAGTAACCCTATTGCACAGCCCCTTCTGGAGCATTTGCTATAGTAACCCTACACAGCCCCTTTTGGAGTATTTGCTATACTAACCCTATTGCATCAGCCCATTCTGGAGCATTTGCTATAGTAACCCTATTGCATCAGCCCATTCTGGAGCATTTGCTATAGTAACCCTATTGCAACAGCCCCTTCTGGAGCATTTGCTATAGTAACCCTATTGCATCAGCCCCTTCTAGAGCATTTGCTATATTAGCCCTATTGCAATAGCCCCTTCTAGAGCATTTGCTATATTAACCCTATTGCACCTGCTTCACTAACGGCTTTACTAAAATGCTAATCAAAACTAAGAGCCCTCCTATTCACAGGCTGTCGTTCTCTGCTAGCCGAAATAACAAGGACAGCATGTGACTCGAGCGGCACTTAATTTAACTGTCATTCCAGTATATTTGGGAAATCATACAGTGATAAAAATATTCAATCTATATTTACAAAATATTCACTAGTTCTTAATGATTCCCGGCAATCATCGTTTTGTATGGACGTGACCGACGATGTATGAAAAAACGACGATTCTCGAAAGACATTAGCGACGTGGTTTTACTGTATGTTAACACGATTTCAGAACCAAATCCCCGCTGGAGCCGCGTCCATCCCAACTCGAGCTGGCCAAACCGTTCTTCCCGCTCCTGCCGCACTACATGGCCTCCCCGAAGCCCGGCGCGGACGAGCTCAAGTCCCTGCTGCTCAAGTCGGCGCTGCAGTCTCTGGGCGCGGCGCGGGGAGGCTGCGGCGGCGGGGTCGGGGGCGGGGGGGTGACGGAGGTGGAGGGCGGGGACCGGCGCCGCCTGCACAAGTGCGACGTGGCCGGCTGCCACAAGGTGTACACCAAGAGCTCGCACCTCAAGGCGCACAAGAGGACGCACACAGGTATAGGCCCATATCAACTCTTAATTCAACCCTATGAGGTTTGAAAAATGATTGCGGAAGCTTACCCAAAGTTTATGTAATTGTTTTGAAATCAGCTCTATGACAGTTTGAGGTCAATGGCCTCAGCGCCTTAGTTCGTTTCATAAATACATATTCTATGTTTTTCAATTTGAAATTTTTTCTACCCAAACGTCTTTACCTAAGCAGTAAATTACGTGCGCTAAGTTTCCGTAATTGATTTTGCGTCGAACATAATATTACGGATCACCGATAATAATTAAAAATATAATTATAGATTAAAATATAATTTTGTTAATGTAACAGCAAACTGTACTTTAATGTTACCAATTACGTGCTTGTAAATGGTTAATTAAGTTCATTAATATCCCCTATCCGATGTGCCCCGGTAAACGATTAGTTAATGAACACTTTCCGGCAATTTCAGGTGAGAAGCCGTACGTGTGCGCGTGGGCGGGGTGCGGCTGGCGGTTCGCGCGCTCGGACGAGCTCACGCGGCACACCCGCAAGCACACCGGCCACCGCCCCTTCTCCTGCCCGCTGTGCCGCCGCTGCTTCGCGCGCTCCGACCACCTCGGCCTGCACATGCGCCGCCACTGAGCTGCGACCTGCGCGCGCGCATTACAGAGCCGGCAACATGCGCGTGAGCCGATACAGAACCGGCAACATGCGTGTGCGCCGATACAGAGCCGGCAACATGCGCGTGCTCCGATAAGAGCCGGCAACATGCGCGTGCTCCGATACAGAGCCGGCAACATGCGTGTGCGTCGATACAGAGCCAGCAACATGCCTGTGCGCCGATAAAGAGCCGGCAATATGCGTGTGTGCAAATACAAAACCGGCTACATGCGCCGATACAGAGCCGGCAATATGTGTGTGTGTGTGTGCAGATACAGAGCCGGCAACATGCCTGTGTGCCGATATAGAGCCGACAACATGCGCATGTGCAGATACAAAGCCGGCAACATACGTGTGCACCATTACAGAGTCGGCAACATGCGCGTGCGCCGCCACCGACTATTCTGATCGTAGGGCCAGCGGCAGCCTTATACATATGCGACGACCGAACGACCACTCCTAAATACTCTTCGCTCCAGCGGCCAGCTCGCAGGACCACTAACGCCATTACAATGGCTTTTACATACACCTGGATTCCCCTACGGTTTACACGTTACGACATAGAAGCGATAATAGGATAATGGGTAATTAGACTCGAATTCGATAATTTCTCAATCCGTGTGAACAGGATTCATGAATCACGTTTGCGATGACCTGCTCCAATAAAATAAAATCATTGTACTCAATACATCATGAGGCTGTCCGTTTGTGTCGATGCAAAAGTTGACATTGTCCTTACAAGTCATGGCAACTTTTACCTCTTATATAATGTCGAATCCGGCTCGGCGGACCAGTAACGCCATGACACTTTTCACTGTAAATTAATTAAAGAATACGAGTGCATTTGCGTACAAATAAATCGTCAGAAAAGTATTTAAATATACAATAATTTGAAAAGAGATGTTCAAGAAATGTATGAGGCCTGGGCCAGCCCTATGTACAGTATATGTAAATATAGCTACATAATATAGTAACCGTTTCCTATTCTTTATTTTGTTTAATTTCACTTCGTTTTCATGGGTTACATTTAAATTAACTTCGTCAAGGAGAGCAACAACAAAGTGAAATAAAACATGGCGGATCAGATCAGAATTATCTAAAGAATGTCAATTTGTCAATGACATGACTTTTGACAAAGAAAGACGTATGCCATTCTAGACGACGTCTCTTCGTAAATCTGTCTACTACGTCAAAAGTCAAGTCAAAACAACAGTCATGGCCGCCTCTCAAATGGTGTTCTCGCAATAAAAAACTCTTCAAATAATTATTTTTGTACGCAAGAAGGGTTCTTCAAATTATTTTTTTCGTATTTTTATGATATTCCCATATTTTTTTCCTATTTACCTATGTAGTGTACATAGAACTGGCCCAAAATCAAACATCTCTTTTACAGAGTCATACACGATTAATATATTTATACGTATCACGACAATCTAAAAGCAGACACAGGGTAAAAAAGAACTCTAGCTAGTATTATTTATGAACAAAGTCTAGTAAAATAATTATTCTTCTTATTACTTCGGTGCTATGTTGTGCCAAAAATTAGATCTAAATTAGAAAAAAGAAACAGAACAAATATATTTTATGTACTATGTACTTAATTTATGGCATTATTTTATATTTTTATTTATATCGAATTAGACTAGTGCGCGTACTTTGACTATAATAATGACTCCCCACCGATCTCGGTGACGGTGGCCGGTTCCATTGAAACCAGGCCAGTTACGCAGGAGTAATTTTATAGTGCCCAAGTGTGTGCGCAGTACACAAGAGCACTCTCTCTTCCTTTACTCTCGTAATCCAGTGGGACGGATAACCGACACGACTGACGAGAGATGAGGCGCAGGTCCGACTTTTTACATGCCCATCCGACGCATGGATCATCTTTCTTGTCAGACAATCAGGTGATCAGCCTGCATTGTCCTAACCAAACTTGGAAACAACATTTTCTGCCGCTCCAATGCGGGAATCGAACCCACGACCTCCGAGTCGAGAGCCAATGCTCTAACCACTAGACCACGGAGGCACTTTGACTATACCTGACTATTGAATAGGGAATTTGATACTTTAGCAGATTGACAATAATTCTCGTAATTTGGCCGCATTATAATAACTAGAGGTCCTGTGGTGGAAATTAGCCTATGATAATTCGTATAATTTGTAAGTTTAAACTTTCTAAGGGTACTTTTGCATTTTTGATAGAAAAAAAAATGTTGTGACAGTTTGACAAAACGTCAACGTGTAAAAATCTATCAAACGCTCGGTAGTGTGTATTAGTAATCTGAGGTAGTGTGTGTTGCTGTTATTTTATGTATTTCTAAGCATTATTTTAAAAAAATATCAGCTTTCTGCACACCTGAACTTAAATTTACCGGCCAAAGTTCATACTCCTGCGTTTGCACATATCTCATAAAACTGAACTGAGTGTTAAATCAATCAACTGTATCAGGACTGTAGACTATTATTGTAATACGGCCAAATCATGAGAACGGTATATCTGCTGAGTGATTAGATTCCCTGATAGTACTTACTATCTTATCAATTAATGACGTGTAGTGCGCTGAAAATATTTATTCTACTTAAATTATTGCATACACGTCGCCAAATGATAGTAAAATATATTATAATAACATGCGAGCACTCTTAGAATATCTCATATTTTGAGAATGCTTATGAAACAACAATATAATAATCATTGTTATTATTGTAAAGATATCCAAGAGTTCGTCCTACTTGACGACTTGAAGACAAAGTAAAATACTTTGGTAATATTTGAAGGACATCAAAGTTTCCTTTGAGCTACTTAAATTCACTGAAAATGCCGAATTAATTACAATTACCACGGAGCTACATAGCTAGCTCGACTCGTAGGTAATAATTATATTATAATGTAACGTAGGAACGCGTGCAAGAATTAGGAATATTACTGCCAAATTTTTCCGTTAGAGGCGCTACCGTAGTACACCGTAAACAACTTCGAATACAGGTTAATACTTTTTGTCTGTGCATTAAAATTATCGAGAAAAATAGTAAAAATTAAGTAAAATTAATCAGTGTTGAACATTTGAATTCATTTATTTCTAAAAGATCAACGTACTACTGTACAACGTACGCTGTACGTCGCGTCGTCAAAACTTCAACTCTAGTGAGCACTCAAGACTGTTCGGCGTTCAAGCAAAAGATAATGTTATTGTGGAATTGCGACCGGTAAGTGCAAAATTTAATGTTTATCTCGTTTTGTTTTATTAAATATTTCCAAATAATTGAATATCTATAAATCTTATTATACAAATAAGATTTTTTTAAGGAGCAAATAATAGAGTTTTTGTTAATATCTTTAAAGTAGTTTATATCGGACATAAATAAAGAATTAGTTAGCTCTTAATTCTCGTTATCATCCTCAATGATATGTAATAACGAAGTACATGGTTTCACTACAAAATTATTATTATTTGTTTCACATAGAATGAACCTTATAATAAGATCCATATTTCCTTCACACCGCGTTTTCGGAGCAACAATTTTAATACCGGATTAATTAAACGTCCGTAATTATTATCAATTTTTGATAATTATACTTGTATTACAAATATATCGAAAACTCTATTGAAACTTTACAATGTTACCGCGCGTAATACTGTTTACGTTGTAGTTCGGTAGCGCCATCTGTGTTTAGCTTTGCGTAATATTCCTAATAATACTAAAAATAGGAGTACATTGAGTATTAAAAGGAGTGTTTTTTTTATGAAAAACGAACGTTATGCTCAAATCGATACAGGGCGTGAGTGGCAATAATAGCGTAGAGAAGTTAAGGCGGAGAATACAGCTGTTAGTTTAGTGACTAGTGTGTAAGTCAACTGGGAGTTCAGTTATTAAGAGATTTCATGGAAAGTAAGGCCAGTAAATATATAGTATAATTTGACGTTAAGTACGTTTAAGTAGGTATATAAACTAAGGGCATTGGAGTATAGATTATAAGAGCAATATTATAACAAGTCGGAGGATGGTTTTGTATTTGTAGTTCAATATAATTATTATAGATGTCACTATAGTGTTGAGTATTGTTACTACGAAATTGTGATTCTGTTGTTTGTGGTATGTACTGTGGTATGTGATTTAGGTGAATATTATATTAGGCACGAACAATTGTAATTATTTTTACTGTTTTTAGTTTTAAGTTCTACTTCTGTACGAGCCGAATTATTTGTTTAAAAGAAAGATAAAATTAATTGTTTTAATAATTGTATTTTGGAACAACAGTCGTTTGATAAGGTGCGTACGGATCTGAGCATCACTATAAGGTCTGGTTGACCATTTTCGGTGATGAAGCACGTACAGGGTGAATTTTTCAACTGGGCATGGTGGGCACTAAATTTGGTGGTAATCGACGACTGATATTGGAAAAAAATACACACCATGAATGTTCAACACGCGACTCTAGTAATGCTCAGTGCTCAAATCATTTGTTTGTTGTGTGTGACACGTATGTATGTTAGAGAATATTTTTGTTAGTTTAGATAATAATTTTATACGATGTTATGTTTCAGATGTTTATCGTGTAGGCTAGCGAAATTAACTCAAGTATTTGAGGCCAGTATTTTTGATATTATATTAGAATAAAATGCAACTGAACAGTTTCAAGCGACGCGGCCGAGTCGCGCTAGGCGCCGGGGTCGCGGGCCGCGCGGACGCCCGTATGCCAAGTTGTTTGGACTTCGAGCACGAGCGTAAATGTTTTTTTTTTTGTGCCAGACACAATCACGTTAAACTTTGTTGAATAATTTGGGTAGCTAATTTTATAACTGTAGCATAACAATTTGCTCAAAAGAATAGAAATTCTATATATTCACGTGAAGAATACAGTCAGTCATCACGGGAAATGTCAAGATGTCTAACTTCGGTCAGTAAATGTTAATACGAATTAAGCTTCATTAGTCAATTTTGACATGTTCACCGATGACAAGCTGCAAACTTAACTATAAAAAAACCTTATAATAGTATAACAAATTCTCGTCCTAATTGTACCGTCCGTCGCCCGCGCGCCCCGCCCCGCCCCGCCCCGCCCCGCCCCGCCCCGCCCCGCGCGCGTCTCACATGATCTCATTGGTGAATCTTCTCTCTACGCGAAATTGATCTCAATTTGTCAACGCTTTGACCATTCCTATATTATTTGATGTATATTGTACTAGTATTATTTCTTTCATTGTTGCTTACCTTAAAATGTTCTATTAGTAGGTACGCCTACACACGCGCCGCAACTACTGCGGCGTCGTTGCTCTAGGATTTGCGTGATATTTGTGCCGCGTGCGTTGCGACGCGTGTGTAAAGGCAGTTTTTCGATTTAAATTGTAAGTTGTACTTTTGAAGCACAAAAATCGCAACTATGTATAAATTGTATTCTGAATACTACGAATGTAAATTTAGAGTTGAACTGTGATTATAATATTCTAATATTCTTACCTGAAAAATGTTACGTTGCCCGTGTACTTAATTTAAAAAGGTCGCTTATATTTTATATAGTTTTAAGTTTTAAAATGTTTATGATTTATTGAACCCCTATCGCGAGGTAAGGGGTAGCAGAGTTCAGTCCGTCCTCTAACAATTTTGTTTGCCAGTTTTAGAGCGTAGTCGATTAGTTTGTAATATTCAGTAGGAGCGATCGAAGTCGCTATATAGTTTATGTAAGTACAGTACAGTACGGGATTCGCGCAGCATTTCGCCGGCCAGTTGATATACAGATAGATTCCTATTTACAGCACACCTAGCGCTAAGTTCTTGTTGTTTAACGCACCCAAATATGGGACATGTGTGAAGTTAGCCACGTCTCAAAATCTGTGTGTATTCAATAATTAGTAAATAACGATTATGTTATTTTTAAATAAAACGTTATTTGGTTCTAACTTTTAAAATACATATATCTACAGGAAATAAATGGGTGAAACCAGTACCTATTTGTAACTTGGCTGCGTGGCTAACTTCCAGTCGGTGGGTATTAATTTGGTGTTCACAAACGCTCAATAAAGTTAATTTTGGACATTTTGTTTCATTTTATAGTATAATTCTTCGTCATAAATTATAGTATGTTCTTATCAGTCATCACAAGCAAATTATATAAACCTACCTGCTAAAAATTTTAAAATGAATGATTACTTATTGGTTGGATCGAAATTGGATACTCAAAGATTACTGAATAGTCTGTGCTGATTTGAAAAATTAAATTCTGACATCTATCAGAAACAACAAGAATGTCATTACAAAAAAATGAAAAATAATGAAAAAATCATAAAAAATAAAAATAACAAAAAAAGTACATGGATATAGCGTAAGTTGTAAAGTTCTTTTTGCTGCTGTAGTGCAGTAGAGCTGTCATGTAGGAAGTAGGCGCAGAAATAACACTTCCTGTGTTCTAGTATAATATATAAATCTCTAACGCAGATAGGAGGCCTAGGGGCACGCGGCACTATTTAGCTCCTTCATATTAGGCCATCGATGTAGCTCTAGGCACTCCCTATTACTGAAGTTGGTGTCCACTGTCCGGCAGCTGCTCGCACTGCGACGAGCCCGTGCCGGCGGGCGGCGCGGCGCGGTACTGCGGCCGCACCTACCACCCGCACTGCCGCAAGTGCTGTGAGTACCCGCCTACTACAATGCAAATAACGCCTAACGAGAAAGAAACATGAAGTTAACTTGTAACTCGATATACCTTCTGTTCCCAGTCATGTGCAGCGAGGTAGACCTGCTCAATGCGGAGACTTTCGAGGGCGTGATATTCTGCAGCGCCTGTGCCGAGCGCATCTTCGCGGAGCCGGCCCTGCGCCCCCGCGACCCCACGCGCGGCTCTGCGGTGCGACACGCACAGCATGTGTTCCACGCCAGCACGTGAGAACACAGTACCCTGTACCCCACAATTACGTACTAGGAGCCGGTATACGGTATCTATGTGTGCACAGTGTACACTTATACATAAATCTTAGTTCTCAAAAGGCGCCGTAACACAGCGCGCATCCAAAGCTGCCCAACGTGTATCAACTCTCACTTGAATAAAAACATTAAAATTATTTATTTCAGTATCCCGGCACCAGTGGACGTGACATCTCTGGACAAGATCACAGCACAGGTAAGTGGATACTGAATAATTAGTTTTGTTGCCGTGGTACGTGCCTCTTGAATTTAAGATTTTCCTGAGAGTTTAGCTATGATTAAAAATATAAAATAAGTATAATATCAATTTCAGGACGCGGCAGATACCAATACAGAACCTGCTGGTAAGTCAAGCTTACGCAGCGGCGGATTATCCTAAAGGCAAACTAGGCATGTGCCTAGGGGCAAGATGGTACAAAGAAACACCCCGACCAAGCGAGGTGGTATGCTCGGTCAGGCCGAAGCCCTGGGCGATAACAACCCAGGGTCGCCGATGACATGTTTGCCTACGGCGCTCTCAACATTTAATCCGCCTCTGAGCTTACGGAATACACTTTTTAAATGAATACTAAACGATTTGTTTCCAGACACCGAGAAGTCGCCTGCCCCGCAACACCTGATGCAGGACCCCGAGAGATGCGGTCGGTTGGAGACGGGGTAATGACTAGTTTTCCACCCACATAGTAGGAGTATAAACTGCCTATCTCCTATTGATATAACAATATTATGACGACAGGGACGTGCCCGCCCCACCAGGTTCACCGACCAGTCGAAGCGCATGTACGGTAAGTTTTATTTGAAACTAAAAAGAATAGGTACAACTGAAACGACGAATTATAATCATTAGGGTTCCGCGTCTAAAGAGTAAAAGCGGGACCTTTTCACTAAGATTCTGCTGCCCGTCTGTTAGTCCGTTCGTTCGTCCGTCTGTCTATCACCAGACTGTATCTCATGATAAAGGTCTACCAGAATCTGATGGCATTTTAAAAAAAATAAAAAATGTGATTTTTATATGGCAATGTCAAGTATGACCCGTCAAATCAAAGTACGTGATCTGTCAACCGCTGTTAAAATTTTGTGATTATGTTCTTGGAATTTGTTGTTTTTGTGAAAATATCCAAAAAGGCAATTCGATCTCAAGCGAGAAATATAATTTTCTATGTCTATAGTAAAATACAGAAAGAAGAAGGTGTAAATCGAACTCAATCTTATAATTTAAAGCTTGTGGTAGAGTTGACCGGTAAGTTAGAGTGAGTTGTTTTGATACTTTTAGTTTTTTTATATTTTCTTAGGTAATTATTGTGACTTCTTTAAATGTGTTTCCAGTACTACTATAAGGTGAATCGTAGCTGATGGCACGTCGAATGATGGTTTGTTTTCCATGCTTGGTAAAAGGAGGAGAGGAGAAAAAAAGAAAATCAACATTTAAAGACAGTTTCGATTTATAGTTGATTAGGAATAAAGTAAACGAGTTCTATACAGTTCGGAAGGAAATTCCAATATTAAATAAACTGTTGCCAATTTATTTGTATGTTATTCGTAATAAATAAGTATATAAAGTGATTCACGATTGATTTATTTTTCATGAAATATGATTATCATTACATAGTATAAAACAAAGTCCCCTTTTTGTCTGTCCCCTATGTATGCTTAAATCTTTAAAACTACGCAACGGATTTTGATGCCGTTTTTTTAACAGATAGAGTGATTTAACGGGAAGTTTTGGTTTGTGGTTTTTTGGTAAATAACATGCATAACATAGTAGAGGTACACAAATAATTTTAGAGGTTTCTAAAGTACTAAAAAGTCACATATTTTGCGCTTACATTGAAAATGCTGGCTGAACACTACGAGATAGATCAAAATTATGTACTACAGTTGTATTCATCTTTAAAAAGCCTACAAAAAAGTCCGCGATGGCATATGTCTATCTCTTAGGGATAACCCACAATAACCATTTTTTAGGGTTCCGTAATACTTAAGGAACCCTTATAGTTTCGCTCTGTCCGTCTGTCTGTCTGTCTGTCTGTCTGTCTGTCTGTCCGCGCCTCTAGCTCCTGTAATTATGAATATAAATTGATGAAATTTGGTGCAGTTATAGATTGTGTATAGATCACGGTTTCGGGATCATAAAAAATAATAATTTTATATTTTAGGGGTGGCTCTCGATACATGTGAAGTGGGGATGAAAAATATTTTTTCACTCTACCCAATCGTGTGGGGTATCGTAGAATAGGTCTTTTAAAATAAAGGTAAGGTTTCATACGTTTCCTTTTTATACAGTTGACCATTTTCGAGTAATCGGCCTCCAAAGTAGTTTGTAAGTTGGTCCCCCCCCCCTAGCATTTTTAAACTATAGGAGATAGAAACTTGCAAATTTCCATGCTGATAGACCATGCTAAAAACTCTTTAGGAAAATTATTGTGAACCAAATCGGACAGTAACTTTTGGAGTAATTAAAAAAAAGCATATTACGCGTTTATAGTTACGGAACCCTCCTTAGACATGTCCTGACATGCTCTTGGTTAGGTTATTTATCCTTTACTTTGATTTTAATTAAATAGCTTATTTACAAAGCTATTTTAAGCAATACAGTATTAATCCTTATCCAATTAATTACCTTAAATACATTGTGCATTTAAGATAGATCAATACTGCCCTTTACGGCATGTAATTTAAATGAACATTTTCGAAGATATTACAGATTTAAAATGCAGGGATATAGTGTTGCTGCGCGGCGCGGGCTCTCGCGTTTCTACATAGCACTATCGAAAACGCGGGACGTATACCTACAGTATAAAGAGGTTCACGAATATTTTGAACTGCAGCCACAGAATAAATAATAGTACCTAGAGGTACTGCAGCACAGAATACATAATAGTAACTGCAGTTCTTAATTGTTATGGAATATCCAGAGGTGGTTTGTCAGTTTTGTTGGAATGTCAAATAACTTTACTTACTACATAGTACATAGTATAAAACAAGTCGCTTTATCTGTCTGTCCCTATGTAGGTATAGTATATTGTATGCTTAGATCTTTAAATCTACGCAACGGATTTTGATACGAGTTTTTAAAATAATAGTCTATAAGTATTTATTCATTAAGATATAAGATTATGGTAAAACTTATATTCAAGTGCGATAAATATAATATTATGTAAGTATATTATCAAGTGGTCGCGCATGTCGTGTCGAGGTGATAGGGTCCCATTTTTAACAATTTGCATTGGGCATTTTTCAACATTTTCAATATTGTATCAGAAGTATATTGCTGTAAGTAGGTAGAGAGTTATTCGCCGAAGTAGTTTTTTCTCCATGAACACTATTCCACGCGGGCGAAGCCGCGGGCAAAAGCTAGTTTTCTATATTATACACCGAACATTCTTCATACAGTCTTATTATAATTCATGTTCAATAATACTAAAGATATAATTAAATATTAACCAGTATCAAGATCGTTTAATCCAATTTCCCCAGTATTGCACACTACAAAATTTTATTTCCCTATTTGCCATGAGATTCTGGTACACCTATAGTCAGACAGTTGAGATTTTCACAGACGATGTAACAGTGGCGGATCTACGACGTTTAAAAAGTTGATAAAGCGGCACGCATGTCTTTAAAAAGGAATTTACTTGATCTGTTATGATGCGTTCATGGAAATAGAAAAGTTCGTGTTTTATAAATAACTAGCGACCCGCCCCGGCTTCGCACGGGTACAATGTATATATCTGTATAACCTATGGGTACAACACTGATACTAATACTGCGGCTACCTCATAGATCTAAACTCCCCTTCCGCGCGCACACCCCCGGCTTGGTAACGCCTACTTCGCAACGGGCCGTGGAGCAGAAATGTAATTTTTAATTTCGCCATAACTTCAAAACCAAACGTCCAATTTTAATCATTCAAAGACCAAATATTATCTACATAAACTGTACTTAGTGATAAAATAATTTATTTTGATAAAAATTAATAGCATGAGTAAAATAAACGCGTTTAAATGTAGTCCAAAAAAAATCAAGATTTCTAAATAAAAAAATTGTTGTGCCTCACTCGACATAGATAGGTATAGTGTGTCGCGGACTTTTTTGTAGATATTTATAAGATCTACAATTAATTATAACATTTTATGGTTCTATCTTTTATAGTTTAAGCAGCGTACGCAAAATAAGTAACTTTTCTGGTTGATTTTTTACACCTGGTGTCCGAAAACCCCAAATATCTTACGGAACCCTATTTTTTCCAAAATAAAATTTTGCCTATGTCACTCGTGGATAATGTAGCTTTCGAATGGTGAAAGAATTTTTGAAATCAGTCCAGTACTTTTTGAGCCTATTCATTACAACCAAACAAACATACAAACAAAGTTTTCCTGTTTATAATATTAGTGTAGATATTATGATTCGATTACTTGATAAAAACCTATAAGATTGTAGGAAAAGAGGCTTCGTATTTGATATTTGTTCGATATTTCGAATTCTTGTTCCAAGGATTTGGCCGATACTTCCTACATTGTAATTTGTATTTCAGGAGCACAAGTCAACGGCCGCCGACGTGGGTCTCGCGGGTAAGTTTGTACTCTGATTGATCTCAATTAAATCCAGTAATTTAATATAAACCGCTAAACGTTAACAAACAAACAAACAATATCATGCTATAAATTATAATGCGATCATTGCAACTTTTTGCCACCATTCCAAGCGACAAAATGTTTATCATCCTCATCACCTTGATGAGTGGCAGTCCTCCACCGTGCGCTTTACCCGAAGCTTTCTGCCGCGCACTGTAAAACTCTGGAATAAACTGACGACAACGGTATTTCCGGACCGTTACGACGTACAAACCTTCAAGAAGGGAGCGAACCTATTCCCTCCTAAAATGCCGGCATCGCACTTGCAACTCCACTGATGTTGCGGGTGTCCATGGGCGACGGTAATCGTTTCCATCAGGTGATCCGTTTGCTCGTTTGCCTCCTAGTTTTATGAAAAAACCGCCTCCTTTTTTGGGAAGTCGGTTAAAAAAGTCACTCACATGCGATAAAGTGCAATAAAACCGGTCGCGGTGGTAGGTCAACAAGTAGGACAATTCTGAAAGCATTTTGTTTTAAATGTGTTAAAAAATCAAATTTGTTTCTTTTTTTTTCAGAGCTGGGGGCATCGGTAGAGCTGGCGCAGGTGGCGCTCCGGCGGCCGTCCAGCGTGACCCTCGTCATCAAGTCGGGGCGAGTACTGAGTACTAGTTATATATCAACAGAGCTGGGTACGTCGGTGGAGTTGGCGCAGGTGGCGCTGAGGCGGCCGTCCAGCGTGACGCTCGTCATCAAGTCGGGACGAGTACTATATTGTTGAAACAATTCAGTTTCGTATTATAGCTCATGCCGACCTTATATACTGGCATACCAGTCCGACGGGCATAATGGGAGTTACATTGAGTAGACGTTTTCTATTCGCGTTAAGAAGATATTAAAATGTCAAAAAAATATTAAAATTTACCAATGACTTCATAGACGTGTTCACATTAGCCAATCATAATAAATCATTTTAATTGTTACATATGTACGCGTAATTTATTGACTGTTTTTAACAAAAGAATATTATTTCAGATCCGCCTTCAACCTCGAGCAAAACAAGAGTTTGTCGCAAGACTTTAAACCAGGTAAATTGTTTTTTTTTTTTTTTTTAATGGAATTGACCTAGAAATGATCAGGCATATCGCCTAATGATAAGTGATTACCGCCGCCCATGGACACTCATAACACCCGAAAAGTTACAAGTGCGTTCCCAGTTCTTAAAATCACAACCCCCTTGGGCCTCGGGTAACCTCACTCGCTCGTCGAAACATAACGCAAGCTTTATTTCTCGCCGGTTCCTGTAAGGCCGTGGTATTTATCCCGTCGAGCCGACCATACTCGTGCCGAAGCACGTTACAAATTGTTCGTTTGTGCAGTTACTATCAACTTTACATTACGCGTATTTACTATTGCACTCAGTAACATAGCTGCTATTTACAGGCACGTCGGTGAGCCAAGCTGTATCATACTCCGGCTCGGTCTGCAAGCGACCGCCGGGAGACAGGATCGGCAGCTTCTGGCGGTTCAGCAGCGTGCTGAAGATCCCCTTCAAGCTGTGTAAGTCACCTACCTTCCTGAGTACTATACCTTGTTAAGTGATATTTGCAGGCCTCTAGGGGCCGTCCATTAATCACGTGATGTTTTTAACAACTTTTTAGACCCCTTCCCTCCCCCTGGTGATACATGGTGAGGTTTTATACTACCCCCCCCCCCCCCCCCCACCTAAGATCACGTGTATTTTTTTTTACTTTAACTTTAACTTAAAAAACAATTTAATCGAATAATTAAAACAATTAAAAACTATACGAGTCATTTGTCTTGTAAGTCGTAGTTACATCAGTTAAACAACACTACGAATCTACAACCGATAATAATTTCGGTATGCAAAGACTAGATTCGAAAATTAATACACGTGATGTCTCCTTATACCCCCTCCCCCCCTTAGTGATACTTGGTGATATTTTTTTTTCGGAACCCCCCTCCCCCTTTAGGCATCACGTGATTAATGGACGACCCCCTATTCATAAGCCACGTCTACGTATATCTGGAACTCAATTCCGAAAAATGCAGGTCTTCTTCAAACTCACTAATCTAAGTAGGTAGTAAACTTACTAATTTCAGGACCGCATTGGGAAATTTTACTCACGCGGTAGATAACACACTGGTCACTTTTAGGTTTTTTTCTTGAGTCCGTTGTCTTCATTGAACTGAGTCCTCGTCGCCCGCGGCGGGCTAACGTATGATGGTAATTATGACTAGGACTGCCGCGTGCCGTCTCGTTCGCTCCCACGTAGTGACGCACACATGCGCGTACATACCACACAGTAGAAACTATATACTTACGTACAGAAAAACAGCTTTCATAGAACGAAATTGATCTAAGTTTTTCCCTTCCTTCCCCATCAACGACCTACAATTTTTCCACACAATCGTGGACACACCGTATGCTTGTAGTAGTGCAATCAAAGCTAACTATGTAGCTGTTTATCTGTGCATGTGCGGCGTAAAAAATAGCTTATTCGGAAGTTTTGTCGCTGCTTACCTACTCTATATCGAGCGACTGCTACAGAACATGAAATAAGCCATGATTGCATTACAAGATAACTTGTCAACAGTGACAAGTTATCTACGACTCTTTCGAACCGGGTCAAAAACTTGATATGCATTTCTTTATTTTTGTTTCAAGGATTTGGCCGATTTGGCGCCCCAATGAAACTGTTTCCCGGGACAAGTGCCCCCAGTTGCCCCCCATAGATCCGGGGCTGCTTGTCAATTCCATGGTCTACCTCATACTTGTTTTGTTTCAGTCAAGAAGAACATTTGGGATAAGAGCTCTTTAATCACTATGTACACCCGCGCCGAACTACCTGGGTTAGTATTGTTACCTATAAATACGGCAAAGCCGAAAGGAAGGCTGAAGGCATACCTATGTATGTATATATGAATGTTTGTTCCACCTTAGCTGTAGCGCCTAAACACTGGTCCCGATTTTAATAAATTAGGTGTCAATATATTCGTAATGATGCCACGGGTAACATAAGCTATATATAGTTTACGTAGTCGTGTTTTTTTTTCTAAAAAATATTTTTCTTTAAGTGTATCTTAAATAATTGTGATTTGTATAATGTAGGTCACCGCCCAGCGGCCTGCGGGACCTGTTTCACGACGAGATATCGAAACACCACAGTAAGATCTTGTCTACTTACTAACGAACAAGGGCGCCTAGTCAAGATACATTCGATAATTTCGACGGCGAAGTTCGAAAACAAAATGTATGGGATTTGACATAAGTCATCGCAAGCGACATGTCATATAACGATGAATTGTGCCAAATCCCATACATTTTTGTTTTCGAAGTTCGCCGTCGAATTTATCGGTTATATATTGACTAAAGGCCAAGGTGTCGTTCGACCAGGCATGACATGAATCGCTTAACAGCGCCGTGGAATCATGCACACGCGCATATACCTACTACGTGTTAAAACGTATTTCAAACTTCAACATTGTCTACAGTCATTGCGGTCACTTCCTTTGTGTTAACATTTTTAGATGTCCTAGTGCAAAGAAAAATGTTTAGAATGTGGTCGAGCAGGAACTATGTCGATATTGTGCCCGTTATATAAACTAGAACTAGAATCACTTACAATCAACATAACGTGCCGCTAGTCCGGCGCTACTACAGTAACTATACCGGCGGTCGCAGGTCGTGGCGCGAGGGCCCTCTACAGCACCATCCACCGGCGGTCTCCACCCTATAAGCTGGGCTGGTTAGTACTCCTACAGGCGCAGGGTATATTGTTGTCCGAATTAAATATTTAACCCACCTAAAGGTAAGACCGCACCAGGCGGCATCACACTGCCGTACAACGCGCCAGCTTTGAAAGTCGCGCGTCTGTCGCGCAGTATCCAAATTAAATCATAATGGGTTTATAATAATAATAATAATAATAATATTTTATTTCAGATAACAAAATACCCATATTTATACAAATTAAGATAATCACTGACGTGAAAAAAATATATACATTACCATAGTAAATGTTAAGACATCTACAATATTTTGAGTAGGTAAATTGTCGAATCTTCTTTAAATTATGCGCATACATGTCTATTTATTGCTATTTTAAGATGACTTGTATACTTGAGTGACCTACGGATAATTTTAACCCATCAAAAGGTATTTCATATACAGGAGGGAAAGGGGCTAGGCGATCTGAGCCTCACTACTTGCTCTTTTCTTTGCATTTTCTGAGAACATTTACTATGGTAATGTATACATTTTTTTACATTATCAAAAAGAATAGAATTCAATAAACAAGAAGCCCACCAATTTTTTAAAAAAAGCTGATATTTTGACGGGAGAATTTTCGATTGAAAATTAGGGTTAATTTTTCGATATTAAGACAAAATAAGGTGAAAAAATAAATATTTTAAATCACAAAAATTACAGTGTATTTAGGACATAAAAAGGTAAGTTTTCACTAAATTTCGTGAATTTTTTTTTGTTTTTGTACAAGGTAAAAATTAAAAACCAAAAACTTGGTTATTTGAATTTTTCACATAAATTTTGAGGTTATGTGAAAAGAGTGTAAATACAAAAGTTGTAGATCTTTTTATTCTCTACAACTTTGCCATTTGACTTTTTTCCATAGTACTTGTAGTTTTTCCGGAAATCGAGATAAACCGTTTTCTACCCTTAAAAACTCACCCCCCTCACTTCCCGACCTCAAATCGCCCGTAAATTATTTTTCCTTTTATTTTTGTTACATTCTCTTCCTTTTCCAATGGGTTTCATCCTACTATAAATTTATTTTGTTTTTGACCATTTTCAGAGGTAAAAGCACTAGTCTATTGTGGGATTCGTGGTGTCAAGCCCCAAAGGGAGATCTCCGACCGAGCGAAGTGCTATGTTCGGTCAGGCCGAAGCCCACTGTAGTGTAGGGATGCTCGAATGATCATCGAAAATCGATGATCATCGATGTTAGACGATAAAACATCGATCTTTAACATCGATATTGCATTATTCAAAACATCGTAACATCGATGTCACAGACACACATAATCGGAAACCCAGTTGAAAACACTTGCGGTAAAATATTTAACCACTATTATGATATCAACGCCATCGGAGACAATAACCCACGGGAACCTTATATGTCCCGCGATAAAAAGTAGCTTATGTCTTTCTCTATGTTCTAATTTATATCTGTGCCAAATTTCATGATAATCGGCTTAGTAGTTTTTACGTCAAACTGTAAATAAAGTATCCCACAGGAACTGTACATTTCCCTGCGATAAAAACTAGCCTATGTCCTTTGTACCTCATTTAAATCGGTTCAGTAGTTTTGGCGTGAAAGACGGACAAACACACTTTCCCATTTATAATATTAGTAGTATAGATGTATTGATGACGGACGGCCGTGAAGACGTTTGCAAAAAAACATCGATGTTGCCTGACATCGATGTTTAGAGCTCGATAAACATCGAACACCGATGAATGATGATAAGCTATCGATGTCATTATCGATGCCAACATCGATGTTTTTGCAACATCGAGCATCCCTTTTTTTTTTTTTTTTGTTTCCGGAGGGGAAAATGCATTACGCATACCACCCAGGCGCAGGGGGCACCCGAGTGGTGATGTGGGACTCCCGTATAGGCTAATGGGACCCACGGTATACCCACTAAAAACCACCCCCCACCTTCCTCCTCGCCGCCTTGTGACGGGGCCACGGGAACGATACACACATCCGCGACCCCGCCGGCGGCAGCCGCCCACAAGCGGCTCCATCCAAGGCCCGAAGGCCCCAGGCGCACCAGATGGTAAGGTGCGCCTCCCTCCTCGGCCTCCACCAGTACTGTAGCAGACTCCCCCCGAGTCTGCTACTAGGAGGCCACGGATACCAGCCTCCACAACCGGTACCCGGTGGCAGATCTGGGCTATGGTTCTGCCACCGACCACACCTCGGACGCAGAGGATAGGGCAAGCGGCGCACCGTAATACCAACTTGCCTCTTCCTCTGCGGCCCCACCAATGCCGTTAACCTTACGGAACGGCCCCGCCAGCTCGCAGGGGGGTAGGGAGAGTAGCACAACACCACCACGCCTCTCCCCCTGCGATCCCTCCACGGCCGCAGAAGATAGGGAGTACGGCGCACCGTAATACCGGCACTCCTCTTCTTCTGCGGTCCCACCTCCTAGCGCGTCCGCAGCGGACTCCTCCAGCCCGCTGGGAGCGCCCACCTCGGGCCAGCCGGCGGCAAACAAGCCGGCCCTGGTTGCCTCTTCGCTTCACCGTGGGTGTCCAGTCCACGGTTACTAAGCCCCACCGCCACGTCAAGGCGTGCAACCATCGGGGGGAACATCGAGCATCCCTACTGTAGTGGTTTTCAGATGTCGTATATATATCGCCGATCTTAGAATACTTCGATAGCGCGATTCAGGACTGTGCGCTTATTGGTCCGCCACATACTTATTAGTTACATTATTAGATAGTATTTTCTTATATTAATTGTTAATTGTAGATATTTATATTAATTTTAATATTAGTATTTTCTTACTTACTATGATAACTAATTAGTTTATTCATTTGAGAGCTACAATACCACAAACAAACATACAGTCGCACACTTACATAGATATGCGTCAAACTTATGGAACCCCCCCCCCTGTTTGCGCCGAGGCTTAAAAACAAGGCATACATACTACCTCAGGCATTTTCAAAAGAGGGCATGCTTGAAAATGTATAGGTACTAATATCATATAGAGGAAGGATTTGTTTGTTTGTATGTTTGCTTGTATTAAATAGGCTGCAAAGTAGTTACTAGACTAATAATTTTGATTGATTACTTTTGGCACAGATATAGATAATAATAGACCACGACATAGGCTACTTTTTATCGCGGCATAATAAACGGTTCCCGCGTGATATTTTTTTGTGCACAAGTCGTCGGGGCAACATCCTATATCTTAAGAATGTTCTAATTTGTATGACGTTTCAGGGTCCACGCGGCGACGTGCCAAACCAAACGCAAGAGGTGTGATACTTTATTTTATATATACAGTAAAACTAACAACTCATTGGCAAGTTTTTTTAACCAATAAATTTTCTTAACTTTTCCTTTCACTCCAGATGTCGGCACTACCGCACGTCGCACGATTACCGCTGCCTGCGCGCGCACGTCATGAAGCGCGCCGGACCCACGCGCAGCGAGTGAGTCCGCAGTGCTTCCTGTATTACGTTCCTGGTCCACCCGCGTGCGGGTAGCTAAATGTAGCCTATGACATGACAGGATGCGGCAGCCCGCATGCGGCCGGAACACGCGTGGTAGGAATTCAATTTATTCTTAACGTAAATAAAAAGATTAATTCAACCAAATTGATGTGTCATCGTGTTTCTTAATTGCACGGAAAATCAGGGACATTTAAATTGGTACAGAGAATTCAACTCATTTGTGCGCGCGGGGCTCTATGTGTGGGTAATGTTTAATACGTTACCCACACATAGCGCCGCGTACAGGTAGTGGGCCGCGTCACTATCACACAAACTAAAGCTGTATACCTAATTACAGTCGCACA